>JAZKJV010004678.1:0-620776 GCA_037367405.1 Ottelia alismoides
TCATAAGGAGACACTGGGCCCAATCTCCGACTTTACTGGAGCTGCTATTACAACCAGGGGAACATATTGTCCTCCTGGTAAAGTTGCAACTTCTGAACGCAAGCTCTACCTATATATCGAAGGGCCTACGGAATCTTCTGTCAAGAAGGCTAAAGCTATGCTGAAACAAGTTTTGGAGGACTGTACTCAACTGTCTTTGAATCTTTCTAGTGGTGCGCAACCAGGGAAGTATTCTCTTCTATAAATATTTTGGTCAGCCATTGCAATCTATAACAACTCGACAAATATGTTTGAACTTTTTAATGATAAGATACTCAGCGTTGTTGCTTCTAGTGAAATTTTCATGAGTGTTATTTTGTCCCTCTGTAGACACCGATATTATATGCTTCTATCACAAAGATCATTGTTATTTTTTGTAATCTTACCTTGATCAAGCAATAACGTGTATGTTTCTTATACTAGTACCTTATTATGTGCCATTTTGCTGTGGGGAAGAAGCAATTTTCATTCATTATTAGGCTAAAGATACTATCTAACACTGCAACGAAATGTCAAGAAAGCTTTCCTAACAAAATCAAGAAAGTATAAAATAGGATCATATATATCATTAAATAATTGGTATTTGATGTGAGGCATGCGTGTATATAATGCCTGGAGTATGTACTTTGCATACTACACATTAAAATAAAGCTGCGGGATAAACAACCCTAGATAGTAGCATCTTGTGAATAAAAAAAACTGGAGAAATGACCCCATTCTTCATTAAGTTAAACATTTAACTTACAGCAACAACATATGAATATATGGGAATCACATGGTATTCTCCATCTCTGAGTACTTCTAGAGTGCCATGTTTGGAGAATCTTCAGTTGAAGTTCGTGAATCTGGATTAATTAAACTGCACAAAATCTTAGGGAAATCATATCTTGATATACAAAACCATCTCTACTGCATTGATTCTGGGAAGTATTCCCTTCCCTTGGTTGAGGAGTTGTTTATATTTTATACTAATAGTTTTAAGCCTTGGCTTTTATTGTGGAAAGAGCATTATGAATGTGATCTCCTCCTTCTTGGCCTAGTGTTAGAGATCATTGGAGGCATTGCCAGCAAAATAGACCTTCTTGCAGGGCACTTGTAGGTCCAACCACAAGCATCAGAAAAGAAGGCATTGTAGGGCCCTTATAATCTCAACAGAATAGAGGAGAGGGGCCCCTGTAATCTCAGTAGAATAGAGGAGAGGGAGGGGCCCTTGTAATCTCAGCAGAATAGAGGATAGGCAGAGTAAGTGATTGCCAGAAGTAGGGTAGAACCTTCTTAAATACCTCAGATATACACAGGGATTCAGTTGTCTGTGACTCTGGGAGTGTGCCACAAATTGACGAGGTGAGAGGTATGGCTTGTAGAAGAAATCGATGATCATGGATTAGAAGTAAGTGATAATATGGTTAAGATCTTTCATTCCCAGGATTCCATATGACTGTGTGAAGATGATGGAACCTAAAGTAAAAATAAACGAGGAAATAGCATCGTTTTTTTATAAATTTGTCTGTGTATCTAGGGTTCGAAATCTTGATGTCGATTCGTTTGTGTCCCCCTGAAAATGGTTTTTTCTTCGTGACATTTTGAAAAAATTTCGACGATTTCTGCGGACATCCCGAAAAATGGCTCAAAAAGCTTTTTTTTACCTTTTTTCACAAATTAAGATCATCCAATTTATTGTAACAATAAATAACTTACAAATACACACTTATATCACCCATATTGCTCATCTACAACCTTATATCGCACATATCAGTCATATCGTTGTTAATGATGATTCTTGGCTGATAGATATTTGAAATGGAGATCATCCAAGTTCTTAAAATAATAAGTAACTTACAAATACACACTTATATCACACATATCACTCACCCATATACCTTATATCACACATATTGGTCATAACGAACGAATATCTGAGCCGACTGATAGATAGTGGAAATGGAAATAAAAATAACTAAGTTAACAACACTTAGAACACATCTTTTGTTCATAATAACATATGGGACATTTGATTGTAAAATGTAGATAATGAATCAATGATTAATGAGACAATGTTTCATTCTTAGAAAATTAAAAATAATTGTTGTGGACAAGGTTCTAGTGAGTAGTGAATTAAAGAATTAATTAGACTTACAATTACAATAAGTATAAAGAACTAAAGATGCATCTTTTTCATAGAAATAAATGACGACATCATACAATGCAAATAAAAGATAACACCTGTTCCTGAGATCAGAACCATGAGTTGCATGGCAAATCCGTATGCCCCCCTTCATGTTGTCTTTCGCAGCGCATTACTGACTCAATGAACTCGCAATAATTTTCCCATGTCATGTACGAGTACATAGTCTTAGTCTTGTAATCCATCACATACCATATGTATTGATGGTCATCGATGTCTACTAGCAACCTGAGACGAAGATACACATCACTGGATTCGTTGTCAAGAGTGCCATGACGAGTTTGTGAAGTACTAGCCTGAGAATCTCGAGATGACAACGAGGAAGCGGGATACGATCTCTGCGGAGGAGGCATGGCCGTGTAGTTTTCAGGAAAGATACCATAATTATCACCACCAAAGTAGCTGCCCTAGCTTTGTTCGGACTGGCTATATTTATAATTTATCTAACGCTTAATATGCATAAGTCGTGTATATTTAGTGTTCAAAAGTATTATTTACATTTCTATGTTTTGATTTGTAAATAAAAACTTCTTTGATAGTTGAGGCAAAAAATTTTGAGAAAAAAATCATGGTAAGAGACACACAACATGAAAATCATATAGTTCTAAGGTTTCACTCATATATTAATCGATTACTTAAGGTTTCTCAGAATTAATCAATTATTAATTTTTAATTAACAAAAACTCAAAATCTTGTTTTGTAAGTGTTAAATATGAGATTTTAGTTTCTCCTTTTGAAAACTTATCTTGATTCCACAATAAAACACAAAACTCCCAAATTGATCTTCCATATATTTTACAAAATAATCCAAATCTACCTAAGAAAACTCCACAATATGCAATACCAACACGAGAGGAATAAAAACCTCAAACATTTCACTCATATATCAATAAATTTGGCAAGATTTGGAGTAACATAACTCAAGCTGTGAAGGAAGAACACCAATGGAAGAAACATATATGAGAAAGAGAGCAACGCCAACAAGTGTCGATCGAAATGGCCTTGTTTCGACTGATATTCTGGTCAATTCACCTCAAGTGGGGTTTTTTTTAATGAAAGGTTCCCCCGGTTGGTTGAGATATCGAGACCAGCCGATATTCCGTTGACATATCAACACAGATCGAGCGAAATCTAGGAAACCCGGCATATAGGATAGTTTCGATACCCTGAGACACTCGAGATCGATGTTTCGCCGAAATATCGTGAAATTCAAAGCCTTGAATAACACTCTTATGAAAATTTCACTAGAAGCGATAACGTTGAGTATCTAATCATTACAAAGTTCAAACATATTTCATTTTGTTTGTGGGTTGGGGGGTATTAGTGAAAATAAAGTAGGGATCATTTTTCCAACAATTGATGATTGTTGTTTAGTGTTTTTCTTTTATCTTCATTGATATATATTGGGACGAGAGATAGGAAGAGGTAGGTAATAAGGAGTATTTGAGGGTATTTGGCATCCTTTCTCCACTTAATGTAGAATTATGTGTATAGAAATTTCTATAGTTTTTTTGAAATTTCTATAGTTAGTCATAATGAGATTCTTAACTCTATAGCTGATGGCTGTTGGCTGGTGTATTCTCCTACTTTGTACGCTTAATCGTGCCTTCCTGGCCATGTGTTGGTGAAGGCCTTTGTATTTTGTATGACCATGCCTTCCAGGCCAAGTGTTTAGTGTAGGCCTTTGTATTTTGTAAGACCATATTGGCATGTAGAACCTTGACACAAGGCAATGAGGATTTCACCTTCCTAGGAAGTCGTCAATCTTTGGAGAGGCATCATATCGACATCTTAAGATGTCATACTTGTTTTTTTAAAGAAAAAGTTGTATATCTGTATGTGTGTGAACGCTATTAATAATCATCTTAAGATTTTTCACACATTATACACATGAGATTCAAGATTTATATAAGACCCATGGTTTGTACACAAATGGCATTTGCTAAAACATTATCCACATAAAACCCCTCTTTACAGAATTATCACATTTCTACCAAGCCAAAAAATGAATGGCTTTGCTCTTTCTGTTATGAGAGGATACATTGCGTCACGTATCCTGGTCCAAAAAATTCTCTTTACGGGAATTTTCGACTTGGTCATACTAAAAAAATAGATGGTCAATATCCACAGACATCCCTTGCACAAATAAGACAACTCTCTATGCATCGAGAAGAAACTTGCCTTGAAAGAACTTACCTTATTTGTTGTCCTCCACTACAACAATATAAAAATCTTCACTAGAAGGGATCATACTCCAAATTAATCGACTATTCTTAGCCAAGGCACCATCTGCTTGAAAATTCTTCCTCCTTGAGTTGCATATGCCTTTTTAACGAAGAAGTTCCCATCTTACCATGCTTGATGATCTTGTCCTCAAAAGGGTAGTTTACTGTTTAATAAATCCATTTCCCCTAAGAGCCAAATAAAGACTTGCATCCATTGATTGCGATGGGATAGCTTCAAAATCTGACCAACTAGCCTGACTAGCAGGTTTGACTAGTCGAGTCGGTGGGGTGGCCAACTAACTATTGACTACCCTGTTAATAATCGATCAACCGTCTAGTCTGTTGATTTTTACATGGATAGCCTTTTATCTTATTTTATCTTAGGGATAATTACACCCATAACCCTGAGTAATTCCTCAATATCAATCATAACCCTGCATAATCGCGAATTACATGAAAAACCCCGAGTAATGCTTAACCTTTACATGGCATAACCCTGTGTCAAGTGCCGGTTTCGAATCTCCGTTAACTTCAACGGAAAAAGTTAATTGTGGACAAGTTTGCCCTTCAAAATATTTTATATTTACAAAATGATGTTTCCCTCCCCTTTCTCCAAGCCCCTCCCAACGTGGATCTCCTCCCCTTCTCCTTCCCGCCGCCTGCAAGTTTGAGTCCCTCTATGACCTGAAACCACATTCCGTTGAATCAAATAAAAATCCCCAGCCAATCTCCATCTCCATCTCCATCTCCCATCTCGCCAACCAACCAACCAGAGAAAAAAACCAAAACTCCCAGGAATGGATGCGACCGGCCCGACTACCCTCGCGAACGGGGCCGAATCGGCTCCCCTGGCCGGTCTGACCGCAGCCGAGCACGCGTATCTCCGGCCCATCATCGAGCTCCACCACACCTACCCGCCATCCTTGGAGCAGTGCTCCTCCTCCTCTCCCAGCGCACCTCCGCCCCGGCCCGCGTGGCCCGAATCTGAGGAAGCTACGAACAGTGCCACGAATTACAAGCTCTTCTCCGAGCTTGAAGCTCTTCTCCGAGCTTGAAGCCATCTGCAAGTGAGGAGCTGCCGCTGCCCCCATTGCAACTAACAACCCCGAGGGTCGAGCTCGGCCCTCACGGGCGAGAACCGCCTGGCTCCCCCGGCTCCAAATTATCCCGAATTTGCACAAGATCACGGCTCGAATGCGTCAACAGGGGACGAGGAGGGCTCCCTGAAGAACAACCCTCCAAAGAGCAGCAACACAACATCGAGCAAGGCCAGGAGGAGGAAGAAGAGGAAGCAGCAATTTTATCTCCATCACCGCATTCTTCGAGTCCCTGGTGAAGCAGCTCATGGACCACCAGGAGACCCTCCACTGCAGGTTCCTCGATGCTCTCGAGAACCGGGACCACGAGAGGGCAAAGAAGGAGCAGCAGTGGCGAGAGCAGGAGGCGGCTAGGACGAAGCAGGAGGTGCAGGACCGCGCAGAGCAGCAGGCAATGGCGGCAGCCCGCGAGGCGACCATTGTTTCCTTCCTGGAGAAGATTACTGGACAACCCTTGAATCTCCCCAGCAGAGTCCAATTCGACATCGATGACAACAAGCAAGGGAACAACACGGCCACTGAGGGCTCCGACGAGAATCGTGCGGCCATGAACTCCAACCGTTGGCCCAAGGCAAAGGTCCAGGCCCTCATCAAAGTAAGACTAATTTTGCCATTAAAACAAATATGTAGTAAAATTACCTTTGTCTCATAGTAATGCAATTTGATAGGTGCGAAGCGGATTGGAGTCAAGGTTCCAAGAGCCAGGCCTGAAGGGGCCGCTCTGGGAGGAAGTGAGCTCCATAATGGGAGCGATGGGGGTACCAGCGGAACGCAAAGAGGTGCAAGGAGAAGTGGGAGAACATCAACAAATACTTCAGGAAGACCAAGGAGAGCAACAAGAAGAGGCCGCAGCACTCCAAGACTTGCCCGTACTTCCACCAGCTAGACCAGCTCTACTCCAAGTCGCAAAACAACGAGACCCCCATGGAGGTGGACAGGAGGGGTAATTCTGAGCTGCTTGATGCAATCGTGGTGCAAACTGATCAGATTGGATCAAGGTCCTTGGACCAGAATGCCAAGGAGCTCAATCGTTCCCAAGGAAACGAGAGGCACGAGCATGGGGATGACGACGACGAATACCAGGATGATGAAGAGGACCCACCACCCCAAGCAGCTGCTGCCGTAGAAGCCCCCTCCTGCCCCCGCCGCAGAAGCCCCTCTCCGCCCGTTCCGGCGGAGGGACGAAGGAGGAAGAAGGGGTAGGGACGATTGCTGGGAGGGAGGAGGAAGAAGGGGTGGGGTCGGTTTTTTGTGTTTTTTTTATTTTTTACCAACCGTTGGATAGGACAGGGGTTAGATTAACCCAATGAAATGGTTGGGTTAACGAAAAAATTAACGGAGGGTTATGAATGTGAAACGGAGTAACTATCCGAGGGTTTTCGTGTAATTCGCGATTATGCAGGGTTATGATTGATATTGAGGAATTACTCAGGGTTATGGGTGTAATTATCCCTTTATCTTATTGTTTTTTAAGCAACCTTAATCTAAAATGTTAATGTTTGATTTGAATTCAATTGTTTCTTTTATTTCATTATGATATTGTATAAAAATGTACAAATCTGTATAAATATTTTGCAATATATGTATAAAATTGATTTTTTATATTCAAGATAATAAAAAACATTACAAAGCTGACTGAAGTCTGACTAAATGCAATTAGTCGCTCGACTGCCGATTAATTCTCAGTCAATGACCGACCGGCGGAATACTGACTACCGACTTTTGCAAGCTTGTTATTGTGCAAGTAGAAACCCAATGCCCAAGCATTGCCACCAACCAATGCCAAGTAACACTCAAACATCTTTGCCTTCTCATTCGAAACTAAAGCAAACTACTTAGAGAACTTGTCTCATATCATCTTCCTTAGACTTATCCTCCATCCAAAATATGAAAGAAACCTTGTTCCTTGGAACTAGTTGAAATAACAAAGTTGTAGTCGTGGACCGTGGTGAGTCTGGTGACCGATCAATCTACACCAAAGATCATTACTAGTTCTATACCCATATTCTCACTATTGACTTCATTAGTAGGGTCGTATTCATTTTTTTAAGGGCAAGAGCTCCAACTCCTCCATGGATCTAGAAATATTATTCCAGGCAGCTATGGTGCTTGTGAGAATAGGGCGTGCCACATATGAAGGCGGGATTGGGGCTTCAAGAATTAGGAGGGGTGGAGTGCATGATGGATCTTCAATAGATATGGTTGGGTGAGGTCTCATTGATTTGATGGTATTCCCGAGGATGCTTAATGACAGTATGTATGAGATGAAACGTCCAAGGTTGTGGTGTGTTCTTAATGGTTTTTGTTAACCCAATGACCACCTTAGTAGGCCTCGGAAAGGTTCTGCGATGAATCTAACGTGTTGTCGGTGATCAAGTAAATGTAGGGGCTAGTTGTTGGAAAAAAGCCATCCATGTGACAATGCTAGACATTAAACAATGTGAATTTGATTTGTAGATCATGTGCTTATTTTCTATCTTAAAGGCAACGATCTACTGTTCAACAGAATTCAACCATCAGTGAATCCTTAAAGAAAAGACTTAGAGTTGATTCTTAGCTTTCGTTCTATAGAAGAAGATCATTGATCTATCAAACCTATCATCTTCTTCTTTCGATATGCTAGAGGATCATCGTATACCGATGACAATTTAGTGGCCACGCTTTGATACTGAAATTTAGAGTTGGAAAACATGATAGAAATTTTGAGGAGTTTCACTGGCCGTGGAAGAAATTATTGATGTCAGGTTTCACAAGAAAGAAGAGGGGATGATATAAACACGCACTTCTCTAAATTTTAGATTTCATAGTAGTGAACTTCCCCTTCCTCTCTTCAATTGATATGTAATTGATCATACTTATATAATTTAGAATTATTGGCTTATTTGCAAATTCTCTGGTGGGTTTCACGTGGGATGTTGTAGGCATGTGCACTGATCTTTTTTGTGCCAAAGGGCTTCTAAAGTCGGAGATCAAGGTGTTGCTATGGGGTGATCATACCTTTGGCGTCGAGGCGACACCCACACTTCACGGACGATGAAACATTGAAAAATAAGCAATGGATGGCTCGTGTAACTAGTGTTCCGTTCCTTTTGAGGTTGGTCGAAGCTCGGAAACGTGGTTTGAGGGGGCTTGGGGTCGTGACGAGGATCCTTGCAGATGGTCGGATTCTGGGATCAAACCCATTGTCGACTTTGGTGGAACTGGAGACATCCGATTCCATTGTCAGAGAGTCGAATTGTACGCTAATCGTGTACCGCTCCTTCAGATTGTTGGTCCAATTTCTCCCCACACCGCCACTGCCTTGTCAGCCGCTCAAAGCCGATGCGAGCTCCTCAGCCACGTTGGAGTTTCCTCGTCTGATAACAGATTTCACGAAGGCTCGGGATGCAGAGATCCTGAAAGAGCTGTTTCTGGAAGATTTTCAAATGGAGGAGAAAGTTTTGGAAACCGAATCTCCTATTTTGAATTCGGAGCTAAACGTAGAAGTTGTGGACCTTTCAACGCCAGTCGCTCCTCTTTTCTCTTTGCCATCGCCCGTCGTTTCTTTTCTTTTTTAAGGCTTCCTCTGCTGTTTGAGGCAATGAGATGTCTTTTGGGCATCACTTTGTTTGCTCGGGTGTGAGCCCGATCTGATTAGTCACTTTGCTGGACACTCTACATGGAGGTGACCCACTAGAGAGGAGTTCGATGGACCTTATCGGGGTCTCGGATTCAGATCAACTACTCGGTTGGAAAGGCCCGACTCTCTAATCAAAAGCAGCGATTGCTTCGGGGCTCTTGCTTTCGCCCTCGACACAACGAAAATTTAAGGTTGATGTTGCCACATCTATGGCTCGAGTGTGAGGACGCCTCTAGTGTTCTCGCCATTACGGAAAATCCTTCCTCAGCTGAAAGGGTTCTGGGACCTATTCCTAAATGGACATATTATCTCGAGCAAGCTGTGAATGGTCTGTAAATAGACGTGGTTCAGACTCCAGTTGAAGCCCTCCCATAAACCTTAGTTTCACGTGCCTCCTCCTCTAGTACTTCAATCATGAGGGGTCTTCAAGGGAGGAAGATGAAGAGATACCAAGATAGAAAGCGTGTAAACTGTAAAGACATTCGGATCGATTAGTTTGAAAATCTTGTCCCCTAAATCTCATGTGGTAGAGGCTACGGGAGTGAGTGATCAGAACGTCGGTTTCTTCCAAGGTGATTAAATGATGGTTCTAACTTGGAAAGTGAGGGGTTTGCATGACTTGAAAAAATGATGCTCGAATGGAGCATTGTTGGTCGAGTGGGGATGTGACGTGATTTTGTTGCAGGAGTCAAAATTATCCTCATGCTCTAACTTCCTGTGGAGATCGATAGGGATTGGTTCACTAACAGAGTCTAGATCTTTGGATGCAGCTGGCACGGCGGGAGGACTGATCATTGCTTGGAAAGACTCCGTTTTTAGCTTGATTTCTTAATTAAAGGGGGAACCCTGTGATTATTGTTCTTTTGGAGAATGCACTGACATGCACGCAGATTGCTTTCTTGTGTGTTTATGGCCCATGTGTGCATGCTCTTAGGCCGGACTTGTAGGTTGATCTTTTGCAGTTCCAAAATCACCTTCCCAGGGATGACCTGATTAGTCGGCGGTGATTTTAACGTAAACTTGCTCTCTTCGAACCGTCCTCGATTACGAGGAGGTCAGGACCTTGGATCGTTATATTTTGCATACCTAATTGATGAGCTGGAGCTTGAGGTGATTGAATCATTGATGCTACAAACACTAAATACACTTGGAGGAGCTCTAGGTCCCGATCCCAATTAGATCGTTTTCCGGCTTCTTGAGGTCTTCTCTCTTTCAGCTTCTATGTCAAGGCCTCGTTCTAGATCTGATTGCACGCTGTTGGTATGGGAGCTGTGAGATACCTCCCTCAATAGGGGTTTTTTCCAGATTCGAGCATGCTTGGTTGTAGGAGAAGAATTTCAGAGACCTTGTCTCAAACCACTAGACTTTCAATGTGGTTTCTTCGTCTGTGGTGTCATGTGTGGCTCAGAAATTAGTCTCTTTGTGCGTGACTATGCTCTTACAAGAAGGAGGTAGAGGCTAGACGGGTGTGTTGTTCAGAGGAAGAGGCATATGTGAACATAATGAACAAGTTGGTAGACACCAGAGAGCTGTTAGCTGAAGAACTCACGGCCATAACTATGTCCCAAAGAGTTATCATGGTAAAAGACAAGAAAAGGGTAATGGAGTGGAAGCATAGATGTCATCATTCTTGGCTCCAAGAAGGTGATGCAAATACAACTTACTTACATAGGATTGACAATGGAAGGCGTCATCAAAACTTGTTACGATCCGTGGTGGTGAATGGTAGAGTGGTGGATGGTGATTGGGAGATGGGGCTCGCAATTATAGATCCAATTCATGATTCTCGAGAAGAAATGAAGATATGCCTTGGAGATGGTATGGACAAGGGTCCTCTCAACTTTCTGAGCAGCATGTGAATCACTTGGTTTAAGATATTACGATGGAGGAGGTGAATGTAACAGTTTGGAATCTGAATGCTAATGGAGCACCGAGCCATGCTGGTTTCCCAATTTGCTTCTTTCATGAGTTCTGGACAGTAGTTGAGAGCGATATTAGTGGACATTGTGAAAGAGTTTGCTAGAGAGAATGCATGTTTTGAGAGACTTCACATGGCTCTCATCCTATTGTTACCTAAGAAGGAGGCTTCTGAGAAAGTGGAAGATTTTAGATCGATCGCACTATCAACTGCAAATATTTGATTGTGACCAAGGTTTTTAGCAATTAGACTGAACATGATTCTGAATCACCTCATTTCACCTCTTCATTAGCATTTGTTCCAGGAAGACATATTGCAGATGGTTCGGCTATGAGATTGTAACAGACTGGAAGAGGAATAAGACGAAAGAGGTTCTATGGAAGGTGGACTTTACTAAAGCCTATGACATGACGGACCGTCGCTTTCTTTGGATGGCGATGTCTTGACGGGGTTTCACAGATACTTGGATCTTTTGGATGAAATGCTGTATCACGAAAGTCTCATACTCAATACTCGTTAATGGTCGTCTTGAGGGAGGTTTTTTCCAGCAACAATGAGGAGTTTGACGGGGGTGTCCCCTTGCTCCCGTGTTTTTTGTTCTTGCAGCTGATGTCTTGTCATGCATGGTTCAACATGTGATGCATAATGATTTCGTAGCAGTTTACTCCATTAAATATATCTCCATTCCTCTTTTGCAGTATGCATACAACATGATCTTTTTTATCGATGTAGGAAAGGAGACAGTGGAAGAAACATGCGTAATTGTAGAAGTTTTTGTTGAACTATCCGACCTTATTTTAAACCATGGGTAATCAGTGGTGATCCCTTTTAGGTATTCAATGCAAGATGTGCAGGAGTGTTCTGGAGAGCTTGGTATGGAGGGGCTCTCTACCAATCTAATATCTTGGTATTTCGTTGACTTCTTAAAAAGATATCTGATTGGTTGCCTGTTATTGAGAAGATGGAGAAGAAACTCTCTGGTTGGAAGGTCGCTATCGTTTCGCGACAGGTGCTTGGTGCTTGTTTATGCAATCCTTTCCGTTATTCCTGTTTTCTTCATGTCATCGCGCCTATTACCTACTGGCATCATGCGTCTATTGGATATAATCATGCGGGGATTCCTGTGGGGTAAAGCATGATAAGTAGGATATGGAGTACACTTGGTAGATTGAGAGATCTTTACTTTGCCAAAGGTGGAAAGCAGCTTTGGGGCAGAAGTGGAGATCTATGCTGCCGTCTCATTCACTGCATCTACACCATTGGGGTGTGGGATGATTTGCTGTAGCACTCGCTATTCCACCCTTCGGCCTTCTGGAAAGGGATCGGTTCGGTAATCCCTCGATTTCAGGAGCTCTTTTGACTGGTGTTTGGTGATGATAAATCTTTTGCAATGTGGTCTGACAACTGCTCGGGAGAGGGGCCAATTTCTTCCAGATTCCCTTGCCTTTTTACCTTGACCGCTAATCGTGTTCCGTGAGTGTTGGACTGTTGGTTGGATGGCAACTGGATGCCATCTTTTGTGACGGATTTTTCTGATCAACCACTAGATGGGTTCCTTCTCCTTTTAGAATCACTTCAACAGTTACATAGACCTACATATGGGCGAGAACACTGGGCATGGAAAGATAATACTTTCTTAGTTAAACGAGCTTATATGGCTATCTCTAGACCACTGCCGTCGAGGACAAACACTTTGATTCGTGACTGCAACTTTATACGGGGATTAAAACTACAAAAGATTGGTTTTTATGTGGTTGCGGCACATAAGATATTATGACGAGGGATCATTGTGCAAGACTATTTGCAGATGTTTCCTGTAGATGTCCTCCGTGGAATCCCATATTGAGACGGCGGATCACCTTTTCTTCCAATGCATAAAGGCATCCGTAATTTGGTCGGAGATTGATGTTTATTGCTAGACATACAAGATCTGAGCCTTTTTTGGAACTCCTTGTTTGAGGCAAAACATTGCTCTAGAGAGGAGCTCTTACAATCTCTTGCAATGCTCTGGGCAATTTGGCTTGCTAGAAATGATACACTCTTTTGTTTTTACTTAGAAAATGTAATTTTTCATTCCAAGACTCTTTTGGAGTCACGACTCTTGCAAATCTTCTTATAACTTTTCTACGTCTTTTAATATATTTGGGGCGGACACCTTAGTGTGTTCCCCCTCTTCGGACTCATAAAACCTCAACTATTGTTCTAAACTTCTTAATGAATAAGCTAATTAGAACAATCATTATAAACAATCATCTTTTATCATCCAGGGGTTGGTAAAAAATATTGTCTAAAACTGAGAAACAGGTCTGACTTCCTTTTCCGTCATTGATCATTCGTCGGAAAGGGTAAGTTGGGGGATTTTTTAGGCCTTGCTGGCATCCAATTTAGGTTGTTATGCAGTATGAATGTGTCGATTGTTAATACCTCTTTCAGATAGATGTTAGGGAGGAGCTGATTAATCCCATAGTCGTCTTATTTGAATTAAGTCTTCTACTTTATTTGGATACCTTATCGAAATAGAGCCACTAGTGCTTTCTGATGAAATAAAATGATCTCTAAAAGTGTATTTATAATTTGCAATAGACAAGCAAACATTGGGGGTTTTGTAGCGTTTTGGAGTAAATTTCTATTTCTATTTCTAGTTCTCCGATGGAAAGTTACCACCAATCGAGTCCTTTCTCAGTGAACTCCGACCAAATGCAAACCCCCCTTGCGTGAAGCTTCCTTGAACAAGTTCTCACACTCGGTCCTACTTCATTTGTTGTTTATTTATTGAGTGTGACAGAAACTGTTAGAAAATATGAATGCGGAAGCGTATCAGAATAAAATAATAAAGAAATTGGAAGAACACGTGATTTAATGTGGAACCCTACTCCTTAAGAAGCGGGATGAAATCACGAGAGAATGCCTTAAAGGGCTGATAGTCTATTGCTTTTGTCAGTGGATACATGGGGTGAAGGGCTTCTTATATAGCCCTCACCGAGTCTCCACATCTTACAACTCGTAGATGTGGGACTAAAGACCTGGATGTGGTAAATGGATCCTGGAGTGATCCATTTACACATCTACACATATGAGTGACACACAACATATACTCCAACAGAAAGCACTACATATATTGAGGTCAAAACAACATGCAGATAATACCAAGAAGCTATGTTGGCTAACTAGTAATGAATGTCAAGTGTTTGGTTTTGATCTGACAATACCCATGTCGTGAGCGAATTTAGTGGATGTGACATATCGGCCATAATAACGCATAATCTGGATTTCAGAGCTATAGTTCTAAGCAAATATCTTAAACCCATTCAAATGCTAAAGCTTCTTTTCTAGGATGATTATGGATAATATTTGTGTGACAAAATTAAGTTTCAAATGGAAGCCAATGGATGTTTGAATGAGCATGCTCAATTTGAAGGTTCTTTCATTATTCTCATGAAGTTGCATGAATAAAAACCTCTAGCAAACAGCTTCCTTTTCTTGTCATCTCTCCTCTTCATTTACGGTTCTCCTTTGCAAGCCTTTTCCTCTCATTTACTTCTTTTTCCCTCTATTTTTTCTTCTCTTTTTTGCCTCTCTTTTTTCCATACATCTCATATTCCTCGTGTCCCATACATTGCCATTTTTCAATCGTGCTTCCTGTAATATCCGTTATATAATCCAGACAGTGATATGTGTACTGATACAATATGGGCAGTGAATACATGCTTTTTTATCACAACTGAGCACTAGATCTACATTCCATCAAAAAAAGTACTAGTATTTACATGTATTTTTTGCCCTCCAAGTTGTCTATTTTAAAAACCATGTACATTGTTTATGAGAAGTTCTAAAGTATGAAGTCATACTCTGCCTCCTAAACCTGGGAATCAGTTCTGCTTGGGACATCATCGGTATCTAGCTCTTAGTTTTGTGATATTTGTTTTATGGATGGATTGGTCGAAGGCTATCGTGCAGATTATGTGCTATGACGTAAAGTTTTGGAAGGTTGTTGATGGTGGTAGGTGACGGTGTTGGCTATCGGAATATGCAGGTCCCTCTGGTTGCTGCTGTTCTGTCGGTGACATATCTATGGATTTTGCCTTTCTCCCCAAGACCGCTTGCCCAGGATTCACGGTGGCGCTTCATGTTCTCCGTGGATAAAGGTAGCAACTCTGCGGTAATAAAAAATCCTTTTTGTTGTTTCGACGACAAGGCATTTTAATGGATTTTTCGCATCTTAATTATTTTCTCTATAGTCGTCGCTGATTTCTTCATGTGAGTAAATCCGATGGTAGCTTGTCGCAGTTGCTGGATGTTAGACGGTGGAGTAGTTCTGCAAGAGATCGGTGATGCTCATGTATTGGTTATCATCATGCTGCCAAAATGAATCCAGTACACTTCCCTTTTACACAAGTATTAGTGTGTATTTGTACTGCTGAGATTCTCTAATGGCCCCTGAATCATTCTGGAAATCCCAAGATATTTTCGCGCCAACTGTAGGCATCTCTTTTCAATCTCCTTTCAAGGTGGGAAAAGTCTTGATGAGAGTAATCTTAGTTTTTTTTGACTGGGAGGGTAATCTTAGGTTGGGATCGTGATCCTGTGCTTTGTTATCCCAGGTGTTCCTACTCCGCGTTCACGTTGCTGCTGATAGTATCTGTTTAGCTCGATATGGTGATCTGATGTCCTTGTCCCCTCTCTTCTAGTCGCATTCGTGCATTGTCCATTGAGATCATCCTATGGATCTGTTGATTCCAAGCAATTCTATTTTGTGTCTTACATTGTCTTACATTGTACATGGACTTTTCGTGTTTCGTGGCGCGTCTTTGGATTTCACAGCAACCTTTGTGCTTTGTGTTTCTTCTGTTCACTCTGTGCGCGACTTGTACTTCAGCCATCTGCGGACTAAGTAATGTCCTCCTGGATAGTACTTTTTTGTTGTATTTTCTAACAAGAACAGACATTCCAAACTTGTTTATCCGCGAATAATTTCAACCGTTCTGAGACCATTAGTGTTATTTGATAGGCTACACCTTTTGTTTGCGTGTATGCGTGCGTTGGCAGGACGGGCAGATGTGCACGTTTTAATTTCCCGATGAGGGAATGAGTCAACCATCAAATCTCGTGTTTTCGCAGTTCAAGACAAACGAGTGGTTGTGAGGTGACGAGCATGAACGTGTCAAGTTTCTGCATGTCTAACAATGATTTTGACGCATCGATATCTATTTTAAAATATTTCAAATATAGGGATATCTACTTAAAAAAATAGATATGGATGTAAAAGAGATTGATCGCATAGGAACAATATCAGAAATATTATAATAATTAACTTAAACATGCATGTATTGGATGAAATGCACATAATATAAATATTCAAAATGTGCTCATCATAATAATTATGCTAAATAGAATGAAAGAATGTATATATGGTTAAAAACAAATCTACAATCATATATATGTGAGTAAAACATATATATGAGTATGGGATGTTTATGGACCTAACTAATATCCATATCCTGATCCACTGTAAAGCATACACAAATACAGATGTCAAAATCTATATAACAGATACAGTGGGGGATCGGATATCAGTATATCATTGTCCCTGTGCAAACATAGTTGCCATGGAAGTTGCTGAGGAAGGAACTTTTACACCATGACACAATGTTTTCCCAATTACACCACGACATTTGTAAATTACACCACAACTCCTTTAATCTTACCAACTCTTGCACCGAGGTCCTTAGACATAGACATATGTGTTAAATAGAGCAAAACTATAGAGATCGTGGTGTAATTGCAGATGTTATAGAAGTTGCGGTTTAATCAGACAAGAGTTTAGGAGTCACGGTGTAAAAAGCGCTTAGTAAAAGCATTATGGGCAAATGAAATAATAAGATCGAATCCCTCCTTGCTATAGTAATGAAATTGAAACGGACTATAACAGTGTGCCCCTTTTTGTTAGGGTAAAAAAATTGATGAATAATTGGATGTTTTTTTAATTGCCCTTTTTTTCTCGTGTGTTTGATGTCTCTTGTAATGACGAGGAAAAAAGAGAATGATGTATATGGGGCCAAAAGGATCCCATGATGGAGGACGAATATTCCAATTATTCGAGAAATTTAAAAATCGCATGGACTAGCACTGTGCATCATTGAACTAGTAGTTTAGTGGCACTAGTATTGCTCCATGATTTCCAACCTATTATTTTCCTCATCTTCCATTATCTCTTTGTCGGCTTCCTTCTATCTTTTTTGGTTTTAGCTGCCAATTATTTTACTTCCACTCTCCTCTTCCACTCACCCATTTTCTTAGACCTAAAAGACTCACTTGTTTTGAGCAATCTATCTAGTCCTTGCTCCTGGACTTTCTCACTGACGGGCTACTCTTTTCGCTCCTCCTACGACCTTGTTTGTGTTAGAGTCCCTCTTGTTGAATGCTCGAACCTTGGCTTCTTGCTCTGTCCACACTCTTTTGAGACTAGGGATCATCTTTTTTGGGATTGTGCCTACTACGTTGATGTTCGGAAAGGTGTTTGTGCATTGCTTTCACTTCCCCTATATGGGTATGGGGAGTGCATCTTGAGCTCTCTTGATCGGATAAATAAGCTTCACGCGTTGGATGCACGTAAGGATGGAAGGCTTAGGACAACCTTTGCTGTTGCTGCCTGGCGAATCTGGAGAAAGCGAAACTTACGCTGGACAAAAACGTCATGTGTGCCTGGCTGAGTGCTAATTAAGAGCATCGTGGAGGACATATCGATCCTCCTGAACTGATTTAGAGCAATCTCCTATTTTTGATTTACTTTTAATCTCTGACTTAGGGTAACCTCCTAATTTTGCATTTACATTGTACATTTTACCTGAAATATCAATGAAAGCATACCTCATTTACCTTTTAAAAAAAGATTCGCTTGTTTTTCTTGTCCATGTTTTTTTCCTATAGGGAACACCCAAATATTGGGCCCTCTAGTGACCTGTACGCACTAGAACAACTGCTCTTGATTCTGTAGCATTGTTGCAGTGAAGACATACGTGATGATATTCAGATCTATATTGGATGTTACTTGTGAATTCATGACAATTGAAGGTCATTATTCTACGTAAGGATATGACGTTTTCATCTCGACTTGACATTTATTTTGTTGAAAGAATATCTTTTGTTCGTGAACTATTGGCCTAAATGATAGTTTGAAAGCATAGACTAGAACTCGTTTGAAGGTGGAAACACAATACATGCTGGAAGGTGGGTAAGAAGCAATCAACCAACGCTTCCTTAGATACCGATATCGAGATTCACCTTCTTGCTCTACTGACATTGATATGTAAATGATCACGCCATCGAGATCATGGTCTCGGATCCTTGCTGTCCATTTAACATTACGGGACATTACGAGCTTTGGACTAGTCAATGGTTGAAAAACTCTATCAAAGTAAAGTCTAAGTCCATGCCTAGCTCAAAATTAATGTGTATGATTTGGGTCGAACCGATCCGAATTATAGACTTCTAACTACAACACTTGGTAACCACTTCAGTTCCTCATTCAATGTCAATAACATAATCAAGATTTAGCTACAATCTTCTCTTATATTCTCCTATAAAGGATCCTAGGAAATGTTATATCTTACTCTTTTAATTCATTCTAAGGAAAGGCTTTGAGGATTGAAGGTTGAACAATTCAACTATATCTACCATGCTCGCATTGATTCAACACTTTTTACAATGAACGAAGAACATATGTGTGTGTGTGTGATTTTTGTAAGAGAAATAAAAGACATGCTGCTTGTTGTTATCATATAGGGCTGCTCCTGTGAGAGCATGAGAGCAGTGAGTCTGGATCACTAGATTCTGCTGATTGATTGGAGGAGGAGAGAGATATGCATAATCTGATGGTCCAGACTCACCGCTCTCATGCTTTCACAATTTTTGGCTCTTAGAGGATCAACCCTCGTACTCATATATATGTATTTAAATGACAACGGTTCTTAAAAGTACCTATGCCATGTATTAGTATCCATTGGCTTGTTGAGTTAAGTTCATCCATAGGCTGGAGGTATGGGGTCGAGAAGGAGAAGAAGCATGATGGTGATGCTCAGCCAGTGAAGGTGACTGCAACCTTCGTCATAAAACATAAAGGGACGGAGTTGTAAAAATCAAATGAGAAATAAATATAGAGTTGTAAAAAATGAACATGTAGTTGTAAAATAATTAGGAAACTGTAGAACTTGAACTTATAGTTGTAAGAAAAATGAACATGAAGCTGTAAAAAGGAGCACAAAGTTATGAAAAAATATCCGGAAGTTGTGAAATATGAGTTTGTGCTTGTAAAATAGCTTCCCATGCACATACTAAATAAATACGAAGTTGAAAATTTTTAACAAAAGATTTGTAATGAATAAACAAGAAGTTGGAAAATGTAATAAAAATATTTTATAAATAATATTCCCATGCATATTCAAGATCTTCTTAAAAAGGCATGATTATATTAGTTATTTGCAAACATGTAAACATGAGCGCAGATAAAAATACGATTTAAAAGAACCATGAAGATTATCGTGTAATTAATAACGATGAAATTCAAAAGTAAAAATGCTAGAATCACGTGCTTATTACTTCGCTAATGAGCCATTTGTTCATTTAAAATTCCATATATATGTGTAAGGCTAATTTTATCATTTAACAAAGAGTAAATTACACAAAAGTCCTTGAACTATATACTTGATTTTAGTGTCATACTTGAACTTTAAAAGGTAACAATATAGTACCTAATCTTAAATATTTCTCCCAATGTGGTCTTGAACTATTATGATTTAAGGTTAAGATAAAATGATCAACAAAATTTCAATAATCAAAGACCATATTAAGACAAATCTTAAAGATTACGTACCACATTGTGTCTTTTAAAGTTTAGACATGACAATGAAATTGGATATATAATTCATTTGTAATTTACTCTAATAAAAAAGAATGTCTTGAACTAAGATGTTATGTTACAAAATTTCAATTTCACGCTTTTTTCAAAATTTTATGAGGATTTTGGACTCGTGCTCTTTCGGGATTTTTTTCAAGAACATTTATTTCCCTAACTTTTTGAATTTCATTTGTGTCCAGCTAATTTAATAAAAATTACAATATGACCCTTCATTAATTAATATAATATAGAGGCACACGCTTAAGAATAGGACACCTATGTAAATTTTGTAAGAACATATGGATACAAATGTAATTCGGAACATATTATTCCCAAACTTTGAAATATTTTATGCAAAATACCAAATAATTAAAAGAAAAAATAAAATAAAATAAAGAACAGAACATTCCACCACAAGAAGCAGGCAGAGGAACACGCCTATATCATCACTACCGACATCCCATCACCGCCTTCTGGAGTGCGGTGATTTACGCGCGTCGAGCCCCAATTCTCTCTCACCCTCTCTCGAAGATGCTTCTCCTCCCATAGCTCTACGGTCATAGTCTTCTTAAAGCAACAGACGGTGACAAATACCGGACCTATCGTCGTCCAACACATGTCCGTCCGCCACAGATGAGAAAGCGCAGTGATGTTTCTGGACCGTCCGATCTCGCGGAGCACACGGCGATTTTAAATAATATCTCCTTTGCGCGTGGTAATAATTGGGCTCTCGGAGCAGAGGGGTCTGTTTGTTAGTGAGGGAGGATGGACGCCTTTCCATTATTGTTGGGCATCCTCTTAACTCCTTGCTATACTATTAATGTTTAAATTTGCATGGAAGCCCTTTCCTAGAATGTAATTCGTCGAAATAACTTTCCGACCTCTGCACGGGTTTCCATTGGGCGGGTCCTCTGCTGTTACATCACCTGCTGTAACATAGGGGAGCTGCTCGATCAACATCGGGATACGCACCGACCATCCCCGACCTCCTCCGAGGGTTCGATGCTGATCGAGCAGTTCCCTTGCGTTACAACATGTGCTGTAACAACAGAGGATCCGCTCTGCTCTCCCACAACCTCCTTCCTTGATCATCTTCTTCATCTGTCTTTCTTCTCTATCCTAGGAAAATCAGTAAAAATAAATAGTGTAGTTATGGTTTCCATCAAGATCAAGCATGCACACATATGGATACATATGAAATCAATATATCTGTGATCAACAAGAACTCTCTTTAACTATTGAGAGAATAAAAGGATGTGGGCAATGATCTAAAGTAATGAATGGCCTGATTATCAGGAAGAACTTTTCATCTTCTTCATCTGAACATAGTCAAGAATAGAGGGACTCATAGAGTAGTAGTAATATTACACAATTTTGGATCTGATCAAGGACTCGTTTAATCGTGCACCCTTGTCGGAATCGTTTTTGCTTTCTTTTCCTCTGGCTACTAAAACGTTTTAGTTCGCCAGGTTGTCTCTTGCCTTCCCATAGATTCAACAACAATTTGAGGAGGAATGCATGGAGGTAGGTTGCAGGCGTAGGTAGTATACATAGTTATTCGATTGGGAATGACTCATAGGGTATATCAAACTCCCAAACAAAGGCTCATGACTCATGAGACGATCTCTCGGAGAGGGATATAAGATAGGCATGGGTTATCTCATAGGCCTATTCCATACGAGAGCCATCTCCTATGTATTTTTGACTTGTATTGGAAATTTAATACAATGGTCTATTTCTTTACATGTGTCTTTTTAACCCTTCGCCTTGAAGGATCATTTTCCGTGTATATCATTATCCTTTCTATGTGATTGTATCATTGCTTGTTGTGTCCTTGATACGATTCTTAACATGAACTTTTATCCATTGAGTAAAATCAGAAGAAAGATTAGGTAAATAAGCACAATTATATATGAAAACACAATTTTTTGATTATTTATAAAATATTTTTATACACAACTATAGATTAAATGCTGAACTATATCTGCATGCATCATTTTAAAACAGGCATCAAAGATGGATGAGTCCTTAGTCATCATCGAACCTTATGATTGATGTAAGTGTTTAGATGCGAGAGATTGTCCCCTTGTCTCGATATAAATAAAATTTTCTTGAACAAGTTATTTCAAGATAAAGTGATCATTGAGCAGATCATATGCTCTTACAACAGGTGCGTATTAACAATCCCTGACCCCCCCTCCAAAGGTCGCCCGATGGTGATTCAACGACTCCCCTGCATTACAGCACATGCTGTAACAGCAGAGAGGATCTGCCTCCAAAGTGATCACATCATCATCACACCATTTTTATCCCTTGGTTATCCTTTGATTCAGCTTAAGATTTTCTATGCAATCATCTGTTATAACTGTAGGGTCATCCTGCAAACTTTCCCCATTGTCCCCACACCCGCACCTCCCACTCCCATATCTATAAATAACCCTCCGGCTCCCACCACAGCCTCACACTCTCCACTGGGAAGCCGCTCCTCCGACCTCTCCTCCTTGGATTTTAGAGAGAGAGAGAGAGAGAGTCAACATGATGCTCCGGAGTTCCTCCACACCTCTACTGAGCTCCCGACTCCCCTCCGCCGCGACAGCGGCTTTCGCCGAGAGCCCCAACCACCACCAGCCGCCCTCAGCGGCTGTTGACGGCCACCTATCCTTCCCCTCCCCTTCCCGTCTCCCCCGCCTCCAAGTCGGCTTCCGACGTGTCCAGTCCGAAGGAAACCTCGACGGCCTCGCGGCGCCCTCGAAGCGATCTGCCGCCGTCCTCGAGGCGATCCCGCTAGATGCCGAAGACCCCGGGGAGAGCGATATAGATGAGGAGGATGGGGATAGAGAGGTCGATGAGCGGGTGGCGGCGATGTGCGGCGGTGAGGCGCCCTTGTTTCTCGCGAGGGGGCTAGGAGTCGATAGGACCTCCTTTTTCTCGCGGTTGGGCTACGGCGACGGAGGTTATGCTGTAAGTTTGTTAGGACCTTCTGGTTCGGCTTTTTATTCCAATTTAAGCTTTAATTAATTGTTGCTCGTTTTTCCAGTGTAAGTTTGTTGCAGCATAAATTGAGCCCTCAACTAACCTGCAAGTTAATTCTATGTGAAATTCTGTGATGAAAAAATATGGTTTATTTTTATTTTTTTTCAAAAAAATGATAAGGGTTTGTTTGAGTATCAACGGGGATTTCTGGGTAGTTTTGGTGGGGGTGCGGATGCCCTGATTTCAAATACCTGACCTTTCAATTTGAACTCTTAAAGAACTTTTACTCAATCTGACTTGACGACGAATTAACTTAATCGACTTAAATCGGAATCATGATGAATGAATTTATACTTGCATTGATCTTGTTAAGTGATAACGAGATTCGATGAAACTAAAATTCTGAAAAGATAAAAACAAGCTACATACTATTTCAGTACTGCATACCACTTTTTACCAACTTATAGCATTAAAAAATTGTTAAAACAGTAAAAACAAATTGAAAATCGATATAACAACAACACAACGGTAAAAAAAATATAAACTGAAAAATAATAACAACGTAAATCCAAATTTTAATTGGGGTTTTGTCATTCTTACAATCAAAAAATTCATAAAACCTTAAAAAAGACATTAAAATCTTAATTAAAAAGTTCACTTCAGTTGGTTTATGAATGTATGCAGTTTGTGAATCAATGTTAATAGCAAAGAATTGTCTATTTTTGAGAATTTCGACTCATAAAAGATGGCAAGAAGTAGTTGGAACTGTGATTTTATTATTGGTTTTGCTCACCAGTTGACTGGAAAAAGAAATTGGAGCAATCATATTGAGTTGTGGCAAATGATAAAGATGGCAAATAGTAGTTGCAACTTGCAACTGTGTTCTATTATACTTCTAGTTCACCACTTGAATGGAAAAAAGAAGTCATAGCTGTCATATTAAGTTATGGCAAATGATAGAGATTGCAAAAGTTGCTTGAAACTATGACTATATTACACCTTTCTTCAAACATTGAAAAGACATTCAGTTCATTCAGGTCTAACTGTGCGGTTTAAATGGTTGCCCATGTCTGATTTTGTCACCTTTTGTTGATTATCCTGTTTGCTTTTTTTATCGCGCAGGGTGGAGGTGGAGGGCGGGGTTATCCTACGGTGACCGGTTACGGAGGAGGACGGTCAGATTTGGAAGGGTTTCTCAAGAAGATGGTAGAGGAGCATCCATCTGATGCGTTGTTCCTCAGGAACTATGCACAGTTTCTTCACAAGGTAATGGCTCTGTTTTTAATTCAGTTTCATCTAAATTTCAGAGTTGTGACACGATCATGCAGGAGTTGATATTAGGTTTATTACTCTATCATTTCTTTAATTGCTAGCTTGCTAAAGTAATTAACATTTATCTTGAACCAGTAATTAACTGAGATTCCTCGCAATTTATCAGGAAAGGGATTAGATATAACTGAGATTCCATCACTGTTATATCTTGAACCAGTAATTAACAACTTCGAGCGTTCATTAAAGTTTAGACATTTATCTGAAAATCCTCGCAATTTTCAGAAGCTCATTAGATATCGTTCTTCCAGGAGAAAAAAGACATCAGGAAGGCGGAGGAGTACTACTCTCGAGCTATACTAGCTTCCCCGGGCGATGGAGAGATCCTAATGGAGTATGCCAAGTTGATATGGACACATCACAGTGACCGAGAGCGGGCGGGGCATTACTTTGAGCAGGCTGTTCAGGCTTCTCCTCATGACTGGTATGTTTACAGGAGCTCTGCTTGTCTGGTTTTCATTCATAGATAGGGCTAACATGTGTGTTTTTGCAGCCATGTCCTTGCTGAGCACGCACATTTCTTGTGGGCGGAGAGTGAAGAAGAAGGTGATGATCCCTGCAATCCCTCCGGTGGACCGGCATTCCCAAGCGGGGCAGTTGCAGAGGCCACTGCTTGATCCGATGACACATCTACTCTGTTTTCTGGATCACGTCTCAGCTATCTGTTTGCAGATTAGAACTAAAACCGAACGCGGAACTCTCAGCTCCTCGATCCATAAAATTTCGTGATATGCGATTGGTTGTTCGTGATGAATCTGTACATAGTGCATGGGGTATGAGATCTTAGATCTTGTAGTTATCTCTGCATGTGTATTGCCAATGGATATGTTTTTGAAGTTCAGGTATGTGGTTGACATTTGTGTGGATTCTTCAAATTAATCAGTGCGATCACATGTTTGTGTAAATGTCGCCTTACGATAGTGTGATAATCCTTGCTTTATGGTAGTATGCTAATCGTGCCACTGCCTACTTTTCCTTCTTCACTTGCTTCTCCATTCCTCTTTTATTTTCACGCAGTCGCATGATGTTCTCTTTGCGGCGTTACTCTTTCCCTTTGCCGTTGCTGCATTATCGCTTTCCCCTTGATCATGAGTATGGTTGTTTTTCTAAGAAGCAAATATTGATTGGTTGAAGAGGGAAAAATAAGGGATGATGTGTAGCGTTCATCGAGCAACTCGACTTAGCCCTACTTAAAAAGGAAGCCAGAAAAGGAAAAAAAACATGGGGGAGAACAAGAACTTAAGACTTCTCATTCACATGACCAATTAACTAACCAACTCTTCCATCTTATTTTTTCTTTATATGAACTTTTAATTTATTGCTTTATTCATGTTTACAATCATTTCTAATGAAAATTTTGGTCTCCTCAGGAACAAGGAGCAACTGGAGGGGACAATCAACAAACATTCCCTATGCTTTTTGTGCGGGGTTGCATGTTATCTGCATCCCCTCTTTTCAAATGAGATGCCACTGAAGGGGACGGTCGAGTGACGATTATGACCATAGGGGACGGTTGGGACCACATAGGAGACGGTAAGCGACCGTCCCCTCTAGGTCAGCAGTATGTAGTAGGTTCTTGGTACTATCAATCCGAAGGGTTTTTTTATGTAAAGAAGAAAATATTGGGGATGAAGCACGAAATACACGAGCAATCATCAGAATAATAATTTAGTGGTTTGTTAGATATGTAATAACTGTGCCTTCTATTACAGAAAAGGAGGTTACTATTACAGAAAATTACGGTTTAATGAATCAGGTGCTTCAGAATTCTGGTTGATGCAACTCAATTTTCTGTCAAAAGAACCAGAAAATTTTATTTGTTACTTCTGCTCTTTTATGTGTAACTATTGAATACAAGTCTGTATGTAGGTTATATTCACATAAGTCATTCAACTTGCATGTTTTTTTTATTTTTTCGCAATTTGAGTGTATATAAGTTTGTGATTTTATATCTTATATATTTTATATGTATTTTTAGGTATTTTTAAACTTTTTATTTTTTTTAATTTAATTCTAATATTATTTCTTATTTGATTAAATAAAATATTTTTATTGATTTTTCATTGTATTTATTACTTTTAATTAAAAGTTTTATGCTTTAAATTGTTATAATTTTTTGTTTGAAAGTAGTAGAAAAATCTAAAACTCAAGTAAAATGATTTCGCAAAATTTGATATTTTGATGTTTACATTTGCTTTTATATTGAATATTTATTTTTTTCTATGTTTTAAATGGTTATGATGCACATTAATGGGCTAACAATATCAAATTAGATTGAATTTTTCTTATTATTTGATAAAAGTATAGTGGTAAAGTAGCATATTTAGATATTATATTTTATCTTTATTATTTTTGTTTAGTTGATATTTAATTATTTAATTTGTAATATATTTGATTTATTTAAATCATGTACTAATAGTTATAAATCAACAATTTTTCGGTCATTTTTTTATTATCCCATTTCAAGAGGATTCTTGAAGACGATTTCATTCCTGATTTGTTCAAAATGACTAGTTTTTCAAAGTCAACGACTATGAAATCCTAAAACCTATAAATAAGGTCCCATACCTCATTCTACTACACACAACAAGAGCAATAACCTCTCATATCTCTACTTTCCGCTCTATACTCTGAGAGAAAGATTCAAGAGCTATTTTCTATTGTGTTTTTCATTCCAACAGATCTGGTTCTCTACGTTCAATTATTATGAGCCCTCTCCTCGATCTATAGGATCATTTTATTTTAGCTTCATATTATTTATTGCATATTTACTTTGTTATTGAGGTTATTAGGATTGTTCACCTGTATATGGTTGAGTTGACTATGTAGTCAACTCAGGTTGTAATACGGTTGGGTTGCCCACGTAAGCAACTCAGGTTAGAGGACGACCCATGTATGCCGGGTTGAAAGCCCAAGTCAGGAGACTCAAGTCATGATTTTTACCTAAGAGGATTTTCATGTTAAATACATACGTACTTGTGGTTGATTGCTTATCTTGTGATTGAAAAATCTACGTAACGGTGTGGTTGTTTAAGTTTATTATTTACAGTATTCTAGGTCATAAGTCCGGTCTACCTGCACCCATCAGATGATGTCCATAGGGTCTAAAACCAACATTTATGACTCTGAGGCTCGAAAGGCAAGAATGAAGTGGAGGAACTCATATAATCCTCTGAGGATGATGTGATTCTTGAACCAAAAATTGAAGAGTTAATTGAAGATGAAACATCCATACCTCTTCAAAAGAGTTCGAGGTGGTTGTACCACCTGAAAGATATGAGTCCATGTGTTAAAAAGAGTCAAACAATGATCCTACTTCATATGATGAAGCATTCGTGGATCATGACATGGATAGATGGATGCTAGCTATGAAGTCAGAAATATACTCTATGCACAAGAATGGTATATAGACGCTAGAGGATCCACCAAAGGGGTAAAACCCATTGGGTGTAAATGGTTCAAGACAAAAAGGAGACCTGATGAGAAGGTAGAAACCTTCACGGCAGGACTCGTGGCCAAGGACTACTGATGAATATGCTATTTATCATTCTAATTAGCTGAAAATAGAGCTTCATCTCGAGTAATTAAATGTATTTAGGTATTTATAACTCATAACTAACATTCATGCACTTGTAAACACTTTGCATAAATTAGCATTTCATAATGCATTCATATTAACTTGCGTATATTTCACCTAATTTCATCTATTTTTAATTAATTCACACTAAATCCAATTGACATAAAACTAATTCCATTGTATACACATCGATAATATTAATAAAAAATCATAAAAAAATACTAATATATATATATATATATATATATGAAATAAATCCAAAGCTTAATTTCAGGACAGAAAGCCGTAAATGTTGATATCTCTCACTTCTAACATCCAATTTCACTTTACTCACTTCTGAATTAATGTACATTCAATTATCTCCAAATCAGGACCAAATTCAAAAGAGTCGGAGTTCATTTGTGAAATTTTGATTTTGGGTCCGAATTGCATATTGTACCTATTTACTTGATTTGACTTCTTATTTCATGTGCTACCTAACTTTTTTTTATTTATTTTTTTCATTTCTTTATTCCATCTCATTTTCTAACAAATTACATAAAAAATCTAGAAATATCAGAAAAGCTTAAAAAAGAGAGAATGTGATTTGAGCACATTGACCTATTCCTTTATAAATAATTCACATCACTATTTTTTTTGAACTCATAAAAATAAAAAAAATGCATTTGTGTCTATTGCATTATTTTACATCATGTTTGATTTTTGTATGCATTTGTTGTTGATAGAAAATAAATAGAAAAATACAATACTTAAAATTTGGTATTTTATATTCATAAAATATCATCAAAAAATTAATCTCTATCATGTTTCATTTCATTTGCAATTGAGTCCTTTGCAAACTTTGTATATCTCTCAAAGATCTACAGGTTTCATTTTATGCAATTTTGCATTTGCATTTGCATTCATCTCTTATTTTATTTTCATTTTTATTGCATTTTTAGCATGACCAATGGTCAACAACCCACATGGCATCATGTCATTCTCCCAAGCCAGTCTAACCAGCCTCCCATGTCAAACCCACCTTCTCCCTAGTCAACTCTCTATGTCTGCTAGCACTCTCATCCTAGGCCATTATATCCAATTTTATCTAACGACTGATACACCTCACACCCTCTTCTCAACCCCTGACGTGCTTTTCACATGAGCACCAACATGACTGTTGGATCGAGCAAGGTCCAACGACCTTGCCACTGTCTCCTACGTCCAAATGCATCTCATCCAACCTTCCCCAAACCTCCAAACCACCACCCACTCCACCCCTCTCCGGCCGCCTCCGTTATCCTTTCATACTTCCAACGACGCCATCCCTCTACCCCAACCAACTCTATCCTCTTCGTTATCATCTTCGATTAACCCCTCCGTGCAACCAACCACCCTCTCGTAGGTTATCTCTTCCAACGACCATCTTGATTAACCAGAACATCGAGCGGTCGTATTGATCCACAAGGCGGATCAACAGTCGATGCGCTGACCACTCAAAAATCTGGATTAAATCAACAAATAGCCCACAATTAAATCAGACAATGAGAAGCAAATGTGGAGTTAAAATTTATTATAACTCTACAATAAATGTGTATAGTGTGCAAGTATGTGTAGAGTGTCGAACTCAGGGAGCAAGCAAGATAGATCGGGCAGTGATGCTAAAAAATGTGATAGTGTGATCGAACGCCTACAAAATGCAAATTTTTGTGGGTTTTTAATTTTATATCTTTTTTTAATTTTTAATTTGTTTAATTTTTATATTTTGATATTTAATTTCTGATTTTATATTTTCTTTTTATATTTTATATTTTTTTCTTTTCTTTTTCTTTAAATAGAATAAATATATAAAGTAAGAAAGAAGAGGATAAGGTGTTTATAAAAATAGGTAAAAATAAGAAAAAATTAGGAAATAAAATATTTTTGGGCTTTTTATAATTTTATGATGTTTTTGTGATTTTTTTCTAAATTTTTCCTAATTTTTTTGGTATTTTTAAAGTAAAAAATACTGAAAACAGTGTAGAAAAATAAAGGACTGAAACTAAAATGGAGAAATAAAATATCAAACAGTAATAAAATTTCTCCAAATTAATTTTAAATAAAAGATAATAAAATAAGGAAATCAGAGACAAAGATTATATTTTTAGGATTTTTGTAGAATTTTTAAGATTTTTTATGAAGATTTTAAGGGTTTTGTAATTTTTAGGAATTTTCTTTTGAGTTTCTTAATGTTTTTTGGACAAAAGCTAAAATACACGAAAACAAAAAAGGTATTTTTTTTGGAATTTTTAAAGGGGTTTTACTATTTTTTTGGTATTTTCTAATGAGTAGCAAAAATGCATATTTTTGAATTTCTATAAATATGAAAATGCAAGAAAAATGCAGAACAAAAATATGGTGAGAAAGAGCAACTAAACAAGAGCTTAACTTGATTTTTTGGTGATTTTTAGAAATTTATGAACACAAGAAATAATTAGAAACAACACAAAGAAAATACAGTGCTGGCAGGGGTATAAATGCAAATATCCAAAAGTTTAGGGGCCAATGTGTACTTTCCACAAATTTTATAACTAATAAATCAATTTCCAGGACCAAATGCCAATATCAAAACCCACAAGGGTACGTCTGTAATATACCCACCCCCGCACATGATATCCACGCGCATGGGAAGGACCCAAATGCAATATACAAAAATCTCAAGGACAGGTATGCAAAATTTCCAAAAATATTGCACGTAATAGCAAATTTCCTGGACTAAATCAAAATAAACAAACCCTTAGGGGATCCTATGAAAAAATACCCACCACCCCACGGGCACAGTTCACGTGAGGTGACGTGGATTGGACCTTAATGCAAATAATAAAGTACGAGGGTCTAAATGCAATTATTACAAACCATTTAAACTACACATGAAAGTTTATGGAGTAAATAATAAATATAGAAACACTCAGGGTAGAAGATACAAAATACCCAAAGCTAGGCGATCCGATGACGGAGGAGATGCCACTTGACACGTGGCGCGTAATGAACGGCTGATGACGGTTCACTGATGAACGGTGATGATTAGATCTTCCCTGAAGATCTGACGGTGGAAGCGCGGGAAGATCAGACGGCTGCTGTGTGAACTGGGGGAAGACCAAGATCTTACGGCTGGCAGCCTAAGACGAAGAACAGGGAAGAAGGTTGGCGAAGCCGACCTTCTCCGACCTCGATCTCGACCGATGGCGACGCTTCGAGCTCCAAAAATGGTAGAGGGCGCTCCTGTGGTCCTTCTCTATGCACTGGAGACTCCAAAAGACTCCGGCGTGGGCCGGAGCTCGCGGGGGAAGGCAGCGGAGCTGGGTGGCTCTACGGACCTCCGGTGAAACTCAAAATGAGCCCCAGGCTCTCATTAAGCTCCAGGTACCTGCGGAAAAGAGTGAGAGGTCCAGGGCAAAATGCCTGGACCCTGCGGAGGTGAAATGGGAGCGTGGGGCGGAGCGAAAGGTGGTAGCCGGAGGTGCACTCTGGCGAGGTGGTCGTGGAGGTGAATGGATGATCGAAATGCGAAGACAACTAGGGGGAAATGATCCTAAAGCTACGGTAAATGAAATGCGAAAGAAATAAGGGGGAATAAGATAGCTACCTCGATGGTCGGAACCAGAGGTTGGGGGTACCTTGACGTCGGAGTTGGCGGAGGTGGCGGAGCTGCTTCAAGGCCTCCTCGACTCTCCCGACGCTACGGCTGCGGAGCTGTCACCTCCAGCTGTCCGGGCAACGCCAAAGGAGGGAGGTTAGCTAGCCAAGAAGGGTTTAAAAATGGCTCGAAAGTCAGAGGGCCGAATAAGTAGGTGTTGACAGGTGACTCAGGCGCTCCAAAGATCGAGGGAGATCGCTCGTATCGACGCACCTCGTCCCTAGTAGAGCTTAGGGCGTGAAAGATGGATGTTTGAGGAGCAAAAGTTAAGAAGAGTGCTACGCAAAATAGTGTAAGAATCGAGCTGCATAATTTGACAAAAATCGACGCGGGACGAGGTCTGACAAGGGGGCAGGTGGGGAGGACAACCAGTTGACCGGGGGGTCAACGCTGACTGCCTCCTAGTTGGTCCACGTGGACCAACCAGGAAAAACCCTGCGAAAAAATAATTAGAAATTCGTTTAAAAATAGTAAATGAATTTATTATTTTTAGGTTATAAAATAAAAAATTATTTGTTATTTTCTAAGGTATTTTAATATGATTTTTATTTATTTTTATGAGGTGTAAAAATAAAAGTTACCTTTTTAGGCCTGTATAGGTATACATATCTATATATTTTAACATTTTATTTTTATTTTATATATTTCATTTATTTATTTTTGTTTATTATTTTATACATTTATAAAATATTTTTATACACTTAAATGTATTTTTATCTTATTTTTCTGAGGTATTTTGTACACCTAATGAAATATAAGTATTATTTCTGTAGGTATAGGTATAGGTATTATACCTAGGTATGTTATATATGATTAGTTTATTTTTTATTTTCTTCAGATTTTTATTCTAATTTTAATATACATATATATTATAAATAATATTTACAAAATTATAAAAATATAAAATTGTAAAAATAATGAATAATAAATAAAATGAATATTTTAATTTGTACAAGTATACAATAGGGGTCCAAAACTCAACTTTCAAACCGTAGCTTCGCCAAACGCGAAACCACCTTCATTAAATAGCTTATTTCAAATTATATACAATTAAAGTGATTCTGATACGTTTCGAGTTTTTATTTGTGAGATACGGGTCTGGGAAGTTGGAATTCTGGAATTTTATTAAGATCATAACTTTTTATCTGTACATTATTTTTGAGTAAAATCAAATTTGTATTTTTCTATACTTAATTATCTATAACTTTCATGTACAAAGTTTTTTTATTTGAGGTATAAACAGTGGAACCAAAAATAGGTCCCAAAATATATAAAGAATGAATTAAATCAAAGGTGTTTTTATTGTCTTCTGGCCCTTATCCCCCCCTACTTTATTCCTTGTCGATCTATTCATCTAGATGCCTAGGTCTCAGGGTTTTGGGTAATAAAATATTTACAATATTTTATTTTTTCCTTTCTTTTCTTTATTCTATAATTTTGGCTTTAAAAACTGCATTTTATACACTATTTACATGCACATGCATGGATGCTAATATGCTGGAATTAAGGGTATTTTCATGCATTTGCCAGGGTTTTTGAGGCCAAAATGATAGAATAAAGATGATGAAATGTGGATTCATCACATCTCCACCCTCACCTCATACGCCTCTATCCTCATCCCATCTATCATCTTCATCGATTAGCTCCCTAATGGCTACCAACTACCAGACCCTAGACCGAGCTCCATATCCAACACCCAATGGCCACCACCTCTCCTATCTCATCCCTTCATGTTTGATTCACAACTCTATCCCAACCACATTTTCATGGATTAGGAGCGTGTACAATAACCTTAAACGCACAAGCCTCATCAGCTTCCCCCTCCATCCTTAGAGGAGCCGTATGAGGCGGAAGATCCACGTACGATTTTGAAGTCGAGCAGGAATCCTATATTAGTCCTAGATCTCCGATTCCCTATAAAGGTCATCAACCCTCCTCCATTCACATTTTATCCACCATCATTTGCACATGCAACAAATAGGGAAATCTTGGGGACCTCGCGTTGGTGACATCATCCCAGTCCACCTCAGCGACGACCCCAGATCGAAGAGATCTCGAGGGATTCAGGCCCCCTCTACTGCTGCATCCTTCCTCGAGGAAGCAGTGGAGCTTCGCCATCTCCATCATGGCTGAAGCAACGACTAGGAGTCGAGATTGACCTCTCCTCCATATCCCAGGCGAGAGCAACTCACCCACATGTATCTCCTTTACTCTATCTTCTTCTCCTTCCTTCCCCTTTCTTCCCTTTTTACAATACCCTCAATCATAACTCCATCTCATCGATTCATCTTAAAGCCACTGACCTCCGACAAATCTCCATCACCTCCTTAGTCCCTCCATGTTCCATTCTCTCCTCCACAATCTCCCACCTTTGGCTAAGTCGTGACGGGAGAGATTAGGTCCTCTTCCCCATCATCACACATGAACTTACGCCCAATTTCCTTCATTTATGCATAACTCCAGACCAAGTTCCTACCCTCGAGTCTTCCCTTTTTATTGCAGGAACACAATCACTAGCATGCCCACATCATAGCCCCATCCCTTGCACCTGGAGTCGAAGAATAATGTGTGGGTGTGGGGGGTCTCCCTCGACCATCGGAGCACCACTGTATGAAGCACATCCATCCTCCTCGTTCGCACCAGAGGACTGCCGTCGAAGGAGAAAAGGGGCAGTCATTGAGCAACATCTACCCTCTGATTTTGATCAGAGGGCCCATATCCGTCAGTCCCTCCACACGAGTTGAGTCACGTGCCTTCACACGTATCTTAAATATTTGTGGATCTACCCCTATGTAGTTTCAACAATCACCAGAAGACTACGCTCTTGGACAAATTACGTAAGAAGACCCTGTCGCTCACCCCAAACCTAGGCTACATGCATATCACATGTGATTTGGGTAATTGCAATTGATTCCCTTGCTTGTTCTCAGATTCACATATTTACTCGTTCCTCTTGGGATATTTGCACATCATGCCCTGTTAAATTCTATAATTTATGAAAAGGCCTCTAGAAGGTTATTTTTAAGAGTAATTTTATTCATCTTCATTACATTTATGCCTATATACTTCATTCATTTTTATCTTGAGTATTCTTTCTCAAATTTTGATGAACTTGGTATCATTTTGAAGCTTATTTCATTCTCTATCATTATAGAATATTGAATAATTATTTTGAGACATTATTGAATTTCAATTAATTAAGGAAGTTATTTAGTTATACTTGAGAGTCATTTGTTCTTTGAAAATTGATATTTATGGCTCAAAAAATTGTAAAAAAATGGGGAATTGATTTGGGATTTAACTCGAGATTAATTGATTAAATATTTCTAAAATTAGTTAAGGGGGCTCATGGATTAGATTACTTGGCATGCTTGATTTCTTACACAATCCATCTCTATATCCATTCATTTGCATCATTTAAAAACATTCTAATAAATTTGCCTTGCTTTATTCTATCATATTGCATTGCATTATTACCTTGGATAAAAAAATTTTAAAAAAATCCATGCATCATATTCATTTAATTAATTACATCTCTTATTTTTCTAAATAAAAAATGCAAAATTCAAATAAAATAAAGTAAAATAAAATAAAAATTCATCTTTGAAAACTTAGACCTTAAGTTATTTGAAAATTATTTCTAGACTGTCATATTATCTCCTTGAGTTTGACTTGGGACTTGCCTAAGTAAAATAAATAATTAACCACATCAGATTAATTGTATAATTACTTTCGTGTGATTTTTGGTTGATCGTTGGATTTTTGTACTACATTAAAAATAACAAATTAATAAGGGGATTCAATAGGCTTTTAGCTACACACAAAGATGAGACATTAACTATGATGAGACGATATCTCATGTGGCCATGCTTAAGTCCATTTGGACACTGCTAGCTATAGTTGCACATCTTGACTATGACATATAGCATAGACATCAAGATTGCATTCCTTAGTGGATAACTCGAGGAGGATATCTACATGGAGCAGCCTCAGGGCTTCATGACTGAGGAAGGCAAAGCGTGCAAGATGAAAGTTCATTTATGGGTTCAAACAAGCGTCTCGTAGCTAGAACATCGTATTTGATGAAACCATAAAGAGTTATGATTTCATTCATAATCCTGACTATCCATGTATGTACGAGAATCTTAGTGGGAGCACCATTGTGTTCATCATGATTTACGTAGATGACATTCTTATCATTGAGAATGATACATGGAAGATTGCTAGTGTTAAGATCTGGTTGTACCATACTTTTGAAATGAAAGATTTTGGAGCTGCCTCTTACATCTTAGATGTGAAGCTATTCAAAAATTGAAAAAAAGGATTTTAGGACTATCACAATAAGGGTACATTAAGAAAATCTTGGAAAGGTTCCTTATGAAACAATCAAAGAAAGGTTACCTTCCCTTAAGGCATGGTATACACCTATATAAAGGGATGGCTCCTAAAACTGTTGAGAAAAGAAAGTCCATGGATGGATGTCCTTACGCATCAATTGTAAGAAGCCTAATGTACGCCATGATATGTGCTTGCATTGAGACTGATAAACCATTACCAATTATGTTATGGAGAACAACATTGGAATGTAATGAAGAACATTTTGAAGTTTCTAAGAAAGACGCAAGATTGCGTCTTATTTTATGGAGATAGTGATATCCAAGTCTCAAGATACACAGATTTAGACTTCCAATCTGTCATTACTGATTGAAAGTAAACTTCGAGGTTCATATTCTTGTTGAACAGTGGTGCTGTGAATTGGAGAAACAAGAAGTAGGACACTATGTCTGATTCAATAGTAGAAGCTGAGTACTTTGTGGCATCAGATGCTGCAAAAGGATGCGGTGTAGTTGCCTAAGTTCATCTTGGAGCTGGGTGTAGTTTCTTCATATACTCTCATCTTATTACTCTACGATAACAGGGAGCCATTGCTCAGGCAAAGGAACCCAGGTGGCATCAAAAGAGCAAGCACGTGGAGAGGAAATTCCACATCATCCGGAAGATACAGAAATAGGGTGACATCATAATCACCAAGGTTTCCTTCAGAGATAAATCACTAATCTCCTTACAAAACCTTTGTCCCAAAAGGCTTTCGATCATCATGTAATGAGTATGGGTTTAAGGATTGTGCATGAATGATTCTGAAGTCTATTGGGAGATTGTGAGACTTATGAGCCCCTGCCATTTCTACAATAAATATTGTTATAAATTATTTATCAATAAAAGTTATTAACTTCGTACTCCCTTTCTAAGATTATAATATATGTGCACTTATTGGGTCTCTCCGTACAAAAAGGGTTATGTAACTTGGCCATCTTGAGATCATAAAACTACTGATCCAATTATTGGATCATAGAGGCTGGTGTTGTGTTGAATATCTAAAGTGCTAGGTTGATGACTCAACCACACCGTTATTGATAATCAAGAAGAGATCTCCAACCTGAGAAGAAGATGACAATCCTTACTCTAATGGATGACATCAAACCGATCATTTTATGTAGGTCCTCCTTATATGAATAGAGATTCAGAGGTATCGGATGAGTTAAGTCAAAGAGTTGACTTAGTGAGATCGAGATAACAAATACCTACGTCATATGATGTCACGATATAGGCATGCATCCTCCGACTAGAAACATATGTGTTACTATATGTATGCGTATATACAATGGCATACCATAATGTTGATGACCTAATCATTGTCTATATAGCGGCACACTGGTTTACATATGAAGGCATATGAGTGATACAATCTCGCAAAGGGTCATACAGATTCACTATTGAACCACAAGACATGATCTCACTCATGAGATATTGGGATAAAACATATGATATATGCTCTTGGAAAGTATATTATCAATACCAAATCCAAATGATTGAATGAGAAACTTAACGATGAAACTCTGAAGGAGACAGTTATAATGAGATCATAACTTCATGCTTATTCCCAGTCTTCCAGTATGCAGGATGTACGAGTATTAGGAATGCTTGAGGGTGATGTGATCTTAATTAATTGTATACCATGACACTTACATTCCGAGGAAGTCATGAAATATGTTTGAATTTTAGTGACTCCACTCAGTGAAGTAGTTATTCAATCTTAGTCAAAATGTTGGACATTGTACTGAATTGGATTTATATGCAATGAGAAGATAGGAATACTTTGTGTGAACTTAATGAAAAAATTGGGAAAGGTTATCAATTCACGTGATTTCATCTTTTAAAAAATTAAAAATTCCAATATTATCTAGATTTATATGATGAAACTCTTTATTTGATCGCGGGTGTGATCCGATCTTCACGCTTCTATAATGTACAAGGCCTAAGAACCTCCCTTCATTACAAGTATCATACAAGTGCTTGATCTCGTTATATTTTTGATTCATGTTGTTTTATGCACCCATTATACTACTTACAAGGAATTGAGAGTACTATATCATTTTTGCACATGATCTTACTATTTTTTCAATGCATGTCAGTATTGAATTATCGTCCTCATATATGTGAAGGCATTGAGAGCATTGTACCATTTTCTCAAGTGATCCTCCTACTTATTTTCGCCTCGACTATTGTTTTCAGCTCCTTCTGCTACTTTTGAAGGAATTAGGATCACCTGGTTCTGTTTGATCCTTCTACTTACAAAAGGATATGTAGCATCATGATATGATAAGTTTTCTACATGTATTATCATCATACATTTTTAAGCGATGCTCATGTATTTTCTAAGAAATCAGAAGATATTTTTTTCTACTCATGCCATTTTTTGCTCCTTGTGCTACTAATCTATATGTTTAATGTGTAAATCATTCGCTATAGGTTTAGTTAGACTAATGAAAAAAATATTTATGCTATTATTCGTAGTTGGCTCTTGTAGAGGAGTGATAGAGAATATAGTTAACTTATTTATTAACTTAGGACAATCTTGGCCAAAGACAGACCTACATCAAGGTAACAGTTTTCTGAAACATTTTGGTATTGCTCTTGAATCAAAAGTAAAAATAGTGCTACCAATCATTATATAGTTATATAAGTTCAAAGCTTGAGTTCTAATATAATAAATAGTTGATGTCATTGCCCTTGCTTCTACTCGAGTTTTCGGAGATAGTAGTGAGCTCTTAATTGTATGTCCTATGCTTGCATGATCTGATAGGACCAACGGAGAGGACCAACATTCGAGGTCAGGTAGTTCGCAAGAGCCCTACCATAACTTCAGACCCCAAAAAAACCAAGAAGGAGTTTAGAGGCATAGTGGCCATATAGTCTAGTTGTAGCAGAGTAAGATAAGGAAGTCAAGGAAGAGGCATTATGTGAAGGGCTCACATTGTGACCCTCATCTTTCTTTGACTTGTGCCTCACCTATGCTGGAACTTAGCGATCAATCAATTTGTATATGCCTTCAGTTTTGACCCCTTACTAGAGATTGCGCTTTGAAAAACCCACCCGATCTACTACTCTAAAAGAAGAATGGTGTCGTTGAATCGATCAAGTGAATTTTACCAGAAAATTTATTTTTTATTATTTATACTCCTAAACTCAAATGTATAGCAATAAGTATGGGAGTGTCAAACTCAATGAGGCAAACTGTGGAAAACTAAGGTAAAATAATAGAAGGACTAAGGTAAAAGAGTCTTCTGATTTTTATTTATTTTTAGGATTTTTTTCTAAATTTTTAGTTGGTTTTATGAATTTTATATTGTTTTGTGATTTTATATACCTATAAATAAAAAGTATAGGTATTTGATTTTATATTTTATATTTGGTTTTTATTTTGTAAGTTTTGTGTTTTTAATTTTATTTCCTATTTTGTGATTTTTTTCGAGGTTGTTAATATTTTATGGGTTTTTAAGTATTTTTAAAGTGAAAAAAGACATTTTTATTGAAAATATGGATTATTTTTTATTTTAAAATAGTAAACAATAAGAATTTTTTATCAGAAAGTAGGTAAAAGTAACTTTCCAATGAGGTGTTGTACGTATTTTTATGATTTTTATCAAATTAGTTATGAATTTTTGAAGTTTTTAGGTATTTTGATTTCTTATTTCTTTTAATATTCAACTTTTACCTTTTTTATTTAATACGTAAAATATAGTAAAATACACTGTAGGTTATTTTTGTAGGATTTTTTAAATGTTTTCTAATTTCATGTATTTTATAAGTTTGTGTATTTTTATTTTAAAATTTATTTAAAAATAGAAAACATTTTTATTTTTGAAAACTATTGAAATAATGTATATAGTATATTACTAAGCATTTATATGTATTTTTATTTTATTTTTTATTTTGTTCTTTATCTAATATGAATCTAATACGTATAGTATTAATATACATTATATAGAGATATATGTGTAATTATCAGGAAATCTGGGGATTGCTACAAAATTTCCCCAAAAAATATGTCGTAGGTCACGTGCTGATCATGTACCTGTGCTAAGCAGTGGGGTGATGTGGAATTCGAAATGTCGGATTGGCTCATGCAAACGAGATCCAATGGTTACCAATAGATCTGGAATGGGGAGTGTTCTCCAAATCCTCTTCATGCAGTAGAGCTTCATCTACCCTTCTCTGATGCTATTCTAAAATCTTCGAACAAAGCTGTTGATCAACTTAGTGATGACTAGATTCTCATGATGCTCAACTCAAAAGGAGACCATCGTGCTTCTTGTTGTTTTATGTGACGTGTCCTTTAGGAGCTGTTAATGGCATTCAAAATCTTGATATGTGAAGCTTCAAACATATCTTTCAGATGCTGATCAGGAATAGAAGTACTCCAGATGGATCGTTCTCAACAGTGGTATCGATCCGAGCTGCTTTTCATGATGAATCACTTCCAGATGCTTCGACATAAAAGAGGTTCAATGATCTTGATTCGTCTCCAGGAGTTGATTGTTCGTTCAAGATGCTACGCGATCAATTCCAGGCGATGCTTCAGTTGCTTGACTCGTGTGTTCAGATAATTTCAGATCAGATGCTTGAACATGGAATCATACCTGCAGACGGTGTTGGAGATCTCCGTGCTTCAGGTCTCCAGATGGTTGTTGTGCTCGTAAAAGCTCCAGAACCTGGAAATGAATAAGAGATGATGCCGTATGGGGAGCTGGAGCTCTTCCGAGCTCCAGCTGATCGTATCCTCGACGCGATGGCGTTGCTCGTGGAGGCTCGATGCACGACAGAGCACAACTACACATCGTCGGACGATCACATTGAACCTCAACCTCGATCTCACTCAACGTCAGAGTGAAGGATCTGTCACCTCTTATCGCATCTCTTAGATCTCACGGATTGAAGGAGGAGCAATGGTGGATCTCAGGAGATCAGGGGGGGGGGCATGTGCTTTTATAGGCTAGGTCGCATGAGGTGCACAATAAAGGTGGCATAACCAACGGAGGAGATTAACGAGGAAGTTGGGCAATAGCCAACGACTGACCGTTGGGTCGGTTGGCGGAGGAAGAAGGTGGAGGAAAGATGGAGGCGACGGACGGAGAGGAAAGGAGCGGGGAAGAAGAAAGGGAAAGTAGGAGAGAGAAAATAAGATAATTAATTAAAGTAAAATAAAATTAATTAATAATAAAATAAATGAATGATAAATAATTAAATAATTAAATAATTAAATAATTAAATAAATAATTAGTAAATGAATAGATAAATAAATTAATTAATAAATAAAATAACTAATATTAAATTAAATTAAATTAATAATATTATAAACAATTTTAAAAATAATGAACTAATAAGTAAATAAATACTAAATAAAGAAATAAATTATTGAAGAAATAAATAAATAATAAATAAATAAATTTCATTAATAAAATATTAATAAGATAATAAAAATTAAGTTGAATAGAATTAAGATACAATATACAATTTATGCCAATAGGGTTCCAAAACCTACTTTTTGCACATTAACTTTGATTTTAGTGAAATCACTTTTATTTGATAGATAATTTTATAAAATGAACTTTAAAAGTGGCTATGTCCAAGTCAGAGTTCATACGGTCGAGTTGTGAGGTCCGGAAGTTTGGGGGTACAACTTTTTAATTTTGGGATTTATTGGCATTTATTAATAAATAATTTTAAGTTATATTTTTAGTTTTTTACTGATTTTTAAAACACTTTAGAAAAAGAAGTAAGCTAAACGAGATTAGGAATAATTGAATAGAAAATGAAGAAGCATTATATACATATAGTACATATATACAATGGGGTTCAAACATCAAAACTCACACGTTTTATTCTAATATTTTTTGGTACTTTTAATAAATAATATTAGTTATAAAACAAAGTTTAAAAGTGAGTTTGGTCAATTTAAATTTTTCTATAAGTAGTTATGAACCTTGAAAGTTGGCTTTTACAGCTTTTAGATTCATCATAATTATTTATTATATGTTAAATAAATTTTCTGATATTTTTATAAATTAATATATATTATTATAAACAAATTTTGTGAAGGAAATATTTTGATTTGAGATGATCTTAATGATAAATAAAATAGGTGAACATATGTACAAGGTGAAAAATGTATAAATGTACATTTGTGATCTTGATTTTCTGATATTTTTATAAATTAAGATCCTTATCTCCCCTTACTTATTTATTTTCTCAATCAAGTCAATATTGACTTGGTCTCGGGGTTAGGATCAGTCTGTACATATGTCATATCTACATCCTTCTTTTCTTCTATTTTTCTTTTTCTCTTTATTATTTTATTTTGGATAAAATAAGTGCTAAATATATAATATTAACAAATGTGGTTAGAATGGTAATTAGTGAGAATTAGTGAATATTTACATGTATTTTGCCAAGGATTTTAGCCAAAATGAAAGAATAAATGCAATGAATCATGGATTTATCATCCCCTTATACTTTACCTTTGCTAGTCCCTTAGCAAACACTTATTCTATAAATAAGTGGAAGATAAAAAGAAAAGAAAAAGGAAAATAAAAGAACTTAGAACATGATTGTTTCTTTAAACCAAATTTCACTTCACTCAAAATCAAGAACTTGGAATGGGCCTTTGGATTAACCGTTTGTCAGGACCTCATTCGAATTAGGATTTAAGTCTCAACAGCACTCAAGTTCCGCAAATGCCTATCTAGGTTCACCTCAACAACCAGCGCAAATCCACCCATCCATCACACAAACTATTCAACTTTGGAGTCATTTATACTGTGTATGAAAGGTGTTAGCTCTTCCTGCTTGAAGAAACGAAGAAACCGCCCATCCCAGTAATACACCCCCATTTGGTCCTCATCTAGCTACTTGATCCTTAAGGAGGGGGTATTTACTTCTAAGGTTAGGTCGTGTCCACAATCTAATAGAGAGAAGTAGAAGAATGAAAAGAGAACTGGAGTGTGATCAGTGTAGTCACATCTCATGTGAAGCTTGGCCAGTTTAGTCAAGTCTCCACTAAGATATGCATGCTATCTGAAGCATGGATCATTGTGATCATATATGTATTTGGTATTTGGCTCCTTTTTGGTAGAAAGTGATTGTTGCACTGCATTGATCTTTTGTGCCCCGATGGATATAACATATTTTCTTCTATCTATTTTTTAGGGTCTTGGAAAAATTGTGCCAACAGATCCTTCCCTTATATGAAGCTTTATTTCAACCCCACACTCCCATCTTTAGACGTCTGCACCACTAGACAAGAATGAAAATGCACCACCAAAATGGAATTCCATTCGCTATCCTAGCAAGTTGAGCTAAGTGTAGAATACATGAGTTCAAAATTGTTTTAAATGAAGAAGAGTTAAACGGATGCCACAAGGTGTCATACTTAGGCAATTTTAAGTTGAATTCTGAACATGGTCTCATGGAATCCAAAGAATTAAGTCAAAAAGACCTGAAAAGTCTTAATTCCAGCTCCTAATAAAGTTCCTTTAGAATTGAGTGGATTAAGGCCTAAACCAAGCTCCATCATTCAGACTTAGATCTGTTCGGTTCAAGAATCAAGTTTGTTCTAAAAAATGCTAATGAATGCAACAACTTTTTATGAAATGAATTTTTCGGATTAAGCTTTTATGTATTTTTTTAAAGAAGTTGACATATTTTTACTGAATTTTAAAACTTTTACTTTTTTGGTAATTTTTGAAAGAGTTAGTGGATTACATCAATTACACGAATTTACAAGAATTATGTACATTAAAAAAAATCTATACACATTTTATACACACAAGATCATACATATTTTATACAAGATTTACAAAAGAATTTTATTTACAAATTTTAAATAATTAATAATTTTATCCAAGTATTTTACAACACAATTTATATACAAAATTTAAAACATCTCTTTTCTATAACTCATATTTACAGTTTTCTATCGACTTTTAAAAACCCAAATTATATACCCGTACTTTTAGAGCTATATTATAAAAATACAATAAAATATGATTTTTGACTTCTAAAGTATATATAGAATATATATGACACCCCCTATATTTAGCGTGAATGATGTCCTCATAGTGACCAAAGAAGCGATAAAGGTTGACATAACTCGAGCTAAGTATAGATTGGTGAAAAGAATACTATACTTTAACGACTCAAAAAAATAATGAACAAAGGAATGAAAGTCAATCATCCCCTCTATACTTAGGATCAACTAATCCTAAGGATAACAAACTCAAAAATGAAGATGATCGAGGTCAAGAGAATGTACACAATCAACGACTCTACTTGTCCCCCTATATCTAGAGTAAAATATCTCTAAGTATAGAAAAGAATATCAACAATCGAGGGACAAGCGAGGGAGCAGACGATACACAAAATCGAAAATAATAAAAAACGAAGATGAGCGATATTACCTCCTATAATTAGGGTAAAGCACACCCTAAGTATAAGAAACAACAAGGGTAATAGAATAGAATGATATGAACAACACAATGTCTAGACCCCCTGTACTTAGGATAAAGTACATCTTAAGTGTAGCAAAAATCCGAAGCGATATCTAGGGATGTAAGACAAACGAAAGAATGAATGAATAAAATTGAAAACACGTATGTACAAGGTGAAAAAGAACGAATAAATCAAAATAATGAGTGGCCCAGATAGCCGAAAAGATGGACAGTGCAAGCTGCCACAGTCTTTGAATCACTATGATCATCAACACTGAAATATAAAGACAAAAAATCATCCTCTAACATTGTATCCTTAACTCCGTGTGACTGAAGATACATCAGTGTCGTGTCTGAAGTAGATGCAAGAAAGAGGTTAAACTCTATTGCAATCTAATCTATCTCATCATCAACAAAACCCTCATCGAAGTCTATCTGAAGAATGGGCTCATCAATCTCACAGCCATAGGGTCTACAACTGAATCAGGTACGACCTTCGAAGTACTTGCCACCAACAGTTTCGTTTCAATGACATATATACTGCAAATCAAATCAATACATACCCAAACATGTGTACATGGATCAACAAAGGCTATGCTCTCCAAGTTTTCCTCTGTAGAGAGGAAATCTCGGGTCTCAATAGAATCAGAAATTATAGGATCGTGTCGAATCTCAACTGTAATGTCGCATGCCCCTATCTCTGATGGGATGGTAGCATACTTGTCTGATGCACGACTCTCTAATGGCTCAGAGCTCGGCACGGTGTTGCTGGTAGGAAAAGTAACATCATCTGTCCCGTAATCAATAACTGACCTGGTTGCTCGCAGAAAAGGTCGACCAAGAATAATGGCAGTATCTTGTGATTTTACTGAAGAGTCAGAGTCTAAGCCAACAAAATCCACGGTGAATTTTGTGACTTGTACCATGAGAATGTTGTGAAGTATACCCTTTGGCCTCTTGACTGATCTATCTCAAAACTGAATAATCATCCTAGCTCACTTGAGAGGCCCTAAATGAATTGTCTCAAGAAGATGGAACGGTAAAATGTTCATTAAAGATCCGTTTTCTAACAAGGTGTGCTAAAACTCATTGTCTAAAATCTGGCAACTAACAAATGGTACTCCCATATCTTTCTTTTTCTTCTTGGGAGATATATGCTGGATGGTGTAACATGTGACAATGGTCAACGCTTGTTTCTCCGAGCAATGATTTCTCCTCTTCTTTCTTCTAGGTGTGGTATGCTGCTTCAAGCACTTCTAAGAGGAATGTGTGCCAATGCCTCCGAAAGAGTGAGCTTGATCTATATTCTGTACAACATCTCTTTCATGAACTTTGAATCTTGGTTCTTTTTGGCTTTTCTAATATCTCTCCCTTCCCTTGGTTCAAAGTATCTGAGAAGGGCATCTGTACATCCTCCTCATCCATATGTACACCCGAAGGATAAGAAGAAGAAGCAAAAATTTGTGCAATGTCAGGACTTGCTCCATGTAGAATAGAAGATAAAGATATAGCAGGAGAATCTGGAGACTTGTCCTTATTCATCTTTTTGGATTTTCTCTTTTCCCATTTTTTTGTGATTTTGTGCCTTCGCTATGTGGATAATCAAGCTGAATCTGTACCTCTACGTCATGCCCACTATATGCTTCTCGCTCCTAAATGTCTCAATAACTTGAGGCAGTCTCTGTACATCATGGGAACTGGGAATACAAGTACTCAACAACTCAGAAGTCAGCTGGAAAGTAGAATCTGATCCTCATTCTATGACAATGCTGACTACCAAATCTCTGAATGTGTCCATATGCTCCCTACAAAAGGTGCTCTGCTTATGAGTCAGATGGACGAAATGGTCGAATGTGGAACCATCTATATCAGGAATCTCAAAGTGATGTCCCACATCCATCTTGGACTACTGAAGATGCTCAAAATGATTAAGTGAATCTGAGGTGAAATGCTTCAGAGGTGGTTGCTCATAGTATTGGTCATGATATGGATACCGAATCGGTTGGTAATACGCCTGAAACAGCATGGGCTCTCGCTCGGTACCATGGAAAACCTGAGGAGAAGGTATCCAAGGTTCATGAACTGGAAAGTACGGAACTGACTCATACTCAGGATGAAAACTCAACGGAAGAAATATTAGTCTTCGAGGATAAGAACTCTTTGCAACTGTCTCAACATCTATCCTCTGTGCTGCCTCAATATCCACATCAACTACCAGATGTGCAATCCCTAAATCATCATGAGGTGGATCGCATCTAGGTGGTATGGAATCTCCCTCGTGTGTTATCTTGACATCTGAAATCTCTCTAAAAGATTCCAAAGTGAATCCTCGTCAAGACTGCGGTGTGAACCGCCACACAAGGTATCGACTGATGAATCTACGATTCATCATCTCAATATATTGATCTTAGCAAAATCCCTGAGTAAAATCTCAAATAAATATCCATATCAATAAAGTAATAAAATAACTCTTGTAATAAAATACACTAATTATTGTATATTATATTGTATAAAAAAAATTAAGAATAAAAAGCTGTAAATAAAGGAATTTTCACCTATAATAGCTCAAAACTTCATGTATTTTTAATAATTTCATTTTAATTCCTTTTCGACTAATTCTTTCTCTAACTTGTTTATAAAAATGTATATAAAAATATAAAAATATAAAATAAATTTCACCTCAAATAAATACTCCTAGATCCCAAAGATGAAAAGCCGTAAAGTCTAACTTCCTATCCAAATTCCCGCTCCGTGTGAACTCCAAATTTACAAAACTCACTTTTAAAGTTTAAGGTAAAAAATATCTATCAAATGAAAGTAGTTTCATTAAAATCGGAGCTCGTTTGCAAAATTTGGATTTTGAGACCCAGGTGTACATTGTATATATTGTAAATACTTTTTCTTTTCTCATTTTTATTTACTTATCTTAATTACAAAAAATCCAAAAAAATTATTTTGTGTTTTATTTTATTTCTAGCATTTTATTTTATTTTTATGTTGTAAATACCTTTTATAAAAATACAAAAAATTAAAATTATAAAAGTAAAAAAGCATGTACATATTGTTTGTCTTATCTTGTAAATTCTCCACTCTTTTTCTTCTCTTTATTTTATTGCATTTTAGTAGCCTACTTTATTTTGTTTTCTTTTCCTTTATTTAATTTCATTCTCTACACTAACTTCCCTTTTCTTCATTCAACTCCACCATTCCATCTAACCTCCATTCAACTCCACCATCTTCCAGTAACCTCCCATTCCACGCCATCTCCTCCACCATAATCTAACTCCAACTTCCCATTCATCATCTTTATATTCATCTCACCATCCTCATTTTGCCCTATCCACCATTCTTATAGAAAAAGGAGAGAGCTCATCGAGGTTGATCGGTGACATCGTTCCACCCCGATACGAAGCGGCGACCTCCTTTCAGGCAAGATCCGCGGAGCTCCGCTCCGCGTTGCAGTTTCCTCCAGGTTGCTGCACAGCCTCACATGCTCTGCCACATGCTCGAGGCTAGGACAAGAGTTCAGCGTAGCTGCTCCGCCTTCCGATGAAGATTCATGTAAGTATTCCATCTCATTTCTCTCATTATTTTTATTTTATTTTATCTAATACTTTGTTTCATTGTTGTTTAACCACACCATCATTTTTATATCACCACCTCTATCATACCATCACCATCACCGTCCATCATATTTTACATCTTTTTATTCCCTATTTAAAAAAACTTAAAAATTGAAAAAATAAAATTAAATCAAATCACAACTTAGAAAAAAATAAAAAAAGCAAAAAAAGAGAAAATTGCAGGAGGACAGTCGACCCCCTCTCCACAGCCGCAGGCTGCCACCCTCCATCACCACAGTGCCCGCATACGTCCACCTGCGGCCGCACGTAACTCCGTCCGCCGCCCAACCGTGCTCCCCTCCATCCGCCTAGTCGTGCTCCCCCTCGCCCGCCAGTGCACCGCCAGCGACGGTTCAACCACCCATAGTGCCTTCTTCCTCCTCGCACAGTCACCGCCAATACCACGACCACCCGCAGCATCAACCCCTCCTTCTACTCCTTCCGTAATGGCTCCTTCACCCTTTGTCAAGCGTCGTGCGGCCCTCCTCGAGCCCTAGCCGACTGGAAATGAAGGAGAAGGTCATTTATTTATTCTATTTTTATTTTGTAAAAAATGCAAAGTTTTTCGTGTATGTATTCTTAATTCCAAAAGTGCCCATGTGCATAGTTTGCATTGTTTAAGTTCATTTCTGTATTGCACAAATAACCTTATGTTCAAGTATTAATTTGGATATCATTTTGACATCATTTTATTTAATAAAAAATATCATGATCTTGAGCAACTAATTGTCTATCATTTGGCTATTTATTTGGATTTTTGTGAGATCATGTGAATTAATTAAAATTATTCAAGTTAAATTCTGCATATTTTACCCAGTCCGTGGTCTTAAATTCGTAATTCATTCTCAGTTGCTCTAAAAATTCCACAAAAATAAAAAATCATTCTTTGAAATGTAATTTAATTAGTACCCAAATTTCATCTTAATTGGAGTTATCATGTGCCTTAAATAAATTATAGAGTGCTTTTACGTATTGATTTTTAATTAAATCTACACACATTAATTTTACGAAATTCCAAACTCTCCTAGATTGCTAATATAAATACCTTAATGAGATAAATTGGTTTCTGGATGAGTTGATAATATGGATTTATTAGGAATTAATTACTCACTGTTACTCCATTTTCATTAAAAAATCCATAAAAATTTCATATTTTGTCAGAAAATTCCAAAAAATACTATAGCCTCATTGCATCATGTTTTAATTCCAGTAAATTTTTTCATAAATTTTGCATTCTGTTTGAGTGAAAAATTGCGTAAAAACCCATAAAAAGTGTGTATTTTTTATTGTTACATTTTAACTCCTGAAATTACTAAAAATGTGTTTTGCATTCATCATTGGATTAGGTTTTTAGGAAAAATATAATTTAGGTAAATTGGACATATTTCCTATTAAAATTAATTTTGCTAAGTTGTGTGTTTCTTTATTAACTTGGTTAACCCGTATATTGCATTCGTATTTATTTTTGCGTAAAAAATACAAAAAAATCTGCATTGAAAACCTAGACCCTGAATTAAGCCGACATTGTTCCTTTGTCTCCCTGTGTTCGACCTCGAACTTGCCCGAGATATAAATTCAAGCCGAGATACTCTTCATGGAGATCTTTTCTCGGTTCTGACTGATTCGCTAAGTACCCGTATTACAACGAGTATAAATTATCACGTACTTAGCGAACCGATCATCGACCAATGCCTATTGCTCTACAGTCATCCCCCGATAGAAGGTCTAAACTAACTCAATTTTGAAGATCTCGTGATCTGGGAATCTCCTCAAAAGAATTTGAAATTAGAGCCACATATCTTGTAATGGCTCAAGAGGATCATGTGAAAAATTCTGATAACCAACCGCATGAAACTAGCTTGGCTAATGGGGCAAAATCTCCTAAGAAAGGCATCTCGAAGAATAACCCAACTAGCTCTCTCCTCTACCAAACTTCAGAGACATCTCGCAACTCCATCCTTTAGTGATAAGGGTAAGATCTTCCTCATAGCATCCTCAGGTGTAATATCCAAATAGAATCTCGTACCGCATATCTCCTCAAACTCAAAAAGATGCTCATACGACTCTTCATGCGGTCTTCCATGAAATCTCGGAAACAATGACATGAAGTCTGAATCAATAAGAAAAGTCGGTAAACTTGATGTAAAAACTGACTCAGCTTCTGAATAAGAAGCAGGTTGCTCAATCCGCACTCTTGTCTCAACAACTTGTGGACCCGAATCTCTCGTCTGATCTGACACCAATTCACAGGTCTCACACATTTGTTCAGCTATCACTGGTATAACTGAAGGCTGACTTGATGGAATCGAAGATACAGGGATAGAAGGAGACAGAGAAGAAACATGAGAAGCGAAAGGAGAAGACTCTCCAGATCGGAGTCATAGCTGAAAAAGGATGGAATACTCAACTCAGGTTCGAAACACAAATTGTCTCGAACTGCCCTAGATGAACGAGTAGGTACGCATGGAAGAGGTATCACAAGAGTCGAACTAAGAGATCGCCAACCCATCAATATGATTCAAAAAATATAAAATGAAAATAAAGATGAGAAAAAGAATACAACTCCTCGTACGTGCCTCGTGATGCTCTTTTGCAACTAGCTCACAAAGAACACCAGTCTTTAAGTACCTCAGGTGCTCATCTCCCGAAGAAATCGACCTTGACACCTAGGCCCTGCAATACAAATCAAATACGAAAGTCGTAGAAATATACAAAAAATGTAATAAAAAAATAAGATGACGAAAAAGAGAGAAAAAGAAACCATAAAACCTAAGGCTCTAATCTCTACCCTAACACTGCTTCCCCGACAACAACACCATCTGAAAAACCCACCCGATCTACTACTCTAAAAGAAGAATAGTGTCGCCGAATCGATCAGATGAATTTTACCAAAAAAGTTATTTTTTATTCATTATACTCTTAAACTCGAAGGTATAATGATAAATACAGGAGTGTCGAACTCAGGGAGGCAAATTATGGAAAACTAAGGTAAAACAGTAGAAGGATTAAGGTGAAAGAGTTTTTTTTATTTTTATTTATTTTTAGGGATTTTTCATAATTTTTAGTTGGTGTTATGAATTTTATATTGTTTTTGAGATTTTATATAACCATAAGTAGAAAATTATAGGTATTTGATTTTATATTTAGTTTTTATTTTGTAATTTTTATATTTTTAATTGTACTTCCTATTTTTGTGATTTTTTTAGAGATTTTTAATATTTTTATGATTTTTGATTTTTTTAAAGTGAAAAATGATGTTTTTATTGAAAATTGACATTTATTTTTTAATTTAAAATACTAAATAGTAAGAAAATATTTTTTTATCAGAAAGTAGGTTAAAATATCTTTCCAATGAGGTATTGTACGTATTTTTATGATTTCTATTGAATTAATTATGAATTTTCAAGTTTTTAGGTATTTTATTTTTTATTGCTTTTAATATTCATTTTTTATTTTTTTGTTTTAATATGTAAAATATCTTAAAACATATTGTAGATAATTTTTAGTATTTTTAAGTGTTTTTATATTTTTTATGTTTTTATAAGTTTATGTATTTTTGTATTTTTAAAATTTATTTAAAAAAAGAAACCATTTTTATTTATGAAAACTATTTTAATACTGTATATAGTATATTACTAAGTATTTATATGTATTTTTATTTTATTTTTATATTTTGTATTTTATTTAATATGAATGTTTGTATAATATTAATATACAATATTTAGGGATATAGGTGTAATTATTAGGAAATTTGGGAATTGTTGCAAAATTGCCCCAAAATTTTTTGTCGCAGGTCACATGCTGATCATGTGCATGTGCTAAGCGGTGGGGCAGTGTGGAATTTGGAACGTCGGAGTAGCTCAAGCAAACAGGATCCAATGGTTACCAATAGATCTGGAATGGGGAGCGTTCTCCAAATCCTCTTCATGCGACAGAGCTTCAGCTTCCCTTCTTTGATGCTATTCTAAAATCTTCGAGCAAAGTTGTTGATCAACTTAGTGATGATCAGATTCTCATGATGCTCAACCCAAAACGAGACCATCGTGCTTCTTGTGGTTTCAGGTGACGTGACCTTTAGGAGCTGCTAATGGCGTTCAAAATCTTGATACGTGAAGCTTCAAAGATATCCTTCAAATGCTGATCAGGAATAGAAGTACTCCATATGGATCGTTCCCAAATGGTGGTATCGATCCGAGATGCTTTCCGTGATGAATCACTTCCACATGCTTCGACATACATGAGGTTCAATGATCTTGATTTGTCTCCAGGAGTTGATTGTTCATTCCAGATGCTACGTGATCAAGTCCAGGCGATGCTTTAGTTGCTCGACTCGTGTGTTCAGATAGTTTCAGATTAGGTGCTTGAACTTGGAATCAGACCTGCAAATGGTGTCAGAGGTCTCCGTGCTTCAGGTCTCCAGATGGTTGTTGTGCTCGTCGAAGCTCCAGAACCTGGAAATGAATGAACGATGATGTCGCCTGGGGAGATGAAGCTCGGAAGAGCTCCGGCTGATCGTAGCCTCGATGTGACGGCGTTGCTCGCGGAGGCTCGACACGCGATGGAGCATAGCTACACATCGACGGACGATTACACTGAATCTCGACCTCGATCTCACTCAACATCAGAGCAGAGGACAGATCTCAAGAGCATCATGAGGTGCATGTGCTTTTATAGGCTAGGCGTACGGTAAGGGTGGCGTCACCAGCGGAGGTGATTAAAGGAGAAGTTGGGCAACGGCTAACGACCGACCGTTGGGTCACTTGGTAGAGGAAGAAGGTGGAGGGAAGAGGGAGGCGACGAGTGGAGAGGAAAGGAGCATGGAAGAAGAAAGGGAAAGTAGGAGAGAGAAAATAAGAAAATTAATTAGTTAAAATAAATTTAATTAATAATTAAAATAATAATTGAATAAATAAACAAATAAATAATTTTTTGAATAATTAAATTAGTAAATAATTCATTAATATTAGATAATTAATAATTAAATAAATAATTAAATTAGTAAATAATTAATAAATAATTAAAATGATTAAAAATAATTAAAATAAATTAAATAAAGTAATCTAATAAATAATTTTAAAAATTATGAATTAATAATTAAATAATAAATAAATAAATAATTGAATAGGTAAATAATTAAATAATAAATAGATAAATAAGTAAATTTCATTAATAAAATATTAATAAGATATAAGAATAAAGAAATAATAAAAACTAAATGGAATAGAGTTAAGATACATTGTACAACTTATACCAATAGGGCCCAAAACATACTTTTTGCATATTAACTCTGATTTTAGTGAACTTACTTATATTTGATAGATAATTTTATAAAATGAACTTTAAAAGTGAGTACGTGCAATTCAGAGTTCATATGGCCTAGTTATGAGATCCAGAAGTTTGGGGTCACACCTTTTTAGTTTTGGGGTTTATTAGCATTTATTAATAAAGATTTTAGTATATTTTTATATTTTTGTACTGATTTTTATAAACACTTTATAATAAAAATTAAGTTAAGTAGGATTAGGAATAATTAAATAGAAAATGAAGAAGCATTATATACATATCGTACATATATACAGGGGGTCCAAACACCAAAACTCACAATTTTTATTCTAATATTTTTTTGTTATTTTTTTTAATAAAGAACATTAATTATAAAACGAAGTTTAAAAGTGAGTTTGGTCAATTTGGAGTTTTCTATAAATAGTTATGAATCTTGGAAGTTAGCTGTTATAGCTTTTTAGGTTCATCATAAATATTTTTTCTGATATTTTTATAAATTAATAATATTATTATAAATAACTTTCATGGAGGAAATATTTTGATTTGAGATGATCTAAATGATAAATAAAATAGGTGAACACATGTACAAGGTGAAAAATGTATAAATGTACATTTTGTGATCTTGATTTTCATACATTTTTATAAATTCGGATCCTTATCTCTCCCTACTTATTTATTTTATCGACCAAGTTAATATTGACTTGGTCTCGGGGTTAGGATCAGTATGTACATATTTCATATCTACATCCTTCTTTTCTTTTCTTTTTCTTTTTCTCTTTATTATTTTATTTTGGATAAAATAAGTGCTAAATATAATATTAACAAGTGTGGTTAGAATGTTAATTAGTGAGAATTAGTGAATATTTACATGTATTTTCCAAGGATTTTATCTAAAATAAAAGAATAAAGGCGATGAATCATGCATTCATCACGCTTCTCATACTAGAGGTCCTTGTGATGCAGTTAATGCACCAATTGCCAGGTAGGGCTGCCCAAAGTACATGTCCTTGTCTCGTGGATAGCTAATCTTCTCCCTTGATTTATTTTGCTCTTCTTGCTTAGGATATATGCTAAAGCCTTGACTTCCAAATTATGTTGTTCCGTAGAAATCACACTTGCATTACTACGTTGGTTGCCCAAAGAATAAAAAGAGCCGCGTCCCGAGATAGAGCAAAAATAAATACAACCTCTGATACTTTGAACTGAATAGAACCATATTGATGTTCCTAATTGTACAACTTTTGTATGATGTCTTTCTAATGTGGATTTACATGTAACATCACTTGTCACATGTGTTAAAAATATATACTAAGTTAATCGCTGATAGTATCCAACCCTCGGATGGGATTGACACTCACTATCATGGTGCATATTTCATTCTAGTGAAAGCTTTAAAGGATAGGCCAAGGTCCTCCCTGACGCTCATTAACCCCCAATCAAATAATCCACAACATCGGGGCTAGAGAAAAAGTAGGATGTGGAATAAATTGATTAGCAACTGTTAATATTAATATAATATATGAAGAGAGAGAGAGGGGGGGAGGGGGCAAAGGAGGGAGATGCAAGGGAGGATACTGACGAAATGCCTCTTTGATACGATTGAACTGAAGTCAACAATTGATTCTCTATATACGCAATTTCATCAATGGAGTTTTCATCTTAAGATCATCAGTTTGGAGGGTGCCAAGCAAGATTAGTATAGGCGAGTGGCATGAGAAGCTTAATAGAACAACCGTCAACTTTGACTCTTACCTTTGCTGCTTATAAGAACTTTTTCAACCTCCGCTTAACATCGAACTTTCTATTCTCATTCTTCCTTGACAGTCAAATATTGAAAATCACCCTCAACTCAATACTCTCTTACATTGCTCTGGAAAGCGGGGAAAGACTTCACCCCGTTTATCACTCAATTGATTGTCAGCCTCACTAATACAAAAACAATAACACCAAAGCCTTTTACCACAATTAATTAGGATCGACTACATGGATATTTTGCCTCCATTTAGATCTATTTTGGTTCATTCTTGGGCTTAAATCCAAAAAAACTCAGATCCCTTCGGATAGTCTTCCAGCACTTCTTGGGCCTTCCTCTCCTCTCTTAACCGATTCAACATCCCAAATCTCGCATCGTCTAACTGATGTATCAACCGACCTCCTTTGTGAATGGTCAAACCATCTTAAATAATTTTCTCTCATCTTATCCTCTATCGAAGCTACACCAATTTTCTTTCTGATTGCATCATTACGAATCCGATCTTTTCGTGTATGATCATACATCTGCCTTAGCATTTTCGTTTCTGCTAACGTCATTCTTTTTACATGTCTATGATTCACATGCCAACATTCTGATCCATAGAGCATAACAGGTATCAAGTCTGGTTTATAATAACTTCCTTTAACTTTAAGGGATTTTTTATCATAAAGAGCATTAGAGGATCCTCTCCACTTTAACAAACTTGCATTTATTCTATGAGTAAAATCTCCATCAATATCCTCATCATGTTGTAAAATAGATCCCAAGTATCTAAAAGAATCTTTCTTTTGAATGTTATCATCTCCATTCTTCACCACAAGTCCTTCGCCGTTGTTTCCATCAAATGTGCACTCCATATTTTCAGTCTTAGCCCTACTTATGTGAAATCTTTCAGTCTCTACGGCATGTCTCCAAACTTCCATCTTCTCATTTACTCTATCTCTTGTCTCATCAATCAACACACTCGACAGACAACATACATCAAGGTATGTCATCCTGAATATGATCAGTCAACTCATCCATAATCAAAGTAAAAAGGAATGGACTCAAAGATGAACCTTGATGTAGACCGATGCTGATGTTAAAATAGTCAGTCTTCCTAGATTGGATCCTTACACAAGATGAGGCCCATCATATATATCCTTTATATGGTTCTTATATCTCAAATTACCCCAAAAAAGTTTTTTTATCTAAGAGGAGTCTTTGAATATTTCTGTTAAAATGCCAACGATTACTAGCTTATTTTGTAAAGAAAAATAAAGTATGTTATAAAAAATTATAGGTCACTTGGATATTTGAGGGTAAAAATCTCATTAATTTGAATGCAAAATCTGAAAATCTTAGTTGGCTTAATCCCACTCTTACATTCTTGCATATGTTCTTGGTTTTGCCCGATCTCTAAAGGTCTACTATTTGAACTTTTTCTTCTCAATCTCGATCTTATTTAAAATTTAAAGGTATGATAACATATTTTCACTACAACAAAATTGAGCTATAGTGACGGTTTTGAAAAAATCCGTCACTAAATTAGCCGTTGTTAAATATATAATGATGATATTATTCGTTGTGAAATGAGTTTTCGTACTCAAAATTAGCAACGAATATCATATCTGTCGTTATATCATTAGCAACGGTCCACATAGAGACGCTTATCCATTGCTATTTTTCAAAATATCAACTAATCGTCGCTATTTTTTAATTCAAAATTTAGCGACGATTAATTAAAATTTTGAAAAATAGCAACGGATAAGTGTCGCTATGTGGACCGTTGCTAATGATATAACGACAGATATGATATTCGTTGCTAATTTTGAGTACGAAAACTCATTTAACAACGAATAATATCGTCATTATATATTTAACAACGACTATTTTAGTGACAGATTTTTTTAAAACCGTCACTATAGCTCAATTTTTTGGTAGTGTTTTAAAATCCGTCAAAATCCATATGTACATTAAAATTCATATTTTTAAATTGGACACGATACGATAATAAACATGTATCTTTGTCTCATTGTTTGCATCTCCACTTCAATGCATCTCGTGATTTTTATGTAGACTCGTGCTATTGATAAGCTTTCAAAGATACATAAACACATATATAAATACACACACGCACACACATGCATATGATTTTATCCAATAGGCCCTATGGCCATTAGATTCCTAATAAGTACACAACGTCATCCATAAGATTTTGATATAACAACTGCCATTAAAAAAAGAGTTTTCTTATTGTGCTAATGGTTATTTGTAGGATGTTGATAATTCCTTATTTATAGGATGAGGGGTAAGGAAACCTAAAAATACATGCTAGTAATGGCCATTCCATATTTGATTCTTCCCATATTTGCATACTTAACAATCCACTATTAATCGGTATATTATGCAACATCTTAAGTAATATTATTCTATCAGTTACTATCGTTGCGCTCATTATTGCATTTCATACATATGTTAGTTACTAACATCAATACAAATGTCGTGTACTCCTATTTTCATTCTTTTTACTAATATCATTTGATGATTTGATGATTTACTAATGTTTCATTACTACTTACTTTTCACATACAGACAACTACGACAACAATGTTACTTTTCACATACAGACAATTACCACAACAATGTTATTGTTTCTTTTATTACATGTTACACCTATTTGTGTTATTGCCTTTATTCTCAATGTTACATTCATTTTATCTTTAGTTACTAAAAAATCCAAATTTTAAATATCCATATTTATTGTTTAAATTTCTAGAATTTTGTTTGAGTTACCCAAGTAAGAAGAATATATTATATATTCCTTGTTAATCGGTTACTTGAGTAATGTACCTGAAAAACTGATATTTTGTACAAGGTAATAATACAAATGTAAATTACTAATCATTGTTCTAGTATTACTGATGTCATAACACATTTACTTGATAACAATATATATTAATGATCTTATGACAAAGATAATAACTAATACGAGAATAACTTAACGAGGAAAGTAATATAAAAAATGTTAATAGAAAAGTAAAAAATGATAATATAGATATACTATTATATAGAAAAGAAATAAAAAGGAGACTTTTTTTGGATTTTTTAAATATAACAAAAAAAATAAAAAATTTAGAAATAAAACATTTTTGGGTTTTCTAAAATGTTCTCTTCCTTTGGAATTTTTCAAAACATTTTGTAATTTTTATGGATTTCTAAATGCAAAATATGAGAAAATGTAAAGTTTTTTATTTTTTATAATTTTAGTTGCCTTGTGAAAAATATGTGTGATATAATATGGTTCAGACACTTAAGACAATCTTCTTGTAATTTTTAGATACAAAATACTATTTTTAAATGAAATACAAATACCAACTTAAATGTTCAATGTAGGGACCTATTTACAATTTCTACAAAGTTTCAAAGCATTTAATAACACTCTAAAGAAGTTCAGGGGCATACATGGAATATTTCCACGTCTAAATACAATATACGCACCGCCAAGGGTATAAATGCAAATATTTTGAAAACAAGACCATGCATGCAAACATACAAAAAAATATTTCAATTTATATTCAAAGTTTGAGGACCAAACAAAAATATACAACATCCGGATGGGGTCCACGCAAAATTCCTGCCCCCTCACGCGTACAGGCGTGTGAGGTGATGTTGAATGGACTAAAGTACAAATATCAGAAAGTTTGAGGTTCTTGGTGTAAATATTATAGAAATATTACTACAACAAATGAAAGTTTAAATATTAAAATGAAATACAAAAACGTGGAGGGTTGAAAGTTCAAAATACCCTCAACGTGCGATATCCAACGGTGCTGATGAAGCCACTTATCCATGTGGCAAGCCCTGAATGAACGATGCCGCTTCGATGATAGATGGCTGAGATTAGATCTCAACATTTGATCGGGTGGCTACAAAGCTTTGCATCCAATGACAACTGGATGATATGGCGAAGGCACTTGATCGAACGGCTATGGAAGGGCCTCGAAGAACAATGATGAACCACAACTCAGAGCTCCTTTAATCTGTGATTTTTCTTAGTTCCAACCACTAGGAGAGCTCCTGAAATGATGGGGTCCTGGAGGCTCGTGCTATCCTGGAGACCTGAGCTATTGTGCTTGAGTTGATTTGCCCCCAGATGAAGCACTCAGGTCCTCCTTGCATTAAAAGATTAGGGAGTCCAAGGGTGACTTGCTCAACCATCCTTGAAGATGTTGTGTGCACTGGAGCGAAAGGGGTGGCGAGCTCAAGCGAAGGGTGGCTGAGGAGCTTTGATCAGGCCTAATACTTGCAAGATCAGGATGCGAGATGGGTCAAGATGGAAAGGAAGTTATGGGAGTGAAGGTGGATGGCTCAGATGGGTCTAAACAGATCATGGTGACGGTGAACAAAGCAGGAGCTTGAAGCTCTAGATTACTGTTTTTTTGGAAATTTCGATTAATCAAGTTAAATCTAAGGAATTTAAGGCTACAACTATTCTAGACATGAAAAAGCGGAAAGAAAATAACAGAAATAAGGGCTCACCTAACCTAGAGGGCCTGGGAATCAAGCTCACATCCCCGTTAGTCCACGTAGGATCAAATAAAGCCAAAATTTAAATAGAAAATGAAGAAAATGAGAAAAAATAGCAAATGAATTAGTTGAATGAAACCTAAAATATAAAAATTGTTTATTATTTTATGTGTTATTTTATTAGGGATTTTATTTATTTTTACATCTTTATTTATTAGATGTTAATTTTTACAAGTATAGTTATAGGTACCCATGTATTATGTATTCGATTTTTTTTGTATTTTAGATTTTATTCTTATGTACATATTTTATATATTTATAAAAGATATACTTACATAATTTATTTTATTTTTTGAGTTTATTTCTATAAATAAATAAATATAGGTGTGTGATTATAGGTATAATATACCTATGTAGTTGCTTTATTATTTATTTTAATGACTTTTAAGGGTTTTATTCTATGTTTATATTTTAAATATGATTCAAATAATATTTACAAATATCATTAAAGAGTGAAATATAAAGAATGAAATTGAATGAATAAAATGTATGTATATAATACAATGGGATCCAAAAAGCCAATTTTGTATGTTAACTTTAATTTTAATGAAACTACATTCATTAGATAGATAATTTAATTTATAATACAATAAAGATAAGTTTGGTCAATTTTGAGTGGAGAAGATATTGACCTATGAAGTTTTGTTTGCATCTTTTTCATATGTGTGTCCCGGTCACATGCTATGTTATTTTTATGTGCACTTATTTTTGTATTTTTATATGTATTATTATGTACATATTTTTGTGTTGAAAATATCTTTATTTGAAGTGTGTAAGAGAGTGTATAAATTAGTGTAAGTTTTAATTATATCTGCAGTGTATCTGTCACCTAGAAACAATACACCTAGGGTTTCTAGGTGACAGTGTTATTTTGTATGTATTTTTTTTGCCCTTATCTTATCCTATTTTATTCCTTATTGACCAAGTCAATGTTGCCTTAGTCTCGAGGTTTAGGATCAGTTGGTATTTACAATAATTCATTTATTTTTCTTTTCTTTTCTTTACATTTATTTTGTATTTAAATACAAGTATTTAAGCATTGTTTACAAACAATAGTTAGCGAGTTAATTTGCACAAGTTAGATGTGTTTATAAGTATTTGGCTAGGGTTTTAAAGATAAAGTAAAGGAATAATGGTGCATGAATGGGTATTCATCAGCAGTATGTTAGCAGAGATCCGGGGAGGATGAATCAAGATCAAGATGCGATCGAGGTACTATGTCTGAGTTTTCTAAGATTGCTCTGGTCTCCTTACATCTCAATGCGAACATGATTTTAGAAATTAGGTTTAACATCATTCTTACATGGTATAAGAATCATGGAAGTTTTTGAACATTTTACAGAATTAGATATCTTCTTCTATCGCTGCCAATCTATAAAAATATTATTTTTTTTGTTTTAAAAATTATCATAGTAACACAGATCTTATTTGGTATCTGGATATTGTCATAATGAATGAAATAATGCATATGTTCAAACGATCAAGTTGGTAATTCAGTGGGATATTTAAATTTGTAATTGTAAAATACAGTACGCTATTGTAAAATAGAGTCAATTTAAGTAAACTTTTGTGAAAAGGATATACTACAGTAGTATATGGAGACATATGAACTGGTTGTAACGTTCATATCTGAAAATGATTGTAAAAGATTTATACTTGATATGTTAACGTTTTGAAATTAAATTGTAAATTACTATAAATGCAGCAAGTATATCTACGTCTAATTGTAAAATTTGTATTGTAATGATTATAGGCAAGTGATATGTACATGGAGCACTTTGTGCAGTTTATAGACGGCCATCGACCAACAAATAAACAACAAGCATTATTGTCAAAGACAATCTTTATTAAGCTCGTAAACATTGGTCACATTGATATACAATAAAAGAACCTTTGATGGTTGGTTGAACAGTTCAAATGAGGGAGAAACTTCAGGTTCGGAAACAAGGTCGTGAGCTTTAGCGATGAAGAAGTGGGAGCAATATTAGTCCTACCCAGCTCTGAGTATGCGGTATGGGTTAGGGGTAGGCATTTACAATGGAAAGCGTTCATTTCAAATGAAATGTTTGATGCGGGAATGATTTTCAATAGAGAAAAATTAGTTAGTGTACCAGAGGATTTCAACGAAAAGGATGATGGCAACTCAGTGTTAATTTATGTGATGTGTTTGATACTGCTAATGTTTGCCACATTTTTGTTGCCGAACAGTTCATACTCGTTTCCACGAGATTTGTTAAACTATGTAGAATCACTAGAGGATACAAGATTCTTCAACTGGTTGAGTGCAGTGGCAAGGATGATCTTTTTCAACATGTATGATGTTGTCATCAGAGTACAAAAAAGAAGGGTTGGAGCAGCGAGGGTAACCCCCGGGTATCTCACCAGATGTGTTGTGTGTTTATATGTAAGTGTTATTTTGATATAAAATCTTAAAATTATAAATATCAAATAATCACAGCTTAATGCATACGTGAGTTTGTAGGTTTGGATGATGGAGTATTGCTATCGAGATCTTGTTGTAAGCATAGATCCAAGACCAAGGATTAGAAAGTGGGTTGGATCGATAAAAGGACTTTCTAGTTGCTCGATTTCATTGAACAATGAACATGTAAGAAATGTTCATATCTAAAAACATAAATTCCATGTTTAATCATTATTTCATACTTGCTTATTGTGGTGTTGTAGGTATTGCTTGTTTTACAAATCCAGAAGAATGAAATTGTTAAAATAGCTCCAGACGAGTATGTTTTTCCATTTGAGAAATTCACGGTTGATGAATTTAATGTCAGGAGATACATGATTGTTGTTCGGAAGCCTATCACAATTCCTATTTATGGGCGGGGGAGTTTGGTGCCGTCAATGTGGAAAGTTGTATTGGAGACAATGACAACATGCCAAAATAAATCAAAAAATGTATGTGTGCATTTGCCGAATATATTGACAAATCGAAAGAAATTATAAATGAAATGAGGGAAACTATGGGAGGCAGTAATGACAAAGCAGGGAAATCTGAATTGTTAAAGGAAATTTACAAGTTGAGAATGGAAAATAAAGAGCTGAATATAAAGATTCAAAGACTTGAAACTGAGGAGAAAGGTACCCAAGATATATCTGAATTGCAGGAACAAGTGGTTTCAAAAGAAAATAAATCTGCAGATAATGGAGATCAAACTACAACGGTTGGACGAATAGATGAGAAAAACACTACTGAGAAGAGGAAAAGGAGAATGAGATAGAAGAAAACGATACTGACATCGGCGAGAATCTTGAGAAGTTAATCTCAGAAATCTGTGATGCACAATCTATGGAGAAAGTTGATATTGAAAATAAGCATCCATCAGAGAAAATGACAGTGGAGTACCAACTTTTGATTTGGGGATTGGAGAGCATACATATGTAAATATTGTACCAACTATAACAACCCCAATAAAGAAAAAAAAAGGAGAAAAACCCATTGTACATTAGAAAGAGAAAGATGATCTTGAAAAAAAAATAAAGAGTGAGCCCTTGGAGATTCAACAAATGAGGTCTGTGTAGTTGTTTGAAAACGTTATGTTTACAATATATATGTAGGTATTAATTTTTACATGAAATAAAGTTTATTTTACAAATGATATTAGCATTTTACAAATTTGTGTTGGAAATTTACAAAATCCCATCAAAAGAAGAACTTTTTCGAGAAATACAAGACATCTAAGTCGTACAAGTAAAGAGATCTTTACAATATGTTATGTAATATACCAATCGTTTTTCTTTTACTTACAGTAAAAACGTGAAACATATTTTTTTCAAAGGGCGCAAAGTTAACATTTAAATAATGTAAATTCAAAAAAGATTTGGAATTAAAAATACATTTGTCAAGCAAAAACTGATCAAATAATGTGTTACTTTTTAAATATTCGGTATCTTTGCAATTCACTTACGGATTTTAGTGGATACGAGAGCATATCATATAGTCATAAAAGGATAATTCAGGAATTTCTGCGAAATCCAGCAGACAAGTAAGATTTCTGAAAATATTTTAACATCGAATGAAAAGTATATGTATTTTTTAGCACAAATATGATGAAAATATACATTAAACAGATTGAATGCAACATACTTGTCATGGGGGAAGAGCCACTGCAAGGGATGAGAAATACACAATTTCTTATATGAAAGAATGATCGAAGATTCAGTAAGTATCAACTGAAATATTTACAAATGTGAAAGTTTTCTGCAATTGATTGTATACTCTTTCAATTACAGATACTAGACATGTTCATGGACGTGTTGTACCATCGACACTGCAGCAAAGATGACCACACGCCATTTGTATTTACTTCAATTTACCGAATGATGAGTTATAAATAACACTAGTTATATTTTTTGAATCTTCGTGATTGTACGACAGAATATGAGCTCATTCATGTTACCGTTCAGCAATATTTGGTGAATTTAGTGGTCAATAGAACCGAAGAGGACTTCGACAAACTCGAAGAACTCTATGAAGGAGCAGATATAGTTCAACTGGAGAAGATGTTCATTGTAATAAATATTAGAAATCATTGGCACCTTCTTGCTACTAATTTTAGAACAAAAAAGTTCTATTCAGACAATTGCATGAAAGGTACCCGTTTCTACAAGAAGGACTTCTTGAAATGGGTAAGGATTCTTGTATTAGTAAATTTACCAAGTAATTAAATCGACACATGATAATGATATGGTTTTATTTATTTATTTTTCAGCATGGGTGGATTTCAGATTATTTTATAGATAGCATGGTAGACGAGTGCCTATCGAGATGAGAAATAATCTACGTGTCGGATTATCCATAAAACCCGCATAGAGTCTACATTGTGGTGTTTTTGTAATGAAAATAATGGAGTACATATGCGAAGGAAGAGCAATGGATTTCAAATACGATGACATTGATAAATTCAGAGCAAAGATCACAGCTACTTTGTTGACATGCGGACGTGTTGAAAACTCCTCGACACAATGAACAGTTGTTACATAGACAATGAATGAATATGTGCTTTCTGTAGTTAATAGATACTTGAATTTATTTGTGAACTGCCTATATGAAAGGTTATGTACTAATTAGTTGTGCAACATGTCTAGTATATCTCAAACATTAGAATGGCACTTAATTTCGAAATATATATTTGGCTAATGTTTTAAATGATGCTTAGCTTAGATATTTAATTTTCAAAAGAAATGATTGGATATTGTTTTGGATGACGAACAACTTAAAAAGTGATCATTCTGTAAAATACGTAATTGATATGTAAAATATGTACTTGATATGATTTGCTATTGTTTTGGATGACACTCTGCTTAAAAAATGATCGATTTGTAAAATACGTACTTGATACGTAAAATATACACTGTCAATGTAAAATATATATTCTCGTTGTATATGTATAGAAAATGTATTGAATTGAATTGAATGGATCACAATACTTCGAGGATTACTATATGGAATGAAATGTAACACAATTAATTTAATATGGTTAGAGTATTAACGGAAATTAACTTCTTTCTTGAAACATTCAAGTATTAAAACTGCAAGTTAGTAAAAAGGAAAGCTATGAAACATTGATTAAAACCAACATTAAAATGACTGAAACAAGGATGCAATTTGTGATTACTGGGTGTATCCACATGAAGGTTAAGACTTTTTTATTGATTTGTATGAATCACAAGACTTCCGATAGCTATTATTTGGAATGAAATGTAACGCAAGTATGTGTGTAGATGCTCACCTTAAATATTAAAACAGTGAGCATTTTTGTAAAATATGTATATGAACGGTAAAAATATAAACTGTCAATGTAAAATATCTATTTTTTAAAAGGATCGGGAGTGCTTTTGATTGAATTGAACGAATCAAAATACTTGGAGAGTTACTATTTGGAATGAAATGTAATGTAATTATTTTAATATGGAGTTAGAGTATTAATGAAAATTAACTTCTTTCCTGGCGCATTCAAGTACAAATAATTCTGAGTGTATCCACTTGAAGGGTTGAAAACTACAAGTTAGCGAAAAGAAATCTATGAAAAGAAGATTAAACCCAACATTGAGAATGGTTGAAATAAGGATTCTCAATCCAAACGAATAGATAGATATTGTTGTTTTGTAAAATATTCATGAAAAGAGTGAAATACTTGTCATTTACTTGGTGTATATACAGGAAGGTTAAGTCTTGTTTTTGTAAAATATAAGTGTATTTGCAGTCGGAAGGGGACAAGCGAAAAAAAGGTTATGTTGTATTTTTCTCTTAAAAATAAGGCTCATCTGTCATTTTGTAGATGTGGAATACAGTCCTCTTATTTTGAGATCAAGAGAATTTATCTCAAGAGTTTAGTGGTCACACAATAATTACAATGTATATTATGTTTCCATTTGTTTTTATCTCTTCGTTTATCCTTCAAGTCAAGTGAACAAGAATAATGGATAATTTTCACTAATCTCTATCCTCTTTTATTCGGTGTCCACTAATCTATATGGGTCCTCTAAGAACAGGAATTTATAAGCCTAAAGGGGATGCAATATTTTGTTTAGTGATGGGGATAAAATCAGGTATGGATATATCTGTATTCATCCGTCACTGTATATATTTTAAGCGGATATGAATACACATTTTTTATTTTGGCGAGCACATATAGGATATAGATTTTTATTTTTTACGGATTTAGATACCGAAATTGTTTCAATTTTTGAGGATGTAGATACATATATTAGTACATGTTCTTTTTGGTAGATATAGAAATTATAGCACTTATATCCATATTTGTATCCGATCATTTGCATCTCCAGTGGCGATGCATCAAAAGGACACAAGTAGAAGGGCAACACGGAAAGGCGTAGCCATTGGATGACAATGGATTGATAGCTTATGCGTTGAGGTATATGCCGGTACCTAAACGAGTACAAATATTGCAGAAGTTAAGAATGGAGGGGTACAACTGATATTACAAAAAAGAGAGGGGCATTACTAATATTGCAGAAGTTAAGAAAGGCACAAATGATAAAAACCCAAATAAGTATATAATGTTAATGGTCTTTAATATATAAAAATAAATATAATCTATTGTAAAATGATTTCTGCACTTGAAATTAGCAATTAGCGATGAGTGTACTGTTATTCGCTAAATCACCCATGTTGGTTTATATAACATTTATCATTACAATTAGTCATCAAAAATTCTCACTAATCCATAACATCTATTGGACAGGAGGTGCCACCGGTCAGCCATTAATTTGTCTCCTGAAAATTGCATTTATGTCCTTGTTCTTGCTAAAAATTGTATAGATTTTGTTTTTGCATTGTTTTAAAAAGATAATATGCATGATTTTCCTTTGATATATGCATGTACCTATAATGTATTCGTATATCCGTCTTCTTCTACATGTAGATACGATGGTACAAAACGAAGGTTTATGTCATCATTAATTATATTTTATACAACAACAGGGTATAGATATGATGGTACCTAATGAAGTTTTATGCTATCATTCAAGTTTCGTGTGAAACAAAGACTCCTATGGTCTCTATACAGACGGAGTCGATTTCAACAATTATGTGACCATTAAAATATGGTTGTCTGGATGGAGGCCGTAGGAGTCTGTTTCACACGAAACTTGAATGACATAATATAGGGATATAGCGATGAATTTCCACGGAATTATTTTTCAAAAAAATAAAAAAAATGAGAAAATAAGGCGGGGGAGCCAAGTTAGCTCCTCCAAGGGGCAACCCCATTTTGCCCTATATATATTAATGAGTTGAATAATTTCTTGAAATTGGTGTATATTAGCATACAACGATTAACGAAATCTCTTATGAATGGTAATGCACAAAAATTGATTTAGAAAAGTAACATTTTATTATTTTTATCATTGTATCCATGTGCTTTATTATTTTTTTTATAATATTTGAACTTTTTAGTTAAAATTGATGTATGTTAAGCAAATCAAATATGGATGAAATCTCATATGTATGTTAATAAAGGAAAATAACTCTACAATAAACTTTTATTATATTTTTTTGCAATATCAATAACATTTTCTTGAGTTTTTTTGGGTCTTTCTTTTTTCTAAAATTTGAATAAGTTAGCGCACAAATATTGACGGTATCTTATATATATGTTATCTTACAAAAAGTTGGTTTAAAATTAATATTTATTATTTTTAACATAAAATATATCTGTTATAAGTTATTTCTTTTAGGAATTAAATTTTTGGTTAAAAATATTGAATGTTAAAACATAAATATGGATAAAATCTCATATATCTTAACGAGTTGAGAAATAACTCAAATTGGTGTATATTAGACCACAAAGATTAACAAAATGTAATATAAATGTTAATGAAATATAATTAATTCAAAAAATTACGCTTTCTTATTTTTGTCATAATGTATCTGCCATGCTTTCTTGATTTGTTTTATATTTGAAGTTTTAGTTAACATCATTGTTTGTTGGAGTATCAAACATGGAAGAAATCTCATATTTATGCTAATAAAAAATTGTTGATGAAACTTTATTATAATTTTATTTCAATAAAAATGTATTTTCTTGAGTTTTTTTTATGGATCTACATTTTTACCCGAAATCGGTAGGTATACAAATATTGATGAAATCTCATATGTTTGTTACATCACATTTTTTCTTAGTATTTTATTTTATAATAAGTACATAATGTTTTTACAAATTTTATAAGGGATTAAACTTTCAACTAAAATTAGAGCTTGTAAGAACACAAATATGGATAAAATCTCATATTTATTAACGAGATGAACATTTTCTCGAGATTGGTGCATATTAGACATAAAATTAATGAAATCTCAAATGAATGTTAATACACAGAAAATTAATTTGGAAACAAACTTTATTATTATTTTTATAATGCATCTAGCATGCCTTTTTTGAACATACTTTATTATAATTATATTGCAATATAAACAACATTTCTTGATTTTTTAGGAGGCCAATCTTTCTCCCTGAAATCGGTAAATGTTAGCATACATATATTAAAAAATCTGAATGTTATCTCACAAAAATTATTTTAAAATTAACATGTTTTTAATTTTATTATAAAATATATATCCCATGCTTCAATTTTAAGTAATTAAATTTACAACTTAAGTTGGAGTATGTTAGAATACGGATATGGATAAAATATCATATATTCACGAATTGAACAACTTCTCAAAATTGATTTATATTTGCAAACAAATATTAAGAAAATATCATAGGAACGTTAATATGCAAAAATTAATTTTAAAATAAAACTTTAGTTTTTATCATAATATATCTATCATGCTTTCTCGATTTTTTTAATATCTTCACTTTTAGTTAGAATTGATGTTTGTTAATACAAAAAAATAGTGTTAAATGAGTCTTAATTATATTTCTATTACAATATATGTAATATTTCCTTGAGTTTTCAAAGTTGAACATATTTCTTTCTTGAAGTCAGTGTTTGTTAACACAAATATGAATAAAATCTCATATATGTAAACAAGTTCAACAATTTCTTGAAATTGTTGTATATTAGCACATAAATATTAACAAAATATTATATGTGTGTTAATGCAAATAAATAATTTGTAAAATAACCCGATGTTATTGATGAATCTCAGACACATCATGTTAAAACCTGTTTATTATCCCCTAGCTTAATCAATTCAATAAAAATCACAATTAAATCACTATTATTAACTCGTATTATATTGTGCATACTATGTGTTTAACTAACCTATATTCTGACCCTATTTATTGTATTTAATTTCTAATTTTTTATTTATTTTCTATTTTATTAAAAATCTCTAAAAAATAGGTTAATTATTGTATATATTTATTTTAGCTTTTAAAAGAAATTAAAAATACGAAAAATCTCAAAATCACAAAAATAATGTTTTGCCTAATAAAAATGCTCCTAAAAATACACCTTTGTACAAATGATCTCGTTTGACTTTTTGTTCAACATGAAACTTGTAGATCTCATCGAGATCTATAACTTTCATGTTTTGACTTTTTGTTGATTCGACTCCATTTATTTCTTTTTTATTTTTCTTTATTTTATTAATTTCTGAATTTTCTAGGGCGACCACGTGGCGTTCTTTGGAGCCGCTACGCGACCGCTTCTCCTTGCACCACCTACAACCCTTCTACATTGTCTGATCTCCTCTAGGTGCTTCATCTTAGCCATCCACTGCAGTTCTCCTTTCAGCCGTCTGATAAGATCTCTGGATCTCATCAGAACCACTCACCTTTACCTCCTCCTCAGTCGTTGGATGGCTCCTTCCATCCAAAGGCTGAGCAACCTCCATGTCACCCATTCATGTTCTGCCATTGGATGAAAGCTCTGGTTCCATCCCAACCGCTCCACAGCGCCTCGATCTCAGCCCTTGATTACTGTCTCCCGATATGATCTCTGCCCTTCAACTGCACTTTAATCATGACCGTTGGATCGTGAGATCCAACTTCTAGGGCTCTGTCTCCTACCTTCACCTCCTCTCTTCCCAGTCGTTACACCTCACGACACCCTCGACCCCTTCCATTTTTGGATGTCGCCTCGCCCTCTCTCTCCCTAATTCAACGCTCCCTCCATATATCCCCGACGTCCGTTACCCTCGCTAGCCCGACCAATGAACCCAGCCATCATTCCCTGCCTTTACTCCATCCATTCGAAAACCCTCTGCCACCATCTGTAACTGCCACCTCCTCCCTATAAATCCACCTCCATCACTGCACGTCACCCTCGTCCACCAATCCCAGGAAATATCCCAACCCCCCCCTACGGTGTATCCCAGCTCCCCCCTGCGGTGATAGTGGAGGGGCGGTTCGTCAAGGCAGCGAGGACTCTTCACCTTGGTGTTGACCCACAGCCTCCATGGATGTGTTGCGGCACCTCCGGCGCCTGCTGAGCACCTCGCCATGGCTAGGCGATTTGTGCGAAGACCCCGAGCATCTTCGGATGCTCAACCCAAGCCTCCCCAGTCATCGTTCGTTCTCCTCCAATCCTCTAGGTCTGCTTCCTCATTTTTTCTTGTTTTCTCTTCATTTTCCCATTACCTACAACCATCTTCGCCATCGCCTGACCATCCACTTAGCTCCGCCATGTCACCTCCATGTTCGCCAACACATACGATCACCTTTCTCCCTTCTCCACGACCTAATCACCTCCGCTCCACCTCCTCTGCGGCTCGCCAGAGAGGAGATCTAGGTCCCTCGCTCCTCTGCTCCCTTACGGACCCCACTTCACCTGCATGACCCCCTCCACGCACGCTTCAGCTATACTAATCAATTGCAGGTGTTCATCACCCTCAATGGCTAGAGTTGTGTCTCTTGCTCTGTTCAAAAGCACGGCCTCCGGTGAGCACCCCTCGCCAGCTCGCTTCAGAAGGTCCTGCGCCTTTATCTATTCACGAACTCCATCGCCAAGTTCTTAGGATCACTTCTCCACCTTCAGGATACATGCAGGGGGTGCGACAGAGCTCTAGGATCGTCGCCGGAGAACAGCCTCCTCCGGTGAAGGCGGTGGAGCAAAGAACCTACAATTATCGTCTGATCCTCTAGATCGGACGACCCAGATGGCTCCACGTATCCTGCACTAAGCCTCTAGGCTCTGATGGCCCGAACCATATCACGAAGCACCTGAACCAGCCACGTGCCCTCCCGAGCCTCCATGCCTAGCCTGCAGGCCCGGGTGCACCGAGCCAAGAGCCGAAGTTCCAGGAACCATCTGCATGTACCCCGAGCCTTGCTGCCTCTCAAGCATGGTCCCTCGCGTGCTTACACGTGAGGGGCCGGGCAATTTTTAGAGACATTCCTAGACTTTTTCAGAATTACACAGAGGTCCGCATGCGCATACCACACGTGTGTGCTTGGACATTTTGCAAGGAGGCTCTACTGGTTGTGGAAATTGCATAAATACCCACGTGTACAAGGAAAAATTACACAGGGGCACCTTCAGGTTTTGTTATTTGCAAATAGGTCCCTCCAGGAACCTATTTGCAATATGTATCTTTATTTTCCTTGTATTTTTATTACATTTATACCCTTCTCACTATTTCTTTCATATCTTGAGCAACAGACTTTGTTTTAATTGATTTCAGTGTCATTTTGAAGCTTATTTCATTGTCTTTTTAATTGCATCGTTATTTTATGATTTGAGACTAAATTGAATATGATGATTTTTGATGATCTACAGTGTCTCCTTCTCTTTAAGATTAAATGCCATTATTTACTATATTGTTCATTCTGACTCTGAAATTGGTTCTCATTTTCTTGCTCATTAATTTGATATCTGTAGGGCATATTTGCGCATCATTATTTGTGTTTTCTATATGTTTGCATATCGTTGAATACTTTGTTCATCCCATCCTATTTTTGTATTTTAAAAATCAAATAAAAATTACATGCATCACTTGTCTTTGCATTATTTTCTCAACATATCATTTTGCATATCATATATGCATGAAGACCTATGACTAGAAAATACTCACTCATTAATTAATCAATAATTTTCGATAAACAAACAAAGAGGCATGTATCCCTATGTTCGACCTTGGTATACTTGCCAAGTAAAATAACTTCCACATATTCAAAGGTACGGATTTTGCTGAACCATTTTTATCACATGTACTACGACAAAAGATTATTCTTAACATGGTGAAAATGTGATTCATTAGTTTTTTATCATATTAGATCCATCATTCTTTCTTGATGAATTTAGTAATTTAACTTTTAGTTAAAATTTGTGTATATTAGCACAAAAAATATGGATCAAATGCCATATGTATAATAAGAAAAGGTACTAATTTAAAATTAAACTTACATATAATATTATTACAATATAAAAAATTATTTTCATGAGTTTTTTTAGAGATTTTTCTTTCCTTAAATTGGTGTATGTTAGCATATAAGTATTGATGAAATCTCGTATGTCTGTTATCTCACAAAAATTTATTTAAAGTTAATATTTTATTATTTTTATCATAAAGTATATATCATATTCTTTATTTTTTTAAGGAATTAAGTTTGAGGTAAAATTAGAGTATGTTAGAACACAAATATGTATAAAGTATCATATATACTAACAAGTTGAATAGTTTCTCAAAATTGATTTATATTTGCATACAAAGATAAATGAAATCTCATGTGAATATTAATACAAAAATATTTAATTTTAAAATAAAAATTTACTAACTTGTATCATAATACATCTGCCGTGTTTTCTTATTTTAATTATTATTTCAACTTTTACTTATAATTGACGTATGTTAGCACATTAAATAAAGATGAAACCTCATATATGTGTGTGTGTTAATAAAAAAATAAAAAATTACTAAATCTTTATTATTTTTTATTACAACATATATAGATTTTTCTTGATTTCTCAAGGGGGTGAACCTTCTTCTCGAAATCGGTGTTGGTTACCACATAAATATTGACAAAATCTCATGTGTATGTTAGCACAAAAATATTTCAAAATTACTATATTATTATTTTTATCATAAAATAATGTTTTAAGAGTTAAAAATTTTAGTTAAAATTAGAGTATGTTAGAACACAGAACTGGATAAATTCTCATATAATAATGAGATAAAGAATTTCTCAAACTTTAGTATTTTTTAGCGTAACATATCCATATTACTTTCTTGATTGTTAGTATTAGAACATTTAGTTAATATTGATTTATGTTAGCATGTCAAATATGGATGAAACCTCATAATCATGTTAATACAAAAAATTTACTTTTTAATGGAATTTAATTATTTTTATTGCAAAATATATCATTTTCTCAAGTTTTTAAGGGTTTAACTTATTTCCTGAATTAACGCATGTTAGCACACAAATACTTATGTTAGTATACAAATTTTTAGTTAACATTTTCTTATTTGTATTGAAAATATATATTGTATTCCATGATTTTTTTAGGAATTAAAATTTTAGTTCAATTTATAATATGTTTGAACACATATATGGATAAAATCTCATACCTATTAATGAGTGGTAAATTTCTCATTAGTGTTTATTATAAACAAAGATTACCAAAATATTATATAAATGTTAATACATAAAATATTAATTTTTAAAAATAACATTTTATTATTGGGATTTTTACCATGCATACCCTATAAACTTTGTCAATTACCTCATTGGCCATTGAAACAACGTATTTCCCCCCTCGACCCCGTAAACTTGCTAACCCTTACCCCCATAGACCCTATGGTTAACTCACATCCATTTTCTCGTTAAATTTAACCGGATTCTGTTAAAAAGAGGTGTATATTACCCTCTTTGTTTAGAAAATTTACAAAAGATGTCATACCCCCTCGAACCTATCCCCACACCGCCCTCGACCTCCCAACCCTCACTTGTGTCGTTATCAACCCCCCCGCTGCCCTCGAACTCTCAATCCTCAAATGCATCGCCTCCAACCTGCACCCCCTCCAGGACGTCGCGACCTCCCCCGCGACGTGACGCACCCTCCAGGTCATCGTCGACCTGCACCCCCTCTCTTGTGTTGTTGCCGACCTCCCTCACACCGTCCTCAACCTCCCAGCCTTCTCACCTTGCCCACCCCAGCCACCTCCTCCAGACCGCCGCCTATCTCCATAACCTCTACCCCTCCCCGCCCTACACCCATACCCACCTCGACCTCCCCATCCTCCGCCCTCCCCGACCTCCGCCCACCCTGACCTCCTGGACCTCCCCAACCTTTGCCCTCTCTGACCTACACCCCTCCTGGACCTCCGCCCACCTCGACCTCCCCAACCTCCTCCCCTCCCCGATTGCCACCCTAACCTCCTGGACCTCCCCAACCTCCACCCCCTCCCCAAACTCCACCACCTCCTCCATTCCATTTGACCACCTCCTCTTCTAGGTTGTTTACCCCCCCCCCCCCCCACCCCCACCACACACACGCATCCTCTTCCTCGATGTCCACATTGTTATCGAATCCGTAGGCAGCTCCACCTCCTCCATCTCCAACATCCTTCATCGTGTCCCTGGATAATGAGGGGGAGAGGATGACCTTTGGAAAGAACATGGATGTGGAATCTCACCGTTGGATTTTCATCGGTTAGATTAACTCAAGACTAACCCAAGCAATTGACTCAAATAAAGTTAAAACTGAAGATAAGGTTTGTGAGGTAAGACGGAGCAAGTTTACAGGGTCGAGAGGGGAAATACATTATTTCAAAGGTCGAGGAGGTAATTGGAAAATTTTATAGGGTCTGTAGGGTAAAAATCCCCTTTTTATCATACTATTTCTAAATTTATTACTTTTATCTGTATACATATCGTGCTTTCTTGATTTTTTTAATATTGATATTTTTAGTTAAAATTGATTTATGTTAGCACATCAACTATGTGTAATGTTAATACAAAAAATATTTTAAAAGAAACTTTATTATAACTTTATTTAAATGTATATAACATTTTCTTAGGTTTTTTAAGTCTTGATCCTTTCTCAAAATTAGTGTATGTTAGAGGACAAATACTAATGAAGTCCCTTGCGTATGTCAGCTCATAATAAATATATATATTATTCTTTTATTTTTTATGTAATTAAATTTCTACTTAAAACTATACTATATTAAAACAAAAATATAGATAAAATCTCATACATATTAACAAATAAAATTTTTCTCTAAATTAGTGTATATTAGCACAGAAAATTAACAAATTCACAAATGATCATTAATATACAAAATCAAATATAAAAATTTTATCATAATATATCTATCATGCCTTCTTTACTATTTTGGTATTAGAGCATTTAGTTAAAATTGGTGCATGCCATCTTGTCAAATATTGATGAACTTTCATGTGTATGGTAGTAGATAGAAGTTTATTTTATTTTGTACTCATAAAATATATTATATATTTTTTAATAATAAATTTTTTAGTTAAGGTTAGAATAAGTAAGAAGAAAAAATATAGATAAAATATCATATATAATAATGAATTGAATAATTTCTCAAAATTTGTATATATCTGTGCATAAAGATTAATGAAATCTCATATGAATAATGCATAAAAATATGTTTTATAAAATAACACTTTATTATTTTTATCATAGTATATCATGTTTTCATGATTTTTTTTGATCTGATCTTTTAATTAAAATCCTTATATGTTAGCACATCATATATGAATGAAATCTCGTATGTATGCTAATACAAAAAAGTAATATTAAATGAAATTTTATCATAAATTTATTGCAATCTATATATGACATTGTATTTTGTTTTTAGGGGTTGATCATTTTTCCTAAAATCGATGTATGTTAGCACACATATATTGGTAAAATCTCACATGCATTTTATCTCATAAAGATGCATTTTAAACTTAATATATTTATTTTTTTACATAATATATATAATGTTATTTAATTTTTATAGAAATCTTCATGGATTTAAAATTAGAGTATGTTCATGTATGTTAACAGGTTCGATAATTTCTCGAAATTGGTGTATATTGTCATACAAAAATTAATGAATTCTTATAGGAATGTGAATACACAAAATATAACTCTGAAACAAACCTTTATTATTTTTATTATGTATCTTGTTTTATTCAATATTCTGGTATTTGATTTTTTTGTCAAAATTGAAGTATGTTAACACATCAAATATGGATGAACTCTCATACATATGTTAAAATAAAATAATAATTTTTAAATGGAACTTTATTGTAATTTTATTGTAACTTATAAAACATTTTTTATATTTTTAGGGTTGATCTTTTTCCTCAAAATGGGTGTATGTTAGCACACACATATTGACAAAATCTCATGTGTATGTTAGGATAAAAATTAATTTTAAATTTATTATTTAAATTTGAAAATAAAATGCATATTGAGTTTTTAAGGAATTGAACTTTTAGCTAAAGTTAGAGCATATTAGAAATCAAATGTGGTTAAAATATCATATATAATAATGAGATGATCAATTTCTCAAACTTGGTGTATAACAACATATGAAGATTAAGAAAATCATGTATAAATGTTAATACAAAAAAATTTAAAATAAAATTTTAGTCCTTTTATCATAATATATTTATCATATTTCCTTGATTTTTTTGTAATTGAACTTCTCATTTAAATTGATGTGCGTTAGCATCTTAAATATGGATGAAATCTCATGTGTACGTAAATATAACAAAATAAATTTTAAGTAGAACTTTATTATATTTTTATTATACTAAATATAATGTTTTCTTGAGTTTTTAGAGGTTGAACATTTTTCTCAAAACTAGTGTATGCTGATTCACAAATATTGACAAAATACCATATGTATGTCAGCGCACAAAATTTTATTTTAAATTAATATAGTATAATTTAATAATGTAATATATATTATATACCTCGATTTTTTAGGATTATAAGTTTTAGTTAAACATAGAGTATGTTATAACATAAATATAGATAAAATCTCATATATATATTCATGAGTTGAGCAATTTTTTAAAGTTGATGTATATTGAGCACAAAGATAATCAAAATCTCATATGAATGTTAATACACAAATAAATAATCTTTAAAAAAATAATACTTTATTATTTTTATTATAACATATCTATCATGCTTTCTCATTTATTTTAGCATTTGATCTTTTTAGTTAAAATTGGTGTATGTTAGCACATCGATAATGGATGAAATCCCATATGTTTGTTAAAAAAAGAAATTAATTTTAAGTAAAATTTTATTTTAAATTTATTGCATAAATTTTATTTTAAATTTATTGCATTACATATAATGTTTTCTTGAGTTTTTTTTGGGTGTTGATCATTTTCTCGAAATCGAGGTATTTTAGCACACAAATATTGACAAAACCTCGAACATTTGCTAGCTCATTAAAAGTTATTTTAAACCTTATATATAATATTATTTATTTATTGTGCAATTAAAATTTTATTCTAATTTAGAACATGTTAGAACACAAATATGGTTAGAGTTGAACACTTTCTCAAAACTTGTGTATTAGAAGAAAAGGATTAATTTATTTGTCATCTGAATTCTAATACACATAAAATTAATTTTATAAAATAACACTTTATTAATTGTAGCATAATATATAAATCATGCTTTCTTGATTTTTTTAGTATTTTAAATTTTAGTCAAAGTCGATGTATGTAAGCACATTATATTGGGAAAAATATCATGTGTATGATAATACAAAAAATAAATTTTAAATGAAATGTTATTATAATTTCATTAAATATACATAACATAGTCTCGAGTTTTTTATGGTTTTATCTTTTTTCTTGAAGCTGGCGTATGTTAGCACATAAATATTGATGAAATCTTGTATTTATGTTAGCATACAATGTTTTTTAATTTAATTTTTAATTTTATCATATAATATACGTCGTATTCTTTCAGTTTTTTAGTAATTAAGTTATATTAAAAATTAGAGCATATTAAAAGATAAATATGGATAAAAGTCTCATGAAAATTAATTAGTTGAACAATTTCTCAAAATTGATGTATATTAGCATATAAAGATTAATAAAATCTCATATGAATGTTAATACCAAAAAATAATGACAAAAACTTTGTTTTTATCATAAAATATCTATCGTGCTTCTTGATTTTTTTAGTAATTGATCTTTTAACTAAATGTGATGTATGTTACCACATCAAATATGCATGGTATTAATACAAATAATTATTTTAAATGACAAATTATTATAATTCTATTCAATATATATAACATCTTCTTGAATTTTTTAGGGTCTGATCCTTTTTCCCAAAATTGATGTATGTTAGCACACAAACACTAACAATTTATCTTGCATATGTTAGTTCATGATATATATATATATATATATATATATATATATATAATGGAGAAACTTTCAATAGGGAATTATCATTCTGCAGCTCAGGATGTCTCCACACTAGTTTTTGTAAAAAAACACGAACACTTTAGCTGAATAAGTATAAAGTTTGCATTATAATGTGCAGTTTTGATGTTTATATTTTATAACGTACAATTATAATACAATGTATACGTATTCTACTAAAGTGCTAGTGTTTTTTTACAAAAAGCGTGTGAACTTCTTGAACTCAGGAAGGACATGTCCTATTGGAAGGGTCTATTATATATTATATTCTTTAATTTTTTGTGGAATTAAACTTTTAGTTAAAATTAGAGTATATTAGAACACAACTATGGATAAAATCTCTTATATATTAACGAGTTGAACGATTTCACAAAGTAGTGTATATTAGCATACAAAGATTAACTAATTTGCATATGAATGCCAATACACAAAAAATTAATTTTAAAATAATACATTATTATTAAATTTAGGATTGGTGTGTGTTAGCTCATCAAATATGGATAAACTCTCAAATGTGTGTTAATACAAACAAATTTATTTTAAAATTAATACTGTATTTTTAATATTAGAATTATTATATTCCTTTATTTTTTAGGAAAAATTAGTTAAAGTATGTTGGAATGTAAATACAAATAAAATCTCATATATATTACGAACTAAACAATATCTAAAAATTGGTATATATTTACATACAAAGATTAATAAAATATCATATGAATAATACACTGAAAATTATTTACAAAAATAACACTTTTTTAAACATTGTATATCCATCATGCTTTCTTGATTTTTAGTAGTTGAACATTTAGTCAATGTTATAGCACACCAAATATGGACGAAATCACATGTATATATTACTATAAAAAATGTTTAAAATGAAACTTTATTATAATTTTATTAAAAAAATATATAGAATTTTATTGTCTTTTTAGGGGTTGCTCTTTTTTTCGAAATCAATGTATGCTAACACTTAAATATTGATGAAATCTCATACCTAAATTCTCATAAAATTGTACTTAACTTTTTATTTTATTATTATTATCATAAATTGATAATAATATTCTTTAATTTTTCATGGAATTAAACGTGAAGTAAAATTAGAGTATGTTAGAACACAAATATGGATAAAATCTCATATATATATATTAAATAGTTGAATAATTTCTCAAAATTGGTATATATTAGCATACAAAAATTAATGAATTCATGTATAAATAATAATGCACAAAAAAATTTAAAACAAAACTTTATTTTTTATCATAATATATTTATTATGCTTTCTTGATTGTTCTCGTATTTGAACTTTTAATTAAAATTGATGTTTGTTAGCACATATAGATGAACTATCATATGTATGTTAATTACAAAAAATAAATTAATAAATGAAACTCTATTATAGTTTTATTACAATGTATAAACCCTTTTCTTGTATTTTTAGGGGTTGATCTTTTCTCTAGAAATGGGTGTATTTTAGCACACAAATAATTATGAAAACTCATTTGTATGTTAGCACACAAAATTTATATTTAAAATTAATATTTTATTATTACCATAAAATATATATTATATTCTTTGAGTTTTTTAGGAATCGAAATTTTCATTAAAGTTAGAGCGTGTTAGAACACAAATATGGATAAAATCTCATTTATATTAAAGAGTTGAAAAATATCTAAAAATGGTGTTTATTATCACATAAATATTAATGAAATCCCATACGAATGTTAATAAAAAATAATATTAAAATAAAAATTTATTCCTTTATAATAATACATTTATCATGTTTTCTAATTATTTTAGTTTATAATATTTGTTAAAATTGATGCATGTTAGTACCGTAAATATGTATGGAATCTCATATGTATGTTAATATAAAAATTGATTTTAAATGAAACCTTATTATAATTTCAATGTAATATACATAACATTTTCTAGAGGTGTTTAAGGTTGTATCCTTTTTCCTGAAATTGGTGTATGTTAGCACATAAATATGATAAAATTTCATATTTATGTTGGTACACAAAAACTTATTTTAAAGTTAATTCTATTTTCATCATATATATCATAGTTTTTAAGGTTTTTGAATTAAACTTTTAGTTAAAGTGAGAATATGTTAGAACATAAATATGGATTAATTTTGAATGAAAATTTATTGCCCTTTTTCCGAAACCGACTTCCTTTGCAAATGGTCAAAAGCCATTTTAGGAGATTTTCTCTCATCTTATCCTCCATCGGAGCTACACCAACTTTCTTTCTAATTGCATCATTCCGAATTTGATCTTTTCGCGTATGACTGCACATCCACCGTAGCATTTTCATTTCTAGTACCGGCATTTTCCGCACATATCTATGGTTCACATGCTAACATTTTGATTCATAGAGAATATCAGGTCTTACAACTATTTTGTAATACTTTCCTTTGGCTTTCAAAGGGATTTTCTTATCACAAATAATAGTAGAGGCTCTTCTCCACTTTAGTCAACCTACATTTAGTCTACAAGTAACATCTCCACTAATTTCCCCATCTTGTTGCGAAATAGATCCCAAGTATCTAAAAGAATCTTTCTTCTAAACTTTACCATCTCACATCTTCACACCGAGTCCTTCATTATTGTTTCCAACAAATATGCACTCCATATATTCAATCTTAGCCCTACTTGTATGAAATTCTTTAGCCTCTGAGGTAAGTCTCCAAAACTCCAGCTTCTCTTTTACTCCATCTCATGTCTCATCAATCAACATAATATCATCGATGAACAACATACACCAAGGTATCTCATCCTGAATATGACTAGTAAACTTGTCTATAATCAAAGTAAAAAGGAATGGACTCAAATTTGAACCTTGAAGCAGAATGATGTTGATGTTAAAATAGTCAGTCTTCCCTGACTTGATCCTTACACAAGATGAAGCAACATCATACATATCCAGTGTTCATGAAATCGATTTGAGTGGTTGCATATGCGTGAGCGAATACCCTAGAGTGTCGCATACGTGAAGCCCTTCATTAAGTGTCCTTTGTGCTTATGTGGCCCACATATGCGGGTTGTACAGCCACATATGTATATTGTGAGCCTGCTTCTTGTTTTCAGAGTTTAATCGGGCTATCGGATCCAGATCTAGGGAAAAAGGCACTCGATACACGAATCCCCGAGAAACCCAAAACCCCTATTAGGGCTTCCACTTCCCGACTCCCTACTCCACCTCCTCCCAGTTGTGCCTCCACCGCTTCTCGGAAGCCCTCTGCCTTTGTACGAGGGTCCTTTGCCTCCAGCTCCTCTGTGCGACGCATCAATACCTCCAGCTCCTCCGTGTTAGTCTTCACCACCTCCATCTCCTCCGTATGAAATAGGGTTAGGCATCGGGCTGGGTCGGGTCTGGTTTGAGTTGGCCCAACCCAATCCCCTTTAAGTATATGGGCTAATGGGTCGGGCCTAGGCCCATTTTATTTTCAAATTCCAGGCCCTATCCCAAACTCGGCCCAAACAAAATGGGGGTTCTGGTCAGGCCGATCCAATTTAACACCTATGTAAACCAATATAATGTGTTCCGTTCTTCTTGCATTTGTTTGGTTGTTTCTTACGCATATGTGCATGGTTAAGACTTTAAGTACGCTAACTAATTTGTGATTCTGACATTAGTTGTATGTTGGAAATAGAATTGTGGTAAAAAAATATATGGCGACTTAAACCACCATTCATTTCAACATTACACATTCTATTGTATATGCGGGCGTTATGACCCAATACATATTGATTACTTACAGTTGTGCATGCTCTAACACTTGAGGACACAGATTCCATTCTTACATATTAATGTAATAATATCGCATATTAATGTAATGATGTCCTCAATACACGCGGATATGATTATTAATGGGTCTAAGCATTTATTCTACACTCGAAATAAGGATATGAAAGGTAGAACATGACAGGGTTAGTAATTTGAGTTTGGGCCTTAGAATGGGCAGGGCTATCGGGCTTGCGGGTTTGGGCCTTCTCGGGCTTGAACCTGGTCCGATAATAAATACGGGCTCATTTTTCGGGCCCACGGCATGCCTAAATTTTTGGTTTGGGTTTGGGTCAGGTTATGCAGATCGGGTTATGGGTCAGGCCGGGTCGGCCCAGCCAATGCCCAGCCCTAGTATGAGAGGCTCCTCCGCCTCCAGCTCCTTCGTGTGTGGCTCCTCAACCTCCATCTCCTCCATGTGAGGTTCCTCCACCTCCCAGCTCTGTTGGGCCGTGTAAAGGTAACCCTATCTCCTTTTCTATAATTTTCTGGTTATTTTTTTATGCATCGATGCATATTTTAGTTCAGTATTGTTGCTTCGCATGTTTGTTCTAATATTTGCTTTATTTAAATGAATATTTTATCATTTTCCTCCTTTTTAGATGCAACATTTCTCTTTCTTTATCACTGGCGGCTGAAATAAATATGTTTTATATTTTATCTCCACGATGAGAGGTTCCGAGTGTTGAGCATAAGTGTGAAGTGGATTTAGATATCATAATTAATATCAAACTAAAAATAATAAAGTTAGAAAAAATTAGGTACCTTTCATAGATCAATGAGCACATCTTTTAATGAGTACTTTGCTAATGTATTTGTTTTTAATTTCAGTTTTCTTTCAGATACTTGCATATTTTGGTGATTATCGTCAATTATTATGTCTGCTAATTTTTCTATTGAAGTATTGATATTTGACTGATAGGGATTGTTTGAACTCTATATGAAAGTCATCTTTCTTAGATCTTGTATTGGACCACAATTACACATAAATTTAGTTCAGTTGTAATCAATTTTGTATATATTTATTTATTTATAAATAAATAATTAGGAAACTGTGTAGAACCGCATAAACTTTGTATTTGTCCCTACATACCACTTAATCACTATTCAGTGATCTGTCAAAACACATGTGCATACCACTTTCCTGAACCTTGTACATATCCTTTATAAAGTTAATGTACAGGACAAGTACTTGTCTCTTCTCCAAATCTCTCCACAATATCTCCCATGGGACTTAATCATAAGGCTTCTCCGAATCAATAAAAAATCATATGGTGATTCTTTTTAGCTCTAAAAAACTCCATTGTTCTCCTCAACATGTTGATAGATTCACTAGTTTAGCAACCTAGCATGAATCTGAATTGGTTTTCAATTACTTTGGAAACTTGCCTTAACTTTATTTAGATCACACGTTCCCAAATTTTCATAGTATAACTAATCAGTTTGACACTATGTAATTCAAACAATTTTGAATGTCATATTTATGCTCATAAAGAGGTGCCACAATGTTCTCCTCCAATCTTCAGACATTTTCTTGCTTTGCCAAATTACATTGAATAAATTTGTGAGCCATGCCAAATCTCGTTTATGTAGAACTCTTAAAACTTCTATAGGAATGTCATCAGATCCTAATCCCTTCCTGTGTTTTATAACCATTAAAGCCTTTTTTACTTCATTCCTTTGCATCGATCTATAACTTGCAGATTCAGGTAAAATTTACTACCAACAACATCTCCCAAAGTAATCTATTTATTCATTTCCCCATTGAAAATCTTATGCAAGCACTATTTCCATCTAGTTTCTATGTCCTTTTGAGTAACAAGCACATGTCTTTCCTCATACTTGATGCATCTCACTTAAGAAAGATCTTTGGAATTTCTATCTCTTGCTTTGTCCGATCTAAACATATCATCATGTCCCTCCTTCGAGTCAAGATTTCTGTACAAATCTTCATAAGCTTTCGACTTAGCTCCACTTACTACCTTCTTTGCTTCCTTCTTCTCTATTTTGCAGTTCATGATAGTTTCCTCGGCTCAATCCTTATATATTGATTTAAAGAGGGATTTTTTTATTTTAAGCTTTCATTGCACCCCTTTACACCACCACCAAGCCTCCTTTGAGCCTGGAAGTCTTCCCGTAGAATCACTTAGTATCTCTTTAGTTATCATTCAGGTAAAGATGCTACCACCTCCTACATCTCGTTTGCACTTGTGTTACAATCCCACGATAAGTATTCTAAAACCTTCTCATTGAAGCTTTATTGCTTCAATTGAAGATTCCACCATTTATTTCTAATGATCTTGGGAACTTTTTTTATTTTCACATCTATGACTAACAAGCGATGTTGATATGTCAATCTCTCTCGGGATTATTTTGCAGCCTTTGCAGCACAACCAATCTCTTCTCCTCATTGTAAAGTAATTTACATGTGTTTTAGTCGGGCCACTCTTATAAATAATTCAATGCTTCTACCACTTCTTAAAGAGAGTGTTTTCTATGAAAAGGCCATAAGCCATTTTAAAATCCAGAATGACTTTTCTCTCTTCATTTCTATCCTCGAAGCCATGGCCTCCATGAAAACTACCATACCAAGAAGGATCGTTTCCCCTATGTCCATTAAGATTTCCACCTAGTCAAATCATCTCTCTTTGTCGGATTCCTTACATAATCTTATCCAAATCTTCCCAAAAATTTGTTTAGTCCTTTCCTCTAAGCCAACTTGCGACACATATGAATAAAAAATAATTCTTAAATAAAAGTTTATTATTTTTAATATTATATATATCATGCTTTCTAGATTATTTTTGTATTTGAATATTAACCTAGAATTGATATATATATATATATATTAGCTCACCAAATACGGACGAACACACAAGTTCGTTTTAAAATTAATATTGTATCTTTATCAGTAAATGTATATTATATTTCTTGAGTTTTTTTAAGAAATTTAAATTTTAGTTAAAGATGGAGTATTTTACAGCATAAATATTGATAAAATCTCATATATTTTTATGAATTGAATAGTTTCTCAAAGTTAGTATATAATTGCATACAAAGACAAAATCTCATATGAATAATATATAAAAAAAGAAAATAGCACATTATTATTTTTATCATGATCTTTCTAGTTTTTTTATTTGAACATTTATTTCAAATTCATATATTTTAACACATTAAATATGGATGAAATCGCATATGCATGTTGATCCAAAATAATACATTTAAATAGAACTTTACTATAAATTTATTATAGTGTATATAAGATTTTCTTGTCTTTTTAACGGTTATTCTTTTTTCTCGAAACAAGTGTACGTTAGCACACAAATATTGATGAAATTTCAAACGTATGTTAGCATAAAAATATACTTTAGACTTTGTTTTTAATATAAAAAAATATGATATCCTTCATTTTTGTAGAGTTGAACTTGGAGTTAAAATTAGAGTATGTTAAAATACGAATATGAATAAAGTCTCACAAATTAGTGACTTGAATTTTTTTTCTCAAAATTGGTGTATAAGCACATAAAAATTAGAGAATTCACGTATGAATGTTAATGCACAGAAAATTAATTTAAAAATAAAACTTTATTATTTTTATCATAATTTATCTATCATACTTTCTTGTTTTTTTAGTAATTGATCTTTAAGTTAAAGTTGGTGTATGCTATCACATAAAATATGGATGAACTCTCATATCTATGTTAAAAAAATAATAAATTTCGAATGAAAATTTATTATAATTTTATTGCAATATATAAAATGTTTACCTATGTTTTTAGTGGTTGATCTATTTTCTCAAAGTGGGTGTATATTAGCACCAAATACGATGAAAACACAAACGTATGTTAGATCATTAAAATTTATTGTAGCCTTAGTATTTTATTTTTTTAATATAATATGTATAATATTGTTTAATTTCTTGTGGAATTGAACTTTTGTTTTAAATTGGAGTACGTTAGAACACATATGGAGAAAATCCCATATTTATTAATTAATGACTCGGATAATTTCTCAAAGTTAGTGTATATTAGCACATGAACATTGACAAATTCTCATATGATGCTAATGTAGATAAAATTAATTTTTAAAATAAAAATTTATTATTTTATAATAATATATATCATGGATTCTTAATCTTTTTTAGTATTCGAACTTTTAGTAAAAATCGATGTATATTAGCACATTAAATATGAATGAAATCTCATATGCATGTTAATGCAAAAAAATAATTTTCAATGAAATATTATTATAATTTCATTGTAATAATCATAAAAAATTCATTAGTTTTTAAGGTTTTATCTTTTTTTCCTAATGTTAGTGTATGTTAGGATACAAATATTGATGAATTCTTATATTTATGTTACCACATAAAAAATTATTTTATATATAATGTTTTATTTTTATCACATAATATATATCATATTCTTTCACTTATTTTGAAATTAACATTCAGTTAAAATTAGAGCATGTTAGAACATAAATACGGATAAAAATCTCATATGTTATAGGAGTTAAATAATTTATCAAAATTGGAGTATATTATCACAAAGTGATTAACAAATTCTCATATGAATGTTGATCCACAAAAAAATATTGTTAAAATAGAACTTTTTACTTTTATCACAGTTTATCTTTCATTCATTCTTGATTTTTTTAGTATTTGATATTTTAGTTAAAGTTGTTGTATGTTAGCATTTCAATATAGGTAATCCGAAAAGTATAATTTTCTTAATTATACGTTGTATATTTGCACATGAAATATATTTCTAACATATTATTCTTTAATTTTTTGGGATATTAAACTTCTAGTTAAAATTAGATTATATTATAACATAAATATGGATAAAATCTCATATATATTAGAGAGTTGAATAATTTCTTAAAAGTAGCGTAAACTAGCCCCCAAAGAATAACAAATCAACAAATGAATGTTAATACACAAAAACATAATTTTAAAATAAAACTTTATTATTTTTATCAGCATATATCTATCACACTTTCTTGATTGTTTTGGCATTTGAATATTTGGTTAATATAAATGTATGTTAGATCATCAAATTTGGATGAAATCTCATATGTATGTAGTGCAAAAAAGTTTATTTTAAAATTAATATTGTATTTTATATCAAAATACATATTATATTCTTGAGTTTTTTGGAACTACTTTAGTTAAAGTTAAACTATGTTTAAATACAAATACGTATAAAATCTCAAATATTAACGAGTTAAACAAATTATAAAAGTTGATATATATATATATATATACAGGCAAAGATTAAAAAATATCATATGAATACTTGATGAATCTCCATTTCATCACCTTTAGTCTATCATTTTGGCCTTAAAAACCCTAGCTAATGCATGTAAATATCATTAATTTGTGCAAAATAACATTCATGCATTTATTATGTAAATAATACTATTTTTAAGATCAAAATTATATAATAAAAAAATAAAAAGAAAAGAATAAATTAACAAAGGTATTTTATGACCCTAAACTCCGAGACCAAGTCAAGAATTGAATTGGTCGACAAAGAATAAAGTATGGGGAGATAAGGGCCAAGATCACAATAAAAACCCAATTCTTTTATTCATTTAATAAAGTATTTTCGGAACTATTTTATTCTTTATTATTTATTCATCAAATAAATAAACTTTTTACATTAAAGTTGTAGATAATAATATATAAAAAAATACAAAATTGAGTTTGTATGAAAAATAATACATAATGTACTTTTATACTCTGAATAAGATTCCAAAATCCCAACTTCCCGGACCCATATCTCTCAAATAAAAGCTCAAAATGTATCAAAATCACCTTTAATATATAACTTTTAATAAGCTATTTAATGAAGGTGGTTTCATATTTTTTGGAGTTAAGTGTGAGAGTTAGGTTTTGGGCCTTTATTGTACTATAGAACCAAATAAAATATTCTTTATTTATTCTTATTATTTTATAATTTTATATTTTTTATTTTGTAAATATTATTTATAACTTATGTACATATTAAAACCAAAATAAGCCACAAATAAAACACAAAATAAAATAAGTCTAAATAAATATATAGGTAAAATACATATGCTAATACCTATAAATAAATAAAAGGGAAATTCATTCTTTTATTGTTTATTCTTTTATATTTTTGTACTATAGTAAATGTTATCTATATTCTATTAAAAATATAAAGATAAAATAAAACCAAATAAAATGCATCAAAATAAAATAATGTACAACATATATAGATGAATATACAATACATATACCTATACAATTTATACCCCTATTTATTTAAATATACAAATAACATCATAAAATATAATAAAAATATATTTATACAGCTAAAAATAATTTACAAATATATAAAATAGAAGAATAAAATAATAAAATAAAATATACAAAATAAAATAAAATAAATAGCCAAAACATAGATGAATATACCTATAAATACACCCTTAAAATTTAACTTATAACAAATAGCATCAAAAAATAAAAAAAATCATATTAAAATACTACATAAAATATTAAACATTTTTATAATAAAAAATTAATAAAATCATTTATTATAATTAATTTTTAATTTTAATAAAGGGGGCAAATTTGTCCTTTTGCGGACTGACATGGAGCAATCTGGCCCATATTTTGTTGACCCCCGGTCAACTCCCCCTAGCACCTCTGACTTTCGTCAAACCCGTCAAATCCCTCGATTTCAACCATTTTTCCTGCTTCCCCTAGATCTCGTTTTCCCTCGATCCCTTCATGAAATTTCATCCTTGATCTTACAGGATTCACGCCGACTTTGTAGATCTCTTGTACATAGCATCAATCTCCCCTAATCCCTAGGCCAATAAGGGTGTGCATACTTGTCTTTAAATAAATACCTCCCGCCTCCTTCTTCGAATTTGGTCATCACTCAACTCTCAAAACCCCTAAGCCTCAGTCTAGAGTGTATCCTCGTGACAAGGGGAGTCCCCTGAGGTTCCACGATGGCTGAAGAAGGATGGAGGTGCACCCACAGCGGATCTCGTCGATCGCCCTACTCCCTGGCCTCCGGTCAGGTATAAGATCTGAGTCTTTTACATTTTCTAGGTAACTTTCAATCTCGACTTTCATTTCCTGCATTTAATTTCGTATTTTGTTTAATAGTTTAGTCTAGGTTAACAAGATTCCCTCACCGGAGCTCTCGAGCTCCGGCTGTGTTTTTGTCATGACAATCCTTGTTCCGACCTCGCAACTACCTCCATCTTACTCCCTCTCCACTTCTCCACGTTTCCATGCCATTATCCCTCTTCGAGTCCCCCTGGATCGAAGCAGGCGTGGTCCCTCTGTCATCCTTGTCGGAGCACACCCCCATTCACCCCATCTCCGACCTATTCCACGCCTAACCGGGTCGAGGCACTTTGCCCTCGACCCGCGAGTTTGTTGATGCAGGTTCTAGGTGCCATAGGCGCCATCTAGGGTGGCTTTGAGGATGAAAGGCACCTCCAGGAATGACAGACTTCCCGGGCTCGATCAACAAGCCCCGGACCTTTCTGGCACCGCCAATCATCGCGGAACACCATTTGCGTGCTCGTGGGCACTTCAGATGTGGGATTGGTTGCCGGAGCATCATGAGAGAGACAATAGAGCGAGCTCCCCGGCTACCTTATTCCATGTTCGTCCAGAGACCTTCAGAGCCATTTGATTTTCGTCACGGTCCAGATTCTACAGATAACGTTGGATCAAGCCGGTCCAGATTCTACAGATTCCCTTAGGGGGCACGTCGTGTTTTTTCCATGTTTTCATCGCTTTCTATTTTATTTATTTTTCGATTTTTGTTTTATATGAATGAGACCTCTCTTAGAAAGTGCTTGATCAATAGATTAAGGTCTAAATGCTGATATACTTGCAGGTACCTATAGATTCATTGTTGGACTTAGTCAAATCGTAATTGTTTTGGATTTGAGACCGCATGCCGAGAAAGGTCGCATACAGCGCGTGCAGGACCCGTTGTGGTGGGCACCGAATGGCATCGAAGATTGAACCTTGGTCTCTTTTCTAAATAAGTAGCATCTGGTGCTTCACGTTAATAGTATATTCTGATCTAGGGCGATTTCATCGGCTTGCATTTGCATATAGTGTAGGTTTCAATTGTGTTCTACATCCCGCATGGAGAGAGCCGGTAAGCACTGTAAGTCTCATGACTTTGCATGCATCATCAATTTCTGACTTGCATGGCTTTTCCGACCATCTCCCTCAGATTTTGACCACCTAGATACTAAATGGACTTGGAACTTCGGTAAGCATGTGCATTGAACATTAACAATAAAAGTGATAACCTAAATAAAATCGGGACTGCTAACTCTATTGAACTTTTAAAATAAACATAATGGATTCATTGCTTTGGGGAGACTGACCCCATGATTGTTTGTGCATTTTATTTTCACGTATACACTAAGGACTAGTGCTCCAATTCCAGGCCTATTGATGAATCTTAGATTCATCACTCTAAAATGATGAATTAAGCTTAAATCCCTAAAATTTAGTGGTAATTCTTTATTTATTCTGCATAATTAGCATTCATGCATGTTTTTATAAGAATGGTATTTTATCACTTATTTTTGCACAAAATAAGAAGCCAAAAATCACAGTCCAATTAACATGTAAATAGCCTATCTTCCCTGATTTTTAACTAATTCACGCAAACTCCAAATGAATTGAAACTAACTCCATTGTGTACATATTACTAACAAGAATAAATAAAAATACAAAAAAAATCACTAACCTAAATAAGTGGACCAAAAACCCAAACCCTAGTTCTAGGATATTTGGACTAAAACCTTAATTTCTTCCTCATCCAGTGCCCGTTTTGATCCTAGTCACTTTTGAACTAATGTATATATAAATACCTTCAAAACAAGACCAAGTTTAAGTGAATCGGAGCTAATATGTGAAAGTTGGGTTTTGGGCCTCTTTTGTACATTTTGTATTTTAGCGGTTTCTGACCTATTATTTTATGTACATAATTGACTCACTTTATTTTATTTCTTTTTCATTTGTCTTCTTTGATAAATGGTTTTATTAAAATACACAAAAATCCAAACCCAAACTGAGCTTGAAATCAAAGAAACTAATTGAGTCTGAGTATTCACTAACTATCTCTACAAAAATTGTCTTTTTCACATTTTATTTTATTTCTTCCTGCTCTTACTTAATAAAAATCCAAAAAATATATTAATGTGCAAATATTTATCTTTTATTTTATCATATTTTTTTCGGAGTTTTATCTGGTTTAAAAAGATAAAAAAATTAGAAAACCAAAAAATCAAGGTATTCTATATACATGGGATACCCCAGAAATATCGCTTTGTGCAAATGATCGATTTTAATTTTGATCTATTCATGAAAGCTATAGATCTCATCGAGACGAGCAACTTTCATGAAGAAAATTTTCAATCCAAAGTCATTTGCTATTTCTTTTCTATTTATATTTATTTAATTTTTTCGATTTTTCTAGGGCTGACATGTGGCAGCTCCAGGAGGCATCACGTGTCACCCATTTTAGGAGGTATTTATACTTCATTTTTATAAAAAAAATTTAATTAAACCACGCACGTGCCCTGCACGTGCTCAGCCCGCCCTCCTTTGATTGTCACGTGGACGCATCAGGGGCGTCCGATCTCGGCTGATCGAACGGCCCATGTACGTCGTTCTCAATCACTCCCTCTTTTCCCCTTTCAGGTCGTGCAACCACCCCCAAATCTTGCTGCCGCTTGATCTCCTCCCTGCGAATCTCGCGTCGATCTCCATCACCGATCTCACATCGATCCCCTCCTCAATCTCACGTCGGTCGACCCCTCATCAAATCCCAATCAGATCCGACCTACGATCCCTCGTCCGATTCCATCGCTGACTCCCCTCATCCTATAAAACACCGTCGTCGCTCCCCTCGTTCATCATCTGTCGATACGCAACAGAAACGGGAGCACATCTGCCGGAGGTGACAGCTCCGGCGATGCCTCCCCAGCCTACGGCGAGATCCGAAGCTCTCAAGCTTCATTGCAGCTCTGGATCCTCCGTACAGTTGCTAGATCCGGCTTTGTCTGTCGATCCTACACTCCACCAATATCATCGTTCACCACCGACCACCCCACCTTTAATTTCCTATCATCGAACCACCATCGACTCCGTCCCCGTGACCCTGAAGGATATGGGATAATCCTCAAGCGCATCACGAAAGCGTGAGCATAGTATCAAATATGACGAAGAACGACTAGTCATACTAGTTGTTCTATGCAGCGGATTTTAAAAATTTTCATGTGATGAAACCACATGATCCAAGAACGATTCACGGATCGTTTCATCTAAAATCACATCAAGTATAAAGGAATACCTCTTGTAGTGTGTTTGATCGAGTCTCTACGAAAAGAGACCTCCTGTCTCAAGTCCGATCGTCGGCGAAGACGCTTGCGAGCGCGGGGATGAGTCGCGTGGTCCTCGCAATCCAAGAAGTTGATCCAAGCACAGTGAACTCCTGATCTCGTCGCACGAGATCGAACGCATTCTTCGTGAGCGAAGCACTCCAAAGAAGATGGAGAACCGAGGAACGTCGTGGCGACGACGCGATGGCGAAGCGACGACGAGGCTCCTCCTCTAGGGCTTGGTGGACGGCCACCAATGGAGAAGAGGAGAGGGTTGGCGTGTGGAAGGGGAGAGAGAGAGAGAGAGAGTTGTGTCTCAAAAGCATAACCCTAGAGAGCAAGGTATGCCTCTCTATTTATAGGGTTTTGGGATCCATGGATCAAAATCCATGGGACACACAAAATCAATGGATGAGATTGATTTGTGTTTAATCCAATGGTCAAGATTGTTATTGGTAAAAACCAACAACTAATAATTTAATTTATATCAAATATATTTGATAAATCAAATACAATTCATCTCCTAAATCAAATCAAACAAATAAGGAGATAATTAGCATGGAGATAATATCTCCCCATAAAATAGGTGGGACGGCCACCAATTCCATATAGGACTTAGTAGCCGTCCACTTATTTTCATGGTGGAGGCAATCTCATGAAATCTCATGAGATTGCATATCTCCATGAAAATCTCCATTATTGTTCCAACAACTTTTGTTGTGAATTATTCTACAAAAATAATTCATAATTAATTTTGAGAATATTGCAATCTTGCCATTGGAAATTTGTGAATCACATTCACAACCCAAAACAAAATATAACTTATATTTTTAATTAATTATACAATGTGAATCCAATTCACATCAATAATTAATTAACAAATATAAATCATAATTAGCTCTCTCTAATACATTATAAATCACATTTATAATATATTATGAATAATTGGATGTTGCTATCTACATTATTCTTATCTGCAATAATTAAATCACATTTAATTATATTAGATAATTTTCCACATGCATCAAGATAATTAAATCACATTTAGTTATTAATCTCTCAATGCTTAGATATAATTCAACTATGGAATCATTCTTGAACTCTTTCAAGAATAATGTGATTTCTCCGCAGATACTTGGAGATAAGGGCAGGGCGATTGTATTGTTCCACGTATAGTGACTTGGATATTGAGATCACATCTCAAATCCAGATCTCATGGACCTCCCATATATGCTTGATTGAATCAAGGCCGCAGACCTAATCTTCTCATTGCATATGAATATCATTCAGACCAATGTATAATACTTGGACTAAGATCAGGTTACTTCTCTATTGAGAGGAGACACTAAAATCCAGACATGTTTCATCACTCCCTCGGAATGGAAGCATCATGGTTATACAATCGTTTATGATCACATCACCCTCAGGTATTCCCAACACCTGTACATCCTGCATACTGGAAAACCTATGATCATCCTGAAGATATAGATCAATTTTACACTGTCATCTTCTGGGTTTGATCACCAAGTTTCTTAATCTTGGTCATTGGGAATTGGTATCGATCATATGCTTTCCTAAAGCATATATCATACCTTCAAATTCTAAGCTTCCAAAGCATGATGACCATTCATGGAATTTGATCAGTCCCAATACCTCGTGAGTGAGCTCATGTCTTCCGGTTCACAAGTGAACCTGTATGATCCCTTTGAGAGATTGTATTACTCATATGTCCTTACATGCACACCAGCTCGCCAGTGTATAGAACTTGGTTAGGTCATCAACCTATTGGTCCGCCAAATGTACATACTTAGACATATAATAACACATCTGTCTCTGGTCAGAGGATGCATGCCTATGTTGTGATAGTATTCAACATAGGTCTTTTGTTATCTTGATCTTGTTAAGTCAACCCTTTGACTCAACTAATCTGACACCTCCGAATCTCTATTCCCACGCAGAGGAACTGCATCAAGAGGTCGTCAGATATCAACCTAAATGAGAAAGGATTGCCATCTCCTACTCAGGCTGGAGATGATCTCTCAACAATCATTTGACGGTGCTTGATGAGTCATCACTCTAACTCTTTAGATATTCATTCAAGCACCAGCCTCTATGATTCAATAACTGAATCAACAGCTGTATGATAATCAAGATGGCCATGGTACATAACCCTAATTGTACTAAGGGACCTATTATGAAAATTGGTTATTCTTCATTTCAGATCAGGGAATGATATTCGTAATAACATTTATTGCATAATGGCTCGTCGTGGGCTCGCATGTCCAACAATCTCCCACTAGCTCAAAGAGCCATTAATGGGTTAATCATTTAAACCCGCACTCATGTGACAATCATAGGGTATTTAGAAAATAGCTAGGTAAGTTGATCAGTCATTTTGTTCCCAAGAGACTACGCCAAGTCCTTTTACGGCACTTGCATATCCCAAGGTAACAGTGCCCACATCCAATGCGAAGGTTGCATATATGCAGCCAATACGCAATTTTGTCAGTTATAGTGTCCTTGACACTACAGCTTAATAATTATCATAACAAGATTTTCCATTATTTTTATCAGAATACCCTTATTCCTGGAGATCTCTATCTCCTAAGGTATTCATAGTTAAGACCTTTTAGATCTCCATCTATAAAGTCTTAATTTCTTGAAGATAAGACTTAGAGATCACTATCTCGCAAGTTTTTGTCCTCTATGAAGATATAGTTATTACCGCAATCAAGTGTTTTATCACCATAGTAGGATTAGTAACATTTTACTACTCCCACTGCATGGTAGACATCTGGCTTTTGTACACATCTAGCATACACCCGGCTTCTCAGAACTGATGCACAAGGTCTAGCACTTTTAGCATTCACATCCTCAACTCTTTGAGGTGCTATCCCTTTAGATAGGTCAGTACCATATCTTAAGGGAAAGAAGCCTTTCTTGGAATTTTCTAGAAAATGGAATATGTCCAAGGTGTACCACTAATGCGACGGTCCCAATACCCTCTTTCTTTGCTTCTGAACAACTTCAGAACTAAGATCTAAGAGGTATCATTGAGATCATATCTCAAGATATGGAACAAGCAGTTATAAAACACTTATTATTATTCATATATCATTTAAATGATTAGGATATTATCTACATTTAGCACGATATACACAAATGACACTCCCACTAAGCTTCACATGGTTCATCAAGATTCTATCTGAAATCATAACATTTATAATTTCATTAAATCTTAAGTTCCAACTATAAGAAGATTATATGAGTCCATCGATGGAATTCCTCAGCTTGCACACCTTTCTTTCCTCGTCCATGAAGCCATGGGGCTACTTCACGTGAAATTCCTCAAAGAGGTATTCATAGAGGAATACAATGTTGACTCACATCTTGAAAATGCTATAGTCAAGTTATGTAGCTAGGGTTAGCTATATTCTGATGGATTAAAGCATGATCATTGAAGAGCAAGTCTCATCTTAAGCAATGTCTTCTCTTCGATGTGTAGCTCATGGCTACGAACCGTGCTTTGAAGGTCTCTACCTTCTCATCATGTTCCCTCTTTCTCCTGAAAATCCATTTACACCTTAATGGGCCTTTCCCATATAGGTGGATCCTCGATGGTCCATATACAACACTTGTATATGAAGTCTACATTAGACTTTTATTGCTAACATCCATCTTTCCATGTCTTGAAGTCCGATCATTTTCATACTTAACTGACACATAGAATACATCCTCAAACTTATTTGATGAAGTATTAGTGTTTCATCTTCAATTATTCTTTTAGTTTTCGATTTCAGGAGCCTCATTATCTTTTCAAGATTAAATGAGTTCCTTTACTTCATTTTCATCTTGATTCTCAAGAGAGTCGTCCTCTAAGAATCGCATTCTCAGAGATGAGATCTTTTAAGAATCTCAAGATCATAAAGTAGGTATTCAATACCATCCTTTATTTTCCTAATGAAGTAGCACTCTCCAGTGCCAGATTCCATATTACTTGCATGGAACCTTATCAAGGATATATATTGTAGTCTCTACTACATATATACCTTGAAAACTAATAGATAATTATGATAATATTCATCATTGATCATATCATATCACATATGATCCAATTGTATCTCCCTACAACTCTTATTGAGTTTAGGTTTATTAGGAGGAGTGGGATAGAAATCATATCTCTATAAGGTATTCTATGAGTTCATCTAATAGGTACTGACTACCTAGATTATATCAAATTCATTTAATCTTCCTTCAAACTTTGATTCTAAACCAAAATTGTGAAATCTATGAACATTTCAAAAGTTTCAATAGATATCACAAATAATTATCAGTAGATATCACATATCACAAATAATTATCAATAGATATCACAAATAATTATCAATAGAACATTTCTAAGTGAAAAGAAGAAATCTCATATCACAAATAATTATCAATAGATATCACATATCCATAGTGTTTATTCTGATATAGATGATTCACATACATCAATATGTATGAGATCTTGAATACCTTGACATCTTACATCATTCCAAGAAAGGGTGGATTGGACATTTTTACTTTTGAATACAATATTCACAAGTATGTAAGATTTGAACCTTTAGACAACCTAAGTTTCATCTCCTATTAGTCTATTGATCACACTTACAGATAAATGTCCAAGGCTTGATGCCAGATCATTGTCAAATGATCTTCATTCTCCTATTGATCTTTTAAGGTTTAATTTCAATATTAGAAATGTTAATGAACCATTCATAATTATCCAATTTAGTAGAGTCCACTAGATTTTAGATTACTATCTGAAATATCTCCATCATAACCTTTTATGATAGATCTATTACAGAATTCATGTTTATTTCCAACATTTAAAAATAAACAATAATTGTATTCTGATATCTAGGTCATAGAGACATTCTCTAAGACTAAGGGCTCTCCCACTGAAAATAACAAGTCCATCTATCCAATAGATATTGTTGCAATAATTGCACTAATGTCCATGTGGATGACTATTAAACCTTAAAATCAAGATTTATAGTCTTCTAATACATATGCAACTAATTGCAAGTGTCATTGGAAGAATGAGATACAATTATTAGACTTTTATCTTATCCAATAAGAAAGTCAATTTCAATGATTAAATGTAGATTATTCCGATGCACTATCCGAGTCCTTCTCTAAGGATCTAGATAGAGTTGATAGTCATACTATCTATACATCATCTTATTGCAGTATCGGCATTCATCCAACTGTTTGGATGCCATATAGAAGTCACAAAAGTACGGTCAACTCTTTGACTTTCCTTCTTACTTGGGTCCAACCCATGCTTCCACTGCGCTCCCTTTATCTATAAACAACCATTGCTTTAGACGAAGGATCTCTTATACTGAATTCAAAAGATTTCAATATAAGAGCATTTCAACATTTGTACATGCTTCATTTAATTCATACAATATGAATATTCTGAAGCTTCATGAATGACTAGAGTATAGATAGTAGAATGATGACACTCATCGTATCTACATCCATCTAAACTCTAAAAAAATTGGTTCAGGTAGGTACTCAAACAATTTTGAATACATCATCTCTTATAGAGCTACCATTCTGCACGTGCAGAGAACCACGTCATTCATGATTAAATGTCGAGAGCACATATATATGTCAGAACATCTTCTTAGAATTTTATAAGGATTATTTGACAATTGCGATCATCACCGACATGTCACTTCCAAAGTACATTCGGTGAGAGATCAAGACTATAGAGACATACAAACCCTAGGATTATAGTCTTATTATCTATTTAATTGTCACTCCTCATTATTATGAGGAAACTTGCATATCGCAACCACATACAATATATGTCCAACTGTAAGTACAATATCTTAATCATGGATCCAATCCATGATATTTTACTGATTATTATTGAGTATAATATTGAGTGGGTTTAATGAAGAATTATCTGAAATAAGAAATTTGCATAAGTGTATATATTTATATATATACATATTTTACTTCGATTTAGGAATTTTTATATCAAAGTTATCTTGCCTTGTCAACAATGAAATTTCATTCCCTTAATCACTTTCAATGTAAGAGATATACTCACCAATATATCTCAAGCAAGATCTGGGATCTCCTTCCTTATCTTTGTCACATCCTAATAATATGAGAATTTGTGACTCCAATAAAGAGAAGCGGGAACACATTCCGCCTTGCAAGTCCAACTTGCATTTCCCAATTCGGTCTTTAACACCCGGGCCCACCACCCCTAAGGTGGTGTTGACCCGTTGTTAATTGAACCAACCGTCAAAAGGAATAGTACTCGCTATGCGCAATCCAATATCGTCCCAATAATATGAGGATCCGATATTGGGATAACTATGCATACGACCTTACTCTTTCGAGAAGCAAAGAGCCCGATCCAGATGCGCTTACATACATGAGCTGTCACTTCGGACAGGCGTCTCCTACATGCAATCCCTGACGACGGAAACACTTCGCCTTAACGGGAAACCATGGATGTCACTTATGTGATCCTCCACCTCATATTTAAATTTTAAATTAATTATCATGAATCATATTCATGAAATTAATTCTTCCAAGGAAAATACACATCTATTCATAATAGAGTGTTTCAATTGGATGCAATTAATTAATCTCATTAAATCAATTATCAATCCAATTTTAATCATCAAACTTGATTATACTTGAATATATGGTATTATCTCAAAGTACGTATTAGTTCGAATTTTAATAATTAGAAAATACATCATGATCTCTCAGACATCATTCATTCCCTACCCGCTGTCATGGCCAGTACCGCGGGAGTGGGACAGACCGCACACGGTGCAACCTGCTACCCCAACGCTCCCCGATTAGACACCATATCCGCCTCTGGAAAAAATAATGCCGAGCCAATCACTTTATACTTGAGATGATCATCGGTTCTTCAACTGAAATTATACCGTATAGTAATAGTCAAAACAATTTTGATTATAAGGAAATTTCTAACCAAATTCCCAATCCTATTCAAGCAAGTTGTTTGTTGATTGTGTTTCTAATTATGATCTAGATCAAATCTAATCATTTTATTGGTTGAGGCCAAGTCAAGTATGGAAATAATCATCACCAAATATTTTTTCATAATTATTTCAGGAAATTAACAATTAATTTCACTAATTGACAATCACTTGGTTCTTGATTAGGAATGTAATTTCAGCAGTGACCCTTACTTACTAAATTTAACATATCTCAATCGAAACAAATCCAAATTATGCAAAATCAGTTTCCAAAGATTTCTAATTTAATTTAGGATAGAACCTAAGTGATATTTCACGCATTTCTAGGCGTATCAAAACAGTAATTAACTCATTAATCATGTTAAGATTCGGAGTTCCTGCAACAGTGAATACATGTTCATTAAAACGACCATATCTCGAGCAAACGAAATCCAAATTACGTAAACTCAGATCCTATGGTTTCCTTATTTAATGGGGAACAAAATCTAAGTGATTAATTTGTGTTTAAACATTTTATACTGGCCGAATTTATCCACCAAACAGAGGTTCGAAAATAAAATACGATAAAAACTTTCGTGACCTTAATGAACCCAAGTCGTCCTAGGTTTACGGATCATATCCAAAAACCTTCAACCTGGCTCTGATATCACTTGAAAGATATGGGATAATCCTAAAGTGCATCACAGAAGCGTGAGCATCATATCGAATACAATGAAGAACGACTAGTCGTACTAGTTGTTCTATGCTGCGGAATTTAAAAATTTTCATGTGATGAAACCACATGATCCAATAACGATTCTCGGATTGTTTCATCTAAAACCATATCAAGTATAAAGGAATACCTCTTGTAGTGTGGTTTATCGAGTCTCTACGAAAAGAGACCTCCCCTCTCAAGTCCGATCGTCAGAGAAGACGCTTGCGAGCGCGAGAATGAGTCGCGTAATCCTCGCAATCCAAGAAGTTGATCCAAGCACGGTGAACTCATGATCTTATCGCACGATATTGAACACCTTCTTCGTGAGCGAATCACTCCAAAGAAGATGGAGAACCGAGGAACGTCGAGGCGGCGGTGCGATGGTGAAGCGACGGCGAGGCTCCTCCTCTAGGGCTTGGTGGATGGCCACCAATGGAGAAGAGAAGAGGGTTGGCATGTGGAAGGAGGGGGAGAGAGAGAGTTGTGTCTCAATAGAATAACCCTAGAGAGCAAGGTATGCCTCTCTATTTATAAGGTTCTGGGATCCATGGATCACAATCCATGGGACACACAAAATCAATGGATGAGAATGATTTGTGTTTAATCCAATGGTCAAGATTGTTGTTGGTAAAAAACTAAAAACTAATAATTTAATTTAGATCAAATATATTTAATAAATCAAATACAATTCAATCCTAAATCAAATCAAAAAAATAAGGAGATAACTAGCATGGAGATAATATCTCCCCATAAAATAGGTGGGACGGCCACCAATTCCATATAGGACTTGGTAGCCGTCCACTTATTTTCATGGTGGAGGCAATCTCATGAAATCTCATGAGATTGCATATCTCCATGAAAATCTCCATTATTGTTCCAATAACTTTTATTGTGAATTATTCTAAAAAAAAACTCATAATGATTTTGAGAATATTGCAATCTTGCCATTGAAAATTTATGAATCACATTCAAAACCCAAAAACAAAATATAATTTATATTTTCAACTAATTAGACAATGTGAATCCAATTCACATCAATAATTAATTAACAAATATAAATCATGATTATCTCTCTCTAATACATTATAAATCACATTTATAATATATTAGGAATAATTGGATGTTGCTATCCACATTATTCTTATCCACAATAATTAAATCACATTTATTATATTAGATAATTATCCACATGCATCAAGATAATTAAATCACATTTAATTATGATTCTCTCAATGCTTAGATATAATTCAACTATGGAATCATTCTTGAACTTTTTCAAGAATAATGTGATTTCTCCGTAGATACTTGGAGATAAGGACAGGACGATTGTATTGTTCCACGTATAGTGACTTGGATATTGAGATCACATCTCAAATCCAGATCTCATGGACCTCCCATAGATGCTTGATTGAATCAAGGCTGCAGACCTAATCTTCTCATTGCATCTGAATCTCATTCGGACCAATGTCCAATACTTAGATAAGATCATGTTACTTCTCTATTGAGAGGAGTCACTAAAATCTAGACATGTTTCATCACTCCCTCGGAATGGAAGCGTCATGGTTATACAATCGTTTATGATCACATCACCCTCAGGTATTCCCAACACCTGTACATCCTGCATACTGGAAAACCTATGATCATCCTGAAGATATAGATCGATTTTACACTGTTATCGTCTGATCACCAAGTTTCTCAATCTTGGTCATTGGGAATTGGTATCGATCATATGCTTTCCTAAAGCATATATCATACCTTCAAATTATTTTCATGCTTCCAAAGCATGACGACCATGCATGGAATTTGATCAGTCCCAATACCTCATGACTGAGCTCATGTCTTCCGGTTCACAGGTGAACATGTATGATCCCTTTGAGAGATCGTATTACTCATATGTCCTTACATGCACACCAGCTCGTCGGTGTATAGACCATGGTTAGGTGATCAACCTATTGGTCTGCCAAATGTACATACTTAGACATATAGTTACACATCTGTCTCTGGTTAGAGGATGCATGTCTATTCTATGACAGTATTCAACATAGGTCTTTTGTTATCTCGAGCTCGCTAACTCAACCCTTTGACTCAACTAATCTGACACCTCCGAATCTCTATTCCCAAGCAGAGGACCTGCATCAAGAGGTCGATCAGATATCAGTCTAAATGAGAAAGGATCGCCATCTCCTACTCAGGATGGAGATCATCTCTCAACAATCATTTGATGATGCTTGATGAGTCCTCAATCTAACTCTTTAGATATTCATCCAAGCACCAGCCTCTATGATTCAATAACTGAATCAACAGCTGTATGATCATCAAGATGGCCATGGTACATAACCCTAATTGTATTAAGGGACCTATTATGCAAATTGGTTATTCTTCATTTCAGATCAGGGAATGATATTCGCAATAAGATTTATTGCATAATGGCTCGTCGTGGGCTCGCATGTCCAACATACCCCCCAGCAACGCCTTCATCATCAACGCCTCCACGTTGTAGCTCTACCTTGCATCGACACGATCTGCGGCACGGTCTTCATCCTCTCCTAGATCCTAACGATGAGCTTCAGCAGAGGACCTTCACCATCCGTGCCAACCGCCTTCTTCGACTTCATCTTCATCGACGGATACCCCATCAGGAGAGCTCCATCAACAACGCTCCTCCAATAAGGACTTCGCACCGTCGTCGTGCCTTCGACCACACCGTCGCGCCGTCAACCACCGAGCTTGAGTCCCGAGGTCCTCCCACGTGCATGGCACGCGAGGAGGAAACATCCTCCAGCTAACCCAGGGGTCACGTGCATCGCACGTGACCTGTGGGAAAAGTACAGAAGCCCCCCGGAGTTCTCCTTATTCACAACAGCACCCCCGCCGTCCAGAGGTCACGTGTGTCGCACGTGACCACTGGAAATTTTGCACTTACCCCTCCATGGTTTTGGTAATTACAAGTTAGTCCTCCCTGCATTATTTTATTGTTGTCATTTGCAGTAATGCCCATGTGTTCCCCCTTTATTCTGAACCTCCACATTGCTTTATTTTATTTATCAAAAATAGGCATTTTGTTCTACGACTAATTCTCTACATCTTGGCATATGTTTCATTTTTGTGATTTGTAGTTAGTTATTAAAGAATTGTTTCGTGGAAATTTGCATATTTTGCCCATATGTACTTGGAAATTCATAATTAATTAATCATTGCTCTAAAAATTGCCAGAATTCATGCATTGTAGAATTAGTTGTTTGCAACATTGTTCCCAAAAAGACTTGTATTTGCACACATCGTTTGCCTCTAAAACTCATTTTTGCATATTTCAATATTTAATTTTTAATAGGTATTAAATCTCATATTTTTGAGGTTTATGATTTTTTTGAGATTGATCACCTAGTGATGGGTCTTGGATAATTTTATCCTTTAAAAATAAATAGATTTAATATTTATTGTAATTAAATATTGAAATTCGCATCGTTCCCATCCATAAATTCATAAAATATTCATCTTACATCCAAAAATTCTAAAAAAATTACAGTGCATTCATTTCATTATTATTTACATCTTGGCCAAGTTTCATATTTTTCAGACACCGTTTGATTAATCTTTACATTTTAGTCCCTAAAACTGGCCCCATTTGCATTTTGCATCCAAAATTGCATTAAAAATACAAAAAAAAGATTGCCTCGAAAACCGTGCACGAACTTTGATAGATAAAATTTTAGGTTGTTCCTTTGCCTCCTTGAGTTCGAGCTTGGACTTGCCCCAAGTAAAATAAACATTAAACCACTTTGAATAAAATTGATTAATTTATTGTGGTTAATTTCTTGGTTGATTCCGATTCCCTGCCTACAACAAAACGACATTAATTTAAATGCTCGATAATTCACACAAATTAAACAAGGCATTTTTGGACTTGTCAGATGGTGCCGTTGCCGGGGAGGCAAATGGCTTAATTTTTTGTCTAAAAATTTTTGTGTTCGATTTTCTTTATTCAGGTAGTCTGACCCCCGAATCTTCATTGTATATTTTTCATATCCCCCCCTTTTTTTCTGAATTTATTTCCTTATTTTATTTTTGATTAATTTTTGTATCGCTTTCTTACATTTTCTCTCCTTTTTTTGCGAGGTACCTGGCGTGGAGCGGTTTTCAAGAACCGATGCATCTTCACCGACTTCCAAAAAGCCACATTAAAAATAAGATCGAGTCGAGTTGTGAGAGAGCATAGAGTCTAGGATTTAATTTTATGCAATTTTAAATGTTGTAATTAATTGTTCACTTATAGCGGTGTTCGTTTGGACACTTGTGTGTGTAATAAGACTTCAAACTTTTTCTGTGGTGTCTCGTGGCATGTTTCACTCTCCGGTGAGAGTGGGGCCCGACTTGATTGGTGCTTAGGATAGACCTGCACATACGGCTGTTAGAGCTTTTAATTTTTTATTGTGCACGTAGAACCTAGGACCACACTTCAATTTAATCGAGATGCACATTAGATTGTTTAATTTAGTCAAAAATTTAACACATTTCTTCCCGGCTAATAGAACTTTCTGCTAGGTGTGGTTTTTCATCGGCTTGCATTCATTTAGAACAAATTTTCAATTCTTCTATTGCATCGCACATGGAGATTGCGAGGAATCACTGTAAGTCTTTTAACTGAGCATACATCATCTTTTTTCACGTGCATCGGCTTTTTTCGAATTTCTCCCTCCTACTTTGTCACATAATTGTAAAGGAAATTAGGACTGGACGGTAGACGTGTATTTGTGCTCACCAAATTCTTCAGTGATCACCTAAATAAAATTGGGACTGCTAAATAAAGTCGATTTTAATTAACCCATAAAATTAAGAATGTTTGCGGGAAAGCTACCCCGACCTTGGATGAATTTATCTGTCTGAGTGAGCGAGAGATGACACTTAAGGCTAAAGCCCAGCTCTGAAATTTTTGTTCAGACTACTGATTCTTAAAATGAATAGCTACATTCAGTGACAAATACAAGTAGCCAGTAAGTGGTTCGGATTTCCTTAGCAGAGTGGGTTGTTTAAAGGACATTGCGTAAGGCTCCATCTTTAAGTAACAAAGCCATTTTACGGTCCATACTTATATCCATACTGGCTGAAAGTAGGTGCAACTAGTAGTAAGAATTCGGGTCAGTTTTTAAGAAAATTTTTGGCACTTAACAGTTCGCTAAATTTTGTCCAAGATTGAATTTATCACCAACTAAAATTGAAAAGATAATTACCGAACTCTTGCAGCTTCATTGTGTGAGTTGGTGAACCTAGGGTTTGATTTGTGTTTGCATTGGAGTGCGTGAACCGATTTCGAAGATCAAAAGCCGCACATTTTTGCCATCAAGCTCCTTGATAAAAATTTCTTTTCAATATCATGTGCACTTGCACCAAGATCAACCATGTCGATTCATCATCAACCTCCTTTCACAAATACAGGACAATAGTCCGAGTACCCATCCGATCTATATTATGAAAATGAATTTGTTTTAGTCAAGCCCAAATCAACTAAATCCTCTTCTTTCAATAATCCTCCAACATTTGTGGGAGACTTTCACTCTCGGATGAATCTGGCTCCCTCGATAAATTCCAAAACATTCTACTCAAATCATCCAATCAAAGTCACCACAGCCTCATATTTTTCACCTCCATCACCTGAGAAACTACCATCCTGGACTGAACCATCGTATTCCCGATTTCTCGTTGAAACTACTGAACCATTTTAGATCACTTTTGAGACTCATGACTGGCCAAGAGACCAAACCCGAATGGAAAGGCTCGCACATAAGGATCATCAGAGTTGGATCAACCGTGATGATCAAATTCCTATTGACCAACCCGAATACCACTCCTTCGATCAGCCTACACATATAGAGGACCAAACAAATGATATCGACACATATGCACCCTGTATGACTCCATTGTTTGGGGATACAATCAATCGTGACCATGGAAGTAAACTCTACTCAAACCAGCAGTACATGCCTGAGTCACGGTATGTTGAGTATGAGACCTACAGATTCTCGCAAAATCCTTCCACTAAGCAGACTCCTTCCATAATTTTCGAGGAGAAATTTTCAGAAAATGACAATCATATATTGGATACCAAGAGAATCTCCTCTCAGCTCATCCAGGAAAATGGAAGATGAAATTACTTAATCTCAAATTCAAAAACAGGAACACACACCGACTACTCCCATGATTGATCATGAAAAGATTTTTAAGGATGATATTTCGAGGATAAATAAGAGATTTGATTTAATAGAGGATAGATTTAGAAAGTTTGTCGATCGACTAATTTCACTCTATAGTAGCTCGGATATAAAAATGGATGAGGAAAAGATTGGATCTCATGTTGAAAATTCTATGGATATTCAGAAACCCCCAGACTATGTTCACCCTAGGGATGAGTCTGACAGTGACACTTCTGCATATTACTCCCCTAGGGATGGCTCCGATTCTGACTCTGACTCTTATCCCTCATCATCTGCGGAAAACACCACATCACCATACCACACCGAAAACACCCAAAAAATTGAAAAACCAGAAAATTTCATAAAAATTGAAACTGAAGAAGATCTGAAGAATTTGGATCATGTTGTACGGGAAGCACTAGAGAAAAGATTGATTTTTGAACTTCCCTTTATACATGCCATTGAACACTTCCCCGACCTTAAAGGATTTGTAATGTACAAATTAATGATGAAAAAGTTGGGCAGGATAAGAACAGATACTGAAAGACATATCTTGTCAATGGCCACATCCTTGGTGTTGAGGAGAAAAACCAAGAGCCGCATAGTGAAGCGGTTGCCCAGATTTGACTGTGGAATTAAAGACACAATTTCTACCCATGCTCGAATTGATGACGACTCACCAATTAATATCCTCCCGATCTCTGTATTTAACGAGATCAAACTCGGACCTATCAGGAAGATAAGAGAGATCGTTCAACTGGCTAATCGATCGATAAAGCGGCCGAGAGGAACCATTTCGGTCATCATTACATTTCAAGGTGTTCCGCTCAAAGTAGACTCCACGATCATTGATATTGAGCATCAAGGAGAATTCATCAAGTCTCCAATTATTCTCAAAAAGTCATTCTTAGCATTGGCTAAGGCAATTATTGAGTGTGAGACTCGGGAAATCAATTTTACAGCATTGGAAGCACTTCGATCTCACCTAGTCTTTAAGGAACCAGTATTTTCTGAGGCAACCCACGAAGTCCTTGACAGTCGTAATCATCAAGTGGTAGAAGAGCCCTACCCCTTTGCTACACCTGAGATAGCGGTTGTCGATGAGACTATTGGTTTAGAGACTCTCCCCCCATGTTCCATTCCCAGCTTCTCTCACCATGGAAAATCGAATATATGACTCATATGATCCTGAGACTTATGCATGGGCTCATCCTGAGTCAGTCGAAACCTTCTCTGACTACCTTGTTCAAATCAACCCGACACGGGAATGCTCCAACATCAAGTCAATTGAGAACGAACATGCAGAGACTCTCACCGTTGTTCCATTTCTCGCGCATCTCACCATAGAAAAGTGTTTCTTATATGACCCTGAGACATATGCATGGGCTTACCCTGAGTCAACCTTCTCGGACTATCTTGACCAATTCATTTCAACTCAGGAGTGTACCAACATTAAGAAGACTAAGAACAAATACGCGGGACATACACAGACCAAGGAGAAAATTTTCAATGGTTATTCACTTGGAGACTCAAGTGCCAACACCTCACTCCAAGGACCAACACCTTCACGAAACAAAATGAATGCTCCTTCATCGAAAAAGAAAATCATCTTTGACCTTTTGGAACAGAAATCATCTAATGATACCTCATCAATTCCAGAGGAGGTAATCTACATGAGTGAGGTATGTTTGGCAGTCTTACAACCTTATCTTCACAAGGATCCAAACTTCGATTCCCGTTGGACGACTCCTATTCCTCACTATTATTCATCCAAAAGCTGATTCTCCTGGTCTCATTACATATACTAGAATAATTTATTATGAGCTGACTGAGACTGGTGCTTTAGAGTATTCATCCGAGGATAAATCGCTTGATCCCAAGAAGGAACGAATTCTGAGAAAACAACTGAAGAAGCTAAAAGACAAGAATATCTGGAGTGCCTCCACTTTCAAATACTATTCCTCTGAGGATAACTTCGATGATGGTTATCTTTCATCTGACTCATACGCGTCATCTACTATCCAACATGATCTCTCTGAGGATAACACTGATAGTGGTTGGGAATCATATCCTTCATCTCCTCCTTATCATTACGATCTCCCACAGAAGTCTCACAAAAAGATCGGTCGAAAACCGCCTTAATCATCGGCTACCCACCCTCCCTCCCGACCACATCGGTCTCCTCGTACATCTTCTTCCTCTACTTAGGCAAAGGACTAAGTATGGGGGACCGATGCCATCTGTATGTACCACTCTCCCATTCTCACAATCATTCCATTTCCACCCTTCTTCCATACTTAGGCTAACCAAAGCCTAAGTATAGGGGGAATCGATGCCCATATGTATTTACTCTCCTCATTCACATCTCATAACCACCTCAGTTTTGTTCTTCTTCTATACTTAGATTGTTCACAACCTAAGTATAGGGGGCGGCTCGATCTATCTTTTTCTTTTTCTTTCACTCTCTTACGCTTAGCCCGAGCTATGTCTTCTTTATGCTTATTGTGCTCTGAGGACACGGCACTCGCTAAGTATGGGAGGTGTATATTGTGTATATATACTATGTATATATTTTACCCATATCTCGTACTTTCGAGTAAGTCCATATGTATTTATGGGGTGGGTAACTAACTTGAAAAAAAAAGTTTTTCTACTAACACTGACTGTGTCCTACCAAAAATTTTTGAAAAAAATGGCTTCTTATTCATTTTTACATAAAAAATCTCAAAAAAAAATTGTGTCAGCATTTCACACACCTGCACTTCATCCAGCATTACATGCATTTGCATTTGTGAAAAGTCCTTGGGTTCTGAACTGAGTTTTGAGCAAAAACCGAGAGTGGTCTGGACTTGACCTTAATCCACCTAAATTTCAGAGGAACTTCACCGAGAAATAGGATTTTAGAAGCTTTGGGTCTTTGACTTAGATCTTTGAGTTCCACATGACAATGTGCAGAATTTGACTCAGTGTCTAACCTGGTCTCTTCGTTCTGGGTACGGCTTTGGAATATGGAATTAATTTGTACTCTCGCACTATGCACTTAGCTCAACTCAGACGGGGTGTTGGAAGATTGTGTGAGTTTCTTTTCTGATAGCATGGACATCTAAAGACCAGAGTACGGGTTGAAATAAAGCTTCAGAAAAGGGATGGATGGTTGGGCATAATTTTTTTCTAAGACCCCAAAACATGTACGAAAAAAGATTATATATCTGTAGGGGCACAACAAGATCCATACAGAGCTACCAAAAATCCAAATACAAAGAAGCCACTATCAAATAAATATCTGACCAAAAAGGTCCAAGCTTCAAGAAAACATGCAGATCTTGGTGGAGACTTCGCTAAACTGGATGGCTTTATAAGGAGAGGTGACTACACTGGCCACCCTCCAGTTCTTTTCTCCTTCTTCTAACTTCTCCCTCTATTCGATTGTGAACACAGCATGACAGACCTTAGAAGGAAATACCTGACTCCTCGAGGATGAGTTACTGGAGAGGAGGCTTGCATGGTAGTCCGACATTCTGGATGAGAAGAGCTAAAACCTTTCACACACATGAGTCAATTATTCAATGTTCATGGGGTATGCTTTGGGAGGAGGATCGATCTAAGATGACTTCTGAGCTGAAACCGTGACAATGATGTGTAGAATTTGAAGGCTGTTGATTTTGAAATTCTAAGTCTCACAGAAGTTCCGCCACACTAATAATCCAAAGGTTAGGTCTAGTTTCATTTTCACCTTCTGCTCATGATCTTGGTATGGAACCCAATCTCATTTCACCTCATTGCATTGCTTTTGATGTTGAGGGACAAGCATGGTTTAAGTATAGGGGGATGATGAATCTCATATTCATCACTTTAAAAATAATGAATTAAGATGAACTCTCTAAAATGCATTGGTATTTCCTTATTTATTCTGCATAATTAGCATCCATGCATGTTTTGATAAGAATGGTATTTTATCGCTTATTTTTGCACAAATTAAGAAGTCAAAAATCACAGTCCAATTGACCTGTAAATAGCCTAACTTTCCTGATTTTAACTAATTCATGCTAACTCCAAATTAATTGAAACTACTCTACTGTGTACATATTATAAATAAGAATAAACAAAAAATACAAAAAAAATCACAAGCCTAAATAAGTGGACTAAAAACCCAAACCCTATTTCTAGGATTGTCAGACTAAAACCTCAATTTCTTCCTCATCCAGTATCTGTTTTGATCCTACTCACTTTTGAACTAGTGTGCATTCAAATACCTTCAAAACAAGACCAACTTCAAGTGAATCGGAGCTCATATGTTAAAGTTGGGTTTTGGGCCTCTTTTGTACAATTTGTATTTTAGCAGTTTTTGACCTATTATTTTTTGTACATAATTGACTCATTTTATTTTATTTCTTTTTCATTTGTCTTCTTTGATAAAATTTTTATTAAAATGCACAAAAATCTAAACCCAAACTGAGCTTGAAATCAAAGAAACTAATTGAGTCCGAGTCTTCACTAACTGTCTGTACAAAAATTATCTTTTTCACATTCTATTTTATTTCTTCCTTTTCTTACTTAATAAAAATCTAAAAAATTGGATTAATGTGCAAATATTTATCTTTGATTTTATCATATCTTTCTGAATTTTTATCTGATTTAAAATGACAAAAAAATAGAAAACCCAAAAATCAAGGTATTCTATGTACATGGGATACCCCAAAAATATCGCTTTGTGCAAATGATCAATTTTGGTTTTGGTCTCTTTATGAAAGTTGTAGATCTCGTCGAGACGAGAAACTATTGTGAAGAAAGTTTTTCAATCTGAGGTCGTTTTCTTTTTCTTTTCTATTTATCTTTATATTTATTTTTTCAATTTTTCTAGGGCCGACACGTGGCAGCTCCTGGAGCCGCCACGTGTCATCCATTTTTGGAGATATTTATACTTCATTTTTATTAAAAATTAATTAATAAACCACGCACGTGCAGCACACTTACCTCCTAAGCATGTGCCCTGCACGTGCTCAGCCTGCCCTCCTTTGATTGTCAGGTGGACGCATCAGGGGCGTCCGATCTCGACCGATCGGACGGCCCATGTATGTCGTTCTCAATTACTCCCTCTTTTCCCCTTTCTAGCAGCGCCACTGCCCCCAGATCTTATCGCCGCCGCGATCTCCTCCCCCGTGAATCTCGTGTTGATCTCTGTCACCGATCTCACACTGATCCCCTCCTCAATCTCGCGTCGGCCGACCCCTCGTCAAATCCCAATCAGATCCGACCTACGATCCCTCCTCTGGTTCCATCATCGATCCCCCTCATCCTATAAAATACCGCCGCCGCGCCCCTCGTTCATCATCTACCATTATGCAACAGAAATGGGAGCACATCTGCCGGAGGTGACAGCTCCTGCGATGCCTACCCAACCTGCGGCGAGATCCGAAGCTCTCAAGCTTCATTTCAGCTCCGGGTCCTCCGTACCTAGCTCCAGCTTTGATCGTCGAGCCTATGCTCCACCAATATCACCGTTCACCACCGACCACTCCACCGTCAATATCCTATCGTCGCACCACCATCAACTCCGTCCCCATGACCCCCCAGAAATGCCTTCATCATCAATGCTTCCACGCTGCAGCTCTACCTTGCATCGGCACGATCCGCGATGTGGTCCTCATCCCCGCCTAGCTCCTAACGACGAGCTCCAGCAGAGGACCTTCACCATCCGTGTCAACCGCCTTCTTCGACTTCATCTTCATCGATGGATATCCCATCAGGAGAGCTCCATCGACAATGCTCCTCCGACAAGGACTTTGCACCGCTGTCGTGCCTTCGATCACACTGTCACACCATCAATCGCCAGGCTCGAGTCCCGAGGTCCTCCCACGTATACGGTACGTGAGGAGGAAACGTCCTCCAGTTAACCCAGGGGTCACGTGCATCGCACGTGATCTGTGGGAAAATTACAAAAGCCCCCCCCCCCCCCCCGAAGTTCTCCCTATTCACAGCGGCAACCCTGCCGTTCAGAGGTCACGCGCCCCCTCAATGGTTCCGGTAATTACAAGTTAGTCCTCCATGCATTATTTTATTGTTGTCATTTGTAGTAATACCCCTGTGTTCCCTCTTTATTTTAAAACTCTACATTACTTTGTTTTATTCATCAAAAATAGCGTTTTGTTCTACAACTAATTATCTAAATCTTGGCATATGTTTGACATTTTTTGTAATCTGTGGTTAATTATTAATTAATTAATTCGTAGAAATTTACATATTTTGCCCATTTTGTACTTGGAAATTCATAATTAATTAAACATTGCTCTAAAAATCGCCAAAATTTCACGGATTATAGAATAACTTGTTTGCAACATTGTGCTTAAAAATAATATTGTTTACATGCATCGTTTGCCCTCTAAAAATCATTTTCACATATTTCAATATTTAATATTTAATAGGTATTAAATCTCATATTTTTGAGGTTTAGGATTTTTTAAAGATCGATCACCTAGTGATAGATCCTGAATAATGTTATCCCTTAAAAATAAATAGGTTTAGTATTTATTGTAATTAAATATTGAAATTCGCATCGTTCGCATCCATAAATTCATAAAATATTTACCTTGCATTCAAAAATTCCAAAAAAATTACAATGCATTCATTTCATTATTATTTACATCTTAGTTATATTTTTTTGGACATTGTTTGAATAATCTTTACATTTTAGTCCCTAAATCTGACCACATTTGTACTTTGCATCCAAAATTGCATTAAAAATACAAAAAAAAGACCACCTCGAAAATCGTGCACGAACTTAGACAAAATTTTAAGTTGTTCCTTTGCCTCCTTGAGTTCGACCTTGAGACTTGTCCTAAGTAAAATAAACATTAAACCACTTCAAATAAAATTGATTAATTTATTGTGGTTAATTTCTTGACCGATTCTCATTGCCTGCCTACAACGAAACGATATTAATTTAAATGCTCGATAACTAACGCAAATTAAACAAGGCATTTTTGGACTCGCAAAATTGTCCCGGGCAACGGCACCATGTGACGAGTCTAAAAATGCCTTGTTTAATTTGCATGAATTATCGAGTGTTTAAATTAATGTCATTTCGTTGTAGGTGGGCAATCAGAATTGGTCAAAAATTAACAACAATAAATTAATCAATTTTATTTGAAGTTGTTTAATGTTTATTTTACTTGGGGTAAGTCCCAAGCTTGAACTCAAGAGGGCAAAGGAACAACCTAAAATTATCTATCAAAGTTCGCGCATGGTTTCGAAGCGGTCTTTTTTTGTATTTTTAATACAATTTTGGATGCAAAATGCAAATGTGGCCAGTTTTAGGGACTAGAATGTAAAGACTAATCAAACTATGTCCGAAAAATATGAAATTTGACCAAGATGTAAATAATAATGAAATGAATGGAGTATAAATTTTTTGGAATTTTTTGATGCAAGGTAAATATTTTATGAATTTGTGGATGCGAACGATATGAATTCAATACTTAATTACAATAAATATTAAACCTATTTATTTTTAAGGGATAAAATTATGCAAAAATGATTTTTAGAGGGCAAACGGTGCATGCAAATACAATTCTATTGTGGCACAATGTTGCAAGCAACTAATTCTACAATCCGTGAATTTGGTGATTTTTAGAGCAATGATTAATAAATTATGAAATTCCAAGTACAAAATGGGCAAAATATGCAAATTTCCATGAAAAAATTAATTAATAATTAACCACAGATCACAAAAATGTCAAACATATGCCAAGATGTAGAGAATTAGTTGTAGAACAAAATGTTTGTTTTGATAAATAAAATAAAGCAATGTAGAGGTTCAAAATAAAGGGGAACACAGGGATATTACTGCAAATGACAACAATAAAATAATGCAGGGAGGACTAACTTGTAATTATCGGAACCATGGAGGGGTAAGTGCAAAATTTCCATCGGTCACGTGCGGCACACGTGACCTCTAGACGGCGGGAATGTTGCTATGAATAAAGAGAACTCTGGGGGGCTTCTGTAATTTTCCCACAGTTCACCCTGGGTTATATGGAGGACGTTTTCTCCTCACGTGTCGTGCACATGGGAGGACCTCGGGACTCGATCCCGGCGGTTGACAGCACGGTGGTCGAAGGCACGGCGGCGGTGCGAAGTCCTTGTCGGAGGAGCGTTGTCGATGGAGCTCTCTTGATGGGATATCCATCGATGAAGATCAAGTCGAAGAAGGTAGTTGGCATGGATGGTGAAGGTCCTCTGTTGGAGCTCGTCGTTAGGAGCTAGGCGGGGATGAAGACCGCACCGTGAATCGTGCCGATGTAAGGTAGAGCTGCAGCATGGAGGCGTTGATGATGAAGGCATTGATGGGGGGTCATGAGAACGGAGTCGATGGTGGTGCGGTGATAAGAAATTGAAGGTGGGGTGGTCGGTGGTGAACGGTGATATTGGTGGAGCGTAGGCTCGACGGCCAAATCCAGAGCTAGCAGTTGTATGGAGGACTCGGAGCTGCAACGAAGCTTGAGAGCTTCGAATCTCGCCGCAGGCTGGGAGGTGTTGCCAGAGCTGTCACCTCCGGCAGATGTGCTCATGTTTCTGTTGTGTATCGACGGATGATGAACGAGGGGCGTGGCAATGGTGTTTTATAGGATGAGGGGGGTCGGAGATGGAATCGGATGAGGGATCATAGGTCAGATCTGATTGGTATTTGATGAGGGGTCGGCCGGCGCGAGATTGAGGAGGGGATCGGTGTGAGTAATGGAGATCGACACGAGATTCCCGGGGGAGGATATCACGGCGGTGGCAAGATTTGGGGGCGGTGGTGTGGCCTGAAAAGGGAAAGGAGGGAGTGATTGAGAATGACGTACAGGGGATGTCTGATTGGTCGAGATCGGACGCCCCTGATGCATCCACGTGGCAATCAAAGGAGGGCGGGCTGAGCACGTGCAGGGCACGTGCTTAGCTTAGGAGGCACGTGCATTGCATGTGCGTGGTTTAATTAATTTTTTTATAAAAAAACGAAGTATAAATACGTCCAAAAATGAGTGACATGTGGCGGCTCCAGGAGCTGCCACGTGTCAGCTCTAGAAAAAACAAAAAAATAAATATAAAGATGAATAGAAAAGAAATTGAAAATGACCTTGGATTGAAAACTTTTCTTCACGAAAGTTGCTCGTCTTGACGAGATCTACAACTTTTATTGAGACACCAAAACCAAAATCGATCACTTGCACATAGCGATATTTTTGGGGTATCCCTTTTACAAAGAATACCTTGATTTTTGGGTTTTCTAATTTTTTTGTCATTTTAACCAGATAAAAATCCGGAAAAAAAATATGATAAAATCAAATATAAATATTTTTACATTAATCTAATTTTTTGGATTTTTATTAAGTAAGAAAAGGAAGAAATAAAATAAAATGTGAAAAAGACAATTTTGGTACATACGGTTAGTGAAGACTCGGACTCAATTAGTTTCTTTGATTTCAAGCTCTGTTTGGATTTGGGCTTTTGTGCATATTAATAAAACTTTTATCAAAGAAGACAAATGAAAAATAAATAAAATAAAATGAGTCTATTATGTACATAAAATAATAGGTCAAAACTGTTAAAATACAAATTGTACAAAAGAGGCCCAAAACCCAACTTTCACATATGAGCTCTGATTCACTTGAACTTGGTCTTGTTTTGAAGGTATTTGAATGTACATTAGTTAAAAAGTGAGTAGGATCAAAAATGGACACTAGATGAGGAAGAAATTGATGTTTTATTATGGAAATCCTAGAACTAGGGTTTGAGATTTCGGTCCACTTATTTAGGTGAGTAATTTTTTTGTATTTTTTATTTATTCTTGTTAGTAATATGTAAACATTATAGATAGTTTCAATTCATTTGGAGTTAGCATGAATTAGTTAAAAATCAGGGAAGTTAGTCTATTTACAGGTCAAGTGGACGGTGATTTTTGGCTTCTTTTTTTTGTGCAAAAATAAGTGATAAAATACCATTCTTATCAAAAACATGTATGAATGCTAATTATGAAGAATAAATAAATAAATGCCAATGAATTTTAGGGGTTTGAGCTTAATTTATCATTTTTAGAGTGATGAATCTGAGATTCATCATCCCCCTATACTTAAACCATGCTCGTCCCTGAGCATCAAAAGCAATGCAATGAGGTGAAATAGGATAGGGTTCCATACCAAGACCATGAGAAGAAGGTGAAAATAAAACTAGACCCAACCTTTGGATTATTAGTATGGCGGAACTTCTGTGATACTTAGAATTTCAAAATCAACAGCCTTCAAGTTCTACACATCATTGTCACAGTTTTGGCTCAGAAGTCATCTTAGATCGATCCTCCTCCCAAAGCATACCCCATGAACATTGAACAATTGACTCATGTGTGTGAAAGGTTTTAGCTCTTCTCATCCAGAATGTCAAACTACCATGCAAGCCTCCTCTCCAGTAACTCGTCCTCGGAGAGTCAGGTATTTTCTTCTAAGGTCTGCCGTGTTGTGTTCACAACCAAATAGAGGGAGAAGTTAGAAGAAGGAAAAAAGAACTGGAAGATGGCCAGTGTAGTCACCTCTCCTTGTGAAGCCGGTCAGTTTAGCCAAGTATCCTCCAAGATCTGCAGGTTTTCTTGAAGCTTGGATCTTTTTGGTCAGATATTTATTTGGTAGTGGCTTCTTTGTATTTGGATTTTTGGTATCTCTGCATGGATCTTGTTGTGCCCCTACGGATATAGAATATTTCTTTCCGTACATGTTTTAGGGTCTTAGAGAAAATTTTGTGCCCAGCCATCCATCCCTTTTCCAGAGCTTTATTTCAACCCGTACTCCGGTCTTTAGATGTCCACGCTACCAGAAAAGAAACTCACACGGTCTTCTAACACCCCGTCTGAGTTGAGCTAAGTACATAGTGCTAGAGTACAAATTAATTCCATATTCCAAAGTCGTACCCAGAATGAAGAGACCAGGTTAGACATTAAGAGTCAAATTCTGCATATTGTCATGTGGAACTCAAAGAATTAAGTCAAAGACCTGAAGCTTCTAAAATCCTATTTCTCGGTGAAGTTCCTCTGAAATTTAGGTGGATTAAGGTCAAGTCCATACCACTCTCGGTTTCTGCTCATAACTCGGTTCAGAACCCAAGGAATTTTCACAATGGTAAATGCATGTAATGCTGGATGAAGTTTAGGTGTGTGAAATGCAGACACAATTTTTTTTTAGATTTTTTATGCAAAAATGAATAAGAAGCCTTTTTCAAAAAAATTGGTAGGACACAGTCAGTGTTAGTATCAAAACTTTTTTTTTCAAGTTAGTTACCCACCTCGTAAATACATATAGACTTATGCGAAAGTACGGGCTATGGGTAAAATATATACACAGTATATATACACACATTCCCCTATATTTAGCGAGTGTTGTGTCCTCAAAGCACAAGAAGCGTCGAGAAGACATAGCTCGGGCTAAGCGTAAGAGAGTGAAAAAGAAAAAGAAAAAGATAGATCAGCTCGCCTCCCTATACTAAGGTTGTGAACAGTCTAAGTATAGAAGAAGAGCGAAAATGATGCGGTCGGGTTGTGTAAATGAGGAGAATATATACAGATGAGCATTGGTTCGCCCTATACTTAGGCTCTGATCAGCCTAATTGTAGAAGAAGGGTGGAAATGAAGTGATCGTGAGAAGGAGAGAACGGTATGTACATATGACATCGGTCTAAGTAGAGGAAGAAGATGTACAAGGAGAGCGATGGGGTCGGGAGAGAGGGTGGGTAGCCTATGATTAAGGCAGTTTTCGGCCGATCTTCTTGTGAGCCTATGGTGGGAGATCGTAATGATAAGAAGGAGATGAAGCATATGATTCCCAATTATTATCAGTGTTATGCTCAGAGAAATCATGCCGGATAGTAGATGAAGCGTATGAGTCAGATGAAAGATAACCATCATCGAAGTTATCCTCAGATGAATAGTATTTGAAAGTGGAGGCACTCCAGATATTCTTGTTCTTTAATTTCTTCAGTTGTTTTGTCAAAATTCTTTCCTTCTTGGGATCAAGTGATTTGTCATCAAATGAATACTCTGAAGCACCGATCTCAATCGGCTCATAAGAAATTATTCCAGTATATTTAATGAGACCAGGAGAATCGACTTTGGATGAATAATAGTAAGGAACGGGAGATGTCCAACGAGAACTGAAATTTGGATCCTTGCGAAGGTAGGGTTTTAGAACTGTTGAACAGACCTCACTCATGTAGATTACCTTTTTTGGACCTGATGAGGGGTCATCAGACGATTCCTCTTCTGGAAGGTCAAAGGCAACTTTCTTTTTAGATGAAGGAGCAGTCAGTGTTGGTTCTGGGAGTGAGGTGTTGGCACTTGAGTCTCCAGATGAATAACCCTTGAAATTTATCTCATTGGCCTATGTATGCCCCGCATATTTGTTCTTAGTCTTCTTAATATTGGTGCACTCCTGAGTTGGAATGAATTGGTCAAGGTAGCCAGAGAAGGTTGAGTAAGGGTGAGCCCATGCATATGTCTCAGGATCATATAAGAAACACTTTTCCAGAGCAGCGGGAAATGGAATAGTAGGGGGAGTCTCTGCATGTTCGTTCTCAATTGACTTGATGTTGGAGCATTCCCGTGTCGGGTTGATTTTATCAAGATAGTCAGAGAAGGTTTTGGCCGACTCAGGGTGCGCGTATGAATAAGTTTCAAGATCATATGAGTCATATATTCAATTTTCCATGGTGAAAGTAGAAGGGAATGGAATGGGGGGAGAGTCTTTAAACCAATAGTCTCATCAACAACAGCTATCTCAGGTGTAGCAATGGGGTAGCTCTCTTCTACCCTTGATGGTTATGGCTGTCGAGGACTCCGTGGGTTGCCTCAGAAAATCGTGGTTCCTCAAAGACTAGGTGATATCGAAGTACTTCCAATGCTGTAAACTTGATTTCCCGAATCTCACACTCAATAATTGCCTTATCCAGTTTTAAGAATGACTTTCCGAGAATAATTAAGGACTGGATGAATTCTCCTTGATGCTCAATATCAATGATCGTGAAGTCTACTTTGAGCGGAGCACCTTGGAATGTAATGATGACCAAAATGGTTCCTCTCGGTCGCTTTATCGATCGATCAGCCAATTGAACGATCTCTCGTATCTTCCTGATAGGTCCAAGTTTGAGCTCGTTAAATACAGAGGTTGGGAGGATATTGATTGGTGAATCGTCATCAATTCGAGCATGGGTAAATATTATGTCTTTGATTCTACAGTCAAATCTGGGCAACCGCTTCACTATGCGGCTCTTGGTTTTTCTCCTCAACACCAAGGAGGTGGCCATTGACAAAATAGTCTTTCAGTCTTTGTTCTTGTCATGTCCAACTTTTTCATCACTAATTTGTCCATTACAAATCCTTTAAGGTCGTGGAAGTGTTCAATGGCTTGTATAAAGGGAATTTCAAACATCAATCTTTTCTCCAATGCTTCCCTTATAGCAGGATCAAATTTTTCAGATCTTCTTCAGTTTCAATTTTTATATATTTTTCTGGATTTTCAATTTTTTGGACGTTTTTGAATATTTCAATTTTTTTGGTATTTCTGTGTGGTGTATGGATGTGGTGTGTTCCCCAGATGAGGAGGAGCTTAGATATGCCGCATCAGATTCCTAGTGATCCCTAGGGGAATAATATGCAGAGGTGTCGCTGTCAGGATCATCCCTAGGGTGATCGTAGTATGGGGGTTTCTGAATATCCATAGAATTTTCAACATGAGATCCAATCTTTTCCTCATTCATTTTTATATCCGAGCTACCAGAGATTGAAATTGGTCGATCGGTAAACTTTCTAAATCTATCCTCCATTAAATCAAATCTCTTATTTATCCTCAAAATATCTTCTTCAAACATATTGTAATGATCAATCATGGGAGCAGTTGGTGTATGTTCTTGTTTTTGAGATTCAGTAATTTCTTCTTCCATTTTCCTGTATGAGTTGGCAGAAGAGTCTCTTGGAATATCCAATATATGATCGTTATTTTCTGAAAATTTCTCCTCAAAAATTATGGAAGGAGGCTGCTTAGTGGAAGGATTTTGCAGGAATTTGTAGGTCTCATACTCAGCATGTCGTGACTCAGCCATGTAATGCTGATTTGAGTAGAGTCTACTTCTATGGTCATGATTGATTGTATCCTCATATAATAGAGTCATACAAGGTTCATATGTGTTGATATAATCTGTTTGATTCTCTGTATGTGTAGGCTGATCGAAGGAGGTATTCATGTTGGTCAATGGGGATTTGATCGTTAGGGTTAATCCACTCTCATTGATCATTAGGTGTGGACCTCTCCTTGCAGTTTGATCGGGCCATCATATTATTCCCTATGGTCCACTCTGAATGCATTTCTGTGAATTGTGGACCGTCCCAACAAGATTGTGAGGAAAGAATGAAGGTGGTTGGGTTTGGTCTCTCGACCAATCACGAGTATCGATGTTTTGCTCTTCAAATGGTTCTTGGGTTGTAGAATAAAATTTGGCATAAGTAGGGTCATCTCAAGATGGCAGTGTGGTCATAAGTGGAGGAGTGGGAGAACATGATATTGTGGTGACTTTGATCGAATGATTCGAGAAGAGTGGCTTGGAATTCAACGAGAGGGCTGGATTCATCCGACTGTGAAAGTCTCCCGCAAATATTAGGATTCTAGAAAGAAGAGGGTTTAGATGATTTGGGCTTGATCGAGACAAATTCATTTTCATAATATAGATCAGATGGGTACTCGGACCATTGTCCTGTTTTTGTCAAAGGAGGTTGATGATGAATCGACATGGTTGATCTCGGTGCAAGTGCACATGATATTCAAAAGAAATTTTTATCAAGGAGATTGATGGCACAAATGTGTGGCTTTTGATCTTGAAATCGGTTCACGCACACCAATGCAAATACAAATCAAACCCCAGATTCACCAACTCACATAATGAAGCCGTAAGAGTTCGGCAATTATCTTTTCAATTTTTGTTGGTGATAAGACCATTTAGAAAATAATTAGCGAGTTGTTAGGTGCCGAAGATTTTCTTAAAGAGTGTCCTGAATTCTTACAACTAGTTGCACTACTTTCAGCTAGTATAGGTGTAAGTACGGACCGTAAAACGGCTACATGTGTTACTTAAGGACGGAACCTTATGCAGTGTCCTTTAAATCTCCCACTCTGCTAAGGAAATCTGAACCGTTTACCGGCTTCCCGTAGATTCTCATTAAGAAGTAGCTAATCGTTTTTATAGAATCAATAGTCAATACAAAAATTCGGATTCGGGCTGTAACCTTAAGTGTCATCTCTCGCTCGCTCAAACAAATAAATTCATCCAAGGTTGGGGTTGCTCTCTCGTAAAAATTCTTGATTTTATGAGTTAATTTAGTCAGCTTTTCTTAGCAGTCCCAATTTTAATTTGGTGATCACTGAAAAATTAGGTAAGCACAAATACACGTCTACCGTCCAGTCCCAATTTTCTTTAAAATTATGTGATAAAACAGGAGGGAGAAATTCGGGAAAAGCCGATGCACATGAAAAATGATGATGTATGCTCAGTTAGAAGACTTACAGTGATTCCTCGCAATCTCCATGTGGGATGCAATACAAGAATTGAAAAATTAATCTATATGGATGCAAGCTGATGAAAACCACACCTAGCAGAAAGTTCTATTAGCCAGGAAGAAATGAGTTAGATTTTTAACTAAATTGAATGATCTAATATGTATATCGATTAAAGTGAAGTGTGGTCCTAGGTTCTACGAGCACAATCAAAAATTTAAAAGCTCTAATAGTCGTATGTGCTCATCTATCCTAAGCGCCGCTCAAATCAGGCCCCACCCTCACCGGAGAGTGAAACATGCCATGACACATGATGAATCTGTGATTCAGCACTCGTAAAGTTGAAAATAGAGCTCTGTCCCCGGGTATTTAGCAGCATATTTCCCTTTATCTTGCATAAATAGAATTCATGCATCAATCCACAATATATGCATTTTAGCATTCATATTTGCATTAAATAAGAAGCCAATTCATTTGTAAAATCCACTTGTAAAATATCCACCAATAACTCACCTAATTATTTGTATTTTATATCCCCTTCAAAATCAAATAACACCTCCCTTGTAATGTGTACATTATTAGTTAATAATATAAGGAAGAAGGCCAAAATTCCTATCTTGTAAAAAACCCAATAAAGCCCCAAACCCCCTGGACCTTAGAATGCCAATATCCCTCTCTTACAAACTCCGAATTAGGTCTACTCACCTTCATATTAATACACATCCAGAGACCTTTAAAATGAGACTAATTTCATTCAATCCGGAGCTCGTATGCAAAACTTGGGTTTTTGGGCCCCCTTGTATACTACATATATGTATATTTGTACTCTTGTATTTTTATATCATATTTGACCTCATCTCCGTTTTTGGTCAACATAAAACTTGTAGATCTCATCAACATCTACAACTTTCATGTTTTTAGTTTTTCCATATTCGACCTCCTTCTCTCTCTAAATTCACTTTCTTTCTCAGCCACTCGGAGCTGGCCACGTGGTACCCTCTGATTGCGCCACGCGGCCCGCTTCCTTGCGCGCCATGCGCCCAGCCTTCCCTGTCGTTCGATCACTCGCCCCCTCTATTGATCTGGATCGCTCATCATCGCATCGCATTCCAGTCGCCCGATTCACCCAGGGATCTCATCTGGATCGTCCTTTCGCACTTCGCCCTTAGCATGCCACGTGGTGCATTAAGCGCCCTCCGATCATGGGCGACTTCTCGGTCCACGGCGATTCCTTCGATTCCTGTCTTAGGAATCTGGACCAAGTCCTCAAACGTTGTTGTGAGGTTAATCTGGTGCCCTCTTGGAAGAAAAGTCACTTCATGGTGACGGAGGGCATTGTGTTGGGGCACGTCATCTCCAAGAGAGGAATGGAGGTTGACCCTGCCAAGGTGGATGTGATCATGCGACTCCAGCGTTAAGCAGTTGCAGTCATTCCTCGGGCATGTCAGATTCTATCAGAGATTCATCAAGGATTTTTCTAAGATTGTCCCACCGCTGACTGAGTTTTTAGGCAAGGACATGGAGTTTATTGTTGATCACAAATGTCTTGAAGCCTTTAAGCTATTGCAAGGGATGATCATGGATGCCCCGATCCTACAAGCCCCAGATTGGTCTCTACCTTTTGAGATCATGACGGATGCATCAGATTTTGTTGTTGGGTTGTGTTAGGGCAGAGGACGGATAGCGTCCTGTTTGCAATTCACTACGCAAGCAAAGTGCTTGATACTGCCCAGCGTAACTATACAGGTACGGAAAAGGAGATGCTTGCGGTAGTGTTTGCCTTGGACAAGTTCAGATCTCACTTAATCAGATCCAAGGTAATTGTGTTCACTGACCACACGGCGCTACGATACTTGATGGAAAAGAAGGGCGTGAAGGCGCGTCTTCTTCGGTGGATTTTGCTTATCCAGGAGTTTGATTTGGATATTCGTGATAAACCTGGAAAGAAGAACGTAGTAGACGATCATCTCTCTCGTCTCGAAGATCTTAATACTTCTGAGGATTCCCCAATTCGAGACTCCTTTCCTGACGAGTCGATTTTTGTTGTCGACTCACTCCCATGGTATGCCAATATCGTGAACTATCTTGTCTCTAAGAAGGTTCCTGAGGATTGGCCCAAGAGTCACATTGACCGACTCAAGTAAGATGCTCCCATTTTTTAACCTTCTTCTGCACTTAGGCTGCCAGATTCTAAGTATAGGGGGGTAGGACGACTTCTATACATTTTCGCTCTTTTTGGCTCTCTTACGCTTAGCACGAGCTATGTCTTTTCCCTCACTTTCCGTGCTCTGAGGACATAGCACACACTAAGTATAGGGGGGCGTATATATATATACACTTTACCTATAGCTTGTACTTTCACGTATCTTTGTATATATTACGCAACAATTACGGACTGGGTAAAATTTGGAGAAATTTTGTTGTAAAATACACTTGTATAATCTGTATAATACTTATAATACCCTTGTAAATTGTTGTAACATAGGAGGTATACCAAAGTTTTGAAAAAAAAACAAAAAAAAGGTTTCTTATTTACTCTTGCACATCATCTCTGCATCTTAAAAAAAGAGTCTTGCATTTTCATTCATCTACATAGCATGCCATCTACATCTCGTCTGCATATCTTGCATATGCAATGTGAAAAGTTAGTGGGTTCTGGACCAAGTTATGAGTAGATATTGAGGATGGACTTGATTTGACCTTAATCCACCTAATTTCATAGGAACCTTATAGGAACTGGAGTTAAGATTTCTCAGGTCAAGTGACTTAATTCTTTGAGTTCGCAAGTCTATGTTCACATGTCATCTTGATTAGTCTAAGTAGAATATATCGTGCACACGCATGATTCTTATAGACAGTGACCTAACTTGGACAAGCACAATGCACGTAGCTCTTCATTGATGAGGTGGTGAGGAGGTAGAATCCTTTAGCTTGGAGTAGTACACGGGTGGAAACATCTGTCCTCCTCTAAGGAGGGTAGTGCATCTCAACCTAGTCTGGTAGTGTTGACGTCTAAAGACGGGACGTTGTGGGTTGCAATAATGCTTTAAAAGAGGGATAGTCTACTGGCTCAAGAGGAAAAACTCCTGATGTATATGCTGCATTTTGTATATAGTTCAAAAAGAAGAAGAAGAAGAAGAAATGCAAGAACTCCAAAAAAATAGACAGGCCAAATAGAAAAAAATACCTGTCGGAGTATGTATATTAGCAAGAAGTCTGCAGCTGGATGACTTGGTTGCACTGGTCAGGCATCCTGGGATAGGTAGCTACACTGGCTACCGTCCATTCTTTTCTCCACCCCCTCCTCTTGAGTTGGTCGCACTTGAACTTAGAAGGGAATACCCCGCTCCTTGAGGAAAGAGTTACTAGACCGGGGAATTAGAGTTACCTTGTTAGAGGAGGCTGCTTCTTAGCCATTTTTGATGTGGAGAGCTATTTTACACTTACACAGTACAAGTAAGAATCATAGTCATTAGAAATTTGCGTTTGAGGATTTGTTCAGACCTGACTATTGAGGAGTCTTGAATAGAAGACTTGTGGAACTTGAAGTCTGTTAGGTCTTAAGTTCAGGTCTCAGTAAGGTTCCGCCACAGAATTAATCCAAAGGTCGAGTCAAGCTCCATTTTCAACTTTTGTTCATGACCTTTGTATGGAACCCAAAATCATTTCACTCTTGCAATTCATTTAGTTGCTCGGGGACGAGCAAGGTTTAAGTATAGGGGGTTGATGAATCTGTGATTCATCACTCTTAAAGTTGAAAATAGAGCTCTGTCCCCAGGTATTTAGCAGCATATTTCCCTTTATCTTGCATAAATAGCATTCATGCATCAATCCACAATATATGCATTTTAGCATTCATATTTGCATTAAATAAGAAGCTATGTCATTTGTAAAATCCACTTGTAAAATATCCACCAATAACTCACCTAATTATTTGTATTTTATATCCCCTCCAAAATCAAATAACACCTTCCTTATAATGTGTACATTATTGATTAATAATATAAGGAAGAAGGCCAAAATTCCTATCTTGTAAAATACCCAATAAAGCCCCAAACCCCCTGGACCTTAGAATGCCAATATCCCTCTCTTACAAACTCCGAATTAGGTCTACTCACCTTCAGATTAATACGCATCCAGAGACCTTTAAAATGAGACTAATTTCATTCAATTCGGAGCTCGTATGCAAAACTTGGGTTTTTGGGCCCCATTGTATACTACATATATGTATATTTGTACTCTTGTATTTTTGTATCATATTTGACCTCATCTCCATTTTTGGTCAACATGAAACTTGTAGATCTCATCGAGATCTACAACTTTCATGTTTTGAGTTTTTTTCCAAATTCGATCTCCTTCTCTCTCTAAATTCACTTTCTTTCTCAGCCACTCAAAGCTGACCACGTGGCGCCCTCTGATTGCGCCACGCGGCCCGCTTCTTTGCGCGCCACGCGCCCAGCCTTCCCCGTAGTTTGATCACTCGCCCCCTCTATTGATCTGGGCCGCTCATCATCACATCGCATTCCATCCACCCGATCCACCCAGGGATCTCATCTGGATCGTCCTTTCGCGCTTCACCCTTAACATGCCACGTGGGGCATTAGGCGCCCTCCGATCATCGCCAGAAGCCCTCAATCCTCTCCCTCCATCTAGCACGATATTTGGACCATTCGATCAAAACCCCAGACTTTATCTCCACCGCACGCTAGTGACTCGACCTGCGCCCGCCACGTGGCGCGCCCTGTGACCTTGATCTCGCTCCACCGATCTAATCCCCACCCTCTGCTTCCACCCCTCTCCTGACCGTTGGATCGCTCAATCCAACGGTCGATACTTAGTCATCTACCTCCCACACACCCTGCGCCCCACGTCGTCCACCGTGCGCAAGGGGCCTCCCGCTTTCTATTTTGGGCGCCATGCCGACCACCATCTCCGCCCCCGGGCACCACCACTACACAGCTCACTCTTCCCTCATCCTCGCCAATCCCCTCGTTTGCCATGAACGCCCTCAACCTCGCTCCACGATGCCCACCATCCCCACCTCCTTGCTACCTACGATGTCCTCTTCATCCTGTAAATACATCTCCTCCATCCACCTTCACTCCTATCCGCCATCACGGAGAGTATCTCCGAGCTCCCACCTTCGAGTTGGTGACAGCAATTTGAGGAAACGTCGAGCGAAGACCGAGATTCACCTCTGGTGAGATCCATGGCCCTCCATCCTCGTGTCGCAGCTCCTCCGCGAGCTGCACGAGCTTGGGACACTACCGGCCCTTGAGCGAAGACCTGGAAGCTCTCATCCGAGCTTCTGACCCCAAGTAGACACCTCCATCTTCTCTCCGATCTTCTTCTTTATTTTCTTTCTTTTTCTTCGATTTTATTCGTCATCCTCCCTTCACTTCCTGCTCCGTTGAACATCCACCGAGCTTCCCCTCGAAGCTCTGATCTTCGTGCCATACTCCATTCACTCCGACGATACATTCCACTTCCCGTCGACGCCAGCTTTGCCACCTTGGCGGAGCTCGATCACCGGACCCCCACTTCGCCGCTTAGGCCTCGCACCTCTCTCCTGATCATTCCACGTACACATTGCATGCCTCGGCTATAATGCTAACACCCTGCAGGTACATCTACTTCGACTGGTCGAAACATCACCGGAGCTCCCCTTTAGCTTCTCCTCCACCGTTCTCCAGAGCCGCTCAACCACTCTTGAAACCGCCGGAGGATCCCCGACGCCTCCACGAGTCTTCCCATCTACTTGGGAACCTCCTGCGACTTCACTAACGTCCAGAGGAAGAGGCGGAGCTCGAGCATGATCATCGGAGCCCAGCCATCTCCGCCGCATGAGGCGGCAGGCCAGTTAGAGAAGACGAGCAGCAGGCATCCGATCGCCTTGATCGAACGGTCCAGAGCATGCCACATCGCCCACGTCCCGCAGCCATAGGATCAGGAGGATCCTACGCATCTGATCGAGCCACGTTGCCCGATTCGAGCCTCTTCCCCGACCACCAGGCTCGGATCCCCCGAAGCTACCCCGAGCCGAGTCCGAGCCTCCAGAGCCAACCGAGCCTCGATCCGAGCCTCCGAAGACCACCGAGCCTGGGACCCCCATGTGATCTGCACGTGCGGCCTGGGTAATTTACAGCAAGGCCCCTGGAGGTTTTCATATTTGCATTTCAGTACCTGCCAGGAGACCCCACGTGAGGAGCACGCGTTATGTGGGAAATTTGCATCCATCCCCTCAACATTACAGGTAATTGCATATTAGTCCCTGTCAGCACGTTTTATTTATATCAATTATATTTCCTGTAATTGCATTTAGGTCCCTACCTTTGCACGCATATTTAGGCAATCATTTTAAATCATTTTTTAAATTTGAAAATTGCATTGTGTAGCTTACTTTGTCCTCTTTCATATGTGACACTTGGCACATTTTTATAAGACAGTTGATTTTCCTATTTATTAATTGGTGGAATTTTGTTATATTTTGCCCATTTATGCCTTTTAATTCATAGTAATTTCTCTGTAACTCCAAAAATCACCAAAAATTCACATTAGACCTAGGGTCATTAAGTTCACATTGTGAAAAAGAAATTCATCTCATTTGTACGCATCCCGAGGCATGAATAAATCATTTAGTGATTTCCTTAATTAATTTTTTATTAGGTTCATTTCACATGGAAATTTAGGTTTATTAATTTTCTTGGATTCTTCACACTTAGATCTATGTAGGGTAATTTTTATATCTGAAAATATTGTGATTTGATATTTATTAAAATTAATTTAATCAAAATCACCTTGCGCCCATTTTAAATTCACAGTAAATCTATTTAGTGTCAGAAAAATCCAAAAAAATAGTGTAGCTTAATCTCATTGCATTTCATCATCTGGCCAAGTTTCATAATTGTTGGATTTTATTTGATCACTTATCTGAATTAACTTGTAAACTGGCTTGATTGTGCATGTGCCTTTCCTTTCTTGCATAAAATATATTGAAAAAGACCAAAATAATATCCCCTGAAAATCAGACCTTGGAATTTGCTTAAAATCTACCTAAGGAGACAGTTGCCTCCCTGAGTTCGACCTTGGGCTTGCCCAAGTAAAAAACTTTTGCCGCTCGAAATTAATTTGCTTTAAATTGAAAGTGATTTTTGATTAGCTCTTAGTATCCGACTGCAACGAACGACAACACATTAATTTGACCATTAATTTGATTAAATTAACAAGGATAGTAAGATACTGTTCAAAATGGCGTTGTTGCCGGGGAGGCACGGCTTAGGTTAATTTGCAGTAATTTCTGAGTGTTTGATTTTCCATCCCCGGGTAGTCTGACCCCCGGTTTTCTTGTTGTATTTTTGTGTCGTTCTCTATCTAATCTCAACTTGTTTTTGTGCGGGAACGTGAGGAGTCGAAGACGCTTTGAGGAACCTGTATTTTAATTCTTTGAGTAATTTGAGAGGACTTGTATTTTCCTTTTCTTTATTTTTTGCATTATTTCCAGCGGTTCCCGTTTGGGTTCTCGAGTGTGTAAACATAGTGGAACCATGTCCCGTGTGTTGTGTGGATTGAATTTATATACTAGGCTTGCACTAGCGGCTCCTCGAGCCACTCTAGGAATTGCTTGTGCTCGTAAATCTTTAGGACCATACAATACACTTAAAAGGCGCACCTAGACCGCAGATCTAGTCAAATCAACATGTGCTTCACTCACTAATAGAACTGCTTGTCTAGGAGAAGATTTTGTCGTCTACATTTGCATGTAGTGTAAAAAGATTTCAATTCTCTTTTACATCCTGCATAAAAGCGAAGGGATCACTGTAAGTATTCTTCACTCAGCATACGCATCATTATTTTTCGTGCATCGGCTTTTCTCGATTTCTCTCTCTTGGTTTTCCAACTTAAGTAAACGTAAATTAGGACTGGACGATAGGAGTGCTGTGTGGATTGGACTAACAAGTGATAACTTAAAACCGGGACTGCTAACATTATTGACCAAAAAAATAAAATCAAAAAATCTGCTTGCGGGAGATTAATCCCCGACCTTGTTTTCAGGTTGAGTGAGGGTACTTGAGTGTGTGTGTGTGAACACATTAAGGCAGAGCCCAAATCCCCGCCTTCCATATCACGTTTCGACTAATCCTAGCAAATATCACAAGTTGAATTATTCAGGTTCACTGACTAGTACCAAGTAGCCTCCGCCTGTCTCAGGTAGATAGGGACGAAATTGCGGTACTTCGCGACAAGTTGCCAGTAACCCCCGGGGTGAAGTTCCGGCCTTGTCAGTCTCCGCTTGCTTGCAGGTAGATAGGGCCAGGTCTTTGAATCCATCAACTTGGGATAGGAGCGAAGAAAGGAAGGACCGGCGGTATCTTAGGCGACAGGTTAAACAGGGAAGACGCATCCGGCTCTGAGCCGACTTCCCTATAGGCTGCATAACTCCTTGATATCTTGCTTGAAAAATCACATTTAAAATTAACAAGATTAATTGGACTCGATTTTGGGTCCTTCACTGTGTTGAGTGTGAATCCAGGGTTTTGGATTGAATTGCTTGCTTCAGGTAGGAGTGAAATCCTATCTTCTTCTCGCCAAACCAAGATGAGTGACTGGGGGGATATCAACTCCTTATTCGCCAATCTCTCTTTGAGCCCCCTACGAAACTCCTCTTCACCGACCCAAGTACAACTTGGACCACCCAGAACTCATGACCCTCTTGAGTTCTGGATCCCTCACAACCAGGGTGGTTACTCTCAAACCAACACTTTCCTCTCCTCTGAACTTACCGAGGAAGACCATCGCCTCGGTAAAAACCCCTTCCTTGATTTGTCCTCTAACAAAGACCATGTTTCATCCCCAGGATTAGAGGACAAGATGCCACCTAAGCAGCCATCGGATGAGGACACGTTGCGACAAATCCTTAATCTCCACGCCACAGCCGAACAATAGAATGCGGATCTTACAGCAAGAATGGGACAGATCATTGCGGCAAGAGGAATCGACCGACCAATGGTTGATGCCTATAACCCAGCAGAAAATGAGATGCACAGTTGGTTGGCACCTACGGTTCCCCCCGAAGCATTCAAGCTCAAGCCCTACTTCCTTAGCCTGCTACCGAAGTTTAACGGAAATGCCAATGAAGAACCATATGCCTTCTTCAGAGACTTCGAGCTGGTTTGCAACAACCTTAGTCATCCTAGGGTTGGGCAGGATTACATTTGACTGAAGGCCACCCCATTTGCCTTAAGAGATAAGGCAGCACATTGGTTGAAAAATCTTGGGGTGATATGTACAACTGGGTGCAGTTCAAGGACCTATTCCTGAAGAAATTCTACCCCCTCAGTAGGACTAATCAAATGAGAACAAAGATCGCTAGTTTCTCCCAGGGACCTAGTGAACCATTCCATGAAGCCTGGGATAGGTTTAATGACCTAATTCAGAAATGTCCCTGCTATGGCATTTCAAAGGCGATCTTAGTCCAGACCTTGTTCTGTGGCATGACCCCGGAGATGCAGGGGTTAGTCAGTGCCGCCTGTGGAGGAAGTTATCTGAACAAGAATGAAAATGTTGTATGGAAAATCTTGGAGCAGATGGTGGAAACAGGCAGGTTGCAGGCCACCAGGGCCTATCAGTTGTCTCCATCAATTCTATCCAATGAAACAACTAGGAGGACTGTAGCGGATCTGACAGAGGACCTCATCCCCAGCACGGGGATGATAGCTGACAAGTTAACCATGGTCGAGCAGATCCACAAGAGGGTCACTGACCTTGAGTCTCTCTCGCGTTTACCGAAGCAAGTGGAGGAACTTACTGAGAAGGTAGCTAAGATAAAGCTATATGCCCCTTCTGCACCACCTGTACATGTACGCCGAGTCCATCTTGAACAGGAACAGGCATCGGGGCCTCAGAGTGGTTGGGTAGAGGAGCAGACTTACACCCAATAGGACCAGCATGCACCCCCACAAGTGGAAACCGGATACGAGGAGTCTCCGCAGGTATTCGAGATCAACGGGTTGTGGTACAGCCATGACTCCGTCGGCAGACAGTCGGGTTGGGGAACGATCAGCCTCACCGACCTTCCCCAGCTTACCAGGAAACCAGTTCCGTCCCCGCACCGCACTTTGTTCAGTCCAGGCCCGAACGAGGGTACCAGCCTCAACAGCACCAGCAGCAGCGCACGTTCTACTCGGGCCAGCAGGGCCCGTCACTGTCCCATCAGCAGCAGCAGTATCGGCATGGCCAGCAGGGCCAATACAGAACCTCATCCACAACTCAACATCAGCTAGCCCAGCCCACCGAATTGGAGTCCCTCACCTTGGCGATCCAGACCCTGTCTAATAGGGTCCAACAGATCCAGAATGACTATCTGGATATGAGAATCGATCTGAATCTTGTTTCTCGTACCCAGGATCAACAAATGGCGCCAAAGACTCCAATTCCTGCCCAGGTTCAGACCAACCCGAACAGCTTAACTCAAGGCCAGAACCGACCTCGTGATCAAGTATACTATTCAGATAATTCTTTATCTGAACATGAGATCCTTTCATATGATAATGTAAACCATATGTCCCTCAGGAGTGGAAGGACCGTGATCGTATCTAATCGGGCACAGGCACCGGAGGAAGAAGCCGCCAAGTCTCTACTTGAGGAGAACTTGGAGGCAGAAGAGGAGCAGCACCACCCTTACCACCACCGGCAGAAGAAGAGGACCTCTGGGTCCTCGCAGAAGCAAAGAACCTGCACCAGCAGAGAGTCCACCAAAACCGATGAAGAGCTCGCACCTCCATCTGAGGAGGACCGTCCAGCAGTCGTGGAAGATGCGTCATCGATTTTGCAGCAGCATTTTCCTTTTAGTCATAGTTAGAGTCAGAGTCAGTTTCAGAGTCCTAGTCCTGTACAGAACTCAGTTCCTGCTTTGAATGAAAACATTTCAGTTTCAGAATCCCTTTCCCTCGAGCTCTCAAGGGTGGAAAGAAGAAAACTAAAAAAATCCAAAAAGATGGCCCTGAGATGACAGATTTTTGTAACAAACATATCAAGGTCACAATTCCCTTTGACAAGTACGTGGAAATGACACCTGCGTTTCAGAAATACCTTAAGGTGAGATACACATCTACTAGGGTTAGCAGGAAGACCAAAAGTCATGTTGAAAAACACGTTCTGTCAGTAGCCACGACTTGTGTAATAAAGAACTCGTTTCCAAGGAAATGAAGAGACATGGGTGCACATTATGTGGTGAGTCATGTCGATGACATTGCGTTTGCACGCACTCTCCTAGACAACGGCTCCTCAATCAACTTAATGCCTACAACCCTCTATGAGTGGCTTAATCTCGGATCTCTTAGAAAATCTAGAGCCCTCCTTCAGTTCGCTGATAAATCAACCAAGAGGTCCCAAGGAGAATTGAGGAATGTTGTCATCAAAGTCGAGGGTCAGGAATACATGGTGGACTTTACTATCCAAGATATGGAAACCCATCGTAATTGGAGAGATTCCCAGATCATCCTAGGCAGGCCCTTCCTCAGGACAGTGGGGGCCTTGTTTGATTACAAGATCGGGAAGATCCAGTTCCAAACTCCAGGTGGAGATGAGGAACTTGAGATGAAGCAAACCAGATGGCAGAGATCGGATTTTGAATCCAGCACCGAGTACTCTTCAACCGAAGAAGACTGCGACCATGTAGACACAGTTGGGACATGGAGACAGAACCCAGCCAGCACCGATGAGTCCCTCCCCTCCGGAGATGATCTTGTGCATGAGTCAGTCTGCGAGGTCCTCATAAATGAGTACAGCTCAGAGCATGCATCCCCCTACATCTTCGATGACTTAGAGGCCCAGCTGGGCATGTCAGTCCTTCCCTCTTTAGGACAATCAGAAGATGAGGATGATGAGTCGGACGTGGCTTTTACCGATTGCATGGAGACCTTTGACGATCTGACTCCAGAGTCGAATAACTTGGTAGCAGCAATTACAGAGACAAATCCAGCCACTTTCAACGCTGAACCAGATTCGATTGAGCCAGATTTCCTAGACGATCACAAATTACCTGAGATCAAGCCTTTACCCACAACACTAAAATATGCCTTCCTTGCGGGTCAGGAGAAGAAATTTCCGGTCATCCTCAGTTCGCAATTGATCGAGGAGCAGGAATCTCGCTTGATAGAGATGCTGGAAAGAAACCGCAAAGCGATAGGCTGGAGCATTTCCGATATCCACAGGATAAATCCCGCTCTGTGTTCGCACCATATCTACTTGGAGAATGAAGCCAAACCCTCTCGTGAATTCCAACGTCGTTTGAATCCAAATTTACGAGAGGTAGTGAAGAAGGAGATAGAGAAATGGTGCAACGCGGGTTTCATTTATCCCATCTCCGACTCTAAATGGGTGGCCCCGATCCATGTTGTCCCGAAGAAGTCAGGTATTCAGACGACCACCAACGAGGATGGAGAGGAGATCGTGACGCGAGTACCCACGTCGTGGCGCGTCTGTGTGGATTACAGACGCCTTAATGCTGCGATGAAGAAGGATCATTTCCCCCTACTGTTTATTGATCAGATCCTAGAAAGATTAGTGGGGAAAGAATTCTTCTGCTTCTTGGATGGGTTCTCGGGCTACAATCAAGTAGCCATAGCTCCGGAGGACCAGGAAAAGACCACGTTCACATGCCCCTTTGGTACCTATGCTTTCATGCGCATGCCCTTTGGGTTATGCAATGCTCCAGGTACTTTTCAAAGGTGCATGATTGTCGTATTCGCCGAAATGGTCGGCGAATTCCTGGAAGTCTTCAAGGACGACTTCTCGGTCCACGGTGATTCCTTCGATTCCTATCTTAGGAATTTGTACCGAGTCCTCAAACGCTATTGTGAGGTTAATCTGGTGCTCTCCTGGGAGAAAAGTCACTTCATGGTGACGGAGGGCATTGTGTTGGGGCACGTCATCTCCAAGAGAGGAATGGAGGTTGACACTGCCAAGGTGGATGTGATCAGACGACTCCAGCCACCAACCATTACTAAGCAGTTGGGTCGTTCCTCGGGCATCTCGAATTCTATCGGAGATTCATCAAGGATTTTTTTAAGATTGCCCGACCGCTGACTGAGCTTTTAGGCAAGGGCATGGAGTTTATTGTTGATCACAAATGTCTTGAAGACTTTAAGCTATTGCAAGGGATGATCATGGACGCCTCGATCCTACAAGCCCCAGATTGGTCTCTACCTTTTGAGATCATGATGGACGCATTAGATTTTGTTGTTTGGGTTGTGTTAGGACAGAGGAGGGATGGCGTCCCATTTGCAATTCACTACGCAAGCAAAGTTCTTGATACCGCCCAGCGTAACTATACAGTTACGGAAAAGGAGATGCTTGCGGTAGTGTTTACCTTGGACAAGTTCAGATCTCACTTAATCGGATCCAAAGTAATTGTGTTCACTGACCACACGGTGCTACGATACTTGATGGAAAATAAGGACGCGAAGGCGCGTCTTCTTCGGTGGATTTTGCTTATCTAGGAGTTTGATTTGGATATTCATGATAAACCTGGAAAGAAGAACATAGTAGCCGATCATCTCTCTCGTCTCAAAGATCTTAGTACTTCTAAAGATTCCCCAATTCGAGACTCCTTCCCTGACGAGTCGATTTTTGTTGTCGACTCACTCCCATGGTATGCCAATATCGTGAACTATCTTGTCTCCAAGAAGGTTCCCGAGGATTGGCCCAAGAGCCACATTGACCGACTCAAGTCGGATGCTAGACACTACCATTGGGAGGATTCGATCCTTTTCTTTGAAGGACCGGATTGTGTCTAGAGATGGTGTATTCCTCAGGAGGAATACCAGAGTGTCCTTTCTATATGTCACAGCTTGGAGGCAGGAGGACACCACTCCGAGAAGAGGATCGCATGGAAGGTACTTCAGTGTGTCTTTTACGGGACGACTCTGTTTCGCGATGACATCACCTTTGCGAAGTCGTGCCCAGTATGCCAGAGAATGGGAGGAACCGTTTGTTCCAAAGATGAGATGCCGATACAGCCTGTCATCATTTGTGATGTCTTTGAAGCTTGGGGCATCGACTTCATGGGCCCGTTCCCTGTTAGCCACGGATTCGAGTACATCCTTCTTGCGGTAGACTACCTATCCAGGTGGGTGGAGACTATCCCGACCGAACCGCAGACAGCAGGACTGTCTGTAAGTTCATCAGAGAGCATATCATCTCTAGGTTCGGATCCCCAAAATGTTGATATCAGATGTGGGTAGCCACTTTGTAAACTGAGAAGTGAAGAGACTCTTGAAGGACTACGGCATCGAACACTGTGTCGCTAGTCCTTACCACCCACAGACTAATGGTATGGCTGAGGTGTCGAATAGGCAGGTGAAAACTATATTGCAAAAGCTTGTCCCCCCGGACAGGAAGGACTGGTCTCAGATCTTGGATCAAGTCCTATGGGGTCCTCCCCATTTCAGATGGTATTCAGAAAGCCGTGCCATTTGCCCGCAGAGTTAGTGCATAAATCAGAATGGGCAATCAAGAAGTCAATTAGAACACACCTTGGGCAGAAGTAGAGAGAAATGAATCTGAATGAGCTTGTGGAAGTCAGAAACCGCGCATATGACAATAGTTTGGTGTATAAATACAAGGTTAAGCGTTGGCACGATAGATATATCAGACGAAAGACCTTTGTTCCTGGACAGAAGGTATGGTTGTTTAATGCAAGGCTGAAGATCTTCCAAGGCAAGTTGAAGTTCAAGTGGATGGGCCCATTTGTTGTCTGTGTGGTGCATGATTGTGGATGTGTCGAGATCTCAGATCTCGCAGTCGATGTACCAACATTCCTAGTGAATGGACAATTGTTGAAGCACTTCGTCGAAACCAATGAGCAGTTAGTCCATGTTGAGGAGATTGTATTCATACACGAGACAGATTCAGCAGACACACCTCGAGCCGCGCATAGGACCTTGCAGCAGTGAGCTCTAGCCATCAGTAGCATCTTGGAAGATTCAGACCGACACCCTTGTATATACTTATTGTTCCTGTACATTCTGTCCTTTTCCCCCGCGACTCTAGTAACTCATCCCAGCTTCATTGATCACCATCTTGGACTATACTTAGGATGACCAGATCCTAAGTATAGGGGGGAAGAGCCACCTGAGTCTGTTCTCTGTACATCCTCCAGATCACATCGGTCCTCATACTCAATCTCATCCTATACGTAGGCTTACCTGAGCCTAAGTATAGGGGGGACCGATGCCCGCCTTGTATATATTCATCCATTTCTCCTCTTGACCTCATCCGCCCCATTTTTGACCTTATTCTGCACTTAGTCTGCCAAAGCCTAAGTATAGGGGGCAGGACTACTTCTATACATTTTTGCTCTTTTTGGCTCTCTTACGCTTAGCACGAGGTGTCTTTTTCCTCGCTTTCCGTGCTCTGGGGACATAGCACACGCTAAGTATAGGGGGGCATATATATATTACATATATACTTTACCTATAGCTCGTACTTTCACGTATCTTTGTATATATTAACAATTACGGGCTGGGTAAAATTTGGAGAAATTTTTTTGTAAAATACACTTGTATAATCTGTATAATACTTATAATATCCTTGTAAATTGTTGTAACATAGGAGGTATACCAAAGTTTTGAAAAAAAACAAAAACAAAAAAAATAAAAAAAAGGCTTCTTATTTACTCTTGCACATCATCTCTGCATCTAAAAAAAGAGTCTTGCATTTTCATTCATCTACATAGCATGCCATCTACATCTCGTCTGCATATCTTGCATGTGCAATGTAAAAAGTTAGTGGGTTCTGGACCAAGTTATGAGTAGATATTGAGGATGGACTTGATTTGACCTTAATCCACCTAATTTCAGAGGAACCTTATAGGAACTGGAGTTAAGATTTCTCAGGTCAAGTGACTTAATTCTTTGAGTCTGCAAGTCTATGTTCACATGTCATCTTGATTAGTCTAAGTAGAATATCTCATGCACATGCATGATTCTTATAGACAGTGACCTAACTTGGACAAGCACAATGCACGTAGCTCTTCATTGATGAGGTGGTGACGAGGTAGAATCCTTTAGCTTGGAGTAGCACACGGGTGGAAACATCCGTCCTCCTCTAGGGAGGGTAGTGTATCTCAACCTAGTCTAGTAGTGCTGACATCTAAAGACGGGACGCTGTAGGTTGCAATAATGCTTCAAAAGAGGGATAGTCTACTGGCTCAAGAGGAAAAACTCCTGATGTACATGCTGCACCTTGTATATAGTTCAAAAAAGAAGAAGAAGAAGAAAAAGAGAAAAAAAAGAAAAAATGCAAGAACTCCAAAAAAATAGACAGGATAAATAGAAAAAAATACATGTCGGAGTATATATATTAGAAAGAAGTCTGCAGCTGGATGACTTGGCTACACTGGTCAGGCATCCCGGGATAGGTAGCTACACTGGCTACCGTCCATTCTTTTCTCCACCCCCTCCTTTTGAGCTGGTCGCACTTGAACTTAGAAGGGAATACCTCGCTCCTCGAGGAAAGAGTTACAGGATCGGGGAATTAGAGTTACCTTGTTAGAGGAGGCTTCTTCTTAGTTATTTCTGATGTGGAGAGCTATTTTACACTTACACAGTACAAGTAAGAATCATAGTCATCAGAAATTTACGTTTGAGGATTTATTCTGACCTGACTATTGAGGAGTCTTGAATAGAAGACTTGTGGAACTTGAAGTTTGTTAGGTCTTAAGTTCATGTCTCAGTAAGGTTCTGCCACACAATTAATCCAAAGGTCGAGTCAAGCTCCATTTTCAACTTTTGTTCATGACCTTGGTATGGAACCCAAAATCATTTCACTCTTGCATTTCATTTAGTTGCTCGGGGACGAGCAAGGTTTAAGTATAGGGGGTTAATGAATCTGTGATTCATCACTCTTAAAGTTGAAAATAGAGCTCTGTCCCCGGGTATTTAGCAGCATATTTCCCTTTATCTTGCATAAATAGCATTCATGCATCAATCCACAATATATGCATTTTAGCATTCATATTCGCATTAAATAAGAAGCCAATTCATTTGTAAAATCCACTTGTAAAATATCCACCAATAACTCACCTAATTATTTGTATTTTATATTCCCTCCAAAATCAAATAACACCTTCCTTATAATGTGTACATTATTAGTTAATAATATAAGGAAGAAGGACAAAATTCCTATCTTGTAAAATACCCAATAAAGCCCCAAACCCCAAGGACCTTAGAATGCCAATATCCCTCTCTTACAAACTCCGAATTAGGTCTACTCACCTTCATATTAATACACATCCAGAGACCTTAAAATGAGACTAATTTCATTCAATTCGGAGCTCGTATGCAAAACTTGGGTTTTTGGGCCCCCTTGTATACTACATATATGTATATTTGTACTCTTGTATTTGTGTATCATATTTGACCTCATCTCCGTTTTTGGTCAACATGAAACTTGTAGATCTCATTAAGATCTACAATTTTCATGTTTTGAGTTTTTAAAATTCGGCCTCCTTCTCTCTCTAAATTCACTTTCTTTCTCAGCCACTCGGAGCTGGCCACGTGGCGCCCTCTGATTGCGCCACGCGGCCCGCTTCTTTGTGCGCCACGCGCCTAGCCTTCCCTGTCGTTCGATCTCTCTCCCCCTCTATTGATCTGGGCCGTTCATCATCGCATCGCATTCCAGCCGCTCGTTCCACCCAGGGATCTCATCTGGATCGTCCTTTGGCGCTTCTCCCTTAGCATGCCATGTGGTGCATTAGGCGCCCTCCGATCATCGCCAGAAGCCCTCAATCCTCACCCTCCATCTCGCACGATATCTTGACCCTTCGATCAAAACCCCAGACTATATCTCCGTCGCACGCTAGCGCCTTGATGAATCTCGGATTCACCATTCTAAGTCTCATTAATTAAGCTCAAGTCCCTCAAAATCAACAATATTTCTGCATTTATTCTGCATAATTAGCATTCAGGCATGATTTCATAAGAATTACATTTTAGCATTAATTTCTGCATAAAATAAGAAGCCAAAAAAATCCAAGCCAAAAATGACCTGTAAATAGCCTAACTTCCCCTATTTTTAACTCCTTCATGCTAACACCGCATACCACAAACTCACTTCCACTGTGTACTCATAACTGACAAGAATAAATAAAAAATACAAAAAAAATCACTAACCCTGTTAAGTGGACCAAAAACCCAAACCCTAGTTCAAGGATTTTCAGACTAAAAGCCACATATCTTCCCCATCCAGTGTCCGATTTGATCCTACTCACTTTTGAACTAATGTACATTCAATTACCTTCAAAACAAGACCAAGTTCAAGTGAATCGGAGCTCGTATGTGAAAATTGGGTTTTGGGCCTCTTTTGTATACTTTCGCGGCTTTTTGACCTGTATTTTATGTTTATATTTTATTTATCATTAAAAATCCCAAAAAAATAGAATTAAATGTCTTTTATTCATCTTTGATTTTTCCATATTTTTCTGGATTTTTTATCGTGATTAAAAATGACAAAAAAATTACAAAACCCAAAAATCAAGGTATTCTATGTACATGGGATACCCCAAAAATTCACTTTTTACATTTGACCGAATTTGGTTTTGATGTCTTCATGAAAGTTGTAGATCTCGTCGAGACGAGCATTTTTCGTGAAGGAACTTTTTCGATCCGAGATCATTTGCTATTTCTTTTTTATTTTACAAATTAATTTTCCTTCGAATTTTCTGGAGGTGACACGTGGCAGCCCCAGAGGCCGCCACGTGTCATTGTTTTTTGGCCTTTTTAACTTTCGTTTTTTATAAAAAAAATAATAATAATTAAATCGCCCGCACGTGCAGCGCACGTGCCTCCCCGTACGCGCACTACACGTGCGCCCGCGCCTCCCCAAACCCTCGCCATGTGGCTCCTTTGTGGCCGACCGATCTCGGCCGATCGGACGGCCCACCCGCATCTCCTACCTCCCGCACCCCCCTCCGTAACGTCTGCTAGCCACCAACCGCCGCCCCGCTATCCTCGCACCGGCCGCCGCCATTATCCTTGCGCCCCCGTTGAACACGTCGTTAGCCTCGCAACGACCGCGCAACCGCCGCTCCCCCCTTCGCCCTTATCTCCGCACCGGCAACCTCACCCTCTCTTCTATTAAAGGACCTCCGCCCCTCCCCGAGACCTCATCCGCCGTTCATCGCCGCAGGTAGTGACAGCCACGGTCGGCGAGATCCGAGGAAGATCCTCCTCGCCGCAGTGCCGCCTCCGAGCCGCTGTTCAGCTCCGGCCACCCCTTCGCCGTCGAGCCCCTCCTCAGGTACTCTCTCTCTCCATCTCTATCTCTCCCCCTCTCTCCTTCTCCCTCTCTTCCTCGCTCTTCATCTCTCTCCGCCGCCTCGACCTCTTCGTTTCGCTGGCTCCGCCGTCGGCTACATCCCCATCCCGACGACCACTGAGTTCACCCTCTTCACCGACTCCCTCGACGACATCTCCGCCGCTACGTCATCAACAACCACGCTGTCGCCTCCCACAACGCCTCCAGCGACCTCGACTCTACCGTCATCGTCATCGACAAACAACTACTCCGCCAGGAGCGCCCTCCGCCTCGACTTCACGCCACCGCCTCGACCGACAACGATAGCATCTTCGTCACCAACGCCGCCGTCGCCTTCACTGACTTCATCGGCAGACGTCCGCAAGCACTCCACCGACGCCACAACATCGACTCCAACGCAGGATCCTCCCCTTTGCCCCCTCTTGGCCGTGTGTCGGCCAGAGGAAGGCCAACGCTCCTCCGCCTCCAAGCCACGCCGCCGGGCACCTTCGCCAGGGGCGACGTCCTCCGCCTGGAACAGCCCTCGCCCAACCATCAAGCCCCTCCTCGCCACCTTCACCGCCGGCACAGAGGCCGAGACCCCCGTCACGTGAGCAGCACGTGAGAGCGGGGGAACATTAGCAGGCTTCATTCCCATGGGTCACGTGCGCTGCACGTGACCGCGTGGGTCATTTGCAGTCAGCCCCCCAGCGTTTCCCGGATTTGCACCTTCGTCCACTGACCAGAGGCACGTGCTCCGCACGTGCCCCTTGGTTAAGTTGCAGTTCGCCCCCCAGTCTCATTGGTAATTACGCAATAGCCCCCCCGCAATTTTTTCTCTATTTTATTTTATTTACATCTGTACCCCTGTCTTTGTCATCCATTATAGACCTCTCCATTGCATCATTTTATTTATATAAAAATAGCATTTTGTTCATCTTTTAATTCTCTACATTTTGACATGATGTGGACATTTTTGTGATTTACGGTTGATTAATAAATAATTGTTTTGTGGAAATTGGAATATTTTGCCCAATCTGTGCTCGGAAATTCATAGTTATTAATCGTTAGTCTAAAAATTCCCCAAAAATCCCATATTGTAGAGATCATTTTGATTAACATTTTGCCTAAAAATCTTTGCATTTGCATGCATAATTTGCTCTGTAAAACTCATCTTGCATATTTCACTATTTGATTTTTTAATAGGTATTAAACCCCACATTTTTGAGGTTTAGGATTTTTCTAAGATCCATCATCTAGTGATAGATCTTAGATAATTTTGGATCTCGAAAATAAGTAGGTTTAATATTTATGGAAATTAAATGTTGAAAATAATTTGTTTGCATTTAAAAATTCATAAAAAAAATTCATATTGCATCTAAAAATTCCAAAAAAATTACAGAATACTCATTTCATCATATTTTACATCTCGGCCAAGTTTCGTATTTTTCGGACATCGTTTGATTGAAATTTACATTTTAGTCCCTAAAATAGGCTGAAATCGCATTTTGCATCCCTTTATAGCATTAAAAAATCCAAAAAAAAGACCTCCTTGAAAACCGAACTCAAAATTGGATAGACACAACTCTAGGTTGTTCCTTTGCCTCCTTGTGATCGACCTTAGGACTTGCCCAAGTAAAATAAACATAAAACCACTTGATTAAATTTGATTAAAAATTGTGGTTATTTCTTGATTGTTTCCGATTGCCGCCTACAACGAACGACCATAATCACTTTACTCACGAAGATTAAAAACAACTCCTTAACGCGGCTCTTCCGGACTCGTCAGATGGCGCCGTTGTCGGGGAGGCAAACGGCTTAGTTTTTTGTTTTGAAAATTTTTGTTCGGTTTTCCGAATTCGGGTAGTCTGACTCCCGAATTTTTCACTGTAAATCCCATTTTATTTCTTGTATTTATTTCTTTATTTTATTTTTGATTATTTTCTGAGTCACTCTCTTACACCCATCTCTCTTATTTTTCTTGTGAGGTACCCGGCGCACGTGGAGCGGTTTTTCAAGGAACCGACGCATCTTCACCAACACCTGAAGAAACCGCAATTAAATTAAGATCGAGTCGAGTCGTGAGAGAGAGTAGTGTTTAGGTTTTTAATTTCTGCATTTTTATTTTCTGCTCATTTATAGTGGTGTCCGTTTGGACTCTCGCGTGTGTACAAAGACATTGAACTTTATTTGTGGTGTGTCGTGGCCTGTTTCACTCTCCGAAGAGGGTGGGGCCCGACTTGAGTGGCGATTAGGATAGACCTGCACATACGGCTCTCAGAGCAATTCTATTTTTTGATTGTGCTCGTAGGATCTTAAGCCACACTGTACTCTAACTGAGACGCACATTAGATCGTTCAACTTAGCCAAATTCAACTCAATTCTTCCCGCTAATAGAACTTTCTGCTTAGGTGCGGTTTTTATCGGCTTGCACGCATTTAGTATAAATTTTTAAAATTCTGTATTGCATCCCACATGGAGATTGCGAGGAGGCACTGTAAGTCTTCTAACTGAGCATTCATCATAGTTTTCCGCGTGCATCGGCTTTTCCCGAATTCCTCTCTCTTGTTTTATCACATAAATCTAAAGGAAATTGAGACTGGACGGTAGACGTGTATTTGTGTTCATCTAAATTCTTCAGTGATCGCCTCAATAAAATTGGGACTGCTAAATAAAGCCGATCTAAAAATCCATAAAATCAAGAATTTCTGCGGGAGAGCAACCCTGACATTGTTTGATTTTATCTTGCAGCGAGGAGAGAGACGCACACTAGGACAGAGCCCAGCTCCAAACCTAACAGCTCATTTAAACGGCTTGCAAGACTTGAATTATCACCAATTAAAACTAACAAGATAATTGACCGGACCCTTACGGTCTTCACTTTGAGTTGAGTTGGTGAAACAACCCTTGTATTGTGTTTGATTGTGCGTAGCAAATAGTTCATCAACGAATACCACACAATTGTGTCTACATCATAAAACATCTTGTTGACCCCGAGAATGGAGGACTGTGGTAATTTTTGTTCAGGCTCGTCTCTCTCTACCACAAACTCCCCAATCTCAAAAGCCCAGAGAAACTCTTACTCTGGACCTGCTTGGCCTCCGGGAAACCCTTCCCAAGAACCCTATTCCTTCTTCCTTTTAGAAGGAGGACAGACCCACCCTGTCTATTTCTCACCAAAAAAGATCGAGGATAACTGTTACATCAATTCTTTCCAAACTATTAACTCAAACCCTTTATATTCTCCAGATAAAGAAAAAGAGATGCCACCCAAGATACCTTCCAAAAAAGACCCTGAAGATGAACCTAATGAAGATCCAATGAAGATGATTCTCGCGAGACTGGCTGCATCTGAGCAGCAACAGCAGCTACTGAGGGAGCAGCTCGAACAAATGAATGCTGGGGGAGAAGTGCCGCATACAACCCTGGACAGTACAGAGTGTGGAACTATTTACAGCCACCACAGCCAGAGATCCACTATGAACTAAAGCCACACTTTGTCAGTCAATTACCTCAATTCCATGGTAATACGACTGAGGAGCCATATGAATTCTTGAGGGACATGGAGCTGATATGTTCTAATCTGAGGCACCCACAAGTCAGCCAAGACTACATTCGTCTCACTGCACTACCTTTCGCCTTGAAAGGGAAAGCAGACTACTGGGTGAAAAACTTGGGGGTGACTGTGACGACTTATGAGAGGTTTAAAAACCTCTTTCTGAAGAAATTCTACCCCTTGAGCCGGACCAATCAAATGAGGACCCGCATCACCAGTTTCTCTCAGATGCCCAATGAACCACTCTGTGAAGCATGGGATAGGTTTAAGGACCTGCTACAAAAATGTCCCTGCCATGATCTGGACAACAACATCCTAGTCCAATCACTCTACTCTGGCCTCAACCACGAGACTCAAGGGTTAGTTAGTGCTGCCTGCGGAGGGAATTACACATCACGTGGAGCTGAGACCGTCTGGAAAATTCTGGAGCAGATGGCAGAAACAAGCCGGTCTCAAATTGCCAGTAGAGCATACACTGATTCCCTGAACACCCTTCAAGCCAAAGGCGGGAAGCAGACGGTGGCAGAAATAGCTGAGGACTTGATTCCAAGCATGCACTTTATTTCTGATAAATTGACAATTGTGGACAAGAGAATGAACGATATCGACAGTAGGATTTCGCAATTCCCAAAGCAGATGGAGTAACTCACCGAGAAGGTGTCCAAGATGGGGATGCCTAGTGCACCTACTGTCCCGATATATCATGTGCATCATGTCCAGGAGCAACCAGGAGCAGAGCAACAACAACCATGGGCTCACGATCAATCCCACGCCCAATTTTCCCAACAGCCGCCCCCACCGACTGAGACAGTCAAGGAAGCCCCGCCTCTGACATTTGAAGTGAATGGCATCTGGTACACCCAGGACACTACCCGACAGGGTAACATGGGAGACCGTCAGACTTATCAGCGTCCACCCACCTTCTATAATGCCGCATTTCCTCCACAACACACTACATCGTTCCAGCAGCCGAAGCAGCAGCAACCCTACAATCACCAGAGCCAACCTCAGCAATACCATCAGCAATCTCAAGCCCCCAGACAATCAGCTCAGTCGTCCAAACCACCAGAAGAACCGATCGACATCCAGAGACAAATACTTGAAGAGTTTCGTCACTTCCGCAATGAGCTGCAAGATCTACGGGTTGATGTCAACCGCTTGTCCCGTTGGAAGGATGAGCAGACAGCTCCAGCCACAACCATTCCCGCCCAGGTTCAAGCTAACCCCAATAGCTTGAACAAATTCAACGCATCTCAACACAATAACCAGGTATACTATCCAGACTTTTCCACATCTGAACATGAGATCCTTTCGTTTGACAAAATCAATGCCATGTCACTCAGGAGCGGAAGGACCGTGGTCGTACCTGACCGGGCAGGGGAATCGGACCATGAAGACTCGGAAGATCAACCGGAGGATGTTTCCGAGGAGGAAGATGAAGGACGCCTGAAGATCCCAGCAGTAGATAAAGGGAAAGCATCTATGGAGTCTGCAGAGGACCTTGAACCTCTAGTTGCTGCAAAAATACCTTTGTCACCTTTTCAGCAACCTAATTTTGATTATTATGATTGTAATAAAAACTCCAAGTCGAATAAAGATGCTCTTATTTTTGATTCTGATCCTCTATCTCCTGTCTCAAATGCTTCCATTCCTTTCCCCCATGCCCTAAAGAAAGAAAAACAAAAGAAAAACATCAAAGATGACCCAGTCATGGAAAAATTCTGCCAACAAAACATCACAGTCAAAGTACCCTTTGATCAATACGTGGCAGGTAATCCTGCCTTTCAGAAATACTTGAAGGCAAAATGCACCCCCACCCGGACTCGTACAAAGAGAACAAGTCAATTTGTGGAGACTCATATCTTGACAGTTGCCACCACTAAATGCGTCAGAAACCAGCATCTGCCAAGAAAGAAAAGGGATCTGGGGCCCATTATGTGGAGAGTCACATTGGCGGCATAGCATTCACACGCACACTTCTCGACAATGGATCTTCCATAAACCTTCTGCCCTTAGCCTTATATTATCGATTGGAGTTGGGCCCTCTCAAGAAATCGTCATCTTTACTCCAATTTGCTGATAAATCCACTAAAAGACCTATGGGAGAAGTGAAGAATGTCATCATCATTATCGAGGGTACATAATACAAAGTAGACTTCACTATCCTGGACATGGAGACCCCGAACCATTGGAAGGAATCGCAAATCATTCTCGGAAGACCTTTCTTAAGAACCGCTAAGGCCGTATTCGACTACGGAACTGGCATGATGAAATTCCGTTCTCCAGGCAGAGAAGTGGACTTAGAGATGAAACAAACAAAGTGGCAAAGGCCAGACTCCGAATCCACAACTGAAGATGCCGAAACATCAGAATGCAATCTCCTCAGAACCACTGGGCCATGGGATCAACTGCCAAACATACAGGTAGAAAGCACATCCTCAGAAGAAGAAATAATACACGATGCAGTCTCTGAGACTTCTAGACCCCCAGATTATCACACACTTGACAACACAGAAATCCTCTTGGATTTGTCAATCACATCACCTTTGGGACAGTCAATCGATGATGAGTCGGACGCGGCTCTGGCCGAATTACCATTCTCCTCTATCGATCCGACTCACTTTTCTTCGGAATTGGTGGCCAACATCTCACACAGTGATTCACCGCCAACCGATACTGAGCCAGAAGCAAAAGTCATTCAGCCAGACTTGATCGACGATTCAGAATTGCCAGAGCTGAAGCCACTTCCTCCCACACTGAAGTATGCATTCCTCAATGGACCCAAAGAAAAATTCCCTGTGATCATTAGCTCATCATTAACAGTGGACCAAGAATCCAGACTGATCGAAGTCCTTGAGCGAAATCGAAAAGCCATAGGTTGGACTGTGTCAGATCTCGTAGGAATAAACTCCGCTCTATGCTCGCACCAAATTTATGTTGAGGATAATGCAAGGCCTTCCCGTGAATTTCAGAGAAGATTAAACCCCAATCTTCGGGAAGTAGTGAAGAAAGAAATAGAGAAATGGTGCAAAGCAGGATTTATTTACCCCATTTCTGACTCCAAGTGGGTAGCCCCCCTTCATGTCGTCCCGAAGAAGTCAGGAATCCAGATGGTTACCAACGAGGAGGGGGTAGAGATCGCGACCCGAGTACCCACGTCGTGGCACGTCTTTGTCGATTACCGGTGCCTGAATGCTGCGACCAAGAAAGACTACTTTCCACTGCCATTCATTGATCAAATATTGGAGAGACTTGCAGGGAAAGCATTCTTCTGTTTTCTTGATGGGTACTCCGGCTACAATCAAGTAGCTATCGCTCCCGAGGACGAGGAAAAGACCACATTCACATGTCCCTTCGGTACTTATGCATTCAAGCGCATGCCATTCGGGCTTTGCAATGCCCCAGGCACATTTAAGCGGTGCATGATTGCCGTATTTGCCGAAATGGTTGGTGATTTCCTGGAAGTCTTCATGGATGACTTCTCAGTTCATGGTGATTCATTTGATACATGCTTAGCGCATTTGGACCGAGTCCTTCAGAGATGCAGGGAGGTTAATTTGGTACTCTCCTAGGAGAAGAGTCACTTTATGGTGACTGAGGGTATCGTGTTGGGGCACGTCATCTCCAAAAAAGGAATGGAGGTGGACCCTGCCAAGGTGGATGTGATCAAGAAACTTGAGCCACCAACCAACGTCAAGTCAGTGAGGTCGTTCTTAGGGCATGTTGGATTTTATCGACGGTTTATTCCTGATTTTTCAAAGATCGCCCGCCCACTGACTGAGCTCTTAGGAAAAGACACCGAGTTTATTGTAAATCACAGATGTCTAGAGGCCTTCGAGCTCCTGAAAAAGAAAATATGTGAATCGCCGATATTACAAGCTCCCGACTGGTCTCTTCCCTTCAAGATCATGACTGATGCATCGGATTTTGCTGTCGGAGCGATACTCGGACAAAGAAGAGATGGAATTCCCTATGCGATTCACTACGCGAGCAAAGTGTTGGACCCTGCACAAAGAAACTATACAGTGACTGAAAAGGAAATGCTCGCGGTTGTTTGGGCCCTGGAAAAATTCAGATCATACATATTGGGCTCCAAGGTGACAATCTTCACAGATCACACAGCAATCAGATATCTCATGGATAAAAAGGATGCCAAGGCACGACTTTTGAGATGGATCTTGTTAATCCAGGAGTTTAATTTGGAGATTAAGGATAAACCTGGAATAAAGAATGTTGTTGCTGACCACCTTTCCTGAATCGAGCAAAACGATCATCCTGATATTGGACCAATCAAGGAGACTTTCCCCGACGAATCGATTTGCGTCATTAATTCAACCCCATGGTATTCCGACATAGTGAACTATCTTGTCTCCAAGAAGGTTCCCTATGGTTGGACCAAAAAAATGATTGATCGATTAAAGTCAGATTCGAGAAAATACCATTGGGACGATCCTTTCCTTTTCTATGAAGGACCGGATTGTGTCTAGAGAAGATGTATTCATCAGGAGGAATATCAGAGTGTCCTCACACACTGTCACTCTCTCGAGGCTGGAGGACACCATTCGGGAAAGAGAACCGCGCACAAGGTACTCCAATGTGGATTTTACTGGTGGACCTTATTTCAGGATGCTAATGAATTTGTACGGTCATGCCCGATTTGTCAAAGAATGGGAGGGACTATGGGATATAGAGATGAAATGCCCATGCAACCAATAATTTTCTGTGATGTTTTTGATGCATGGGGGATTGATTTTATGGGTCCCTTTCCCAACAGCAATGGATTTGAGTACATCTTGTTAGCGGTGGATTATTTATCAAGATGGGTAGAGGCTATTCCAACCCGAACCGCAGATAGCAAAGTCGTCTGTAAGTTTATCAAAGATAACATCATTGCGAGGTTCGGGATACCAAAAGTATTGATTTATGATGGAGGTAGCCACTTCGTGAACAGGGAGATGAGATCTTTGGCTAAGGAGTACAAATTTGAGCATAGAATAGCCAACCCGTATCAACCACAATCTAATGGCATGGCAGAGGTTTCTAATAGAGAGGTGAAGAGCATTCTCCAGAAGTTGGTTCGTCCCGATAGGAAGAATTGGTCGACACTGTTGGACCAAGTTCTATGGGCCTATAGGACAGCCTATAAGACTCCACTCGGTACTTCACCTTTTAGGATGATCTATGGCAAACCATGTCATCTTCCTGCAGAATTGATCCACAAATCTGAATGGGCGATCAAAAAGTTGAATTGGAGTTGTCACCTTGGGAAACTATGTCGAGACTTAAATCTGAATGAGCTAATTGAAATCCGAAATCGGGCATATGACAATAGTGTGATTTATAAGGACAAGGTCAAGAGATGGCATGATAGACACATTCGAGAGAAGACCTTTGTCCCTGGACAAAAAGTGTGGTTGTTTAATGCTCGGTTGAAGATTTTTCATGGGAAACTAAAATCAAAATGGACGGGTCCCTACATTGTCATCGATGTGCATACCAATGGAAGCGTAGATATTGCCGAACTCAAAGAGAATGCACAACCGTTCTCAGTAAATGGACAAATGCTGAATCCATACATTGAATCACCCAAAGAACAAACAGTTCAAGTCGAGGTCATCTATTTCACGCAGAGCGAGGACATTGAAAATCTATCTGATCATTCCCTCCCTCCCTCCCGACCACATCGGCCTCCGTGTAAACCTTCTTCCTTTACTTAGGCCAAGGCCTAAGTATAGGGGGAGACCGATGCCATCTGTATATACCATTCTTCTCCTGACTCCTAATCGCTCCATTTCCACCCTCCCTCCGTACTTAGGCTAATCAGAACATAGGTATAGGGGGAACCGACATCCACCCGTATATACTCTCCTCATTTCCTGACCGCTTTTCTTTTCATTCTTTTTCTTCTTTTCTTTTTTCTTTCTTTTTTCTCACTCTCTTACGCTTAGCCCAAGCTATGTCTTCTTTACGCTTCTTGTGCTCTGAGGACACAGCATTCTCTAAGTATAGGGGGTCTGTATATATACTTTGTATATATTTTACCCATATCTCATACTTGCGCGTAAGTCTATATGTATTTACGGGGTGGGTACTAACTTGAAAAAAAAAAAGAGTTTTGCCACTAACACTGACTTGCCCAAATTTTTTGAAAAAAAAAGGCTTCTTATTCCATTTGTCTGCATAAAAAATCCCTTGCATAAAATGTCAAAAAAAAAGTGTCTGCATTTCACGCACCTGCACTCCATCCAACATCACATGCATTTGCATCTGTGAAAAGTCATTGGGTTCTAAACCGAGTTATGAGCCGAAACCGAGAGTGGTCTGGACTTGACCTTAATCCACCTAATTTTCAGAGGAACTTCACCGAGAAATAGGATTTTAAGAGCTTCAGGTCTTTTTGACTTAATTCCTTAAGTTCCACATGACAATGTACAGCGTTTGACTCTTAGTGTCTAACCGGGTCTCTTCGTTCTGGGTACAACTCTGGAATAGGGAATTAATTCGCACTCTCCCACCATGCACTTAACTCAACCCAGACGGGATGTTGGAAGACTGTGTGAGTCTCTTTTCTGGTAGCGTGGAAATCTAAAGACCGGAGTACGGGTTGAAATAAAGCTTCGGAAAAGGGATGGACGGCTGGGCACAATTTTTTCTAAGACCCCAAAAAATGTACGGAACAAAAAGATTCTATATCCGTAGGGGCACAACAAGATCCAAGCAGAACCACCAAAAATTCCAAATACATAGAAGCATTCTACCAAATAAAAATCCGACCAAAAAGGTCCAAGCTTCAAAAACCTGCAGATCTTGGTGGAGACCCGGCTACACTGACCATCTTCACAAGGAGAGGTGACTACACTGGCCACCCTCCAGTTCTTTTCTCTTTCTTCTATCTTCTCCCTCATTCGATTGTGAACACAGCGCGACAGACCTTAGAAGGAAATACCTTACTCCCCGAGGACGAGTTACTGGAAAGGAGAGGATCATGGTAGTCTGGCATTCTGAATGGGAAGAGCTAAAACCCTTCACACACATGAGTCGGTTATTCAATGTTCATAGGGTATACTTTGGGAAGAGGATTGATCTAAGATGACTTCTGAGCCGAAACTGTGTCAATGATATGTAGAACTTGAGGACTGTTGATTTTATAATTCTAAGTCTCACAGAAGTTCCACCACATTATTAATCCAAAGGTCGAGCTTAGTTTCGCTTTCACCTTCAGTTCATGGTCTTGGTATGGAACCCAGTCTCATTTCACTTCATGGCATTTCTTTTTGATGCTCAGGGACGAGCATGGTTTAAGTATAGGGGGATGATGAATCTCGGATTCACCATTCTAAGTCTCATTAATTAAGCTCAAGTCCCTCAAAATCAACAATATTTCTGCATTTATTCTGCATAATTAGCATTCAGGCATGATTTCATAAGAATTACATTTTAGCATTAATTTCTGCATAAAATAAGAAGCCAAAAAAAATCCAAGCCAAAAATGACCTGTAAATAGCCTAACTTCCCCTATTTTTAACTCCTTCATGCTAACACCGCATACCACAAACTCACTTCCACTGTGTACTCATAACTGACAAGAATAAATAAAAAATACAAAAAAATCACTAACCCTGTTAAGTGGACCAAAAACCCAAACCCTAGTTTCAAGATTTTCGGACTAAAAGCCACATATCTTCCCCATCCAGTGTCCGATTTGATCCTACTCACTTTTGAACTAATGTACATTCAATTACCTTCAAAACAAGACCAAGTTCAAGTGAATCGGAGCTCGTATGTGAAAATTGGGTTTTGGGCCTCTTTTGTATACTTTCGCGGCTTTTTGACCTGTATTTTATGTTTATGTTTTATTTATCATTAAAAATCCAAAAAAAATAGAATTAAGTGTCTTTTATTCATCTTTGATTTTTCCATATTTTTCTGGATTTTTTATCGTGATTAAAAATGACAAAAAAAATACAAAACCCAAAAATCAAGGTATTCTATGTACATGGGATACCCCAAAAATTCACTTTTTACATTTGACCGAATTTAGTTTTGATGTCTTCATGAAAGTTGTAGATCTCGTCGAGACGAGCATTTTTCGTGAAGGAACTTTTTCGATCCGAGGTCATTTGCTATTTCTTTTTGATTTTACAAATTAATTTTCCTTCGAATTTTCTGGAGGTGACACGTGGCAGCCCCAGAGGCCGCCACGTGTCATTGTTTTTTGGCCTTTTTAACTTTCGTTTTTTATTAAAAAAAATAATAATAATAATAATTAAATCGCCCGCACGTGCAGCGCACGTGCCTCCCCGCACGCGCACTGCACGTGCGCCCGCGCCTCCCCAAACCCTCGCCACGTGGCTCCTTTGTGGCCGTCCGATCTCGGCCGATCGGACGGCCCACCCGGATCTCCTACCTCCCGCACCCCCCTCCGTAACGTCCGCCAGCCACCAACCGCCGCCCCGCTATCCTCGCACCGGCCGCCGCCATTATCCTTGCGCCCCCGTTGAACACGTCGTTAGCCTCGCAACGACCGCGCAACCGCCGCGCCCCCTTCGCCCTTATCTCCACACCGGCAACCTCACCCTCTCTTCTATTAAAGGACCTCCACCCCTCCCCGAGACCTCATCCGCCGTTCATCGCCGCAGGTAGTGACAGCCACGGTCGGCGAGATCCGAGGAAGATCCTCCTCGCCGCAGTGCCGCCTCCGAGCTGCTGCTCAGCTCCGGCCACCCCTTCGCCGTCGAGCCCCTCCTCAGGTACTCTCTCTCTCTCAATCTCTATCTATCCCCCTCTCTCCTTCTCCCTCTCTTCCTCGCTCTTCATCTCTCTCCGCCGCCTCGACCTCTTCGTTTCGCCGGCTCCGCCGTCGGCTACATCTCCATCCCGACGACCACTGAGTTCACCCTCTTCACCGACTCCCTCGACGACATCTCCGCCGCTACGTCATCAACAACCACGCCGTCGCCTCCCGCAACGCCTCCAGCGACCTCGACTCTACCGTCATCGTCATCAACAAACAACTCCTCCGCCAGGAGCGCGCCCTCCGCCTCGACTTCACGCCATCGCCTCGACCGACAACGATAGCATCTTCGTCACCAACGCCGCCGTCGCCTTCACCGACTTCATCGGCAGCCGTCCGCAAGCACTCCACCGACGCCACAACATCGACTCCAGCGCAGGATCCTCCCCTTCGCCCCCTTTTGGCCGTGTGTCGGCCAGAGGAAGGCCAACGCTCCTCCGTCTCCAAGCCACGCCGCCGGGCACCTTCTCCAGGGGCGACGTCCTCTGTCTGGAACAGCCCTCGCCCAACCATCAAGCCCCTCCTCGCCGCCTTCGCTGCCGGCACAGAGGCCGAGACCCCCGTCACGTGAGCAGCACGTGAGGGCGGGGGAACGTCAGCAGGCTTCATCCCCACGGGTCACGTGCGCTGCACGTGACCGCGTGGGTCATTTGCAGTCCGCCCCCCAGCGTTTCCCGGATTTGCACCTTCGTCCACAGACCAGAGGCACGTGCTCCGCACGTGCCCCTTGGTCAAGTTGCAGTTCGCCCCCCAGTCTCATTGGTAATTACGCAATAGCCCCCCCGCAATTTTTCTCTATTTTATTTTATTTACATATGTACCCCTGTCTTTGTCATCCATTATAGACCTCTCCATTGCATCATTTTATTTATTTAAAAATAGCATTTTGTTCATCTTTTAATTCTCTACATTTTGACATGTTGTGGACATTTTTATGATTTACGGTTGATTAATAAATAATTGTTTTGTGGAAATTGGAATATTTTGCCCAATCTGTGCTCGAAAATTCATAGTTAATTAATCGTTAGTCTAAAAATTCCCCAAAAATCCCATATTGTAGAGATCATTTTGATTAACATTGTGCCCAAAAATCTTTGCATTTGCATGCATAATTTGCTTTGTAAAACTCATCTTGCATATTTCACTATTTGATTTTTTAATAGGTATTAAACCCCACATTTTTGAGGTTTAGGATTTTTCTGAGATCCATCATCTAGTGATAGATCTTAGATAATTTTGGATCTCGAAAATAAGTAGGTTTAATATTTATGGAAATTAAATGTTGAAAATTAATTTGTTTGCATTTAAAAATTCATAAAAAATTCATATTGCATCTAAAAATTCCAAAAAAAATACAGAATAATCATTTCATCATATTTTACATCTCGGCCAAGTTTCGTATTTTCAGACATCGTTTGATTGAAATTTACATTTTAGTCCCTAAAATAGGCCGAAATCGCATTTTGCATCCCTTTATTGCATTAAAAAATCCAAAAAAAAAGACCGCCTTGAAAACCGAACTCAAAATTGGATAGACACAACTCTAGGTTGTTCCTTTGTCTCCATGTGATCGACCTTGGGACTTGCCCAAGTAAAATAAACATAAAACCACTTGATTAAATTTGATTAAAAATTGTGGTTATTTCTTGACTGTTTCCGATTGCCGCCTACAACGAACGACCATAATCACTTTACTCACGAAGATTAAAAACAACTCCTTAACGCGGCTCTTCCGGACTCGTCACGCCTCGACCTGCGCCCAGCACGTGGCGTGCCCTGTGACCTTGATCTCGCTCCACCGATCTATTCCCCTCCCTCCGCTTTCGCCCCTGTCCTGACCGTTGGATTGCTCGATCCAACGGTCGATACTTTGTTGTCTACCTCTCACACACCCCGCGCCCCACGTCGTCCACTGTGTGCAAGGGGCCACCCCCTTTCTATTTTGGGTGCCACGCCGACCACCATCTCCGCCCCCTGGCACCACCACTACACAACTGACTCTTCCCTCATCCTCGCCAATCCCCTCGTTCGCCATGAACGCCCTCAACCTCGCTCCACGATGCCCACCATCCCCACCTCCTCGCTACCTACACTGTCACCTTCATCCTATAAATACATCGCCTCTGTCCACCTTCACTCCTATCCGCCATCACGGAGAGTATCTCCGAGCTCCCATCTTTGAGTTGGTGACAGCAATTTAAGGAAACGTCTAGCGAAGACCGAGATCCACCTCCGACGAGATCCACGGCCCTCCATCGTCGTGTCGCAGCTCCTCCGCGAGCTGCACGAGCTCAGGACACTACCTGCCCTTGAGCGAAGACCTGGAAGCTCTCATCCGAGCTTATGACCTCAGGTAGACACCTCCATCTTCTCTCCGATCTTCTTCTTTATTTTCTTTCTTTTTCTCTGATTTTATTCACCGTCCTCCCTTCACTTCCTTCTCTGCTGAGCATCCACAGAGCTTCCCCTCGAGCTCTGATCTTCGCGCCATACTCCATTCACTCCGACGATACATTCCACTTCCCGCCGACGCCAGCTCCTCCATCTTGGCGGAGCTCGATCACCGGACCCCCAGTTCGCCGCTTAGGCCTTGCACCTCACTCCCAATCATTCCACGTACACGTTGCATGCCTCGGCTATACTGCTAACCCCTTGCAGGTACATCTACTTCGACTGGCAGGAACGTCACCGGAGCTCCACTTTAGCTTCTCCGCCACCGTTCCCCAGAGCCGCTCAGCCACTCCTGAAACTACCGGAGGATCCCCAATGCCTCCACGAGTCTTCCCAGCTACTTGGGAACCTCCTGCGAGCTTCGCTGACGTCCAGAGGAAGAGGCGGAGCTCGAGCATGATCACTGGAGCCCAGCCATCTCCGCCGCAGGAGGCGGCGGGCCAGTTAGAGAAGACGAGCAACAGTTGTCCGATCGCCTTGATCGAACGGTCCGGAGCACGCCACATCATCCATGTCCCGCTGTCGTAGAATCAGGAGGATCCTACGCATCTGATCGAGCCACGTCACATAATCCGAGCCTCTTCCCCGACCACCAGGCTCGGATCCCCCGAAGCTACCCCGAGCCGAGTCCGAGCCTCCAGAGCCAACCGAGCCTCGATCCGAGCCTCCGAAGACTACCGAGCCTGGGACACCCATGTGATCTGCACGTGCGGCCTAGGTAATTTGCAGCGAGGCCCCTGGAGGTTTTCATATTTACATTTCAGTCCCTGCCAGGAGACCGTACGTGAGGAGCATGTGTTCCATGGGAAATTTGCATCCACCCCCTCAACATTATAGGTAATTGCATATTAGTCCATGTCAGCACGTTTTATTTATATCAATTTTATTTCATGTAATTGCATTTAGGTCCCTGCCTTTGCATGCATATTTAGGCAATCATTTTTTAAGTTTGAAAATTGCATTGTGTAGCTTACTTTGTCCTCTTTCATATGTGACATTTGGCACATTTTTGTAAGATCAATTGATTTTTCTATTAATTAATTGGTGGAATGTTGTTATATTGTGCCCATTTATGCCTTTTAATTCATAGTAATTTCTCTGTAACTTCAAAAATCACCAAAAATTCACATTAGTCCTAGGATCATTAAGTTTACATTGTGTAAAAAAATTCATCTCATTTACACGCATCCCGAGGTCAGAATAAATCATTTAGTGATTTTCTTAATTAATTTTTAATAGGTCCATTTTACATAGAAATTTAGGTTTATTAGTTTTCCTGGATTCTTCACACTTAGATCTATCTAGGGTAATTTTTATATCTGAAAATATTGTGATTTGATATTTATTAAAATTAATTTAGTCAAAATCACCTTGCACCCATTTTAAATTCACAGTAAATTTATTTAGTGTCAGAAAAATCCAAAAAAAATAGTGTAGCTTATTTTCATTCCATTTCATCATCTGGCCAAGTTTCATAATTTTTGGACTTTATTTGATTACTTATCTAAATTAACTTTAAACTGGCTAGACTGTGCATGTGTCTTTCCTTTCTTGCATAAAATATATTGAAAAAGATCAAAAAAATATCCCCTGAAAATCAGACCTTGGAATTTGCTTAAAATCTATCTAAGGAGACAGTTGCCTCCCTGAGTTCGACCTTGGACTTGCCCAAGTAAAAAAATTTGCCGCTCCAAATTAATTTGCTTTATATTGAAAGTGGTTTTTGAGTAGCTCTTAGTATCCGACTGCAACGAACGACAACACATTAATTTGACCATTAATTTGATTAAATTAATAAGGGTAGTAAGACGTTGTTCAACACACCACAGAAAAAGTTCAAGGTCTTGTTACACACGCGAGAGTCCAAACGGATACCGCTATAAATGAGCAATTAATTACAAAAATTAAAATTGCAGAAATAAATCCTAGACTCTACACTCTCTCATGACTCGACTCGATCTTAATTTTTGATGCAGCTTTTAGAATGTCAATGAATGCGTCGATTCTCAAAAACCGCTCCACGTCGTCAGGTACCTCGTAAGAAAAATAAGAGAGAGAGTGTAAGAGAGTGACACAAAAATAATCAAAAAATAAAAGAAGAAAATAAATGCTGGAAATAAAATAAATATAAAGGAAAAAATTATGGAAAATATACAATGAAGATTCGGGTGTAAGACTACCCGTATACAGATGGCGTCGTTGTAGTATAGTGGTGAGTATTCCCGCATGTCATGTGGGTGACCCTGGTTCGATCCCTGACAATGGCGCCATCTGACGAGTCCAAAAATGCCTTGTTTAATTTCCGTGATTATCGATCATTTAAATTAATATCATTTCATTGTAGGCGGGCAATCAGAATCGGTCAAGAAATTAACCACAATAAACTAATCAATTTTATTCGAAGTGATTTAATATTTATTTTACTTGGGGGAAGTCCCAAGGTCCAACTCAAGGAGGCAAATGAACAACCTAAAATTTTGTCTATTAAAGTTCGTACACGGTTTTAGAGGCGGTCTTTTTTTCTATTTTTAATGCAATTTTGGATGTAAAATGCAAATATAACCAGTTTTAGGGACTAAAATGTAAAGATTAATCAAACGATGTCCGAAAAATATGAAATTTGGCTAAGATGTAAATAATAATAATGAAATGAATACAATGTAATCCTTTTACAATTTTTGGATGCAAGGTAAACCCGAAGCTGTGGGATGTAAAAAAGCATCGGTAGGGGAGCGTTCCGCCTTAGAGGGAAGCGCCCGCGCAAGCAGGTGTGGACAAAGCGGAAGCGAGAATGTCGGCTTGAGTAACGCAAACATTGGTGAGAATCCAATGCCCCGAAAACCTAAGGGTTCCTCCGCAAGTGAATAATTGATGCTCTTTGACGCCTGCTTCATTTACATCTACATGCTTCATGTCTAAGGTCCAGCTGCTCCATGCCACCCAGGCTGAATTAGTGCCACCCAGGAACAGCGGGAATCCTTCCAGTCCCGCTAAATTCAATTAGACCTCTTGGGAGAAGCCAATTGACTACCGCAGATATGCGTTTTGTTTAATGCCGAAAGTGGAATGTATAGCTGAAGGCGTATAGGGGAAGTCTTTGTTTCGTTTCAGTATCCTGTAAGTTCAGAGTTCAGTATTGAAAGCAAGATCCTTTGTACTATACGACGAAGGGAAAACGAGATCGGAAACTGGAAAAGTCCGTAGCGCGAAGAAAGTCCGGAAGAGAGATGTTGTCCCCGCTCTCTGCTTACTGAAAATCTGCCGACTTTCCGGCCGCATCTGAATCAGAGTCATTAGACCCAGCTACTCTACTAAGTGCCTTCTCGACGAAGGGTCTCTTCCGCTCACAGCTCAACTAGAGAGGCCTTTCGCCTTTTGCTTTTAACACATACTGACCGCAATCTGGAGCAAGACGTTATACAGCTTAGGCAGTTCCATCTTTTGGGAATACGAATGATGATGATCCGCGGCATCTGGATTTCCCTCAACATTTTCATTGTTTTGACTTAGTTGATGTGAATTTATGGATGCGAACGATGCGAATTTCAATATTTAATTACAATAAATATTAACCTATTTATTCTTAAGGGATAAAATCATCTAAGATCTATCACTAGGTGCTCGATCAATCTCAGAAAAATCCTAAGCCTCAAAAATATGAGATTTAATACATATTAAAAATTAAATATTGAAACATGCAAAAATGATTTTTAGAGGGCAATCAATGATGCAAATACAATTCTTTTAGGGCACAATGTTGCAAACAACTAATTCTACAATCTATGAATTTTTGGCAATTTTTAAGCAATGGTTAATTAATTATGAATTTCCAAGTACAGAGTGGGAAAAATATGCAATTTTCCATGAAACAATTAAGTAATAATTAACGACAGATCACAAAAATATCAAACATATGTCAAGATGTAGAGAATTAGTTGTAGAACAAAATTCCTATTTTTTATAAATTAAATAAATCAATATAGAGGCTCAAAATAAATGGGGAACACATGGGTATCACTGCAAATGAATAAAATAATGCAGGGAGGACTAACTTGTAATTACCGGAACCATGGAGGGGGTAAGTGCAAAATTTCTAGCGGTCACGTGCGGTGCACGTGTCCACTGGACGGCCTCCTCATGTGTCGCACACATGGGAGGACCTCGGGACTCAAGCCCGGCAGTTGACGGTGTGGCGGTGTGGTCGACGGCGCGGCGGCGGTGCGAAGTCCTTGTCGGAGGAGCATTATCGATGGAACTCTCCTGATGGGATATCCGTCGATGAAGATGAAGTCGAAGAAGGTGGTTGGCGTGGATGGTGAAGGTCCTCTGCTGGAGCTCATCATGAGGAGCTAGGCGGGGATGAAAACTGCATCGCGGATCGTGTCGATGCAAGGTAGAGCTGCAACGTGGAGGCGCTGATGATGAAGTCATTGCTGGGAGGTCACAGGGACGGAGTCGATGGTGGTGTGGCGATAGGAAATTGAAGGTGGGGTGTAGGGCTGTCAAAAAATTCTCAGGTTCGACATTCGCTCAGATTCAGCTCGCTAAAAGTTCGATTCAGATTCGATCTGAAATTAAACGAACCAAACCTGAACACGAGTTTGGGCTCGATTAAATAAATGAACCGAACCTCAAAAACATAGGTTCACTTAGGTTCGATTCGTTAAAAGCTCGATTATATACATTGATACATACATACATACATAAAAATATATACATATATATTGTACATATAAAGAAAAATATATTCTCTTAAAACGTGAGGGCTTTCTCTTAAATTTTCCATACATATACATATATATATTGTACATATAAAAAAATATCTCAAAACGTGAGGGCTCTCTTAATTTTTCCCGACCCATCCCTATTCCCTAATTTCGTTTCCACTTTCCGGAGAATAAACCCTCATTACCCTCTTGAGTCCTGCCAGGGTCGCCTCCCATCTCGCCCTCATCTCCCCTCTTGTGTGCGTGCACAGCGCCGCCCATCCCCACCCCCCTGTTGCGACTTGCAAGCGATCCCTCACCTCTTGGGTGCCGCCTGCCGGTCGTCACCCTCCCCTCTCGCCTGGACGTTGCCGGACACCCCCTCCCCCCTCGGCTCTCAGTGTCTCACCCTCACACTGTCCATCGCCCCCCTCCCATCTCGCCCTCACGCAGTGACACGAACAGGTACATCTCGCCCGCATGCCATCGACCCTCTCCCCTGCACGGCTGCACGCCGTCGACCCGGACACCGTTGGTCACACGCACACCGCGAGACATACATGTAGAATCCTTAAATCTAAGTAGGTTTCAATTTGTTAAAGAAAGGTGGGAGGGTGTAGAAAGAGGATGCACTAGGGATGAACTCAGATATGCGTGGGGGCATTTCTTGCAAGATAAAATGGATAGTGGGGCATTTTTTCTCTAAAAAAGGGTCGTAACATCCCCACCTCATCTTATTTAATAGGACATATTCTATAAGATGTATTTTTTACTATATAATATCGTGAATTTGAATGAATTAATGAATGTCCTCATAAGTAATGATGCTATATATTATATCACGATGAACAAACACAATCTTCGCAATTAGGAGTATCGCGTATTGTAGCATCTCTAAATATGATATTCTCAAGTCGTCCATAGTTTATGTAGTGATAATAATTGTATTTGTTCTCTCATAGGTGAGGATTCATTACTCGCTAATTATATGATTACTTTTTGCAACTCGAAGCTTAATTTCCAATCTTATGAATGCAGGATGAAAGTACTTCACAATGCAGGATTACATATTAGAATTTGTTTTCTACTTTGCTTTCATAAGCCTGCAAATTGCCCTTTCCTTTCTAATCGTACGCATGTTCAAGAATGTCAAGAGCGCTCAAGGTCAGTAACTGATCTTTTTCTCTGACAAACTAATATATTTTTATATCCTACAATCTCTACGTGTATCATGTATGCTTGTTGTTTAGATCATTCTACTTTAACACATGACAATAGTTACAAACTTACGTTAACCCATCTTGTTTTGTTGCTTCTTTAGCTTTTAAATGTGCGTATAAATTTTTTAGATTGTTTCTTCTTAGCCTTGAATTTTCAATTTGGAATGGTTGTAGACTTATGGTCAAGCTTCATGTCAGTGGTTTATATGTGTTTTAGAGGTTGAAATGAGATATATTTTTAAGTTGGCTTGTATATCCATCCATATAAATATAAGGAAAATGGTATATAACATGCACTGTTGAAGTTTTTTATCAAAAAAACATAACCAACGCAAAAATACATATATATTTAGCATTATCAATTTTTATTCTAAAACGAGCCTTTAACGAGACGAACCGAGCCTTCACGAACCTTACCCGAGCCGAGCCGAACCTGAATACGATTTTTATTTTATCGAGCTGAACCGAACCCAAGCCTTAAAGTATACTAAACGAACCGAACCGAGCCTGGGTTGGTTCGCTCAGGTTCGGCTCGTTTACACCCCTAGTGGGGTGGTCGATGGTCAACGGTGATATCGGTGGAGCGTAGGCTCGACAGCCAAAGCCGGAGCTAGCAGCTATATGGAGGACCCAGAGCTGCAACGAAGCTTGAGAGCTTCGGATCTCGTCGCAGGCTGGGGAGGCGTCGACGGAGCTGTCACCTCCGACAGATGTGCTCCCATTTCTGTTGTGTATCGGCGGATGATGAACGAGGGGCGCGGTGGCGGTGTTTATAGGATGAGGGGGTCGGCGATGGAATCGTACGAGGGATCGTAGGTCGGATCTGATTGGGATTTAACGAGGGGTCGATCGGTGCGAGATTGAGGAGGGGATCGGTGTGAGATCGGTGGTGGGGACCGATGCGAGATTCGCGGGGGAGGAGATCGCAGCGGCGACGAGATTTGGGGGCGGTGGCACGGCCTGAAAGGGGAAAGGAGGGAGTGATTGAGAACGACGTACAGGGGCCGTCAGATCAGCCGAGATCGGACGCCCCTGATGCGTCCACATGGCAATCAAAGGAGGGGAGGCTGAGCACGTGCAGGGCACGTGCTTAGGAGGCACGTGTACTGCACGTGCGTTGTTTAGTTATTTTTTATATAAAAACAAAGTATAAATACTTCCAAAAATGGATGTTACGTGGCGACTCCAGGAGCGGCCACGTGTCAGTCCCAGAAAAATCGAAAAAATAAATACAAAGATAGCTAGAAAAGAAATAGCAAACGACCTCGGATTAAAAATTTTCTTCATGAAAACTCGTCTCAACGAGATTTACAACTTTAATGAAGAGACCAAAACCAAAATCGATCATTTGCATGAAGCGATATTTTTTGGGTATCCCATGTACATATAATACCTTGAATTTTGGGTTTTCTAATTTTTTGTCATTTTAAACCAGATAAAAATCCGAAAAAAATTATGATAAAATAAAAAATAAATATTTGCACATTAATCTATTTTTTTATTTTTATTAAGTAAGAAAAGGAAGAAATAAAATAAAATGTGAAAAAGACTATTTTTGTACAGACAGTTTGTGAAGACTCGGACTCAATTAGTTTCTTTGATTTCAAGCTCAGTTTGGGTTTGGATTTTTGTGCATTTTAATAAAACTTTTATCAAAGAAGACAAATGAAAAATAAATAAAATAAAATGAGTCTATTATGTACATAAAATAATAGGTCGAAAACCGCTAAAATACAAATTATACAAAAGAGGCCCAAAACCCACCTTTCACATATGAGCTCCGGTTCACTTGAACTTGGTCTTGTTTTGAAGGTATTTGAATGTACATTATTTTAAAAGTGAGTAAGATCAAAACGGACACTGGATGAAGAAGAAATTGAGGTTTTAGTCCGGAAATCCTAGAACTAGGGTTTGGGTTTTTGGTCCACAAATTTAAGTTAGTGATTTTTTTGTATTTTTTATTTATACTTGTTAGTAATATGTACATAGTAGAGGTAGTTTCAATTCATTTGGAGTTAGCATGAATTAGTTAAAAATTAGGAAAGTTAGGCTATTTACAGGTCAATTGGACTGTGATTTTTGGCTTCTTATTTTGTGCAAAAATAAGTGATAAAATGACATTCTTATCGAAACATGCATGAATGCTAATTATGTGGAATAAATAAAGAAATGCCCATGAATTTTTAGGGATTTGAGCTTAATTCATTATTTTTAGAGTGATGAAACCTATCTTCGTGCGTGTACAACTTTATTGAAAATCACCTAACTCTAAAAATGAAAAGATAAAAGACCACCATCTCAGTCTTCATTGTGTTGAGTAGGTGAACATGGGGCTTGTTGTGTACATTGATTGTGACTATGGGTCCATTCTCGTTTATCATTCTTTGAGTTCGTAGATCTTTGAGTGTGTGAGTTCTTTTTATTGTGTCCATCTCACCTCCCTTGTCCATATTAATTATCTTCTTTATTTGAGTCGTGATATCGAGTCTTGATCTTCACTCTAGCAGCCAGATTTTGTGGCTGCCTCCTTGTTCATATCACACAATCTCTGGTCCGGCTCAAGGAGACTTTCTCCTTGACCCACAATTTTGTCTTCCTACATCTCGCTCGCCCACCTCGTCCCCTTTGGTATCATCTCTTCTTTCACCAGGAAATGTTGTGCTTGTAGATAAAGCTCGCATCGAGGTTTATGGATTACATTGATTATTTGAAAAAGCCAGGCATGTTTGAGGATGATGAGATTAATGTGCTATCTCTGGTGGCTCTGACTTTTGATATATATGCATGGAATCTATTGAGGACTCTGATTTTTGGCACAATTATAGGTGTGATTTGTCAATTGAGGATTTTTGATCTCGCACACCGGATCGAGGATGCGATTTTTTTTATGATTTGATGATGATTCCATGAGTTCTGATTGTACGCTTTATTTTACGGTTCCACCCTTCTTGATTTAGAGATTTGATGTACTATCTCTATATGTGCTTCAAAGCGATGGTGCCCAGAACCCCCATGATTTCACTCATCTTCTTATAGATCCCTCCTCCATCTTCTAACTTTCCCGTTCACCATTAGTACTACGGGGATCTCTTTATGCACTTTGATCCATCTCAGCAAATTTGGTTGATTTAAGGGATCGTATTGTGATTACCCTGATGATCTTTTATCCCACCCTTGATCTTATGCCCTCCTATTGGTGATTGATCTATTATTTTGAGGACGTGTGACGTGAAGCCAGCATTCCCTTTATCTTCACTGACTCAGCTTGCATTACTCCCCGAGGACTATCTGCGGGAGAATGCGACATTTTCTATACGATCAGTTTCATTCACTACGTGTGTGGGTGTGTGTCCATCTTAATGGGACACGAAACCGAGTCGTCTGATATGTGTTATCGGTCTTACTATCAGATTGTTTGTCCGATCTGTCGGAGCACAAGTTCGGTTATTTTATCTTTATGGACTCCTGTGAGTCTCTTTTCTCCTCGACGGTCTTCACAAGGATAAACCATATTTGTCTGCTTATTCCTTGTATAGTTCACAGTGCTCTCTGAGGATTATCTACAAGAGACTGTGACGGTTTCTAGATTTTTCGATCTTTTCTATTGGGTATCCGATCTGTCGCCTACCAAGATCGCTTCTGATGATCTGTCTGATGTATCTGACTCCGTTGAGTCCACTCACCTTGATGACCCTTGCAAGGATGAGTTCTGTTCTGAATATTCCTTGCCTAGTATGTCTCACTCCTTGAGGGTTATCTGTGGGAGGATACATCATTTTGTAGGTACTCAGTTTCATTTCTTGTGTCTCCAATTTATTGGAGCATGAAGCTGAGTCTTCCCATTTGTGTACTCGATCTCCTCTCTGGTTGTGTCTCCAATTTGTTGGAGCACGGGACCGAGTCTTCTTATTATTCTGAGATCCCTGACTCATCTGAGTCTGCTCACCTTGATGACCCTCGCAGGGTTAATCCATGTCTTCTGATGTTCGGTGCATCCTTGATCTATCGACCTTTTGTCCACCGGATATCCTGTTGTATAGAGAGTCTCCTATTATTCACTTTTTGTATCTTGATAAGACTATGATTGACAATGGAGGAATCTGTATTGATCCTTCCTCCTCCATGTCTTACAGTATTGGCTTTGATCCTTCACTTTATTCTTATGAGTTGATGTTCTACTTACTGCTACCGGTTCCTGGCTTAATTTTTTAATCTGTTGATCCCGGTAGTGGACACCCATTTGATTGAATAACCGGGTGTCTTCATCCTTCTAACCACGTCACCGTTCTCACAGGGAGACGATGGCGAAAGTACGGTACTCCTTTGTCAGATGCCACCATGCACTTCATCATTCTCCACTTGTTGTATATATGTTTTGTCTTTGATTCCTTCTTTCTCCCGTATGTCCAGAGCACCCCAGATCATTCGTCATATCTGTGTGTCTATACCTAGGACGTGCTTTGACCTAAGTATAGCGGGTGCACCTAGTATGTGTTCTTTTTCCATTCTGTTCCATCACTTCTGTCGTTTCCTATACTTAGGGATCTTTTACCCTAAGTACAGGGGGAGTGATGCGTACATTCATCCTTCGTATCTTTCTTTTCATTGATCCCCTCCATTGTCTCCTCTCTTGTTGATTTTATCTGCTATACTTAGGGATATCTCACCCTAAGTATATGGAGAGACAGACCGAGTTGTGATCTGTTCATTCCCGTCCTTAACCATCCCCGCCTTGTGTACAGCCTGCTATACTTAGGATTATTTGATCCTAAGTATGGGGGCGGTCGACTTCTCATACGTTCATTCCTTCCATCTTCGTTCATTTATTAGGCTTTTCTATACTCAGTACGAGTTATGTCTTCTCTTTTTCTCTCTGGTCTATGAGGACATAGCACAAGCTAAATATAGGGGGTCGTATATACTCTGTATATACTTTAGTCATAACTCATATTTTCATATTTTAAATAAGTATGGCCAATATATATATATGTACAAGTCATTAATAAAATAATGCATTATTCCTCAAATCTTTTTCAATATACTAATTAATAAATCAGGTTAAAAATATTATTGCAAAATGATTTGAAGAATGGTTTGATCCGTTTGGAAAACTTTTTGTAAAATATTTTTAAACTTTGTAGAAATATTCTCATTTGTAAAATTTCTTTTCTTTGTATGAAATAAATTATTTTGAAAACCTATTTGCAAATGATTTTGAAAATGGTTGCAAAAATATTTTGAATAATCTATATATACTATTTGAAAAATCTTTGCGAAAATGGCTTTCAAATATTTGTAAATACTTGCAAAAAATACTTTGTACTATAGTTTTTAAAATTGATTTCTAATAAGTTTGAGGAATACATGCATCAATAAAAATAGATATAAAATAAAAATTATATAAATAATAAACATCATTTATCAATTGTATATACATACCTATAACAATAACCAATATTTAACTTGTGAATTCTTCAACTCTTATGTCTTGTAAATAAATAAAAAGAAGCATGCCCATGTAAATAGCTACGCATATTTCTTATTTTCTGACAAAAAACTTTTATTTCAAAATCTTTTGAAAAATGCATCATCAAAATGTTTTCTTCATTGTACATAGCATTTGCGTAGCATTCGCATTTTCCGGATTGAGCATGATGTTTAAACTAGTCTAAGTAAAGTCGAAGATTGGAGCTTGGTTGGACCTTACTGCACCTAACTTCACTGGAACATTATGGGAACTAGATTTAAGGTACTTCTGGTCTATTCAGACTTAATTCTTTGAGACTCAGGGCTGGTTTCAAGACACCTCAACTGACTAAATAGAAATTTTCGAGACGCACGCATGACTCTTGTTAGTCGTGGCCTAATTTGGAAATTTACACCTTTTACTTGGCTCAACTCAGTTGGAGTGGTGAGGAGATTGGATTTACCGGTATGAGACGCACACAAGTGGAAATATTTGTCCTCCTCTAGGGAGGGAAGTGCACCCCAATCCGTCCAATAGCAAAGACGTATAAAGACGAGAGAGTGGGGTTGCAATAATGCTTCAAAAGAGGGATAGTCTTTTGGCTCAAGAGGAAAAACTCCTTATGTAAATGTTGTTGTATATAGTATTTTAAAAAAACTCCAAAAAAAATGGACATGCCTGAGTGAAAATAAAATGCTTGCTGGAGTGTACATATTTATATAGTCAATTAGCAAGCTTGAGCTTCAAAGTCATATCATGTGAGCCTGCAGCTGCATGACTTGACTACACTGGTCATGCATCCTAGGATAGGTAGCTACAGTGGTTGCCATCCGTTCTTCTCTTCACCCCCTCCTCTTGAGTCGGATGCACTTGAACTTAGAAAAGAATACCCCGCTCCTCGAGGAAAGAGTTGTTGGATAGGGAAATCATTGGGTTGTCATTCTGGAGAAGTCAGTTCTTTTGTCATTTCAGTTGGGGAGAACCACTATCACTTACAATGTACAAGTCAGCTTCATAGTCATAAGGGTTGCGTATGATGTAGACTAGTTCTGACATGGCTATTGAGGTGGTTTGAATCGAGTTCTGTGACTCACGAAGCCTGTTGTGTTTTAAATTTGGTTCCCAACAAGGTTCCACATACACTTTCACATCAAGATGTGACTTAAGCTCCAAAGTTTGATTTTGTAAAGACAAGCTGGAAAATTAGCTTAATCCACTTTCTTTCTTTTTCTATTCTTTCTTTTTATTTTGTCGCGCTTATTACATAAGTGTTTGTTAGAGATTAGCAAAGGCAAGTATAGGGGGTGATTGTTTACTCCGGAGACCGGTGGTCTTAAGTTCCTCACAAGGCGTGAACTTAGTCGCTGAGTCGACGACACGAAATCCGGAATAAGACAACAATTAACCCACAGTAAATATATGCAATGAATATCCAAAAATGTGGAGTTAAAATTTATTATAACTCTACATGCAAATGTGTATAGGTGTAAGTACAGGTAGAGGTCGAACACTGGGAGGCGAATGATTGTATGTAATGTATCATTCAATTATTCAATCATTGGTTCATGTCCTTTTATTGTTTTAGTGGGTTTGGGATTTTTGTAATTTTTTATATTTTTTTTTGTTTTTATAATTTTTATTTTGTTTTTATATTTTATATTTTTTTTAATTATATTTTTAGTTATATAAATATAAATATTTAAATATATAAGATATATATATAAAGAGATGTATATATAAGAACAAAGAGAGAGGAATAATATAATATATATATAAATACTTAAAATATATAGTTATAATTTTTTTTAGCTTTTTAATATTTTTCTAATTTTTTTGTTATTTTTTTGCAATATTTCTAATTTTTATGTATTTTTAATTTCAAAAATGTCCACAATATAGGACTAAATAATTAGCCGAATATAATTTGGGTTTGTAAAAATATAAAATAAACTCCAAAAATTCCTAAATTAATTTTTATACATTAATAATAATATATAGATACTGATAAAAGAAAAAAATAAATTTTTGGGGTTTTTTAAGGATTTTTCTATTTTTTTGTTGGATTTTGGAGCTCTCTGATTTTTTTAATTTTCTTTTTCATATTTTTAGGGTTTTTCAATTTCTGGATTCAATATAGATATAAATATACCATATATAATCTTTTTGGGATTTTTCAAAACATTTTCTAATTTTTTTTATTTTCTAATTTAGACAGTGCAAAAATGGCTTCTATTTCATTTTTAATAATTAGAAAAAATGCAAAAAATTCGAAATAAAATATGGGCGTGAACAAGCATGGCATGGAGCACCTATCCTAATTTTTGTGGATTTTTAGAATCCATCTAGGTATTTTTAATAAATGGATAAAAGACACAAAAATAATTAAGCCTGGCAGGGTTATTTTTGCAAATATAATAAATTACAGGGGCAGCAGTGCAAAAATTTCAATAGAAATAAACATTTATTTAAACTTTTAGAACTATTTTACAATATCCAAAAACCGCCAGGGGTTACATGCAAAATTTCCCACGCCTCACGTGGGACTGCACGTGAGGCGCGGCAGGACCTAAATGTAATTTCAAGAAACTCAGGGGTCCTACTGCAAAATATACAATTATTTTATAACGTGCAAAAATATTTACAGAATTAAATAATAAATACTAAAAAGGCGGGGGCTGGATATGCAAATTACCCCCAAGAGGCGCTTCATCCGACGGCTGATGTGAGTCACTAATACACGTGGAGCCTCCACGTGCGCCGATGATGGTTCGCTGCTGGATGGCTGAGATTAGATCAGCCAAGCTGATCTGACGGTCGATGCAGAGCTCCATCCAACGGTGTTGATCTCATCTAGGGCCTTCGTCTTCATCCAACGGCAGAGAGCACACGTGCAAGAACAGGGAAGAACACCCACCGGGGCATGCTTCTTCCGACCCGATCTCGCTCTCCCGCCGATCATCGCTGCTCCTGAAGGTCCCAATCGCTTCCTGGAAGGTGGCTTGATATGTTGGAGGTGTGGGATCGACCGGAGGCACACTGGAGCGGCGCCACGAGCTCGAAGAAGGATAGCAGCTCCAGGTACCTCCGCCCGCTTGAAACTCGACTCCTGGTGTGCTTTGGGGAACCTAACCTGCACAGAAAGACAGAGGGGGTCGAGGGCGTCTCCCTCGACCCGGGGTTTGAAGCTGAAAGCACAGGGGTGATGATGGGCGAGGAAGCTCCGGCGAAGGGTGGTGGAGGAGCTTCGTTTCGCGGGACCAGGAAGGCTCCGGTTGGTAGGAGGTGACTGGAAGGTGGAGACGGCGATAGGGAAGGAAATGGAGGCGAAATGGTGGCGAGGCACAGTCGGAAACACGGTGAAAAGCTCGCCGGAGAAGAGCTCCGGCGAACTACGAAATCACTAAACTAGGCTACGCTACGAATCTAAATGCGAAATAAAATGCGGGAATAAAATGCTGGAACAAAAATCTACCTAAAATGGAAAGGGTGCAGCTCTTATACCTGGGGGCCGCCAGGGAGCAGGGTGGCCGCCGGAGCGCCACCGCGACAAAACTTCCTCCATCTCCGGCCGAAGCGAGGTGCTGGGAAGCGCCTCCTGTCACGAGGGCTTCACCAGGAGCTCTCTCAAGCACAAAGAAGGGGGTGAAATTGGCCAAATTCGGCGGAGAAGGAGGAGGGTTTTATTTATACACAATCCAAGGGACCCCCAGTAACCGGCGATTATTAAAGAATCTGTGGTATGTACAAGGGATCCAATAGGACGACGAGAATCTTGGATGATCAGAGAACAAAATCCGTGAAGGATTCGAGGGCGATGAATGAAAGGGACGCCCAGGAAAAAGGCATGAAAATAGGGGAAAAGACAGTTCACGTCAGGTCAGGCGCCTGGGGGCGCAGTTGACCGACCGGTCAACAAACGCCAGGACCTGATTGGTCCACGTCAACCAGAAATTGACTGATTTATTTAACGTATTAAATGAATTAATTAGGTTTTATTTATAAAATAAAAAATGTTTATAAATTAATATAGTATTTATTTATGATTTTTATTTATTTTTTTGAAGTATTTTATTACGGTTTTATTAAAATAATGTATTTATAAGTATATTCATATATATTTATTTTTATTTTGTTTATTTTTATTTTATTATTTTATTTTCTTATTTTATAAATTTGTAATTTATTTCTATGAATATAAATATATTTTTATTTCATTTTTATGAGTTTATTTACATTTTTAAATAAATGTGTTTATGTATATGTAGGTATACTTATAGGTAGTTTACCTATATATTATTTACATTTCATTTATTTAATGAATTCTATTTATTTTTATTTTGGATTTGTATTTTTAATAAGTTATATATAATATATACATTGTTATAAAAATACAAATGAATAAAGAATCAAAGAATAAAAATCCCTTTTATTTATGTACATATAGGTAGCATAGGTATTTTGCCTAGGTATTACCTAGGCTTATTTTATTTTACAAAATATTTTTGGTTTTATTCTAATTTTAGTATGTACATGAATTATATACATTATCTACAAAATCCTAAAAATATAATTTTGTAAGAATAATAAATATTGAATAAAATGAATATTTTAATCAGGTCTATATACAAGGAGGGCCAAAAACCTAACTTCCACAGATGGACTCCAAAGATCATGAAACCAATTTTATAAAATAGTTCTTGGAATGCTATATACAATTAAAGGTGAGTTTGGGTGATTTGGAGTTTTTATTTGCAAGATATGGGTCTGTGAAGTTGAGATTTTTGCTTTTTATTCTGTGTATAAAATGTACACTGAGTCTTATTTTTATACAAACTCAATTTTGTAATTTTATTTGCATTATTACCTACAACTTTCGTGAACAAAGTTTCTTTATTTGATGAATAAATAATTATATACAAAATAGGTGTCAAAAATGCATAAATGGATGAATAAATAAATGAGGTATTTATTGTACTCTTGGCCCTTATCTCCCCCTACTTTATTCCTTGTCGACGAGTTCCATGCTGGCCTTGGTCTCGGGGTTAGGGTCATAAAATATTTGCAATATTTTATTCCTTTTTCTTTTCTTCTCTTTATTCTATAATTTTGGCATTAAAAACCTTATTTAATGTACAATAAATACAAGAAACAATGAATGCTATTATATACAAATTAATGCTATTTACATGCATTTGCTGGGGTTTTTAAGGCCAAAATGATAGAATAAAGGTGATGAAATGGAGATTCATCACCCCCCTATACTTGCCTTTGCGAGTCCCTAGCAAATACTTATGCAATAAGTACAAAATGAACAAAGAATAAGAAGAAAAGAAAAAGCAAAAATAAAGAATTCAAAGAATAAATTGAATTGATCATGATTTATTAAACTCATCTGTACAAAATCAAAGTTTGGAGCTCAGGTTAGACCTTGGTGTGAGAATGTGTGCGGAACCTAGTCGGGAACCAAATTTAAAACACAACAGCCTTCGAGAGTCACAGAACTCGGTTCAAATCACCTCAATAGCCAGGTCAGAACTAGCCTACATCATACGCAAACCCTTATGACTATGAAGCTGACTTGTACAGTGTAAGTGATAGTGGCTCTCCCCAACTGAAATGACAAAGAGACTAGCTTCTCCAGAATGACAACCCACAGTAAACTTAGTCGCTGAGTCGACCACACGAAATCCGGAATAAGACAACAATTAACCCACAGTAAATATATGCAATGAATATCCAAAAATGTGGAGTTAAAATTTATTATAACTCTACATGCAAATGTGTATAGGTGTAAGTAGAGGTAGAGGTCGAACACTGGGAGGCGAATGGTTGTATGTAATGTATCATTCAATTATTCAATCATTGGTTCATGTCCTTTTATTGTTTTAGTGGGTTTCGGGTTTTTGTAATTTTTTTATATTTTTTTTTTGTTTTTATAATTTTTATTTTGTTTTTATATTTTATATTTTTTTTAATTATATTTTTAGTTATATAAATATAAATATTTAAATATATAAGATATATATATAAATAGATGTATATATAAGAACAAAGAGAGAGGAATAATATAATATATATATACTTAAATTATATAGTTATAATTTTTTTAGCTTTTTAATATTTTTCTAATTTTTTTGTTATTTTCTTTTTGCAATATTTCTAATTTTTGCGTATTTTTAATTTCAAAAATGTCCACAATATAGGACTAAATAATTAGCCGAATATAATTTGGGTTTGTAAAAATATAAAATAAACTCCAAAAATTCCCAAATTAATTTTTATACATTAATAATAATATATAGATACTTATAAAAGAGAAAAATATATTTTTGGGGTTTTTTAAGGATTTTTCTATTTTTTTGTTGGATTTTGGAGCTCTCTGATTTTTTTAATTTTCTTTTTCATATTTTTAGGGTTTTTCAATTTCTGGACTCAATATAGATATAAATATACCCATATATGATCTTTTTGGGATTTTTCAAAAACATTTTCTAATTTTTTTGTATTTTCTAATTTAGACAGTGTAAAAATGGCTTCTATTTTATTTTTAATAATTAGGAAAAATGCAAAAAATGCGAAATAAAATATGGGCGTGAACAAGCATGGCATGGAGCACCTATCCTAATTTTTGTGGATTTTTAGAAGCCATCTAGGTATTTTTAATAAATGGATAAAAGACACAAAAATAATTAAGCCTGGCAGGGGTATTTTTGCAAATATAATAAATTACAGGGGCAGCAGTGCAAAAATTCCAATAGAAATAAACATTTATTTAAACTTTTAGAACTATTTTACAATATCCAAAAACTGCCAGGGGTTACATGCAAAATTTCCCGCGCCTCACGTGGGACTGCACGTGAGGCGCGGAAGGACCTAAATGTAATTTCAAGAAACTCAGGGGTCCTACTGCAAAATATACAATTATTTTATAACGTGCAAAAATATTTACAGAATTAAATAATAAATACAAAAAAGGCGGGGGCTGGATATGCAAATTACCCCCAAGAGGTGCTTCATCCGACGGCTGATGTGAGTCACTAATACACGTGGCGCCTCCACGTGCGCCGATGACGGTTCGCTGCTGGATGGCTTAGATTAGATCAGCCAAGCTGATCTGACGGTTGATGCAGAGCTCCATCGAACGGTGCTGATCTCATCTAGGGCCTTCGTCTTCATCCAACGGCAGAGAGCACACGTGCAAGAACAGGGAAGAACACCCCCGGGGCATGCTTCTTCCGACCCGATCTCGCTCTCCCGCCGATCATCGCTGCTCCTGAAGGTCCCAATCGCTTCCTGGAAGGTGGCTTGATCTGCTGGAGGTGTGGGATCGACCGGAGGCACCCTGGAGCGGCGCCACGAGCTCGAAGAAGGATAGCAGCTCCAGGTACCTCCGCCCGCTTGAAACTCGACTCCTGGTGCACTTTGGGGCACCTAACCTGCACAGAAAGACAGAGGGGCTCGAGGGCATCTCCCTCGACCCGGGGTTTGAAGCTGAAAGCACAGGGGTGATGATGGGCGAGGAAGCTCCGGCGAAGGGTGGTGGAGGAGCTTCGTTTCGCGGAACCAGGAAGGCTCCGGTTGGTAGGAGGTGACTGGAAGGTGGAGACGGCGATAGGGAAGGAAATGGAGGCGAAATGGTGGCGAGGCACAGTCGGAAACACGGTGAAAAGCTCACCGGAGCAGAGCTCCGGCGAACTACGAAATCACTAAACTAGGCTACGCTACGAATCTAAATGCGAAATAAAATGCGGGAATAAAATGCTGGAACAAAAATCTACCTAAAAATGTAAAGGGCGCAGCTCTTATACCTGGGGGGCGCCAGGGAGCAGGGTGGCCGCCGCAGCGCCACCGCGACAAAACTTCCTCCATCTCCGGCCGAATCGAGGTGCTGGGAAGCGCCTCCTGTCACGAGGGCTTCGCCAGGTGCTCTCTCAAGCACAAAGAAGTGGGTGAAATTGGCCAAATTCGATGGACAAGGAGGAGGGTTTTATTTATACACAATCCAAGGGACCCCCAGTAACCGGCGATTATTAAAGAATCGGTGGTATGTACAAGGGATCCAATAGGACGGCGAGAATCTTGGATGATCAGAGAACAAAATCCGTGAAGGATTCGAGGGCGATGGATGAAAGGAATGCCCAGGAAAAAGGCATGAAAATAGGGGAAAAGACAGTTCACGTCAGGTCAGGCGCCTGGGGGCGCAGTTGACCGACCGGTCAACAAACGCCAGGACCTGATTGGTCCACGTCAACCAGAAATTGACTGATTTATTTAACGTATTAAATGAATTAAATAGGTTTTATTTATAAAATAAAAAATGTTTATAAATTAATATAGTATTTATTTATGATTTTTATTTATTTTTTTGAAGTATTTTATTACGGTTTTATTAAAATAATGTATTTATAAGTATATTCATATATATTTATTTTTATTTTGTTTATTTTTATTTTATTATTTTATTTTCTTATATACAAAATTTGTAATTTATTTCTATGAATATAAATATATTTTTATTTCATTTTTATGAGTTTATTTACATTTTTAAATAAATGTGTTTATGTATATGTAGGTATACTTATAGGTAGTTTACCTATATATTATTTACATTTCATTTATTTAATGAATTCTATTTATTTTTATTTTGGATTTGTATTTTTAATAAGTTATATATAATATATACATTGTTATAAAAATACAAATGAATAAAGAATCAAAGAATAAAAATCCCTTTTATTTATGTACATATAGGTAGCATAGGTATTTTGCCTAGGTATTACCTAGGCTTATTTTATTTTACAAAATATTTTTGGTTTTATTCTAATTTTAGTATGTACATGAATTATATACATTATCTACAAAATCCTAAAAATATAATTTTGTAAGAATAATAAATATTGAATAAAATGAATATTTTAATCAGGTCTATATACAAGGAGGGCCAAAAACCTAACTTCCACAGATGGACTCCAAAGATCATGAAACCAATTTTATAAAATAGTTCTTGGAATGCTATATACAATTAAAGGTGAGTTTGGGTGATTTGGAGTTTTTATTTGCAAGATATGGGTCTGTGAAGTTGAGATTTTTGCTTTTTATTCTGTGTATAAAATGTACACTGAGTCTTATTTTTATACAAACTCAATTTTGTAATTTTATTTGCATTATTATCTACAACTTTCGTGAACAAAGTTTCTTTATTTGATGAATAAATAATTATATACAAAATAGGTGTCAAAAATGCATAAATGGATGAATAAATAAATGAGGTATTTATTGTACTCTTGGCCCTTATCTCCCCCTACTTTATTCCTTGTCGACGAATTCCATGCTGGCCTTGGTCTCGGGGTTAGGGTCATAAAATATTTGCAATATTTTATTCCTTTTTCTTTTCTTCTCTTTATTCTATAATTTTGGCATTAAAAACCTTATTTAATGTACAATAAATACAAGAAACAATGAATGCTATTATATACAAATTAATGCTATTTACATGCATTTGCTGGGGTTTTTAAGGCCAAAATGATAGAATAAAGGTGATGAAATGGAGATTCATCACCCCCTATACTTGCCTTTGCTAGTCCCTAGCAAATACTTATGCAATAAGTACAAAATGAACAAAGAATAAGAAGAAAAGAAAAAGCAAAAATAAAGAATTCAAAGAATAAATTGAATTGATCATGATTTATTAAACTCATCTGTACAAAATCAAAGTTTGGAGCTCAGGTTAGACCTTGGTGTGAGAATGTGTGTGGAACCTAGTCGGGAACCAAATTTAAAACACAACAGCCTTCGAGAGTCACAGAACTCGGTTCAAATCACCTCAATAGCCAGGTCAGAACTAGCCTACATCATACGCAAACCCTTATGACTATGAAGCTGACTTGTACAGTGTAAGTGATAGTGGCTCTCCCCAACTGAAATGACAAAGAGACTAGCTTCTCCAGAATGACAACCCAATGATTCCCTAATCCAACAGCTCTTTCCTCGAGGAGCAGGGTATTCCCTTCTAAGTTCAAGTGGCATCCAACTCAAGAGGAGGAGGTAGAGAAAAGAATGGATGGTAGCCAGTGTAGCTACCTATCCTGGGATGCAAGACCAGTGTAGTCAAGTCATCCAGCTGCAGGCTCACATGGTATAACTTTGATGCTCAAGCTTGCTTATTTTCTATACAACATATATATATATACTCCGGCAGGCACTTTTTTTTATTATTATTATTTTCAAGCCTGTCCACTTTTTTGGAGTTTTTTTTCTTTTTTTTTCAAACATACTATTTACAGCAGCATTTACATAAGGACTTTTTCCTCTTGAGCCAGAAGACTATCCCTCTTTTGAAGCTTTATCGCAACCCACAGTCTCCTGTCTTTAGACCTCATGGCTACTGGACCAGGTTGGGGTGCACTTCCCTCCCTAGACGAGGACGAATGTTTCCACCCGTGTGCGTCTCAGACTGGCAAATCCAACCCCCTCACCACTCCAACTGAGTTGAGCCAAGTGAAAGGTGCAAGTGTGCAAGTTAGGTCACGGTCGGCAAGAGTCATACGTGTGTTTCGAAAAGTTCTAGTTAGTCCACTGAGGTGACTTGAACCCAGCCCTGATTTCTCAAAGAATTAAGTCTGAATAGACCTGAAGTACCTTAAACCTAGTTCCCATAAGGTTCCAGTGCAGTTAGGTGCAGTAAGGTCTAACCAAGCTCCAATCTTCGACTTTATTGGACTAGTTCAAACATCAAGCTCAATCAAAGAATATAAATGCTATGCAAATGCTCTTTACAAATATGCAATTTTTTCAGAGAATTTTGAAAACAAAGAGATAAATTTTTACACAAAGAATTTTTACAAATAATTTTGGCACTCAAAGTATAAGATATGTACAGCTATTTACACGGGCGTGTCGCTTTATTTTAAAGAATGTTTAAAGAATTTATAATTTAGTTTTTATTTATAGGTATATATGTACACTTATTAAAGAATTGTGCTTATTTTTATTTATAATTATATATTTAGTTTTTATTATATGTGACTATTCCTCAAACTTATTTGACACAAATTTTTCAAACAATTTTTGAAAACTATAGTCCAAAATAATTTTTACAAACATTTTTACAAACATGTACACACATTTGAAAATCATTTTGCAAAGGTTTTTCAAAACATTATATATAGATTTTTCAAAATATTTTTGCAACCATTTTTCAAACCATTTGCAAATCGTTTTTCAAACATTTTATTTCACACAAAGAAAATAAATTTTTACAAACCACACATTTTTACACAGGTTGAAAACATGTAACAAAACGTTTTCAAAATAGTTTTCAATAAATGTTCACGAAGATTTTCACACTATTTTTCAAACATTTTGCAAAAAATATTTTCACCTGATTTATTAATCAGTATATACAAAAAGAATTCGAGGAATAATCACATCTCTTTTTATTAATGGGTTTTTTAATGAATTTAAAGAATTATTAGCCATATTATTACAAAAGTACGAGTTATGGATAAAGTATATACATAGTATATACGACCCCCCTATACTTAGCTTGAGCTATGTCCTCATAGATCGAAAAGAAAAGAGAAGACATAACTCGTACTGAGTATAGACAAGTCTAGAGAATATACGAATAAGAGATGAAGGAAATAGAAGTTGACCGTCCCCCCTATACTTAGGATCAAGTAATCCTAAGTATAGCGGACTGTACACAAAGCAGGGAGGGTCAAGGGTGGGAATAAACAGATCAAAGAATTAACAAATCAAGGGTGCGCCCCCCTATACTTAGGACAAAGTATGTCCTAAGTACAGAAAACTGACACAAAGGGGCGACACCTTTTATTTAGATTCAGAAGATAGAAAAGGAAAAGAAGAAAAGAAGAAAAGAAGAGATATATACAGATAGATGGAAAGATCGTGGAGAATATACGCATCACTCCCCCTAGACTTAGGGTGAGATAGCCCTAAGTATAGGCAAGAACAGGAGTGACGAAAAAGTGCAAGGAAAGAACAACTCGGTGTGTGCCCCCCTATACTTAGGACAAGGTACGTCCTAAGTGTAGACACAATGATGTGGCGATAGATCTGGGGCACACTAAAACATATGGGAGAAAGAAGGAATAGACAAAACACATATATACACTAGCGAAAAATGGGTGAAGTACAGGACGGTGTCTGGTAAGCGACAACCGTACTATCATCGCCGTCTCCCTGTGAGAACGATGACGCAGCCAGAAGGTGAAAAGACACCCTGATATGCCGTCAGGTGGGTGTCGGCTACCGAGGACACACAGATCAGAAAGTAAAGTAGGGATTGGTAGCGTAAAGCTGGTGATCGGCTCATATGGTCAACATGAGGGAATATTGCCGATACCGTAAGACCGGGAGGAAGAAAGAGCAGTACAGACTCCTCCGGTCAATCATGGTCTCAGATAGATCGGAAATAAAGCATATGAGACTGTGTGATGCACGGTGGTGAAATAATCTGAACGTCACAAGAATATACCGAGCAGCACCATATGTGGCTCACTCCTGCGAGGGTCCTCAAGGTGAGCAAAATCAGAGAATAATCAGAGTACTCGGCTCCGTGCTCCCTCAGATAGGAGACACAATCAGGGAGGAGACCGAGTACACAAGTCAGAAGACCCGGCTTCGTGCTCCACCAACTGGGAGACACCAGAGATGAAGCCGAGTACCTACAAAATGATGTACTCTCCCGCAGATAACCCTCGAGGAGTAGTGCATGCTAGTCAATGAATAATCAGAACAGAAGCTCACCCTTGCGAGAGTCGTCAAGGAGAGCGGGCTGAAAGGAGCCTGATCCATCAGACGGATCATAGAAACGGTCTCGGTAGGCGACAGATCGGCTACCAGCAGAAGAGACCGTAAAATCAAGAAAGTGTGGCAGCGTCCCGCAAATAACCCTCGGGGAGCGGGCCGCCAACTAGTCATGAAAATAGCATATATCAGAAGCTCAACCTTGCGAGGACCGTCAAGGCGAGCAGACTCAAAGGAGTCTTATCAGATGGGTCCCATGATCCGCAGATCGGATACGCAACTCAAGATGGGACCAAAAATCAAGTGTATCAGACGACTCGATTCCGTGCTCCGCAGATCGGAGACACAGTCAGAAGTGGGAATCGAGCGTAAAGAGAGTGTCGCAGTCCCCCGCAGATAGTCCTCGGAGAGTACTGTGAACTAAGCAAAGAATAGTCAGAAAGTGCCTCTACCTTGCGAGGGTCGTCAAGGAGAGACGAGGGCTCAAAGGAGTCGGGTCCATCAGACGGACCCACATAGTGGCCTCAGTAGTCGACAAATCAGCTACCAACAGAAAAGACCAATCAGATCGGAAATATGTCATAGTCTCCCGCAGATAACCCTCGGGGAGCTACGAGCTAGGCGGGGAATAATCAGAAAAATGGAGCTCTACCTTGCGAGGACCGTCAAGGAGAGCGGACTCAGATGAGTCTAGGACATTGGCCTCGTGTACTGACAGGTCGGGTACACAATCACAGGGGGAGGCCAATTAAGCATATCATCTGACTCGGTTCCAGGTCCCATAACAATGGCGACCGAAGCAGTGAGTGAAACCGTAGTCCTAAAAATTGTTGCATTCTCCCGCAGTCCTCGGGGAGTAATGCGAGCTAGATCAATGTAGGTCATGGGAACGACGGCAAGTCATCTCAGGTCCTCAAAAGCAATAAATCATTCAATCATCCGGAGGGCATAAGATCATGCAAGGGAGCAAATAATCTTGTCATTCACCGAACATCCCTTGGGTCACTCCAGTCAGCTGAGATGGCACGAAAAATAGTCAGGAATCCTCAAAGTGCCATAGGTGGATCAGAGAGTCAGGAAATCAAGGATGGGTCAATCAGGAAGATGAGAGATCATGTAGGATCCGCACACATTTATCAAGAAGCCCAGAGTAGAATAATCGGTTAATCCTCAAAAATCAATATGGGTGGAACCTCAAGGTAGATAGATCAATCAATACTCATGAAATCATCACCAAGTCATCGCATCACATTACATCCTCAATCCGGTGTGCGAGACCAAAAATTCCTCAATAATGCATCACACCTATGCTCTTGCATCATCAAAAATCCTCAAGAAGCCCATATGCATGTATCAAAGACAAATCCATCATATCAATCTCAGCAACCTCAACATCATCGGCCCGACTTACACCAATAATCTGTATAAATAATCCTCGATGCGGGCCTCATCATTATGCACAGCATTCCCAGGTAAAGGGAGATATGACACATGGGACACGAGGGAGATGGATAAGAAGGGTACACAATGAGGTGGAGGAGCTGATTGAGCGTGCGTGCCAATATCATGGGGAGTAGAAAGGTGATACAGAGGGTACGAGGAGGGCGGGCGAGAAGATCGAGACACAGACAAAATTGGGTGTTCCACACAAGGCGGGAACACCGTCAAAATTGCGGTCCGAAGAGCGGTCTCTCCTCGAACCAGAGAAGATGGTACGATGGATACATATAATATAGTGAAGAAGCAGGAAACAAAGGACTTGGCGAAGAATGATTGAGCTCAAGCGCCAATATCACGACTCGATCCAACATGAAGAGATATATGTATAAGAGAGATAGAGAGACTCAAAGATAAAAAATAAATGACTCACGCGGTGGGACCGACTACTCTAGGGATGAAAGAAAAACACAATGAACTCCAAGTCACAATCAAGACATAAGGCAAAACCCCCGATTCACCTACTCAACACAGTGAAGACCATCGGGTGACGGTCATTTATCTTTTCAATTTTTAGAGTTAGGTGAGAACACAAAGTTGTACAATCACATAGGAGGCTTGATAGGATTTGGGCTCTACTCCTTAGTGTGTACGTGAGCACTTAAAACGCGTCCAATGAGGGGGTTGCTCTCCCCAAGACAAGGAATCCATTACGTTTTATTTTTAAGTCCAATAGAGTTAGCAGTCCCGATTTTATTTAAGTTATGACTTTTTTGGGTATTTTCAATGCACGTGCCTATCGAGGTTCCAATTTCAATTAAGCATCCTAGGTTGGCAAAATCAGAGGGAGAAGATCGGAAAAGCCATGCAAGTCGGAACACGATGATGCATGCCAAGTAAGAAGACTTACAGTGCCTCCCAGCTCTCTCCATGCGGGATGCATAACAGAATTTGAAACCTATGCTATATGCAAATGCAAACCGAAGAAATCGCCCTAGGTACAAAAATTGCTATTATCGTGAAGCACCACAAGTCGCTCATTAGTCTTTAGCCTCAAAAAGTCCGGTCTTGGCTCACCCCTCCTCTGTGCTCAACACACTTGAGCTTAGGAGAAAGCGCTTTGCGGGGCTCGCTGTGGCACAATGGCTAAGAGACAAATGAACGGTTGTTTAGAGTTTGATCTAGGTCCAAAGCGAACTATAGGTACATGCAAATATTAGGGTGTTTGGACCTAACTCTACGAGCAAGCAACTCCTAAGCTAAGGCTCATTCACACAAAATAATAAAAATGAAATAAAAGAAAAGAAAAAGAGTTCAAGTCATCGAGGCCCCCAAGGGAACAATCCCTTGGGCAATGGACCTCGGGAGTCGAAGTGTACCTGTGAGAGTCCTGTATTATTACAAAATTCTAAGGGTCGCTCTCTCACATAAATATACATATTAAAATAAAATAAAATGCATGAAAATGGAGACTGTCTTCAAAAATTCTCCTTCATGTGTCATGGATGCTCTCTCCTGTTGGCTTGGCATAGAAGAGCCAACTCTGCCTTGCTTGGGTGCATAGGTCCTCCTAAGAGGTCCTCCTTCGCTTGGCGGTCCCTCGCATCAAAGACAAAGAAAGGAGATGGTCAGAACAATCAATCAAATAGTGTTAAATAAAAATAAAAATCACACAAATAAATAAATGAAGGACATGAGCAAACAATTGAATAAATAGACAAATATGCTTACAAAATCATACAAAATCCGTTGCCTCCCCGGCAACGGCGCCATTTGTTTGCTCCGGAGATCGGTGGTCTTAAGTTCCTCACAAGGCGTGAACTTAGTCGTTGAGTCGACCACACGAAATCCGGAATAAGACAACAATTAACCCACAGTAAATATATGAAATGAATATCCAAAAATGTGGAGTTAAAATTTATTATAACTCTACATGCAAATGTGTATAGGTGTAAGTAGAGGTAGAGGTCGAACACTGGGAGGCGAATGGTTGTATGTAATGTATCATTCAATTATTCAATCATTGGTTCATGTCCTTTTATTGTTTTAGTGGGTTTCGGGTTTTTGTAATTTTTTTATATTTTTTTGTTTTTATAATTTTTATTTTGTTTTTATATTTTATATTTTTTTTAATTATATTTTTAGTTATATAAATATAAATATTTAAATATATAAGATATATATATAAATAGATGTATATATAAGAACAAAGAGAGAGGAATAATATAATATATATATATATACTTAAAATATATAGTTATAATTTTTTAGCTTTTTAATATTTTTCTAATTTTTTTTTATTTTCTTTTTGCAATATTTCTAATTTTTATGTATTTTTAATTTCAAAAATGTCCACAATATAGGACTAAATAATTAGCCGAATATAATTTGGGTTTGTAAAAATATAAAATAAACTCCAAAAATTCCCAAATTAATTTTTATACATTAATAATAATATATAGATACTTATAAAAGAGAAAAATATATTTTTGGGGTTTTTTAAGGATTTTTCTATTTTTTGTTGGATTTTGGAGCTCTCTGATTTTTTTAATTTTCTTTTTCATATTTTTAGGGTTTTTCAATTTCTGGACTCAATATAGATATAAATATACCCATATATGATCTTTTTGGGATTTTTCAAAAACATTTTCTAATTTTTTTGTATTTTCTAATTTAGACAGTGTAAAAATGGCTTCTATTTTATTTTTAATAATTAGGAAAAATGCAAAAATGCGAAATAAAATATGGGCGTGAACAAGCATGGCATGGAGCACCTATCCTAATTTTTGTGGATTTTTAGAAGCCATCTAGGTATTTTTAATAAATGGATAAAAGACACAAAAATAATTAAGCCTGGCAGGGGTATTTTTGCAAATATAATAAATTACAGGGGCAGCAGTGCAAAAATTCCAATAGAAATAAACATTTATTTAAACTTTTAGAACTATTTTACAATATCCAAAAACTGCCAGGGGTTACATGCAAAATTTCCCGCGCCTCACGTGGGACTGCACGTGAGGCGCGGAAGGACCTAAATGTAATTTCAAGAAACTCACGGGTCCTACTGCAAAATATACAATTATTTTATAACGTGCAAAAATATTTACAGAATTAAATAATAAATACAAAAAAGGCGGGGGCTGGATATGCAAATTATTCCCAAGAGGTGCTTCATCCGACGGCTGATGTGAGTCACTAATACACGTGGCGCCTCCACGTGCGCCGATGACGGTTCGCTGCTGGATGGCTTAGATTAGACCAGCCAAGCTGATCTGACGGTTGATGCAGAGCTCCATCGAACGGTGCTGATCTCATCTGGGGCCTTCGTCTTCATCCAACGGCAGAGAGCACACGTGCAAGAACAGGGAAGAACACCCGCCGGGGCATGCTTCTTCCGACCCGATCTCGCTCTCCCGCCGATCATCGCTGCTCCTGAAGGTCCCAATCGCTTCCTGGAAGGTGGCTTGATCTGCTAGAGGTGTGGGATCGACCGGAGGCACCCTGGAGCGGCGCCACGAGCTCGAAGAAGGATAGCAGCTCCAGGTACCTCCGCCCGCTTGAAACTCGACTCCTGGTGCACTTTGGGGCACCTAACCTGCACAGAAAGACAGAGGGGCTCGAGGGCATCTCCCTCGACCCGGGGTTTGAAGCTGAAAGCATAGGGGTGATGATGGGCGAGGAAGCTCCGGCGAAGGGTGGTGGAGGAGCTTCGTTTCGCGGAACCAGGAAGGCTCCGGTTGGTAGGAGGTGACTGGAAGGTGGAGACGGCGATAAGGAAGGAAATGGAGGCGAAATGGTGGCGAGGCACAGTCGGAAACACGGTGAAAAGCTCGCCGGAGCAGAGCTCCGGCGAACTACGAAATCACTAAACTAGGCTACGCTACGAATCTAAATGCGAAATAAAATGCGGGAATAAAATGCTGGAACAAAAATCTACCTAAAAATGTAAAGGGCGCAGCTCTTATACCTGGGGGGCGCCAGGGAGCAGGGTGGCCGCCGCAGCGCCACCGCGACAAAACTTCCTCCATCTCCGGCCGAATCGAGGTGCTGGGAAGTGCCTCCTGTCACGAGGGCTTCGCCAGGAGCTCTCTCAAGCACAAAGAAGTGGGTGAAATTGGCCAAATTCGATGGACAAGGAGGAGGGTTTTATTTATACACAATCCAAGGGACCCCCAGTAACCGGCGATTATTAAAGAATCGGTGGTATGTACAAGGGATCCAATAGGACGGCGAGAATCTTGGATGATCAGAGAACAAAATCCGTGAAGGATTCGAGGGTGATGGATGAAAGGAATGCCCAGGAAAAAGGCATGAAAATAGGGGAAAAGACAGTTCACGTCAGGTCAGGCGCCTGGGGGCGCAGTTGACCGACCGGTCAACAAACGCCAGGACCTGATTGGTCCACGTCAACCAGAAATTGACTGATTTATTTAACGTATTAAATGAATTAATTAGGTTTTATTTATAAAATAAAAAATGTTTATAAATTAATATAGTATTTATTTATGATTTTTATTTATTTTTTTGAAGTATTTTATTACGGTTATATTAAAATAATGTATTTATAAGTATATTCATATATATTTATTTTTATTTTGTTTATTTTTATTTTATTATTTTATTTTCTTATATACAAAATTTGTAATTTATTTCTATGAATATAAATATATTTTTATTTCATTTTTATGACTTTATTTACATTTTTAAATAAATGTGTTTATGTATATGTAGGTATACTTATAGGTAGTTTACCTATATATTATTTACATTTCATTTATTTAATGAATTCTATTTATTTTTATTTTGGATTTGTATTTTTAATAAGTTATATATAATATATACATTGTTATAAAAATACAAATGAATAAAGAATCAAAGAATAAAAATCCCTTTTATTTATGTACATATAGGTAGCATAGGTATTTTGCCTAGGTATTACCTAGGCTTATTTTATTTTACAAAATATTTTTGGTTTTATTCTAATTTTAGTATGTACATGAATTATATACATTATCTACAAAATCCTAAAAATATAATTTTGTAAGAATAATAAATATTGAATAAAATGAATATTTTAATCAGGTCTATATACAAGGAGGGCCAAAAACCTAACTTCCACAGATGGACTCCAAAGATCATGAAACCAATTTTATAAAATAGTTCTTGGAATGCTATATACAATTAAAGGTGAGTTTGGGTGATTTAGAGTTTTTATTTGCAAGATGGGTCTGTGAAGTTGAGATTTTTGCTTTTTATTTTGTGTATAAAATGTACACTGAGTCTTATTTTTATACAAACTCAATTTTGTAATTTTATTTGCATTATTATCTACAACTTTCGTGAACAAATTTTCTTTATTTGATGAATAAATAATTATATACAAAATAGGTGTCAAAATGCATAAATGGATGAATAAATAAATGAGGTATTTATTGTACTCTTGGCCCTTATCTCCCCCTACTTTATTCCTTGTCGACCAATTCAATGCTGGCCTTGGTCTCGGGGTTAGGGTCATAAAATATTTGCAATATTTTATTCCTTTTTCTTTTCTTCTCTTTATTCTATAATTTTAGCATTAAAAACCTTATTTAATGTACAATAAATACAAGAAATAATGAATGCTATTATATACAAATTAATGCTATTTACATGCATTTGCTGGGGTTTTTAAGGCCAAAATGATAGAATAAAGGTGATGAAATGGAGATTCATCAGTGATGAATCTCCATTTCATCACCTTTATTATATTATTTTAGCCTTAAAAATCCTAGATAATGCATGTAAATAGCATTAATTTATACAAAATAACATTCATTATGTATTGCATTTATTGTGTAAATAATACTATTTTTAAGACCAAAATTATAGAATAAGTAAAAAAGAAAAAGAATAAAATACCAAAGGTATTTTATGACCCTAAACCCCGAGACCAAGTCAAACTTGAATTGGTCGATAAGGAATAAAGTAGGGGGAGATAAGGGTCAAGAATACAATAAAAACCCAATTCTTTTATTCATTCAATAAAGCATTTTTAGGACCTATTTTACTCTTTATTATTTATTCTTTAAATAAAGAAACCTTGTACATGAAATTTGTGGATAATAATATATAGAAAAATAAGAAATTGAGTTTGTGTAAAAATAATACACAGTGTACTTTATGTACTCTGAATAAGATTCCAAAATCCCAAATTCTCAGACCCATATCTCTCAAATAAATACTCAAAATGTATAAAAATCACCTTTAATTATATATAACTTTTAGTAAGCTATTTAATGAAGGTGATTTCATATTTTTTGGATTTAAGATGTGAAAGTTAGGTTGTGGGCCCCTATTGTACTATAAACCAAAATAATATGGGATTTTTACCCGGCAGACCCTATAATCTTTGTCAATTATCTCCACGACCTTTGAAACAACCTAATTCCTCCCTTGACCATGTAAACTTGCTAACCCTTACCCTACAGACCCTATGGTTAACCCCCATCCATTTACCCGTTAAAACTAACCGGATTCCGTTATGTTCTTTTACATTATACCCATTTTGTTTATCAAATTTACATTGAGTGTCACTCCCCCTCACCCCCTCCTCATCGTCCTTTCCCATCCCCCTCCCGCCCTTGATCTCCTCCAGGTTCAGGTTCTCTCTCCATCTCACTCCCTCTGCTCTCACCCTCTCCGCCCTCTGCCTCCCGCCCTTTGACCCTCGCCCTCCCACCCCTCACCCTCCCACCCTCCCCGCCCTCCGCCTCCCTCCCTTTGACCCTCGCCCTCCCACCCCTCACCCTCCCACCCTCCCTGCCCTCCGCCCATCTCCCTTCGTCGTCCTGCCCTCTCCGCCCTACACCCCTCGCCCTCCCCGCCCCTCTTCCTCCACCCCTCCGCCAATGACCTCGATATTCTTATCTAAGGAGAAGGAAGCATCGTAGAGTAGAACTCGCCAGTTTTCCGTGTGTCCGGGGGGTTCTCCCATTTGATGTTAGAGAAAAGCTTCGAGGTTCCGCCGGATGGCTCGTCGCATATAAGGCTGAAGAGATGAGTATCACCGTCCGGGAGGTGGCATGCCATGGCATCGGCATCGAGGCCGAAGGGGGTAGGGGATGGGAACGCATTCCATTCTACACCCTTTTTTATTTCATTTCTCTATTTTTTCATTCTTATTTACCAAAAAATACAAAAAAAATATAAAAAAAAAGAAGAAGAAGAAGAAACAGGAACTGGAGGAGGCGGCTGGAGTCACTGCCCCCCCCCCCTTTTGCTCCCTCCGCCGGCACCACCCCGCACACCGGTCGCTGCCCCTGCGACGGTGCCTCGCCAGGAGCCTTCCAGCGATCGTCATCATCGACCGCCCTGGACCACCGCCATCCCCTCCCGCTGCTTCACAGCAGTCCACCGCATGCAGCCACCCTAAGGTAGAGTCAAAAATCCCCGCCTTCCATATCGCGTACCCCGATCTGAGCAAATATCACAGGATGAACTATCGGTTCAACTGACCAGCACCAAGTAGCCTCTGCCTACTCCGGTAGGTAGATAGGGGTGAAATTACGGTGCACCGCGACAAGTTGCTAGTAGCCTCCGCCTGCTCCGGCAGGTAGATAGGGGCGAAGTTACAGCCTTATCAGCCTCCTCCTACTCTGTAGGTAGAATGTCGTCGCATGTGCGTTTCCAAGTGTTTGGAGGTGAGGGGATCAAAGGTAGATCTCATGTTGATGTTTGTAGTATCAAGAGTACTACCATCGCTAACACCACGGCTTGAGGTATAGCGAGCTCTTTCTGCTTCGCTCCCGTAGATCCTTCAACGTGCACTTGTGCATCAACATCTGGAGTGTCCTTCGATGGAGATCGATCCTCCACTGCATGGAGAAACCACAAATTAGGGAAGAACAGGGGTTCGAATCCAGAACGTACAGAAGACATTCGATCCACTTTATCCGATAATTGATTCATCGCCATGTGTGCGCACCGGGCCAAATCCATCGCTTAAGGCATATCAAATGTTAATCACAAGATATTTTGGGCTTCTTGTAAAAATAATCTCGAAAATGGGTTAATCACGGACAGGTCCAAGATGAATCCTTTTCCTCTAGTTAGATTAACCCAAGCAATTGACTCAAATAAAGTTAAAGCTGATGGCATAGTCTATGGTGTAAGACGGAGCAAGTTTATGAGATCGATGGGGGAATTAGGTTGTTTCAAAGGTCGTTGAGGTAATTGACAAAGATTATAAGGTCTGCCATGTAAAAATCCCATAATTTATTTATTCTTCATTATTTTTATAATTTTATATTTTTACAATTTTGTAAATATTATTTATAACTTATGAACTTATTAAAACCAAAATAAAATCATAAATAAAACACAAAATAAAATAAGTATATAAATATAGGATAAAATGGGGTTGCCCCTTTGGGGGTAGCTAACTTGGCTCCCCCGCGTAATTTTTCCTGTTTTTTATTTTTTTTTTGAAAATTTCTTCCATGGATTTTCATCAATATATCCCAATATTATGTCATTCAAATTTCGCACGAAACAGAGACTCCTATGGCCTCCATCCAGAAGGGTCATTTTTAGCAATTCTGTTACCGTTAAAAAATGATTGTCTGGATGAAGGCCGTAGGAGTCTCTGTTTCGCACGAAATTTGAATAGCATAATATAGGGATATAGTGATGAATATTCACGGAAGAAATTTAAAAAAAAAAAGTAAAAAATAGGCGAAATTGCGCGAGGGGGAGCCCAGTTAGCTCCCCCCAAAGGGCAGCCCCATTGAACTCATAAATATATAGGTAAAATGCCTATGCAAATACATGTAAATAAATAAAATAGAAATTCATTCTTTCATTATTTATTCTTTTATACTTTTATATTATTATAATGTTATCTATATTGTATTAAAAATATAAAAATAAAAAAACAAAGAAAATATATCAAAATAAAATAATGTACAACATATATAGATGAATATACAATACATATACCTATACAATTTATACCCCTATTATTTAAATATACAAATAATATCATAAAAATATTATAAAATTATATTTATACACCTAAAAATAAGTTATAAACATATATTATAAAATAATAAAATAAAATATACAAAATCGAAATAAAATACCAAAACATATATGAATATACCTATAAATACACCCTCAAAAATTAACTTAAAATAAATAGCACCAAAAAATAAATATATATCATATTAAAATACTACATAAAATAATAAACATTTTTTATAATCAAAAAATAATAAAATCATTTATTATATTTAATTAATTATTTTCTAATATAGGGGGTTATTTTATCCTTATGCGGACTGACGTGGACCAATCAGGCCCAGAGTTTGTTGACCCCTGGTCAACTCCCTCTGGTGCCTCTGACTTTCGTCAGACCTGTCGAATCTCCCAATTTTAGCCATTTTGCCCACTTTCCCTAGATCTCGTTTGCCCTAGATCGCTTCATGAGATTTCATCCTTGATCTTCCATGATTCACGCCGACCATGTAGATCTCTTGTACATAGCATCAATCTCCCCTAATCCCTAGGTCAATAAGGGTGTGCATACTTGTCTTTAACTCCTGCCTCCTTCTTCGAATTTGGTCATCACCCAACTCCCAAAACCCCTAAGCCTCAGCCTAGAACGTATCCTCATGATAGGGGGAGTCCCCTGATGTTCCATGGCAATTGAAGGAGGACAGAGGTGCACCCACGGCAGACCTCGCCGGCCGCCCTGATCCCTGGCCTCCGGCCAGGTATAAGAGATGAGTCTTTTATATTTTCTAGGTAACTTTCAATCTCGTCTTTCATATCCTGCATTTAATTTCATATTTTGCTCAATAGTTTAGTCTAGGTTAACAAGATTCCCTCGCCAGAATTCTCGAGCTCCGGCTGTGTTTTCGATGTGACCATCCTTGTTCCGACCTCGCAACCACCTCCATCTCATTCCCTCTCCACTTCTCCACCTTTCCATGCCATTATCCCTCTTCGAGTCCCCCTGGATCGAAGCAGTCGTGCTTCCTCCACCACCCTCGTTGGAGCACACCCCCATTCGCCCATCTCCGACCTATTCCATGCCTATTCGGGTCGAGGCACTTTGCCCTCAACCTGCAAGTTGTTAATGCAAGTTCTAGGTGCCTTAGGCCTCATCTGGGGTGGATTTGAGGATGAAAAGCACCTCCAAGAACGACGGTCTTCTAGGGCTCGATCAGCGAGCCCCGGACCTTTCCGATGCCGCCAATCGACGTGGAACACCAATAGTGTGCTCCTGGGCACTTAAAATGCGGTATTGGTCGCCGGAGCATCATGAGAGAGACGATCGAGCGAGGTCCTTGGCCACCTTCTTCCCTATTCGTCCAGGGACCTTCAGAGTTGTCCGATCTTCGTCTCGCACCATATGCTACATATGACATTGGATCAAGACGAGCCTCAGCCATTGGATCTCCTCCTGCGATCTAATCACAGACATCAGCCTCGAACCGGTATCAGCCGCGCAGATGGTGACACGTGTCTAAGTGAACTTCATCCCGTCGTCCATCTTTACGCCAATTGGGGTAAATTGCATATCCTGCCTAATATTTTTATGCATTTATTTATTAGTGTTGTAAATAAAATATGTAATTTAAATAAAATGGATATTTTGCTAATCGGTCCATGTACCTATTGATAATTCCTTATGGGTCCCATCCAGCTAAGCTCACGTGTAGTCACACGTGAGCTGGGCAAACTACAAGGTTGCCCTCGTGACTTTTTGTATTTACTTTTAGTTTAATAAAATATAATACACATTGTATATTTTTGTGAAAATTACACAGATTCCCCTGGCTTTTATTCTACTTACATATATGCCCCTACTAGTTTAGTAATTTTTGTGTGTTTGTCCTATTTATTTAAAATAGAAATTATCCCCCAAAATTCCTAAAAAATATGTGTAGGTTCCTGATTGCTCCTAGTTCCATCCCTAATTTTATTTTTCAATTTTGTACCCTTTTATTATTTATTAAAATCATTTATGTCACTTTTATTCCCTGTTTATCTTGTAAAATACCAAAAAATATAAAATTTTTAAAAAAAATCCAAAAATGTAGTTTGTGTTTATTTATTTATTTTTTAAATCCACGATTGAAAAACCTAAAAAGAAAAAAAGAAAATACCTTTAAAATTAAAAAGACCTAAAAACCCTTATAAAAACCTATAACATTTATAAAAAAATCTAAAAATAGTATTTTTATTATAATTTTATTTATATTATTATTTATCCGTTAAACTTGATTTGAAGAATTTTGGACCTATTTTGCTATTTTTCATCTTCATTTCAATTTGGGTTATATAATTTATCCTGATTTTGGGTATTTTCAATTTTAAAAATATATAAAAATTATTAAATTTCACTAAAAATCACAAAAATAATAAAAAATTTATTTAAAACCTAAAAAGATTTAATTCTACACTTTTTTGTTATTTCAGCTATATTTACATCTATATTGTCTATTATTGTATATATAGTGTATTATATTCTATATTACTTATTTTTGAAAAGAAAATATAAAAAAAGAAAATATAAAAAGAAAATACAAAAGATAAAAAATAAAAAACAAAAAAGATAAAAAAATATAAAATTAAAAACCAAAAATATAAAAATAAAAACCCATGAAAACAATAAAATTTGGACAAGAGAAAAGGATAAGTTTTTGAGCTTAATTGCCCCCATCTACCGTTTGCTCCCTGAGTTCGACCTATACACATGGTTACACCTATACACATTTGTTGTAGAGTTATAATAAATTTTAACTCCATATTTTTGCTTTTCATTGCTTGATTTATATTGTGGGTTAATTTTGATTGAAGATTGGGTTTCGTGAGCAGTCACCGCATAGACTAGATCTCTCGCCTTGTGAAATTTCTATACCCTCGCAAAATTCATCTTCATCAATATACAAAAATTTATTTAAGAAAATAACATGTTAATATTTTTGACATAATCTTTTATAATTTTTTAGTATTTGAACATTTAGTTAAAAGTTATCTATGTAAGCACATCAAGAATGGATGAAATTTCAAATGTATGTTAATACAAAATGGTTAATTTTGAATGAAACTATATTATAATTTTTTCAGTGTATATAACATTTTCTTGTAATTTTTAGGGCATTAATCTTTTTTTTCCATAATCTGTGTATGTTAGCATACAAATAATCATGAAATCTCATATGTATCTAGCTAATGAAATGTATTTTAACATTAATATCATATATATATAATATTCTTTACTTTTTTAGAATTAAACTTGGAGTTAAAATTAGAGTATGTTAGAACATAAATATGGTGCATACTAACGACTTGAATAATTTATCAAAAGTGGTGCATATTAGCACACAAAAATTAACTAATTCTCATATTAATGTTAATACACAAAAAAATTTAAAATAAAAAATTATTATTTTTATCATAACATGTCTATCATGTTTTTTTAATTGTTCTAGTATTTAAACTTTTAGTTAAAATTGATGTAAGTTATCACATTAAATATATATATATGAATTCTGATATGTGTGTTAATAAATTTTAAATAGAACTTTATTATAATTTTATTGCAATGTATAAATCATTTACTTGTGTTTTTTAAGGCTTGATCTTTTTCTCAAAATGGATGTATGTCATAACATAAATATTGACAAAATCTCAAATGTATGTTAAATCATTAAAATTCATTTTAAACTTAATAGTTAATTTTTTAACCTAATATGTATAATATTATTTTTTTTGTAGAGATAAGATTTTATTGTAAATTGAAGTATGTTTGCATACAAATATGGATCAAATCTCATATATACTAATGACTTGAATAATTTCTCGAAATTAGTGTCTATGAGCATAGAAAGATTACCATATTATCATATGAGTTCCAATACACATAAAATTAATCTTAGAAAATAAAATTTTATTATTTTCATCACAATTAGTGTATCACGCTTTCTTTATTTTTATGTTTTAATTTTTAGTAAAAATTGGTGTATGTTAGAACAATAAATATGAATGAAATCTCATGTGTTTGTTGAGACAAAAATAATTTTAAATGAACCTTTATTATTTTTTTAATATACATAACATTTTCTTTAAATTTTTAAGGTTTTTCTTTTTCCCTGAAATTGATGCATGTTAATACACAAATATTGATGAAATATAATATTTATGTTAGCCCATGAATTTTATTTTAAAATTAATATTTTAATTTTACCACATAATATATCAAATTCTTTGAGTTTTTTAGGAATTAAACTTTCAATTAAAATCAGAGTATGTTAAAACAAAAAATATGGTTAAAATCTCATAATGAAATCCCATATAAATGTCAATACACAAAAATTTAATGTTAACGTAAAACTTTATTATTTTATCATAATATATCTATTGTGCTTTCTTTATTTTCTGTGTATCAACAATCAAATGAGATTTCATGAATCTTTACTTGTTAATATACACCAATTTTTAGAAATTGTTCAATTTGTTAATATGGATGTCATTTAATCCACATTTGTGTTCTAAAGTTTAATTTTTACCGAAAAATTAATTCCTTAAAACTCAAGGAATATAATATATATTTTATGATAAATTTAATAAGTAACAAATTTAAGAATAAACTTTTATGAGCTAATATACATATAAGATTTCATCAATATTTGTGTACTAACATACATCAATTCCAAAAAAAAGATAAACCTATAAAAAATTCAAGAAAATGTTTCATATTTTACAATGAAAATAAAGTTTCATTTAATTTTTTTATTTTCATTAATATATATATGAGATTTCATCCATATTTATTGTGTTAGCATACACCTGTTTAATTAAAAGTTCAAATATTAAAAAAATAAGAAAACATGAGTGATATATTACGATAAAAATAATAGAATTTTATTTTAATTTATTATATAAACATTCATATGAGATTTTATTGTGAGTTAACGTACACCAATTTTTAGAAATTGCTGAACTCATTAATATATATATGAGATTTTATCCATACTTGTGTTCTAACATACTCTGGAAGTTTAATTCTAAAAAACTTAAAGAATATGATATATATATATATATATATATTATGATAAAATAATAAAATATAATTTATAAAATAAGTTTATGCGAGCGCTTTATGAGAGAGGAGAGAGAAATCTTGGAACACCTTTTATAATGCTAACACTTGGTGTACTTCTCCACTTGCTACATTCGGTGCCATTCAAAGTTATAGCATCATGTCTAAATGAGAGAACATAAACATCAATCACAGAAATACCTACTCCACAGAGCAATCATTAAGTTTTTTCAGACAACAATGCACACAAATATTATTCCGAGTAGGGTTGGACACTGGGCTGGTCCGGCCTGACCCTGCCCAAAATCCAACTCGTATAACCCGACCCAAACCTGAAATTTAGTGGGCAGGTTGTGGGCCCCAAAATGAGCGCGTATTGATTAGCGAGCCTGAGAAGGCCCAAACTATTGTGCTTTCTTTATTTTGTATGTATCAACATTCAAATGAGATTTCGTGAATCTTTACGTGCTAATATACACCCATTTTGAGAAATTGTTCAACTTGTTAATATGGATGTCATTTAATCCACATTTATGTTCTAAAATTTAATTTTTACTGAAAAATTAATTCCTTAAAACTCAAAGAATATGATATATATTTATGATAAAATTAGTAAGTAACAAATTTAAGAATAAACTTTTATGAGCTATTATACATATAAGATTCATCAATATTTGTGTACTGACATACATCAATTGCAAAAAAAGGATAACCTACAAAAAATTCAAGAAAATATTTCATATATTACAATGAAAATAAAGTTTTATTTAAAATTTTTTATTTTCATTAATATATATATGAGATTTCATCCGTATTTATTGTGCTATCATACAGCCGTTTTAATTAAAAGTTCAAATATTAAGAAATAAGAAACATGAGTGATATATTACAATAAAAAAATAAAATTTATTTTAATTTATTGTATAAACATTCATATGAGATTTTATTGTGAGTTAATGTACACCAATTTTTAGAAATTGTTAAACTCATTAATATATATATATGTGAGATTTTATCCATTTTTGTGTTCTAACATACTATGAAAGTTTAATTCTAAAAAACCTAAAGAATATGTGATATATATATATATATTATGATAAAAATAATAAAATACAATTTATAAAATAAATTTATGCGAGCGCTTTATGAGAGAGGAGAGAGAAATCTTGGAACACCTTTTATAATGCTAACACTTGGTGTACTGCTCCACTTGCTACATTCGGTGCCATTCAAAATACTAGCATCATGTCTAAATGAGGGAACATAAACATCGATCACAGAAATACCTACTCCATAGAGCAATCATTAAGGTTTTTCAGACAACAATGCACACAAATACCATTCCGAGTAGGGTTGGACACTGGGCTGGTTCAGCCTGACCCGGTCCAAAATCCGACTCGTATAAACCGATCCAAACCCAAACCTGAAATTTAGTGGGCAAGTTGTGGCCCCAAAATGAGCGCGTATTGATTATCAAGCCGAGTTCGAGCCTGAGAAGGTCCAAACTCGCAAGTCTGATAAACCGGCATATATGATATAATTATATCCAGTATATTCATGTTCGTTCCAAATACTATGTTCTAACTTTCATATTCTTATTTTGAGTATAGAATAAATGCTTATACCCATTAAAAATCATATCCATCAACGTGGATTGAGGACATTATTACATTAATACGTAAGATTATTACAGTAGTATGTAAGAATGGAATCTGTGTCCTCAAGTGTTAGAGCATGACAATTGTAAGTAACCAATTTCTATTTGGTCATAGTGCCCGCATTTATAATAGAATATGTAATAATGAATTGAACGGTAGTTTAAGTTACCATATTTTTTATCACGTTTCTATTTCCAACATACAACTAATGCAGAATCACGAATTAGTTATCATGCTTAAAGTCTCAAACCCAACCCGACCTGGCTCTTCAAGAGGCTTTCTCTCGGGAACTTGCATGTTAGGTAAGCCTAGCACTTGAATCTCTATTTATATGAAAATAAACAAACTCCGGACATGGTTCAGATATTTCATGGATCTCAACCTGTTCATTTCAAACAACCAGAACTTAACTTCGGAAATTCAGATTTCAATGTTCTTAGGTTCGTTGGAAATTTTTGAAGTTAAACAAGTTCAGAGGCACGGGAAAGGAGAAATAGCACGTCGAGCAGGACAAACATGGAAAATGAATGGGGCAAGGGTATAATCCCGCTTACAACATACCGAAATGGTCGCAAAGATGCATGCACCAACTAGCACACATTTGTATGGGGGAAAAGCTAAACAACTTTGCCATGTATCTCTATTTGTTTTGTAGACAGAAAGCATCAAGTGATGAAAGGGAGGCCTCAAACAAAGTCAGGTCTAAGAGGGGTGATGGGGTGTGAAGTCATGGGGGCAGCACGAGCCAAACCAACAGGGAGGGATGCAGGTAGTGTGAAGCATTGCGCTCAACCCGGACCCAGCCACGAGCTTTGATGCAGCGTGACCCCAAATTATGGGGCCACATTTATTCAATTAAATAATTATCATTTTTATTTACGTTTTTAGCAGTCGTAGTGGTCTAATTTAATAATTGAGATCGCATGTGATCTCAACGTTGATTTCGTATATTTTAATTACAATTGTTGGTCAATTAAATAATTAGAGTCTAATTAAGTTAGTTAGAGGTCAATTAGGATTTATTGGAGTCCAATTAGGCAAGTCGGTTGTCAGTTTGAATTTATTTACTATTTTTGTAAACCCCTCTCTCCTATATAAAGAGAGGGTAGTCCATTGTTTTATTCAGTGAATTATGAAATGAAAATTTGAGTTGATCTCATTTTATCCCCCTATCCTTCTCTTCTCCCTCCACGCGATCTCCGCGGTTCTTCCCCTCAACCCCGCGCATTCCGGCGTGTTCTCTCCTCAACCCTTCCAATTTCTCCTCTCAACCATTCTCTTCTTCTACCAAAAAATCCACCGAAAATTATATTATTATTTTATTCGCCGTCGCCGATTTCGATCCGCATCAATTGGTATCAGAGCATGGATTTCGAATCGTACCTACGATTCGACGATCCGATCGACTATTGGTATGCAAAGTTCGGTCTCCGCCGCCCATCTCGTGGTTCGCGTCGCTCAAAAAATTTCCATCAACGTCTTATCGCATGCATTAAGGTGCACGAATGGTTGGGCGCACAAATCGACGACGATTCCGCCGCCAACGACCAAAATCAGATCTATGCCACCACCGTTCAAGTCGATTTCGAAGCCGAAAACGAAGGTATTTTCAGCCCAAAGGAAGATCTATTTGATACAACTATCGTGCAAGAAGAAAAGGGGGATCAAGGACCCATCTTCGACGAAGATCCCGCGGACGAGGAGTGCGAAAACCGCCAGTTTTTTGCAAATGAAGCTGCTGTCCAGAACGATTCAGATCTGTTGTCTTCACCGATAACGGTCCCGATGTCCGCCTCAGGCCAAGCACGGTCCAACGACGGCAAGCCGGCACCCCTGGGACCCCGTCGCACCCCGCCCCCAGCGCCCCAAGGCGTGGTTGCCCCCCTGCGGTGCCTACAGCCGCCGCCTTCCCCAACCCGACCCCGCAGCACACCCCTCCCGACCTTCCTCTCTCCCCGATTTTCCCCCTTCCCCCGTAACCCTACCCCCCACCGCCGCCTTCTCTTCTTCTTCGTTCCCTCTTCCCCACCGCCGAAACCCACCATCCTCCCCCACTTCTCGCGCCGCTATTCCCCCCTCTCCCTCTCTCGAACTCCCTCTCTCCCCGAAACCCTCTCCCGCAGCCCTACTCACCAGCCCCGCGCCGCTCCTTCCAGACCTCTCCCGCGTCGCCTGCGCGATGGCTCGCGCGCCCCTCCGAGTCGCGCCGCCCAGTCGATCTCCGCCCGCGCGCAGACGAAGAAAACCCTCCCCGCGCCTATCAAGCAACGCCGAGCCCTAAGGGGCGGATGGGAGGGAACTGAATCCCGTGGATTGAGGGATCGGGTATTGAGTGGGGAAAATTGCAACATTAAATCCCCACATCCCTCTATTTACGGAGGAGTCCAGAGCAGTGTGAAAAGAAAGAAAAAGAAAGAAGTGCGAAAATTGCGCCAACGCCCCCAAATTGAAAAAAATTACAAACGTAATGTTGAAGGTGATCCCATGGGAGGAAATTGAAGCCCCATTCAAGGATGATTTCTCCAACTATCCACCTACATCACGCAATTCGTCAGGAGCCGAATTTTTTAAAGCGGTGGAGAGTTGATGCAGCGTGACCCCAAATTATGGGGCCACATTTATTCAATTAAATAATTATCATTTTTATTTACGTTTTTAGCGGTCGTAGTGGTCTAATTTAATAATTGAGATCGCATGTGATCTCAACGTTGATTTCGTAGATTTTAATTACAATTGTTGGTCAATTAAATAATTAGAGTCTAATTAAGTTAGTTAGAGGTCTATTAGGATTTATTGGAGTCCAATTAGGCAAGTCGGTTGTCAGTTTGAATTTATTTACTATTTTTGTAAACCCCTCTCTCCTATATAAAGAGAGGGTAGTCCATTGTTTTATTCAGTGAATTATGAAATGAAAATTTGAGTTGATCTCATTTTATCCCCCTCTCCTTCTCTTCTCCCTCCACGCGATCTCCGCGGTTCTTCCCCTCAACCCCGCGCATTCCGGCGTGTTCTCTCCTCAACCCTTCCAATTTCTCCTCTCAACCATTCTCTTCTTCTACCAAAAAATCCACCGAAAATTATATTATTATTTTATTCGCCGTCGCCGATTTCGATCCGCATCAAGCTTATTCAGTTCCGAGCACAAGACTTTTTCAAAATCAAACAAAATGTTTCCTAATAAACTTTTTGAAAGGAAAATGCTTCGTACAATCCCACAATAGCTGAAACTCATGGACATACCAATCTGGTTCAGTTGGGCCAGAATTCAAAAACCACATGTCCACAACCAACCATTGTCCACCTCTTCACAAGTCCTGTTCCGGGAAGTTCTGAGAGGGGGAGGGCACGAGCCATGCAAAGAGGTTTTGGATTTTTTGTACTGCAGGTCAAGTCCGGTTAGGCGGGTCAGGCCCAGCCCAAATTCAAAAATCCTAGAAAATTGAACCAGACTCGACACATACCAGGCCAAATCCCAGTTTCGACACCGAGTCGGGGTCAGGTCCGGGCCAGCCTGGCCAATAACCTGGCCTACCGAGGGAGAATACATCGCCACAGACGTGTATAAAAATCTTTGAAACCCATCCAGCATATGGGAAGAGGACAGGAAAAAATAGATGTACAACCACATTGCTGCACCACCGATCCACCACCATCATTGCAACTGCTTCACAACTTTCGGCTCAGTTAATCTTCAAGCTGGAATCGGAGCAAACATATGACCTAGAAAGCCCATTCGTGTTACAGTTCTAGGAGTGCAGTTAATGAAAATTCAGAGACGAGCGTCGAAGGAGATTTAACAGCTAATCTTGCTTAGTTAATATCCTTGCCTAATGAACACAAACTACATTCATATTTAAAAGTTCTTGGTTGTTTGGCTTACCTGCCTCTCTTCGTCGGGAGACTCCGTACATCTTATGCCGGAATCACATACAAAATCCAGCTCAAAAGAACAAAACTCAAACTCATCAGCCACAGTGTTAACAACTTATCCAACATCTTAAATGCATGCCAAAGTCAACGAAAAACATCCGCAAACGCCTAACACTGTGAGGAACCAATACATGCCAGACCGCAAAGCAGTCTATAGCTCGACCAAATGCACAAACATCGGTATCTGTTGAGAGCAGTCCAATTTTGATTTGGATTAAAATCATACAGCAATTTTACAAAGCTTACAAGACAACCATATTACATAGCCGGAATAAGAGCACCACCAAAATTTTGATTCCATTAGTAATAAAATATGAAAACCAAAACCCACGGTTCTTGCTCTACACAAAACAGTAAGCAATTGATCCAAAAAAGCAAAACCCCCAACTGACAAAAATTAAAGAGCGACCACTTCTCTCTATTAATACCTGATGTTTTGGCCAAAAGAAACAAGTTCCACAAACTTAGTGATCGGATATCCTCACCACGGCAAAATCAGAAAAAAGAACACGGTGTACCCGAAGGGAGGTGCATAGAGGATGACCCTTGACTGCTTAACCACAACTCTCGTCTCAATAAGAGGCATCATACTGGTTTTGCCCATTCCTCGCTCCTTGACTGCCAAGGATGCCCCTCTCTTGCCGCGGGACAGTTCTCTGGTGGAAACCGTTCCCTCTTGCCCTGCTGCTATAGTCTCTGGCGCTACTGTCTTGCCCAATCCCCCTTCCGTACGTCCTTGCACCATATCCTCGCCCACCCCTTGTGCTTTCATATTGATAACTACTTCGTCCTCTGCCCCGTCCTGCATGCGCAAAAAAGATGAATGTGATTATCAAATCATGTCAAACTATTGAAAGTACATTCAAATTTCAGAATGATCCCAGAATCCTAGATCGTCTCCATCATCGAGCACCGGGTCAAGATCGAGGTAGGACGAGTAAACTGTCCAAACATGGGATATCAGCTACTAAGCCACATCAGCTTTCAAAATAAGATTTCTATGTCAAACCCCAGCCGAAAAGAAAATTAACTAGGACAGTGTACATGATTCGCGAAAGCCAAAAGAAGTAAAAGATACTCCATCAGCAACATTGTGGATTCATTTAGACAATTAATAAAAACGGATAGGGCAGATCGCAAAATTGCATTGATGAAGGCACGCTTTGATCATATGGAAAAACCAACCCACCTATCTAGAAAAAGGACTCGTAAGTACCACAACCCCCAACCATAAAGCACTGATCTGCTCCGGCGTCAGTAGAACAGTCTAGGTCAGTGTATGATAAAAAAAAGTAATCATGAACTAACTCCTTTTTCCAATCTCATTTAAGCATATTTTAGAAACGGCTAGAATTAGAACTAATAGGTGCTGCAAACCCTGCGTAGACACTACTCTAGGATCAGTAAAACAGTCTAAATCCGCATATTAAAAAGTAGCAATAAGATATACGTACTTCCTCGAGCTGCAATGCTACTGGCCCTTCTCTCCTCCACGTATATTTGCCTCCCTTTGTAGGGTATGGGAGAGGCCTGCAAGCAAATTAAAAGTACAAGTCATAAGTAAAGCACCACGTACTACAGATGATCTCAAGTGCGTCTAATCGAAAGGAAGCCATAACCAAGTGCGTCTAATCGAAAGGAAGCCATAACCAAGTGCATCATCATGCTTTTTTTGCCACATTCTTCGTCCATCCATAATTTTTACCATATCGTGTGTTCAATTCATCCATACTCGGAACAAGATGGTTCAAATTTTGATGAAAAGATTAAGCAACAATGAGTTACATAAAGTTGGGGAAGGAACCTTGACTGCATTTTGAACCCCGCTGATGTCTTCAAACTCAACGAAAGCATAGTACACACCAGCCTCCTGACAGTATAATATGACATGTCAAGGAAGATAAAACAGAGGAAAGCAAAACAGGCAAGATAAATGATATATTGAATAATACCTTGCGACTCTTGATTAGAACTCCTTCAGGTTTGAGTCTTCCAAAGTTTCTGAACTCTTGCTCAAGCTCGGTGACAGATGCTGAAGAAGGAAGGTTCCTCACATACACAGAAGTGACCTCTCCTGGTGTCGAGAAAAATAATATACCACAATTTCAGAGAATAATAAGATACAGCATCAACGAGACAGAACAAAGAGAACTGTATTTACAAACTCAAACACAAATGGAAATTCAACCTTCATCCTCAAAAGCAGAAATTTCATCGGCTGCTTCCGGATTAGATTTCTCGGATACAAGAGGTTGCTGAGAATAATGCTGCACAGGAGCAGGTTGAAGAGGCTGTGGAACCGGTTGATCCCATTCAGAAACCACTGCATTGATCTTGGGTAAAGATGGTTGAGAGACTGGTGCCACAAAATGACCCTTAGAACGCAGCTGCATAATTTGCAATGAAATCAATAAAAGTGCATGAAACCCCAAAAAATGTAAGGAAACATTCAGAACATACAATGGAGGCATATGTGTGCTTCACGGGCTCTTCGTGGGGTTCCTCGGCAGGTGTAGATGGTAGATCCCTTGTGTTAACTAGATATGAACTTGGGTAAGATGGTGTAGGTTCTTCTGTCTTATCCTCCTCTTCTAATCTGATCTCCACCTCAGGTATTTCTGAAGCTGGTTCAGGGATTGTATACGTGTCAATAGCCTCACTTTCTTGGGAATGAACTGCAGGAACATACTCATCATCTTGAACAGCATCTTCCACAGCATAACTTTCAACAGCATAGTCCGAGTGGACTGTCAATAAATAAAAAAATTAACTTAAAAAATCTTTACCAAGAATCAAGTAAAGTGATAGATTTCCAAACACCAACAAATAAATAATAGCATCACCACCTGGCTAAACCATGGAAGGCAGACGGATCCCAGACTAGGATTCACCCAAAACAATCTTAATATCTAACTATAAACAGGAACAAAGGCCTCAGCACACATTGGTAAAAGTCACTGTCTATCATACAAAAAATGGGGTAATGTTTTGATTTGGAACTTTAAAATAGAATAAACTTATAAATGAACATTCAATGTCCTACATTTCAACCCTATTTAATAGCCTCATGTTTTCAATCAAATGCACTCAAATTCAATGGTGGGTACATAGCCAAATTTGACGCCTCCCTGGTAAAAGAGGTTACAGCCTTTCGGATGGGAGGTCGACATACTTATTCCTCTCATTGAATGAGTTTCAACTGCTGAAGTTCATCCACATTTGGTTTATAGTCGGAACTAGGATAGCCCATTGGATGCATACTCAATGAATTTGACCCTTCAAGATAGTGTAAAAAGCATCCAATTTAGATAACCTATGGAATGTGTGATTCTCTAATTTGATGGCCAAAATCCACAAAAACTCGTTCAGTTATCTATTTTCTAGTCAAAACAATGGAAGTTGGTTGGAAATGGTCAAATTTGACACCATCAAGGAGGCTTGCGAGGGTTCGATCAAATATAAACACAGTTGAGTCTCGTATTACGATTATTATGGATTTCAAAGTCACGAAGCTCAACCTCAAGGTAACCAGTAGGATGCAAACAGATCAAATTTGATACATTCATGAAGAGTATACAACAAAGCCTTATCCCACAATAAGTAGGGTCCGCTACATGAATTCTTCACCTCCATTCAGATCTATCTTGGGTCATTCGCGGGCTCAGATCCAAAAAAACTAAGATTCCTTTGGATAGTCTCATTCCAACACTTCTTGGGCCTTCCTCGTCCTCTCTTAGCCGGTTCAACATTCCAACACTCGCATCTCCTAACTAGTGCATCACCCAGCCTCCTTTGCAAATAACCAAACCACCTTAAGCGGTTTTCTCACAACTTATCCTCGATCGGAGCTACACCCACTTTCCTTCTGATTGTGTCATTCTGAATCCGATCTTTACGTATATGTCCACACATACACCTTAGCATTTGTATTTCTGAAACTGACATTCTCTGCACCATATGCCAACATTCAGATTCATAGAGCATAGCAGGTCTCACAGCTGCTTTGTAAAACTTTCCTTTGATTTTCATAGGAATTTTCTTGTCACATAGAACAGCAGAGGCTCCTCTCCACTTTAACCAACCTGCATTTATTCTATGGGTAACATCTCCGTCAATTTTCCCATCATGTTACAAAATAGATCCCAAGTATATAAAGGAATCTTTCTTCTGAATGTTATCGTCATCAACTTCACCTCAATTCCTTGACCATTGCTTCCATCAAAAGTGTACTCCCGTATATTCAGTCTTAATCCTACTTATACGAAATCCATTAGTTTCTAATGCATATCTTCAAACCTCAAGCCTCCCATTTACTCCATCTCTAGAGTACCTTCAATCAGAATAATGTCATCAGCAAATAACATACACCAAGGTATCTCCTTCTGAATGTGACTAGTCAGCCCGTCCATAAACAAAGTAAAAAGGAATGGATCAAAGCTTAACCTTGACGCAGAACAATGTTGATGCCAAAATAGTCAGTCTTCTCAAATTGGATCCTTATGCAAGATGAAGTCGTATCATACATATCCTTTATGAGGTTAATATATAGGATAGGTACTTGTCTCTTCTCCAAAACTCTCCATAATATCTCCCGTGGGACATAATCATACGCCTTCTCCAAATCAATGAAAATCATATGGAGGTTCTTCCTTTTAGCTCTATAAATCACCATTGTTCTCAGCAACAAGTGGATGGCTTCAATAGTTGAGCGACCTGGCATGAATCCGAATTGATTTTCTTTTACTTTAGACATTTGCATCAACCTTCTTTCGATCACACGTTCCCAAACATTCATAGCATGACTCATCAACTTGATACCTCTATAATTCGAACAATTTTGAATGTCTCATTTGTTCTTATAAAGAGGCACCACAATGCTTCTCCTCCAATCTTCAGACATTTTCTTGTTTCACCAAATAACATTGAATAAATTTGTAAGCCAAGTAAAACCACGCTTACCTAAAACTCTTAATACTTCTATAGGAATCTCGTCAGGTCCTACATCTTTCCCAGGTTTTATAACCTTCAAAGCCCTCTAGTTCATTTCTTTGTATTCGTCTATAGCTTGCACGATTCAAGTAACTTTCATTACTAGTTATATCTCCGAAAGTGATCTCTTTATTTCCTTCCCCAATGAAAAGCTTATGGAAATATTGTTTCCATCTAGTCTTTATATCCTTTTGAGTAACAAGCGCGTGTCTTTCCTCATCCTTAATGCATCTCACTTGAGAAAGGACTTTGTTCTTTCTCTCTCTTGCTTTGGTCAATATGAATATATCCTTTTGGTCCTCCTTAGAGTTGAGCTTTTTGTACAGAACTTCAAAAGCTTTTGACTTAGCTTCGCTTACAACTTCTTTGATATCTTGTAATTTGTGACAGTTTCCTCCGTTCTAGCCTTAGACATGGCTTTAAAGCATGTTCTTTTAATTTTAAGCTTCTCTTGCACTCCACTCCACCATCAAGCCTCCTTTGAACTCCTCCCTTTAACTCGTCTAACATCATAGTCTCAAATTTCGATGAAATTCAACTCAATTCCGATCAAATTTCCCTTTCGACGGGTTACTGATGAACAAAATGGCCAAAATGACTAAAATATGGGGGGTCCTAGTACAAAAATGGTCGAAATTCAGTCGAATTTCAACCAAAATTCGACTGAAATTTTGTTTCGGTCGTTCACCGAAATGTTGATTGAAACCGTCATTTAGGACCTTGCATAACATCTCTTTGGCTACCCTTCAGATACACAATGCTACCACCTCCCACATCTCATTTAAACTTCCGTTATAATCCCAAGATAAGTCTTCTAAAACCTTCTCCCTGAAGCTTGATAGCTTCAAATAAAGATTCCACGATCTAGTTCTAGTGATCTTGGAAACCCTCCTTTTCTTTACCGAATCTTTTATTTGCATATCAATGACTAACAAGCGACGTTGGGTTGTCAAACTCAACCAAAATTCGACTGAAATTTCGTTTCGGTCGTTCACAGAAATGTTGATTGAAACCGTCATTTAGGACCTTGCATAACATCTCTTTGGCAACCCTTCGGATACATAATGCTACCACATCCCACATCTCATTTAAACTTCCGTTATAATCCCAAGATAAGTCTTCTAAAACCTTCTCCCTGAAGCTTGATAGCTTCAAATAAAGATTCCACGATCTAGTTCTAGTGATCTTGGAAACCCTCCTTTTCTTTACCGAATCTTTTATTTGCATATCAATGACTAACAAGCGACGTTGGGTTGTCAAACTCTCTCCTGGAATTGCTTTGCAGTCTTAACAAGAAAACCGATCTCTTCTCCTCGTAGCAAGGTAATAAATCTTTATTTTGGTCAGGCCACTCTTATAAGTAATTAAATGCTCCTCACTCTTCTTGAAGAGAGTGTTTGCTATGAAAAGATCATAAGCCATTACAAAATCTAAAATGACCTTTCCCTCTTCTTCTCAATCTCCGAAGCCATGACTTCCATGGACACTAACATACCCTGAAGGCTCCTTCCTCACAAGTCCATTAACAACCGATCTCTTCTTCTTATCGCAAAGTAATCTATCTTTGTTTTGGTCAGGTCACTCTTATAAATAATTAAATGCTCACACTCTTCTTGAAGAGAGTGTTTGCTATGAAAAGATCATAAGCCTTTGCAAAATCTAGAATGACTTTTCCCTATTATTTTCTATCTCTGAAGCCATGGCCTCCATGGACACTAGCATACCCTGAAGCCTCCTTTCCCACAGGTCCATTAAGATGCCCACCTAGGCAAATCATCTCTCTTGTGGGAATCCTTGCATAATCTTATCCAAAACCTCCCAAAAAGCTTGTTTGGTCTTTCATCTAAAGCAATTTGTAGTGCATAAACTAAGATGATATTCAGAATTTCTTCTTTGAATGCCAATTTTAGCAAAATAATCTGCTCCCCGAATCTTTGCATCTCAACCAAACTATCCTTGAAATCCTTATGAACAACCACTCCCACACCATTTCTGACCTTATCTTTACCTAAATACCAAAGTTTAAAGCATGTCTTCCCAATCTCCCTTACTTTCTCTCCAACCCATTTTGTCTCTTGGAGGCATAGTATCTGAATCCTCCTCTCCATCATATCTACTATCTCCATCGATTTGCCAATCAAAGTGCCAATATTACAACTACCTATTCGCAACTTCCGTTGCGAACTCTTTTGTACTAACTTCTTTACTCGCATACATCTATTATGCGAGAACCCTTGCGAATTTTGAACTACAACCAGGTAGCGATGATAAGTGTGTCTCTAAAATGATATCTACACACAAACACATTTATATACATATCGTATGAGCCTATAAAATGATTTATTATTCAATTTATAAGCATCCATCTTTTCAAAAAATTTACACGCATCTAGATTAATGGTGAACTAGTCTGCTAGACTTGATGAGTGCGTACTAGATTTGATGAGCGCGTAAAATTATTCTTGACAAATCACGGGGTCATAAGGTGAATTAGTTAAATAGACATGATTGTAATATTCGAGATGAAAAATACTTTAGTTAGTATGGTTGTTTTATGAAAAGGAATTAATAGGTATTTATGGCTCCATTTATATGTGAATATGTACAACAGTACGCAGAGTGTGTGTACACATACAATTTCGAAAGTGCACCGAACCATCTTGAGAAAATTGCAAGCAAGAATGACAGCAGTGCAAATTGTCTTTTGGTACTTAATACACCCAGATAACACGTAATAAAACTGAAGCAGATTCTCCTAAACCTATGGAGAGAAAGAGAGAGAGACAAAACCCTAAAGCGTAGTTTAGCTACAGATCACGCAAATTCCATGATCCAGATAAGAGACAAAGACACAATCTTAACATATCATTTAGCTATATATCATGCAAATTCCATAATTCAGAGGGTTTAAAGCAAAGAAGTAAAAGAAAATATTTTAATGCAGATTGTTCCTTTTTAATAAAAATTACAGAAAGAAATACGATCTACGTAGATTAAAGCTGTCCAGAAAAAGAAGGAAGTTGCATAAAAGAGCAGCAATACTGAAAAGCGTGATTTTTTTTACTATCACAAGGATGCCATTTTTAAATCCCTATAACATCACATACCTGGCTCGGAGGCTGAGGGCACATCTAGATTGGAATCATATGAAGGCACATTTAGATTGGGCTCAAATGATGATACATTAATATTGGGATCGTATGACGACACATTGATACTGGAATCATACGGCAATATGTCGACATTGGAATCATAGGATGACACATTTAGATTGGAGTCAAAGTTTCCATGATCTATAACCGCTGATGGGTGTTGAAGGTGTTGCTCCTCGTCAAAGAACTGAAAGATATCATTAAGAACAAAATACCCTTTCTCCTGGGGAGCGAGAAAGAAAGTCTGGGCAAATTTTCTCCGGCTATTAAATTCCTCAATTTGCACTGAACCAGATACCATCACCAAGACTCCACCATTCCACGACTCCATTGAATGTGCGGTCTTTATCTCAATGCTAGTGAAATTCAGGGACATAATAAGAGAATGGATTTGCTGCATATAATAACGATCATAGATAAGAAAACAAGAAAAACAGCAACAGTTAAAGTATGGTGACAATACAGATGGTGAAAGAATATAGCCATAAGCATGGGCCGGGCTGGGCCGGGCTCTGAAGGGCCCAGGCCCATCTAAATATTTCGGGCCTTGGGCCGGGCTTAGGCCCGCAAATTTTGGTGTTGCTCGGCCCAAGCCCAGGCCCGGCCCGTTTCTTTTGGGTCGGGCTTGGGCCGGGCCGGCCCAAGCTTTCGTTCATTTCCTGATCATGAAAACCACAACACGAGAAATACGGAAATGACGGATCATGCTATACATTCAAGAGAAGGATTACGCATCCCTAAATCAAGCGCAAAAAAAGAAGTTACAAGCATAAGGATGTCCACATTAAAGTAACTATTAAACCATGCATAAGAATCTAAGATGTCTACAGAACAGCTAAGTTTGCACATATTTTGAATCTATAACAATGGCTAAACAATAATAATATTCTACTGAGAAAACAATGGCTAAACAATAGCAATATAGGTACTTCAACAATCATATACAGTATACCTTAATAGGCAAAACGTCTTGTCTAAGGCCCATGCCCATGTTCGGGTTGGGTCTTGGGCTTTACCCTCGGGCCAACTTTGGGCCATTCCTCGGGCCCCCGAACGGGCTAGGCCTTGGGTCGGGCCGGGTTGAGCCGAGCCAAGCCCGAGCCCGGCCCAAAATATTTTTGGACCGACATTTTAGGCCCAGGTCCGGCCCAATCCTCTATTGGGCTTGGGTTGGGCCGAGCTTTTTGGGCTAGGCTTCGGGCTGGGTGGCCGGCCCAACCCAATGTTTGTCCCTACATATAATGAATCAATAAACATTATTGAAAAACACATCTTCTAATAAGCCATTTTTTTTAATTTAGCATGCAATATGGATAATCCAGACAGCCTGAAGCCTTAACCCAATGGTGGAATATGCGACGGCATGGCCAGTAGGTCAAAAGTTACAAGGGTGGCCCGCTGCATGGTATGAACTTGTAAAATATCTTGTCAAATAGAGAAAATATTTGTCGTCCATGCCAAAATGCAAATTATGTGCACCTACATGAAACCAACACTAAAGTCACCTTGAGTAAGTGACCAGCCCACCCATTACATATAAGGAACTGATCGAGGTGTGCTTGCAAAGTTGTGTTCTGTGCGACCGTGCGCCTTGCTACACATCCACCGGACATTCGGCATTTTTTTTACCATTCTCATGTTAAACCCTCTCTCCGGTTATTAACTCAGTGTGCATTTCCACTCTCCCTGATAAAAAGTTTATCCACGGCATTTCCCTCTCTCCAATATCATCTCTCTTTCTCTCTCTCCAATCTCCTCCCATCAAATTCCATCTCTCATTGACAATTAATATTACATCTATCTTTCAATCTCATCTCAACAGGACACTCTGTCTCAAAAAATATATACTCGTATTTCTTGCTCTCCTATACATTACCAATATATTATCATTTTATTATTCTCTCTAAACCAAGTTCTCATTCTCTTTATATATAATGCGTAAATTAATTCGTTTTTGTTTCTTTTAATGTTTTGTTATTAGTATACATGATGTAGATAAAAATATTGTTCACTAGTGTGATTCAACATATTATACTAATATCATGTAATATGTCAATATTTATGATTTATTATATGATTATGGGAGTAATGACTATTTAGGTACAAGTATTATATACAAGGCATTCGTTATAAATTTAAACTTCATCCATAAGAGTTTTTAAAAGTACGTATTCATTTCATACACATCCATTTTGATTAAAATCGAAAGTGTAATAGCTATTGCTGGAGAGGACGAGAAAGAATGTAAGATAAAGAGTACGATAGAGAGGCAGTACTTTCATGGAGAGAGGAGACTAAAACTAAAACGAGACTAAAAAATAAACTTAATATTAATTGCCGGTGAGAGATGAATCGCTAGGAAATTGGAGAAAGGTTGTGGATATAAATTTGTCAGGGGAGAGTAGAAACGCACATGGAGTTTTATGAGAATGAAATTGAATTCTCAAAGATAATGATGATAGGGTTAACCTACGGAGGTCGAAGAATGAAATTGAATTCTCAAAGATAATGAAAGAGTTTTATGTTGTGGATAATGATACCTCAGTTTCTAAATGTGGGCTTAGATCCATTGGAAGTCAAAAATAAATGTAGAAATGGAATTAGTCACCCAAGCCATACAATATCGAGCTTGTTAACAAAAACAATACATATAGTTTTTTAAAGGAAAAATGTGTATTCTTGCAAAAACACCCATTCGTTACATAAATTTGTGCACATCAAAGTGAAGCTTGCATTTGTATCCATGTAAAGATGTCGAAATCTGTATAAAACAAATACAATAGCAAACCATATACAAACATATTTCTATCAAAGTGCGTTACAAGTTTGGATGAGTTATTGAGGTGTACAACTGGAGACCTTCGATGCCTCCAATCACACGTTATCTCAGAAAAAATCATCGATGAGGTGTCGGCTAGATAATTCTTTTGATTTCTCCAAAAGATTTTCAGGGATGTGACGCCATGATTGAACTAGATAAACGTTTTATTAGGTTCTAAAAAGGAATCATCTTCAGGAAATGTTTTTGTGAATATTGTTTTCTAAATAGATGAAAACAAAGATATGTATTTTTGAAAATTGGGCTAAAGAGGTAATAATATAGTGTTGGGAAAAGTGAAAGAGATTGTCTATTCCATAGCCCTAGGCTCTCTTATATAGGAGAGTAGCCTATGGGTAAATTACATAAAGAGAATGACAAGAAAATAAAATAACAAAAATAGACAAGTACAGCATATGCGTCAACACTCCCCCTCAAGATGGAGCATAGATATCAATCATGCTCAGCTTGGACGCGCACTTCTGGAATGGACCTCTAAGTAGAGCCTTGGTGAAGATATCAGCAGTCTGATTCTCTGATGTGACATGAGATGTAGCAATGAACCCCTTCTGAATCATGTCACGTATATAATGACAATCGACCTCAATATGTTTGGTCCTTTCATGAAACGCTGGATTATTTGCAATGAATAAGGCGGCCTGATTGTCACATTCCAACATCATAGGAAGAGGTATGTCAAGGCATAGATCTGCAAGTAAGGATTTCACCCACATCATTTCTGTGCTAGCCTGGGCCATAGCCCTATATTCTGATTCAGCACTGGATCTGGCCACTACTGTCTGCTTCTTGCTCTTCCATGAAACTATAGCATCTCCAACATAGACTGCAAACCCTGACGTTGACTTCCTGTCCTTGGGGCATCCTGCATAGTCTGCATCAGCACATGCTGTGACAGAAATCTCCTTTCCTTTCTTAAATAACAAGCCTGCACCTGGAGATGATTTTAAAAATCTCAGAATCATGTATATTGCATCCATATGGACCTGGCGTGGTTGCTCCATGAACTGGCTCACACGACTCACTGCAAACGATATATCAGGTCTAGTGATCGTGACATACAGTAGTTTGCCTACCAGTTCTCTGTACCTTCGCTTGTCGACCTCTTCTGTGTCATCATCATACATCTTCATGCTAGGATCCATTGGTGTCGTAGCAGGCCGACATCCTAGCATACCTGTCTCATTCAGTAGATCTGTGACATACTTCCTCTGTGTCATGACTAGCCCATATGGATTTCTAGCAAATTCCAGCCCCAGAAAATATCTAAGGACTCCCAAGTCCTTGGTGACAAACTCAGTCCCCAGCTTTTCCTTTGCCTGCTTAATACCCTGGTCATCATCACCTGTAATCAAGATATCATCAACATAAACCATGATTACAGTAATACCTCTCGCCGTCTTCTGCACGAACAAGGAATGATCAGCATTGGAGCGTTTATATCCTTGTTTCTCAAAGAGGTCTGACAGCTTCTGGAACCATGCTCTGGGGCTCTGCTTAAGGCCGTAGATGGCCTTATGTAATCTGCAAACCTTGGAACACTCCCCCTCAACAGCAAACCCTGGTGGTTGTTGCATATAAACTTCCTCTTGCAGATCACCATACAGAAAAGCATTCTTCACATCCAGTTGATAGAGCGGCCAGTCTCTAGTAACTGCAACTGATAAGAGTATCCGCAGAGTGGAATGACGAGCGACAGGGGAGAACGTGTTAAGGTAATCTACTCCATATGTCTGTGTGAATCCTCTGGCAACTAAGCGTGCCTTGTACCTGTCAATAGAGCCATCTACATTATGTTTCACTGTAAACACCCATCTGCAACTCACTGGGGTGACATCTGGAGGTATGGTCACCAAGCTCCATGTACCTCGAGACTGAAGAGCCGCCATCTCTTCCTCCATTGCTAGCCGCCATCTAGAATCCTTCATAGCCTCATGGTGGTTCCGTGGAATATCTGTAGCTGAGAGTGCCAATGCAAACGTCCTGAATGGTCCAGATAACCTCTCAAACGAGACCGCAGCTGATACTGGATACTTGGCACAGCTTCTCTTCTGCTTTCGTAGAGCAATTGGGACATCCAGATCCTCTGTAGTAGCACCCTGCTCCTGTACTGCATCCTGCTGAGAAATGTCGTCAGATTCATCAACATTAATATTTTCATTACATACCATAGGCGAGCTAGTTGACTGGTCAGAGCCATGAGCTTGTTTCGGCCGTCGGGTGTAATGGAGTGGTAACGGGGATATTGTTGGTGGCTGTGGTGGTAGTGGTGGTGGCTGTGGTAGGTCTGGAGGTGACGGCTGCGATGTTGGTGGTGCCATGAAAACGGTATCAGGAGACAATGGTGGTGGCTGCATGTTCCCGGATTCTGAAAAATACATGATAGATTCAAAGAATGTAACATCTGCACTGATCATATACCGCCGACGCACAGGATCAAAACACTTGTACCCCTTTTGAGTTCTGGAGTACCCCACGAAGATGCACTTGACAGCCCTAGGAGAGAGCTTGTCCAAACCGGGCGACAACTGATGGACAAATGCGACACACCCAAATACACGAGGGGTAAGAATGAACGGCTCCTTGTCAGGATATATAAGTGAGAAAGGAACTTGTTCATTCAAGACAGATGAGGGCATACGATTTATAAGATAACATGCAGTAAGAACTGCATCACCCCAGTAGGTATACGGGACATGACTCTGAATGAGAAGGGACCTTGTAACGTCAAGAAGATGACGGTGTTTTCTTTCTGCAACCCCATTTTGTTGAGACGTATGAGCACAGGATGTTTGGTGAACAATCCCTTTTGAGGAGTAGTATTTGGCTAGATTGTTGGTGCACAACTCTAAGGCATTGTCAGTTCTCAAAATTTTGACAGTTGTGGAAAAAACATTCTGAATCTCATTTAGAAAGTGAATAATAATATCTCCAGCTTCAGACTTATTTTTCATTAGAAATACCCATGATGCTCTAGAAAAATCATCCACAAAAACAATATAAAACCTGTGCCCCTGATGATCGGGAACACGACTCGGACCCCAGACGTCGACATGAAACAACTCAAACTTGGAGTTAGTACTCCGACCTTGACTACTGGGAAAAGAAGACCTGTGATGTTTTCCCAACTGACACGCCTCACACTGAACAGTTGTGTGAGGCATACTATAGGGTAGGACTAGACGCAACTTCTGAAGCGGTAAATGACCGAAGCGCAGATGCCACAGGAGAGGAGATACTTGTTCTGCGGAGGAGGCTGTGATTCCGGCAAACGGAGTCTGGTTTAGACGATAAAGGCCTCCTTGCTCATAGCCATGACCAATCACGTTGCCCGTACGGATGTCCTGAAAAATCAAAGAAGATGAATCAAAAATAGCTCGACAATGAAGATCCTTCGTAATCTGACTAATCGACAACAGATTCATGGAAAAATGCGGTGCATGCAAAACATTCTTGAGCTGCATCGAGGATGTCAATGTAATCTCCCCCTGACCCGTGATAGGGGAATGAGTGCCATTGGCGATCACTACTGTCCGTCCTGGAGGAATCTGAGTATATCCTGTAAGTAGACTCTGGTCGCCACATAGGTGATGTGTAGCGCCCGAGTCCATGATCCACGGCAATGTATCTGATCTACTACTATGAAGAGCAAGTGTACTACCTGAAGTACTCGTAGAGGCAGAAGCTGAAGCAGTGGCATCAGTATGATTCTCTGTCGGAGGTGCTGGGCCAGATGGTGGTATAATGCCCCTAAGACGGGCAACCAGATCATCAAATCGTTGATCCAGGGTAGATGCAGACGGTGGCTCTATCTGCTCAGCGGCTCGTGCAGATGCAGGAAATCCATGCTTTGAGTAGCATGTGTCTTCAGTATGACCGACTCTGTGACAGTATGAGCATGTTGGCCTAGTGCGGCCACCCCTTCCACGGGGAATGCGTCCACGGCCCTGGTATTGAGAACTGCGGCCTCTGTTGACTGCCATGGCTGAGGGATTCTGACTAGTGGCTGCTGAAGGTACAGTAATCCTGCTCAATCTGTGAAAGGCTTCCTCCATGGGAGGAATAGTCGAGTCCGCCAAAATCTGTGAACGTGCTGCCTCATACTCTGGATCGAGTGCAGCGAGAAACACACCCACCATCGTCGCATTCCTGTATGTCTTCTGCTGTTCAGGTGTGGCGGTAAGAGGCATGAAGCTATGGAGCTTCTCAAACATTCCTCTCAAAGATGTGTAGAGAGAATGTAATGGGCGGCCATTCTGCTTAATTGTGAATATATCATGTTGTAGCTGCAGGATCTTGGTCTCATTCTTCGCCTGGGAATATGTCGCTGCTAGGATATCCCACATGTCTTTGGTTGTGGGTTGATGTAGAATATCATTGGCGATCTCAATAGCCAATGTGCCAGATAGCCACACCTTTGCGTATGCGTCGTCGGCCTCCCATGAGGCATGGACTCCAGTCTTCTCTGTAGGCTCGGGCTCTGTGAGAATATGCTTCTTGCCCGTGGACTTCATCATACTCATGAACTGCATTGCCCACAGTTCATAGTTCGTACCATCCATCTTGACAATGGGCGCTGGACCACGAAATGCGCCCATGGACGGGATATCTGCCTTACTTTCTGACATACTGGATACGGAAGACTGGAGCGAACTGCAATGAAGAATACTCGTCTACAAAGACATAGACGGGATTAGTTGCATGTGTAGACTTCAAGCAACTAATCCCATGTTGATTATCTGGGGCTTAGGGTTGAAAAACCGTGCACACGCACGCTAGCTACCAGACCTGACGCACTGGATGTACGTCAATGCGCGGCTGGATGTGCGCCTGTGTGCTCTGATGTGCGCCGATGTGCGCAGATGTGCGCCTGTGTGCGCAGATGTGCGCAGATGTGCGCAGATGTGCGCCTGTGTGCACTAATGTGCACTGATGTGCACAGGTGCGCGTTGATGCGCCTGGTGCACTGATGCGCGCCGATGTGCGCTTATGAGCGCTGGAGAGGGCGCTGGAGATCCAGCTGCAGATCCACCTTGATGCGCCGGAGAAGGGGCGCCTTGGTGCGCTAGAGGTGTGCGCTGGAGATGTGCGCCTGAGAAGAAGCGCCTTGGTGCGCCGGAGAAGGCGCTGGAGATGTGCGCCTTGGTGCGCCTGGGGAAGGGGCGGCGCCGATCTGCGGAGAGAAGAGGAGAGAGAGAGAGAGAGAGGGTCGGCGGGTAGGGTTAGGGTTAGGGTTCCAGGAACTCCGGTCTAGGACCGTCGCTCTGATACCATGTTGGGAAAAGTGAAAGAGATTGTCTATTCCATAGCCCTAGGCTCTCTTATATAGGAGAGTAGCCTATGGGTAAATTACATAAAGAGAATGACAAGAAAATAAAATAACAAAAATAGACAAGTACAGCATATGCGTCAACATATAGCAATCAGACTCAATCCAGGGCCTCAAAACAAATGGATTAAAATATTTGGATACGGGATAAGTAAATCCATCCCAAGTGATTTTCGTATTTCTAAAATCAAATTAAAAAGTAAAAATCTAAATTGCAAAATAGGGGGTTTGCTGCAGCAAATAGGGATCCTAAACATCAAGATTGTACCAATTACGGATACTTTTGCAAATGGGTATGTTTCCTAGATAGAAAATTAAAATGCTCGAGATTAGCGTATGGGTGGAGGATATATGGAATTTCAACTCATGATCTCTCCATTCTAATTATGTAGCATGTTGCGTGCAGGGTGGAGGATAAATCAAATTTCAACTCATGATCTCTCCATTCTAATTATGTAGCATGTTGATGACACTTTTTTCTTTATGGAGGGAGTGTTCAAGAGTTCAAAAGAATCAAGACTCTAATTGATGTGTTTAGGGCTTCTTGAGGCTTCAGATCAACAAAGGAATACAATTTTTTCGTTTTTTTTTCTTTTTTGGCATGTTTAAGGTTGTCATGACTCATGAATGCTTGTAGTACTAAAGTGCCCAAAAGTGGGCTTCCCATGGTGTACCTTGGTTTGGCTCTGATGATAGGCAAACCAAGGACAACAGATTTAAGTCCTTTTCGTAGAAAGATGGAGCTTAAGGCGGATGGTTAGCCGTCCGAGAAGTGGCCAAATAGTGCTTCAAGATCAATGGCATCAATTGTGCCCGTGTTTTATTTGTTTCTATATAAGTTGCATATAAGCATTCAACATCGAATTGAGAGCCTCACGCAAACGCGAAGAACATGTTTGCATAAAAGAGCCCAGGTGTAGCTTCAATGGCTTGGAACTCTATCTCAAAGCCATTGCAAGAGGACGATTCAAGAAGCTTGTGCATTTTTTTTATCAAGAATTGTCCGCCTTTAAGGAATAAATACGGTATTGGTCAAGAAATTGGTAATGGAAATTTAGGCCTAGGGCAACTAAAAGGGTGAAGCTTCAATGGCTTGGAACTCTATCTCAAGGCCATTGCAAGAGGACGAATCAAGAATTGTGTGTCTTAAAGAAATAAATATGGTGTTGCTCATGAAATGGGTGGCGCGATTTTGGGGCAACTAAGAGGACCTACCGCAAGATTTAGTAGCGTGTATTGATGGTTCAAGAATTGTGCCTTTGAGAAATGAATACGGTGTTGTATGAAATGTGTGGTGCAAATCTGGGGCAACTAAAAGCGTTTATTGCAATGTTTAGTCCAACGTTTTAAAAATTGGACGGAATCGGACAGTTAAACCAAGAGCCAGAAGAAAAATGATCTGACCATACAATCTTGTACTTCGAAAATAAAACCCGGTTAGAACGCTTGACCCGGTTCAACCATCCATTTTTTGCTAGAAAAATCTATTTTTTAAATAAAATACAAATTCTTAAAAGCGATATTTACACCCATGGTCCTGAGTAATTTTGTTATTACAATCATAACCTCGGGTAATCGTGAATTACACCCAGGACCATAAATAAGTGCACCGCCTTACACCCATAACCCCCCATTACATTAGTTCATTAACTCAACCAGATGACAGAGTTAATCTAACCAATTTGCGATCTGACGACTGGGATTAACAAAAAGTAAAAAAAGAAAGAAACCCCACAGCAGCTCCCCCTCCAACACCACTACCTCCTCCCTCGACCGTCTTCTTTCCCTCTTTCTAGTCTCCAACTACTCCCTCTCTCTGAGCTTGCAGGGGGGAGGCGGTGCATGCGGGGTTTGCAGGCGACAGCAGTGAGAGGTTTCGACGAGGGCTGGGAGGTGGAGGCTGGTGGTGGGGGGTAAGGATTCCACGCGGAGGGGCTTCAACGGGGGCTACCTGGGCTTGAGGAGGTCGGCGAGGGGGCGGAAATGGAGGAGGAGGCCGACAGGGGAGTTGCCTGAGCTAGAGGAGGAGGTCGGAGGGGAGTACCTAGGTTGGAGGAGGAAGGGGCGGAGGTCGACCGAGGGGGAGCACATGGGCTGGAGGATGAAGGGGAGAGGCGGTCGACTGGGGATTGCCTGGACTGGAGGAGGAAGGGTAGGGGGTCGACGGGCGGCGGGGTTGCCTGGGTTGGAGGAGGTCAGCGGTTGGGGAGGGGGGTTACCTGACTGGAGGAGGAAGGGGGTGACCATTCATAAATAATAGGGATTTCAAAGGTATAAAATGCAAAATGTTTGACGGATACCATCATATTTAATGAAAAAAGGTAACACGAGGTTATGGGTGTAAGAGTTAACATTACTCAGGGTCATGTATGTAATTCGCGATTACATAGAGTTATGAATGTAATTATGGAATTACTCATGGTTATGGGTGTAAATATCTCTACTTAAAAACTATTCATGATCTAGCTTCATTCTAACCCATAGTATGATCTTCTCCTTCCATGTGTGTAAATGACACAATATGCCTCTCCCTCCTGCCTTATGGGTATTACATCTCTCTTCTCACAATGTGCATGAGGTTGTACCCGTCCAACAACAATAAATGATGCCTCCACGTCAAGAAGTTATAGTCACGCTATAAGAAATAGTAAATTAACAACAATTATCATCAAATAAAATCATAATAGTTTTAAATTTGTTACATTTAGGCATCGCATACATGTATATGCATGAATTTGCAAATGTATTAATTACACATTTTGAGTGTTTCTAATAACATTTATACCCCTAAATTTTTAGCAATTACATGGATGCATCTATATTCTTAAAAAGTTGACAACATTATCCTTATGTTGGTATAATATAGGAGAATGATTGTACTAATATATGGTCACTACCATAAGTTTTTTTTGTAAAAATATAAGAGCACACGTGTAATTGTAAAAAAATAGAGGTATAAGTGTTATTGGAAAAGCATGGATATACACTAGTGTAGAAATGTTAAAACATATGATGCAAAATTATTTATATTTATTTGTATAATAATGCAGAAGTCGGCAGTCAGTACTCGGTCGGCAGGGTCATTGACTAAGGATTAATCGGCAGTCGGGAGAGTAATCGGATTTAGTCGGGCATTAGTCGGTTTTGATTTTTTAAGTATTTTAAACATATAAATTAATTTTTAATACATATATAGTCATTTATATTCATATATTTAGCAATTTTAATATTTTTTATGAAATTAAATGTTGATGGTTTCTTTCAGTAAATGACAACAACTATAGGTGCTATGATAATTCAAAATTTATAATGACAAACAACCATAGGGCTGTAATAAATTACCCCCATGCAACATTACCATGATGTATTGTGTGGCCTATCTATATTACCCAACATCTCACTCGACTATATAACTTATTCTTAGCAAAGAAATTTTCCAATAATAATTATAAACTACACTCAACTATATATGCAGTGAAACTATATCCCTTAGTAAGTGTTGAGGGTTTCTTTCACTAGATCTAGAAACACAATCTAATTTCTATTATATGATTAACTGCAAATCATCAAGAAAGACAATAGCTTATGAAAAATGACAATCAGGGAGAAATAATGGGTACTTTCATAAAAAAAAAACCAAACCTAGGCGGCTAGGTTGGGCGTTGGAGAAGCTCGGAGGAGTGCTTGGAGAGGAGCTTTGACCTCCCTCGAGGTCGGCGGCTACAAGGCGAGGGGTCCTTCGACCGGAGCCAGAGGAGATGCCATCCGACGATTAGGTTTGGTGGAGGCGGAGTTGGAGGGTGCGGTCGAGTTTGGGTGTCTATCAGAAATTAGGGTATGGAAATTTACTGTCGAACAGTAAGTTCCCTTTAGAGGATAATCGGCCATTCAGTTATTCGGGTTTTCAGGGGTCCAGTTAAAAAACAAAAAAAGTTCTATGCAAAGAGCGGCCTAGTAATCGGCCGACTAAACCGACTACTCGGCCGAGTAATCGGGTATGACCGATTAGTGACCGAGTTTGGCTAGTCAACTCGGCTACCCCACCGAGTCGACTAATCGGACCGACTAATCGGATTAGTCGGCCGATTTCTACAACACTGATAATAATAACGATCTAACTCACTTTGACTCGATGGAAACATATGAACCAAACCAACAATGCAATAGTTGCATTTTTCTGATATTTATGAACTACTAACATCATCACCGGTTCGACCAAAAAATCAAAAACCAATACATTCTCGATTTGGTGTCCATTTCGATTTTTAAAACCTTGGTTTAGTAATGTGTATTTAGGGAGCAATGATGAATCTATATGAATTATGTGTAGGAATGAGGTCACTTTAATTATTCTAAAAAGGGCTCATTGTGATTACATGGAACAGTATATCTTTTTATGACCAAAGTTTGAGGATGGTCATTCTTTTGTGTTTTGGATGAATGATTGGATGATGGAATGTATACTTTGTGATAGATTCCACTTGGCTCTTCTCCTTGATAGAAAATAAGGATGTTACAATGGCAGATTACATAGAGCTTGAAGTGAAGTAGAGACTAATCAACTTGGGAGACAAGGAGAATTCCTTCTTAAAAAGTTCACAACATTGTCCTTATGTTGGTATAATATAGGAGAATGAGCGTACTAATAAAAGGTCGCTACTATAAGTTTTTTTTTGTAAAAATATATGGGCATACGTGTAATTGTAAAAAATAGGGGTATAAGTGTTATGACTCGGTTGGACCATACAAACCAAACCAACAACACAATAGTTAGATTTTTCTGATATTTATGAACTATTGATGTCATCGCTTGTTTGACCAAAAAAATCAAAACCTATACATGCTCGGTTTGATATTCATATCGATTTTTAAAACATTGGTTTAGTAACATGTATTTAGAGCAGCAACTACTTCCCCCTCCCAACGGTGGAAGGATAACGAGACGGTGCCTCTCGGATCCATTATATTAGGCAATCAGCTTCCCCATAAACACCCATCTTTAAAAAAACATGTATTTAGGGAGCAATGATGAATCTAGATGAATTATTTCTAGGAATGAGGTCACCTTAATGATCTTAAAAAGGGCTCATTGTGATCATACATAACAGTATATCTTTTTGTGACAAACGTTTCAGGATGGCCATTCTTCCATGTTTTGGTTGAATGATTGGATGAAGGAATGTAGAATTTGTTTGTGATAGATTCCATTTGTCTCTTCACCTTGATAGAAAATAAGGATGTTATTTAATCAAAGAAAATAAGGATGTTACAATGGCAGACTAGATAGAGCTTGAAGGGGATTGAAGACTAATCAGCTTGGGAAATTTTTTTTGAATAAGAAAACGGGGGAGCCCTCCCGAGAGGGGAGTCACCACACCAAATCATTCATTAATAAAGGAGAGGGTACATCAGTTTGAAATCCAGAAATTGTATAAAGCATTACAATGAGCAAGAGCATTTTCAAAGTAAAACCGCTGTCCCTTGAAAATGGTATCATTCCTCCCAAGCCAAATAGCCCAGAGCGCAGCAAAGGGCTTGGAGACATCATCGGATGACCCAAGTCTGACCCCACGAATCGATCTCCAAATTGGTCTGCATCGGATGCCCGGACCCACGGAAGCCCCAGAGACTCCCAAACCTTTGCCGAAGACCTGCATCCAAAGAAAATGTGGTCCGCATCCTCCATTTCGTCCTCGCATATGTCACACTTTAGATCCGTCCTACCCAGTAGTCTGCCTCTTCTCACCTTGTCACAAATACGATCCCTCTTCAGACACCAAAGAAAGACCTTAACCCGAGTAGGAATCTTAGCCGCCCAAATCACCTTCAAGTCAGCACACAGATCATCGTCGCGCTCCACCATAACACCACTCAACTTCCGATAGGCAGTCTTTACCGAGAACTTACCATTAGCCCACTCAAAATGGTCTGGGACGCCTGACATCTCCCCGACAGGGGGAATCACCGACAACATCCGCAAAAAATCCTCCAACCTCTGATCCAAGAGAGCCGCAAGGAACCTCGACGCCCACGACCCAGAGTCGACGACTTCCGCCACCCGCACCTCCCTATCCTCGGCTAACGCCATCAACCTCGGAAAACGGTAGGCCAAAACCCCCTCTCCCATCCAGTCATCCAGCCAAAAACGGAATCGGAGACCATCCCCCAAACCCGACCTAAAAAGAGACCGGAGCCCCGGAATCACGACACGGATCCCACTCCACAAGAAAGACTCAAGACGCTTCCTCACTGCCACCAGCTCACCTGTAACACCATAAATCTCTCTTAGCAACTACAAGACCGACGAATCGGATGGACCCCAGATGCGCACCACCCATTTGGCTAACAAGGCTTTGTTCATTGATTCCACGTCCCTGACACCTAGGCCCCCCTCCGCAACAGGTACAGCAAGATCCTTCCAAGCCACCAAGTGCAACCCCCTCGTTGTCGGCCTTCCATCTGACCATAAAAAAGATCTCATCAACGATTCAACGTCTCCACCTTCCTTCTAACACCTACAGGCATTATTCTTGTCGAGAAGAAAAAAGTCAGAATGACTGAAAGAACATGCTTCAGAAGAGTAAGCTTCCCTCCCTTGGACAGAGTGGTAGCCTTCCACCCTTCCAACCGCTCCTCCATCCTCTGAAGAACATAGTCCCAATCGGACTTCCTCATCCTGCCATCCACCAGAGGCAACCCCAGATAGGTTATCGATAATCTCCCAGGGGGCATCCTGCCCACTCCGCTAGCTCGTTACTCTCCTCGCCATCCATTCCCATTGGAATCAGGACCGACTTCTGCCTATTAATCTGCAACCCAGAAAGGCAACCAAACATATCCACCAAAATAGCTGCATTGTGGTTCTGCTCCTCCGTCCCTCCCAGGAAGATCAGCGTGTCATCCGCATACTATAACACCGGGACTGAGATGTCCCCATTCTGAAACCTCGCACCAATTCTCTTCAACCTCCCGCTGAAACAAGACCGCAAGACAATCTGCAACCAACACAAAGAGCAGGGGAGCAAGGGGGCATTCCTGACGCACCCCCCCTCTGCGGTTGGAACCATCCTCCCTCTGGCCTCCCATTGATCAACATAGAACAGGAACCATGGAAGGCCATATCGATATCGATATCATTTCGGTCCGCCCGGAAATGGATATACGGGATATATCGACGATATATCGACCATATCAGAGGAAATGTCTAAAATGGCTCAAAAAAGCCAATTTTTGGCATTTTTTCAGAAGTAAGATCATCCAAAATATTAGAACAATAAATAACCTACAAATGCACACTTATATCACACATATCGGTCATTTATACACCATATATCACACATATCGGTCATCATATCGAACATATCGTTGTTTAATGTTTATTCCTGACCTTTAGATATTGGAAATGGATTCAATTCAGGTTCTTATAACATTAAATAACTTACAAATATACACTTAGATGACACATCTAGATCATTTGTGAAGACTATGATCCTTATATTGCACATATCGATCATATCAAAATATCGCTGGTACTGTTAGTTGTTGACCTATATATATTGAAAATGAAGTTCATCCAAGTTCTTAGATCACTAAATAGCTTACAAATATACTCTTAGATCACACATATCGATCAATCTATGGATCTTATATCGCATATATCGATCTTTTTGAACATATCGATATTAATGTTTGATTCTTGACTTGTAGATATTTTGTTTTTGAAGAATTGACTTATAGATATTGGAAATCAATTTCATTCAAGTCTTACAACATGAGTAACTTGTAAACATACACCAAGTTGAAGAACCATTGTATGCACCCTCCTGTCGCACCATACCCTACCAGTACAGGGGTCTCGCTGCCCGGTCAGCTAGCTTGGGGGAGGCTGGGGGGGTCCAGGTTGCCCCGCCACCTTTGCGGGGGTGCGGGGGTAGCGCCCCGACCCGAAAACAAAATATATATAAACCATTGTGTGTTTTAATACTAGGTGTAGCTAGATATACGTGTTTTAATACTAGGTGTTGGATCAATCTTCCATGAATAATAGCATTGATATACAGAGATATCGGCGAAATATCAACGATATCGATCGATATCCGGGATTTTTTCTACTGAAACCAGTCATTTTTTACCGATATGAGCCGATATGGCGATATATCGCCGATATATCGCAGATATCCCTGTAAAAGGAGATACCGGGTAATATCAATACCCTGACCCTGTCGAAACCGATATATCGGCGATATATCGCCGATATATCGCCGATACGACCAGGAACTAGTGGTGACGCATCTCTTAACCCAAGCAATCCATTCTTCCGAGAAACCCCTTTTCTGCAGCGCACTCCACAGGAATCTCCAACTGACACAATCGTAGGCCTTGGCGTAGTCAATTTTCCAAACTGCCCCTTTTTTTGAGACCTCTTCCACTCACGACAGATTTCCGAAGCGGTCACGATTCCATCCGCCACACACTATCCCGGAATGAACGCAGATTGGGCTGGTAAGATCACAGAGGACAAGACACCTCTAAGCCTGCTTGCCAGCACCTTGGCGACAATGAGATAGATGCCATTGGAAATAGAAATCGGCGTGTAGTCCCCAACCCCAACTGGGGTCTCTTTCTTCGGCAGCAAAAATATCAAAGCCCTGTTAACTTTCTCAAAGCCCATGTTGCCCCCCCCCTGAATTCAGTCAGCACCTCCATAATATCACCCTTCTGCAGATCCCAGAACTCTCTGTAAAAGGATATAGAGAAACCATCCGGTCCAGAAGCCACGTCCGCATTCAGATCCCAAACCGCCCTGCGCACCTCTTCCTCCATAAAATCGGCCACTAACGAATCAGTCTGGGTTCCGCTCAAAGACCCTGCCCCCAAACTCATCCAGCCCCAGCGTTCTCCACCGACACCTTCCTCGTAGCCCTCACAAAGTGCTCCCGGAAGGCGACACCAATGTCCCTCTCGCCTGACACTCTTTGACCCCCCACCTCCACCTCATGCAAGAAACTCCTTCTCCTCCATCCGGATGCCACAGAATGGAAGCATCGCGTGTTCGCATCACCTTCCCTTAGCCACTTCTGCATCGCTCTCTGCCGCCAATGAACCTCCTCTTTTATGTCCTCCTGAAACACCGCCTCTAACCACCCTGCCCTCTCCTCCACCTCCTCCGGAGCAAGGCCCTAAATGTCGGTTTCGGTCACCATTTCGGTATCGACCAAAACAGAATTTCGATGGAATTTCGGTGGAATTTCGACCGAAATTTTGATCATTTCGGACATTTTTTATACTAGGACCCCCATATTTCGGTCATTTCGGTCGAATTTCGATTTCGATTGGATATCGATATTCGACAGAAATTCGACCGAATTTCACTGAAATTTGAGGCCATGCTCCGAAGACAGTCACCGATCATCATCAGGCCCATCTAACCTGTTGATCCCTGCCTCTGCCCTGACGGCCCGCCGCCTCCTGGCAACCTCCTTCCCAACGTTCAACAGCAACCGCCTCAGGGAGTCAAGTTTGGATGCAAATCGCGACACCGACGAGCCTGTCACCGTAAAAGCCCGTCAATGATCAGCCACCAGGTCCCTGAAACCCTCCTCCAGCAGCCACTTCTTCTCAAAACAAAAGGAGAACCGAGCCAAGTGCTCTTCCCCAGAAAATCATAGAACAGGAGTGCGATCAGATAGAGTCCTCGGAAGAGCCCAAGCCCTCGCCAACGGGAAAGCCTCCCATGCCTCAACCGGCATCAGGAACATGTTAAGTCTGGACCTCGATCTCGTGTTCCTCCAAGTGTACTTGCAGCCGGCCGCATCCACAACAGACAAGCCCAGAGAACGAACCACCTGCCTAAAATCGGCAGATCCATGATCAGAACCACCACCCCCCAGCCTGTCATCCGGGAACAAAGTGACATTGAAGTCGCCATAGATTATCCAAATGTCATCACCGACCTCAGGCTCAACACTCTCCAAATCCGCAGCCAAACTACCATCCTCTCGCCGACACGAGCCATAGACATTAGTGACGTACGGACAAATCACGTCCGCTCTCCGCAGCAACTTCACCGACAAGGTGAATTGGGAGGCGGAAATCACCAGCAGATCGAAGGAATCAGATCGCCAATCGGAAAGTAGCCCCCCCGAAGCACATGCTGCCTCCTCAGCCACCACGAAAACCTCCCCCCTACACATCTCCCGCCGCATCTGGTCATCCAAAGACAGCAACTTAGTCTCCTGAAGTAAAAAGATATCTGCCCCAGCCTCTCTCACCAGATTCTGCACCCCGAGCCTCTTTTCGAGCCGGCCCAGGCCCCTCACGTTCAATGATAACAGCTTCATTTACTCAACGAAGCATCCATCTTTCTCGGGGGAATGACCCCCAAGCGTCACGCCATATCCCTGTCGAGAGCATCAAAACAGTTCCGCACCACTAACAAGATGGCCTCCCCCAGACTCACACTCTCTGCAGCCGTCCCAGATGCCAAAGAGACCCTCAGTGAAGCCCTCGCCACCTTCTCAGCCCTCCTCTGCTCCCCTCCCCCCACTCATACGCCAAACCAAAACGCCGCGGCTTGGGAAATGGGAGAACTAACTGTTAAAAAGCATGTAAAAATGTTGTTGTGCTAGCTAAAAACAAGAAAGGCAACTTATATCATACCCTTGGAAGAATGTACTGGGAATTCCAAGATGGTATGGAAAAGCCGGTTGAGACACAAGTGCTACAAGAGTATGCACGATAAACATGGTTCAAAATATCACAATATATATAGCGGTTTCAATGAGTAGGAGTATAGTTATTACCATGCATATCCTTTCCAGTGCATCAACTGAACCGATATATTGGCAATTTCTCGTCTCCCTTCGGCGATCTCGACAAAATATGAAGTTTTTGGTGTAAAATTCAACAAATCTGACCAATCTAGTTGGTATCTTGATGATACCAGTGCTTTATAATCAATATTATCTATATTGCTTTATTTCTCTGCTTGTCTACGTTATGGAAGAAGCTTGGAATGTTCTAAAAAAAATAAATCTTTTAAAGGTTGCTTAGTTCAGGATTTGGTATATAGCTACCTAATCCTAGTATAAACACATCCGGACATAAATCTAGGTAGCAGCTGGAGGATACTATATAGCCACGTCAGCTCAATGCTTGAGGTGGAAAACAACAAAGCAGTTCAGCAACAGCAATCTGAGAATTACTTTCAGGAAATGCAAGCAGAGGCTATCAGAAGAAATGGGATTCTCTTGAGAGAAAATGGAATGGACATGACGAAATCACACATAAAGGTGGATGATGCTCCTGCTAGGGATATGTTGAGGGATTGCTTGAGGAAGAGATCAAGAATTTGAAGGCTAACGGGGGAGATTTTCATGCAAAGAGCATTGTTGGCATTGCAATCAACAAGGTGGCAAATGACATGATTCATGAAGTTGCAAAGAGGATGATCAATGAACATGAAGTATAGGTGAATGAAGATGTGCCTTTTTTGAAAAGAAGCAAATCGCATCAATAAGGGAAAGACAGAGGACAGACATCATGTTTGCAAGATAACTTGCTGGTTGAATTAATTTTGAATTCAGCAAGTGATTGGCACATGGTAAATGAAGATTGGGAAGAGAGGATGACTAGAAGAGATCAAGGAGCCCCTGTGTGGGTCATCTTATTACTCAAGTTTGGTCTCACTTTGAAGTTCTATAAATAATTATTTTTGAAGAGGCAATATGAAAAAGAAACTCACTGAATTATAGGTCGGTGATGACCAGATAATGAGGAAGAAAAGTGAAGTGAGGTCGCTATAATGTGAGAGAGAATCGAGGGATCCTAAGTGACAGGCGGAGAAAAAATTGAGGAAGAAATGACAATTTTAAGAAGAGGTTAAGGAGAGATCCAAAACAAGCATATCTCATAAAAAAGGAATTGGTTCTCAGAGAGTTCTATAAAGAAAGAAGAAGGATTGTATAAGAACACGCTCAACCACCACCCAATACCTTCTTTCAAAAAAAACACCACCCAATACCAGAAATATGTAATGTGCATAAGTTGAAGGCTTGGAGAACATTGATGATTTTTAGCTTTCAATCTATGTTCTCGTCTTTATACTCTCTTTTTTCAAGGCCTTTTGATCATAGCATAGACTTAGCTTGCTTTCTTCAAGGTGTGCCTCACATACATGTAAATTGACTTTTCCAAGGTCATTTTGGATATTTTTTGATGCAAGGGCTAAGAGCATCCCTATAGGAGGCTAAGTACGAACTTTTTGAAACAAATATCCGAGATGCACAATACCATGCTCCTCGGTAGGAAAAATTACAACAATTTTTGTTAGTCCCCAAAATCATTTTTTGAATTTAAATTTCTAGAAATAACGAGATTAAAAAGCATTTTGTTTTTAACTGAATGAAGATGTTTGGGGCTTTAAGTCAATTAACGACCAAGGAAGCAAACAAGCACCCAATATATAGTTTATAGCAGAGGAATTATAACATGCTCACTCCTTTCATCAAGAACAGTCAGACAATTCCCATGAAACAAAAGCTCTCTAGATGCATCGCCCCGTAAAAACCTAAAATGTCGAATTTGGATGAAATCTAGTCATGTTCATCTTTATTAAAACCATATTTTAAAAGTTTTGCATGTATCAAACTTTCCTTCAAAATATCAAAGCATATTGTTCTTGCAGCCTGCAGGTGACCATCTCTATTGAAAAAGCTAGTGCTTATGACGAAATAAGGTTGGTCAATGATCAAAAAATGTCATACTTTTAAAATGAGAGTCATCTTCATTAGAAATTATCCATAAACATATATACAGTAAGTTAATTAATGATGTCATTCATAATACTATTAAGTTTTTACATGGCTCTATCGCACCTAATAGGCCCTTACTCAACCACTCAGGAACAATCACTAAGATAACATACTTCCTATTCCATGTCACTCGTGATGCCGTGCACTCCTTGCAAACCCCGATATTGAACTGCGTCTCAGTCCTCACTAACAACGCTTCAACCCCGTGCTAGTGCTAACCCCGTGCTAGTGCCTCCCATGAAAAAAAAGCCACCTCCCAAAAAATCCTATACTAATCCATTGAGAAAATTTCACCAAAATTGCATACTTTCGACTCTATGTCACTCAAGTAGCTGCCCTTAAAACCCCAACTTCAAGCACCTCTTCTCCGTCCACACTCAGCCTACGGCTACAATTACATCACTTTGGAAGATTCGCCGACATTGTTTACTTCTTGCTCCATGTCCCGCGTATAAACCTTGAAAACCCGTACTTTGATCACATAATTCACATCCTCACTAGACACCATTCTACCCCACAATGCCCACTAATATCACCTCCCACCTAAACACTATACCCTGACTCACTAATCCATGTTTCCTCCTGCATAAACCATATAGCATATGTCACAACACCATGTGTTCCACGGTTCCACCTGTCTGCACCCTATACCATAACCCACCACTCCACGTTTACTACCGTCTAAACCCTATAGCCTAACCCTAACTCACCACTCTATCCCCCCCCCACACCAAACTCACCCTTGCAGCCTTCAACATTCAATGATGACTCCCCTCACCTTGGAAGATGAGCACAGGAGAAGTGCCCCAAGTCGCCTTCACCACCTTCGAATATCATACAAGAGATGTTGCAAGTTTACATATTTTATTTTATGCAATACATGTTTTTTTCTGTTTGAATATGCACTCGTGGTATTTTAACTGGTTTTGTTGTTCTCTTCCAATATTTTAACTCGGCGAATAGTGCTAAATGTAATATGGATACAACTGATTAGACTTCAATTCATTGACATGGATATGGTTCCATATGCACGCTTCTACACAACATCTACATCTTTCAAATTGAATATTAAAAAATAATGAAATATAAATCCGTACTCATGCAGCATATTTAACCCCTACCAAACAAATCATAAAATATCCCTACAAATCCAAAATTTCCTATTGACTTATTAACTTTCATAAATTTAAAAGATAAAATTCCACGTACAGCCACCAGAAGAAACTCTTGTGACAACCAACCTCGGATCAAACCAATTCAGATCTCCCACAACAGGCACGCAAAATGGCACCGGTCTACAGTGCATGCCCATCTATGCATGTTGCCATTTTAGAACAAGACCTTGGCAAATAACCACAAGCGAAACCAATATCAGAAACAGCATAGGACCAAACAGATTCCACAACAATTCAAACATCCATGCATCAAGAAACGGTCTCTGAGGCAACCAATCTCCCAGTCCGAAAGTACAACACTAAAACCTGCCTGTCAAGACCAGAATCACTGGCAATAACAACCAACTCAAAAATCATGGATTTAACTAGAATAACATAACCAGTGTTGCAAAAATCAGCCTACTAACCTGATTAGTCGACTCGATAGGGTAACCAAGTCGACTAGTCCAAATCGGGCAATAGTCAGGTATGGCCGATTGGTCGGGCGAAAAGTCGAGTAGTCGGCCGACTACTCGCATGACTTCTTCTTAGAGAATATTGGTTCTGTGAAGGCCCGACCTGGATACCGATTAGGACTTAAAGCCTATTGTTGAAACAGTAAGCCCCCATGCCCATTCTCTTCCCTATCTGCTCGAGCCCGATCCCACTACATGTTGTCGTATCCTCCTCCACCACCGTGTCGCCGATCAGCCCTCATCTGATTCTGGTCGAAGGACTCTCCGCTTCGGCATAGCGGACCTCAAGTGAGGTCCCAGCTGCAACCAAAGCTCTCCTCGGAGCTTCTCCAACGCTCGAACCTCGTCATCCATGTTAGGGTTTTTTGCTTTTTTGCTTTTTTTAACTTTTATATATGATTCGAACATTGCTTGTTGGCATTTGGGTTTATAATCTCGCCATACATGAATCATATTTGGATTTGTAGGTCATATTCAGAGACATGTTTGGTTTGGTCTTTTAACAGCATATTTAGCACATGTATTAACTCTTGTAGGCCATATTCAATATATTCATAGAATATTCAGCATATATATAATCGTGTATGTCATAATCAACATATTCATATAAAAAATAGTATTTTAACAACATATTCAATATATTTAGCAACATATTCAGCACATATTTGTAGGTCATATTGCCATTTCTAATGTTGCATGGATTTATAATATTGCACATTTACAATCTCTTACTCGCTATTTTTAATCTATTAAAGAAAATATACATAAATCCATGGAAACATGTATGAAGTAAAGATGGAAATAATTACAGGTGTTTACTAAATAAAGATGTTAGTGAATTTAGTATAATCAATTTTAATATGTATTTCAAGTGTAGTTAATTCAAGTATGTTAATTCAAGAGTTTGTGATTATGTAGATGGCTACACCTCTGGCGAATGTCGGCAGCGACTAATCTTTTTATGTGCCTTCAGGATCAACTGATCATGCATCGTAATACGGTTACCTTGCAAATCGTGTGGATCCAAATACAATCACTTGCAAACTGTGCAAGAAGGTTGCCGAGTGTGGTATGTACATGTTCAAGCAACCATAGTTTCAAATTTTGCGAAATTTCGACGAAATTTCGGCGAATTTTCGATTTCGACAAGGAACTGAAATCTCGAGCGAAATGACGATATGAAGGCAGTTTTCGGTCATTTCTTCACAAATGGTGGTCGATATGGGCGAAATATCGTCGAAATTTTGATGAAATATCGTATCGGCAGGGTATCGATACGATATCCGAAATCGATATTTAAACCCTTGCAAGCAACATCTAACACACTAAAGAGGCAATGTGGTTGCATGTCCAAAGGTGGACGAGGAAATGAAGAAGAAAAAGATTGTGTACCTTGATGAAGTTGCCATGAATAAGACCCAGAAAACCGTTGATGTTCAGAAGATGAAAGATGAAGTCAACATCAATGGAGATGCAGTTCGACGAAGATATCACGAGTATCCGACTCCTTGGAACAGAATGTAGTAGTGGAAGGGTCATCACGTCAGATGACCATGAAGGATGCAATCACCAAGGATCATTGTGATCAGGTTTACCTCGTATGTATGTGTGTGTATCTAACTGGACATATACATCGACTATTCCTTTTAATATATTGACGACGAAATCCTTCATGCAAATGGTGGAGGTGATTGGGAAGTACGGGTCTAGACTAAAGACTCCCATGAGGTATGCGCACAACGGTTCACTTCTGAAGAAGGCGGTGAAGAAAATGCATGATGACTTGCAATACCATCGTGATAAATAGAAGTCGACAAGATGCTCTTTGATGATTGATGCGTGGACGAACATGCAAGGAAGGGGCGTCGTCAATTTTTGTGTTGATTGCACCTTGGGACTTCATTTTTTAAGTCCGTAGATGCCTCAAATGAGGCTCATAATGTAGAATACATTTCCAAGCTGGTGGAAGAGTGTCTAAATTAAATGGGAGTGGATAATGTGGTTCAAATTGTGGTGGATAATGCATCAACGGAAGTTGCTGCTCACAAAATATCCACAAGTTTGGTAGACTTTGTGTGTCGCGCTCTCCATTGATCTTGTTTTAGAGAAGGTAAACAAAGAGACGAAGGTGAGGAGTGCAATCACAAAGGCGAAGAGGCTCACGGTGTGCATCTACTCTCACACCAAAACTCTAAGATTGATGTGCAAGTTCACCCGCGAGAGGGACATTGTAAGGCATGGGCAAACAAGATTTCCAACCACTTTTCTTGCTCTTGAGAGTCTAAATGAGAAGAAAGACAAGTTGAGGTTGATATTTTCCTCAAAAGAGTGGAGGAATTGCAGATGATATAAGACCAAGAAGGGAGAAGCAGTGAGTTCCATAGTCTTCAGCTCTACATTTTGGAACCACACGCACAAGTTATCCAAGTTTTCACTCCATTGTTCGTTTATTTTGTGGTTGATGCAGATCGACGTCCATCCATGAACTTTGTCTACGGAGGACTTGAAGAGGCCAAGCGGGGGATAATTGCATCATTCAATGGCGTGGAGTTGTCTTACAATTTTTTTTGGACGTTGTTACCTCCAAGACCAAAAGGGGGCTCGATACTCCATTGCATCTAGCAACTTATTACTTGAACCCATTTTTCTTGTACGCATAATCTCATGGTGATCCAGATATTGTGGTGAGGAGAGGGTTTAAGGAGTACGTAGTAAGATTTTATCCAGATCTGGATGGAATTGTATTATAATAGCATTGATGTTTTTCTTAGCTTCCGACATACAGACTTAGTCGTGGAGATTTTGACAAGCCTTTAGTTGTGAGACAGAGGATGACAAATGATGAAATTAAGATCCAGGTATTTTAATCATTGTTTTCTATTCATGTTAATCATATTTTATTTTATTAAATTGATCAATTCTCTATTTCAATAGCTAATTGTGGTATAATCATGGAGATGATACATCTTATTTGAAGGTCATGGTTATCAAGATCTTGAGCTTGATGACTTCATCCTCCGGATGTGAGCATGACTGAAGTACATTTGACTTGGTAAAGATTCCACTCAACCCACCCAATTCGATTAATTTAACTCAATAACTTGAGTACATTTGACTCAATGACTGGAGTAATTGATATAGATTTGAAATTTGTATTTTGGTCTTCGGATCCGTACTAAGAATAGAAACAAGTAGGAGAAGAAGAAGTTGAACGATCTTGTGTATGTGTGTTTCAATTCCAATTACAGGAACGTCGAGTTGAGAAAGAAAGAAAGAGATCTTCTCCCATCTCGTGATCGTGCACACGTGGCTAACTGGACACTTATTTTTGTCGATGCTCATGATGAGGAGATTTTTCCAGGTTCCGAATTGACATGGGGTGTTGTAGCACATGCCCGTGTAACCAAAGAGAATTTGAAACTAAGAAGGAACCAACGAGGTGAACGTAGCAGGGGAGCTTCATCTTCGAGCTCCAATGCTATGCCGATGAATGAGGAGTTATATCTTGAGGATATAGAAGAAGATGATGAAGAAGAAGAAGGAGATGATGATGAAGAAGCTAGAATTGGCTGATGATATTGAGGATTGAATCGGTTGATTTGTGACACTTGACTCACTTTCCACTTATATTATTTTTGGCGCATGTTGTATATGTTTTTAAACATTCGCTCGTGCTATGTACCAAACATTTTGTTCTTAACTTGCTTTGTTTTTTCTTCTCTTACTATAATTTTATAAACTCTTAAAAATATCAAGAATGTTAAATAAATGAATATAAATGAGAGTACATGTATTAAATTTTGATTTACATATTTAAACTAATTAAAATTTCTAAATCGACTAATGTCCGACTAAATCTGATTGCTCTCATGACTATTGATAGCCCTTAGTTAGTGGCTCGGCCGACCGAATACCATCTGCTGACTTCTGCAACATTGCATAATACCAATCAATTCCAGCTCATTTCAAAGTCTTAAAACATCAAACACAATCCCTCCGAGAACAATCTTCCAACAAACCAACCCCAAATAGAGAACCATGAGATCCAAGACTCAGATGCATTAGCAGTCTTGACCATGCTAGGTGAGCATGCTAGCATCGTTGCAAAAACAATGCATACAAAATAGAGACCGACACAATGGCGGTAGTGGAAGGATGGTTAACGGTCCCAAAATCACAATCAACATTAGTCTACTCAAGTCCACGACAATACAACTTTCAAGACAAGTTAAAACCCAATCTTTTCAACAACCAATGACATGTAACCCTTCACAATAACCATCCCGACTGGTTGTGCATCGATGCACCTGTGTCCATTCCCGATCAAAGACAAATTGTAAAACAACCTGGAAAATCCTACCTTTCTAGTAACCAATCACCGATAATATCAATGAATCTCACCAAGTTTGACTTGTCAGTCCTAACCACTTCACCGTCAATGTGTGTAACATCCCACCTCCCACCTCCTTAACACCATCATGTTGGCAGTCCCAACCAACTGCATGCTCATCAATGCACTTGACCCCCTTTATAACAGCCCAAATCATGATTTTGATTTTAACCAAGGGACCGATCAAATACACAACAATACAACCTTCTGGAGACACTAAAAGCCAAACTTTCCAACAACAACCAATCCATGTTAACCCTCCCAACTCTAACCAGGATTAAGTTGGCAGTCCTGACCGTTGCCTGAACAAGACCCCTGTGCAAGATAATCAAGACTTCGAGTTTTTTTTAACCAAGACTTTGTGTTATACCACCATCAAACCAAGCAAATCAGCAACAATTCGAAGTTCTGAGCACGTCAACCAGTCACATGTGACCTCTAAACTTCTCATCAGCATCGCATAGCAGTCCCGGCCACCTGCTCAGCAATGCACGTGACCCCAAAGTAACAGACAGTTCGAGTACAGACAAAACATCACAACTTTAAGTTCGACTAACTTAAGACCAATCAAATCCACGACAATCCACCCTTCCAGACAAATCAAACCCGATACTTCCAGCAATCGGTCCACTGCAATCCTCCATCTCCCGCGAGCATCTCACTGGCAGTCTACCTGACTCCTTCAAAAACATCCTAATAATTACAACGTTGGGTTCAACCAGCATCAATGCAATCAGATCCAAATCAATTCAACCACCCAGACACATTAAGACCCCAATCTTTCCAAAAAAAACGTCCCCACCGACCACCAAAATCTCACCAGCATGGCATCAGCAGTCTCGACCGCCTGTCCATCGATGCGTGTGACCCTGCTGGCGTCCGTGTAGAACTGGTGCACGAGCTCCGGCTGCTGCTGCAGCACCTGATAGTACTGCCCGACGAAGAAGTTCCCCACCTGCCACAAAACCCCAATTTCGCATCAACAGATCCACCACGGCGAGCAGCGCAATCACCAGAACACGATCGAGCAGCAGCGGGGAATCGGAGCCCTAACCTGTACGACGGTCACCGCCGAGGGGAAGGCGCTCGCCATGGGATCGTCGGGGGTGGGGTTTGCGGTAGAAACCCTAGATCTGGGGGTGCCGCGCTCGGGGGATTCAAGTGGAGGGGGTATATATAGGGGACGAGGGGGTGGAAGGGGGCGGCGGTTCGGGTAAGGAAGAGGTGAAGGTGTTGTCTCTGACAGAGGTTTTTATGGGGATTCTGAGGTGCGGGGATACTCACGAGGGGGTGAGGTGTCAACCGGTGGGATATGGGCACACTATGGTTAGAAAATGATCGGATGCGTTGAAAGATATAATTACAAAATTTGACAATATTTAATGGGGATGGTCTCGAGGAAGACGGGGAATGTGTTTTATGATGGGAGACTAGTGTATGTATGGATATTGATATATTACGGTACATATACATGTAGTGATGGATATCAATGTCATCGCATTTGGATATGGTTGGTTGTTGCGCGATGGTGGTAAGAGGGAGGCTTGGAGGGAGACGAGGAAAGTGCATTGTGATCGGACTAAGTGTGTATGTAGGTGGTTGATGAATACTCATTCATCACTCTTTATTCTTATATTTTAGCTACAAAAACTTTTGCAAATGGATGTAGATATGTATAAATAGAAATAATTACCAAAAGCATGCATTGTGTAAAAACCTATAATTAGCATGTTTTTGTGCAAAAATAAAAGAATAAAGATTAAAAAGAAAAAGAGGGAAATATTTAGAATAAATATTGAGCAACCTAACCCAAGGGAGGGCTCAGCATGGGCCTGACCGCATAAAAGCCAAAGTAGAGGGAGATAGGGGCTCATGTGTGTACATATTTATGTAAATAAAATAAGAATATTTTCCTCACAAAAATAGGCTTGTAAATATTTGTAAATAGCTCTAATTATAAAATCAAAATAAAAATTTAAAAATTAAAAAGAAACCAAAAATCTCATTCATGTACATAAACACCTTGTACATAGTTTCATCATCCCTATTTATCCTTATAAATAACTAAAAGTAATTTCCAAAATTTTTGTAAATATCCTATATTATATAGTGTAAATAAATAAAATAAAAACAATTAAACAAAAACAAAATAAAAATAATAAAATTAAAAACACAAAAATATATTGTAAATATACCATGTATATAAATGTATATATGTATTTATTTCACCTATGTGTATAAATACTAAAAATAAAATAAAAATATCTTTTTATTCCTTATTTTATAATGTAAATAAATAAAGTATAAATTGGAAATAAAATTGTATAAAAATAACTCATTAAAAATCAAAACTAAAAATCCCATATTGTATATATACCTATGTATAGTACTATATTGTATATACCTTATTTTTATTTCGACAAAATTATTAAAAATCGCTAAAAAATAGAAAAAAAAGATAAAATAAAAATATTTCATGTTTTAAGTTTTCACTAATTCGACCGTTTGACACCTGTTATTTCACTTCCAAAGATTGTCCACGTGGCCGACCCCTATTGGTCCTGGGATTGTTGACCGCCCGGTCAACTACCCCCCCCCCCAGGACCACTTCCCACGGGTCCTTAGCGGGCGACCCGTTTCTCGGATTTTCCCCGTCTAAACCCGATCGCCTATCACCTAAACCCCGGGTCCGACTCCTTAATGATGCATCCGAGACCCTCGCCGGAGCCTCCCCCTCGGGATCCGCGCGCTTCCACGCCCTACCAGACCTCTTCTAGCCGGACCCGCACCCATATTTAGCTTGAGCTCCGCCACCTCAAATCGCATCTTTGGTCATTTGATTCCACCCCCAGTGAGCTCCAGTGTGTGCGCGAGAGTGACAGCTCGCGTCCGGTGCTGTCGAAGCGAGGAGAGGGAGCGTGGCCACTGATCCGACGAGCATCGCCGCCTTGCTCCGCCACCAGCAGGAGCATCGAGCCTCGGACGTCGGCGCTCCGTGAGGCAAAGACCCAAAGCTGCGTAAGCTCGCCCACAGTCCATTCAGCCACCCAGGTAGCTCCGTTAGCCCTTCTTTTTCCGTAATTTCTAGTTACCCCCAAATCGCTCTGCCGCCGTCCATCGTCGATTCCTATCGATTCCGACCACCATTCGATCATCGGGCATCGCCATAGCCTTCGCCGTCTTCCCGCGCACCTTCTCCACATCCCCATCCAACCCAGCTCGCACAGGAGCTGGGATTCGAGCTCCTCCGTCTCCTCCTCCCCCCCTCGCCGGAGCTCGCCCATAACGCCCCACAGACCACCGTCACCCGCCTAACTGGGTCGAGGCAGTTTGCCCTCGACCCGTGAGTCTTTTGGTCTACTTTGCAGGTGCTCCCCAGCCCGTCTGAGGTTTGGGTCATTCAGACCAGAGGTTCTTCCTCCGTCGACCTCACCGGACCCCTCCTGGGCTCGGCTGGATCATCGGAGTTTACCAGCAGCTGCGGGACGTCATTGCGGACCTTCTCCGACCTTCACGAGCAGCAGGGGAGGTCCACAGCGCACGCACGAGGCCGGCGAACTTCGCCGGCCAACTGTTCTTCCGATACCTTCCCCGACCGTCCGATCATCCTCACCCTCCAGTTCGCATCTCGACCGTTCACTTGAGGAGGACCCGTCATCGTCAGATCCATCCACGAGGCGATCTGGACCGTCCGAGCCGAGAGGGATAGCCACCGATACCCTCAACCGCTAGATCAGACACGTGGCTATACCTCCGCCGTTGGATGCACCCGAGGAGCGCAGCATTGGACCCCTAGTCGCCCACCACCGTCCGATCACACACGTGGCGTCCATCCTGCGGTCCGCGTAATAAAGGGTAATTTACCCTTAGGCCCTTCTGTTTATTGCATTTCGTAGTTAGTCCTGTAATTAGTTAATCAAGTTGTTTAGTTTTTGGGATTATTGCATAGAGGACCCCGTACTCTACTTAGTTTGCATTTATGCCCCTTTGTATGGTCTGACACGTGCATCGACACGTGCTTTTCGGCTTAATTTGCATTCCAAGCCCCTGTAGTTCTGATTGTTAATGATTGAATGAAAGTTTGTGTTTATTTGCATTTATACCCCTGTGCGTATTTTATTTGAACATGTGCGAATATTTTTGGGTCATTTGCAGATAAGCCCCTGGGCTTTTGGTACCTGTTACCAAAAGGCACTCGGAACTTATTTTTCTTACATTTGGGTCCCTGAGTGCCCCAGGCATGCGCGACGCGCGTGACTTCCTGGGTTAATTGCACCAGACCCCCCAGACTATTGGGTATTTGCACCTTGATCCCTATGCATTGTGCCCCCTCTTTATTTTTGAATAAAATAACAAATTACCTCCACATCCAACGAAAATTGGACACATGGCTCCTGCCATGGTGTAAAATTTTCGAGGATTTTTTAGGACATTTTTTGTTTTCATTTGAAATTTTTAAAAATTCAAAAACCTCTATTTTCTTCACTGTCTAACTTTAAAAATCACAAAAAAAATATTAAATAGTGTCTAAAAATTACAAAAAAAATTGTCTACTGTCTATTTTGTTGTGTTTGATTTTCTAGCCAAGTTTGGCTATTTTTCATTACTGAAAACCGCTAAAAATTGAAAAACACTAAAAATCTTATAAACAATCTAGTAAATAAATTAAAAATCCAAAAATAATAAATTAGGTGCCTAAATTTTCCTTGATTTATTCTTTTTACAGGAAAATTACCTCCCAGCTAATTTGGGGCCTTTAGATATTTTATCTAGGCCCTTTTAGCTCGGCTGGACAGTACCTTTCTTTTCCGTCACTTTTTGATTTTTAGAAAATTAAATAAACATCAGAAAATTCTCAAAAATTCACCAAAAACACTAAAAATTATAAAACACATAAAAATATTTTTGTTTGAATTTTTGGTTGATTTTTAATGCTTTTAATAAATTGTTGAAGTGTGTGTTTATTTACTTGTCTTATTTTCTTAACATATTAAAAATCCAAAAGAAAATATTAAATAATTAAAAACCACCAAAAATATTTGCTTCTTTTATTTTATTTCTCTTTTTGACTACTTCGTAGGCCGAGAGGCCAACCCGTGCTCTTTGTGTTCGACCCTGGTCGCTATACCAGGTTAATCTAATAGCGGGACCGCTATCGCATTTTTGATTGATTTTATCTATCTTGGTGGTCTACTTTTTTCTTGATCGACACGATCGAGTGACCGAGGTCGCGATGACCATCGTAGAGATATCTGATTGCCTTAGTCGCTCGGTTTTTCGTGCCATCAGAATAGCGCCGTTGCTGGGGAGCACGGCTTAGTAGTTTTTATTTTATTTTCGTTTTTGTTTTCGCGGCTTTTCGCGGCTCTTTCAGAGCTCGCGGCTTTTTCACGGCTTTTGTCTATATTTTATTTTTGTTTTATTTTGTTTTATTTTCTTTTCTTTTGTTTTTTTGTTTTATTTTGAGTATTTGTTTTATTTCGCTTTTTTGCATATATACCCTCATTTTTATTTTCATCATTATTTGATTATTTCGGTCGGACCACTTGTCTATGTTTCTTGCGAAGGCCCGAGGACCGCGGAGGCGACTTTCGAGGAGCCGACGCAACCGCAGGATTTGGAGGCGGCTCCCTTCTTTACGGAGCCGCAGGAGAGAGCGAGAGCAAGTTGAGTGGGAGAGGTTTAGTTAGATTTTATTTTTATTCTGATTATTATTGTAATAATACAGGGACTCACAGACTGGACACTTGGACTCTTTGGCTTAGCGGGTCTGTTTCACCAAGCACCGGTGTGCTCGGGGGATTCTTAAGAGTTTTTTTTTCACGACTTTTCTCGCGGTTTTGTTTTCTTTCCTTTTTACTGCCTTTTCCGGTGTTTACGCGGTTTTTGATCGAGCCCCTAGATTTAGGATTTTATACTTGATTATGCCGTAATTAGTAGGGTCCCCACACTTAATTATCTGCCTGCTCCTATAGTACGCTTAATTGGACCTACTAATAATCAATTAATAAAAATAACTGACTCATTTTCCTTCGTGGCCTACGTGTCGTAGTCTACCCCACAAAGCGCTTTCTCCTACCCCCGATTTGTCGGGCAGAGGAGGGGTAGACCAAGACCAGACCTTTGGCATGTTGGACGGTGACCAGTTAGACGGTTCTGCGAGTAGAACTTGCTCATCTAGGACTCGGTTTTCATCGCTGCATCATTTAGGTAGTTTAATTTCTGTCTTTACATTTATGCGCGGATCATATTGCATGTTGAGTGCTGGAGACAGGTACGCCTTTCTGACTTTGCATGCATCATTGATTTATCATGCATCGGCTTTTTCGTCTTCTCCCCCCTGTTTTGGACTAAATAATCAGGAGAACCGAAAAATTCGTTAGGCGTTTGTTTTTATTTGAAAAATATTAAAAAGAAAAACCATAAAATTGGGACTGGCTAAAACTATTGACCCTAAAAGACGCTCACCTTAAAAATTTGTCTTGGCGAGAGCAACCCCCTCCTTGTTTGGTTTGATTACGCGAGAGAGTGACCCGCACCCTAGGTAGAGCCCTCTGGTGCTATTTCCAGCTGACTACTGACTTTTCCGTGCGGGCCAGTCGGTTGGAGTAGTATCGGGTATCCTAACAGGTCACGTAAGCGCTCTGATATCTTGTGTGTTCACCTAATAAAAATTGACAAGATAATTTGACCGAGCTTTTACGGTCTTCAGCTCGCGTTGCGTTGGTGAACCGGGGGTTTGCATTTTGATCATAGTTTTTCCAGATCTCATCCGCACTACTCGACCAGATCACGATGATGGGTAGACGCTCTCTTAGGCAGCCTCTGGCTGCACCGTTTTCGGGCACGTCTACCCAATCATCTAGGTTGGCCTGCGAGAGCCAAGACCAGTTCTCCGAGCCCGAGTACGATTCCGCCCTGTTCCCCCTCGACCCCCTTTCTTTCGGTTCTGAGAGATATGAGCCAGAGGAGAGAATAGCAGATTTGACAGCACCTGAGTATGGCTCATTTGATTTTGCAGACGTCATGGTCGGTAGTTCAGAGGACCGCTCCAGGACCGAGCACATTATGATGGACCAGGGAGCGATCAACTCCACCCTGATCGCCTCGTTAGAGACAGTGCAGCAACAGCTGAGGGATCAGGGAGCTTTCATGATTGAGATGAGGAGAGAGTTGGAGCGACTCAGAGCAGAGAGAGATCAGAGCGAGCCTGAGGATGGACCAGATGCAGAGGCACGAGCCGCAGCAGCCGCAGCGGCAGCCGCCGCGGCAGGAGGACCACCGAGACCGATGCGGGAGTTGCACAACCCCGGATCTACACTGATGCATCATTGGGTGGTGGTACCTGCTATCGTGGGGGACTTCAAGTTCCCCCCGAACACCCTGCAGATGCTTCCCCGTTTTCACGGACTTGCCACCGAGGAGCCCCATCTCCACCTCCAGGAGTTCTTGATGATCTGCAGTACTGTCCACGACCGCCATGTGGACCAGGATACGATTCGGATGATCGCCTTCCCCTTCTCACTAGCAGATAGAGCAGCCACCTGGCTGAAGCATTTGGGGAAGTTTGTTTACACCTGGGAGCAGCTCCGCACCGAGTACTTGAACAAGTACTATCCACTCGGGCGGACGAATGCAGCGAGGGCCCTGATCAGCAACTTCTCCATGCTCCCCAACGAGCAATTCCATGAGGCATGGGAGAGGTTCCGAGAGCTCACAGACCGATGCCCGTACCATGACATCTCGAAGCCGAACCTTGTGCAGAGCTTCTTCAGCGGGCTGACACCAGAGCTCCAGGGCTTGGTGAACGCTTCTTGTGGCGGGTCATATTTCGCCAAGGATCACGACCAGGTCTGGGCCATCTTCGAGGAGATGGCCGAGAACTATATGGTGATGTCCCAGACCCGGTTGTATACACAGGACAGACCCCAGCAGCAGCCAGGACCCGTGCAGTACCAGAGGACAACACGGGTCGATGCCGGTCCATCCAGTTCATCCGCAGTTGCAGCAGCACAGGCAGAGTCGTCCGCTGCGGATATGGGTATCATCAGCGAGAAGTTGGACCGCATGGAGCTGATCGAGAAGAAGCAGTGTCAGGGCATCACGCAGATGGAGCAGATGGCACAGACTCTGAGCGACATGAAGACCCAGCTCATGTGTCTTTGATTTAGCTGATATTCACGTGGTCTAAAAGTGGTGTCTCACACAAGGCGGAGACGACCGTCGCTGTGACGACTCACAATGAAATCCGGACTAAAGTCAACAATTAACCCACAATAAAGATCAATAAATTAGAACTAATGTGGAGTTAAAATTTATTTTTAACTTTGCACAAATGGTGTATAGTGTCAAGTATGCAGAGAGTTCGAACACAGGGAGCAAACAGGGTGGTTCAAGCAAATGTGCTCAAGTGTGTGTGTGTGTGTGATGTGTCTACATTAAGCAATCAAGCAAAGGGAATTTTTTGTGGGTTTTTAGTTTTTAATTTTTTTTAATTTTAATTTAATTTTTAATTTTGTATTTTGGTTTTTAGTTTCTGATTTTTATAATTTTATATTTTATATATTTTTTTCTTTTTCTTTTTCAATATTGGAAAGTAAAGACAATATAATAAAAGACAAGCTAAAATATTTATAAAAATGTGCAAAAATAACCAAAAATTCAGAAATAGTGGCCTGCTGAAGTGGGGCACGGATGATCTCATGAATAGTGGCCACCACTTCGGGTTCAGATAACATTTTTTTGAATTTTTGAACTTCCTTCATACAAGGAAGGAAGTCAGAATCAGCGTGTACACGAGGCATGCCAAGAGCAGTCTGTACATCGGCATCCTCAGAGTCAAAGGTGGGACTTGGTGTGAATGCATGTGTGGTCCAGGGCTCTGGCAAGTGGACTCTCTCCTCATAATCTTGATCAACGAAATGTCTCCCGAAATCTTTTTGGATTTTTAAATTTTTCTCATTTTTTTGTATTTTTGGCGATTGCAAGCTCCCATGATCACCTACAAGTAAATCCGAATCCCTGACGGAAGGAGCATTAATCTGATTATTCCTCAAGGTAGCAAGATTATTATTCAACAAATCAATGCGCTTGGTCATCCGATTCAAGACATCGCTCATAGAGATCGAGGGAGGTGACTCCATCAGGTCAGACTCGGGTGGATGTGAATGTGGAGATGGATAATACACAGGCGGGGGTGGATGTGGGTAGAAGTCCGAGTCGAGATACTGAGGCTGAGGCGGGTATGTACAAAAATCAGAAAAAATAGGAGGAGGATCCTCCTGATAGAAGGGAGGTGGATCGGCTGGAGCGAACGAGGGGTCCGCAAAGTCCGGATAAAATGCACTCCAGGGATCCATCTCGAAATCAAAAGGAAATGATTCGGGGGAGCACGTCGATCTAATCAAGAGAGTGAAGAAAAAGGCGCAAATGCGCAGAGGAGATCTAGGACACACAAAAACAATCACAGACAGAAATGAAAATAAGACAAACCCTCAATTCACCTACTCAACTCGGTAGAGACCGTAAAATGCGGTCTTTTAATCTTGTCTGTTTTAGAGTTAGGTGAGAAGTCAAAGAATTTCACACACACTTTAGGGGGCTTGATGGGATTTGGGCACTAATCCTTGAGGTGTGCGCGAGCAAATAAAAGCGAAGACAATGAGGGGATTACTCGCCCCAAGAGAATATTTTCTTTTTGGTCGATTTTAGGGTCGAGTAATATTAGCAGTCCCAATTTTATTTGGTTATCCTATTTTTGGATTTTTAGTGAGTAATGCACGAGCCTAACGAGGGGTCAATTCCTTTAAGATCTTAAGTTGGCAAAATCAGAGGTAGAGAGGCGGAAAAGCAATGCAAGCGATCAAAACGATGATGAATGCTAAAGCGTAAATGCTCACCTTGCCTCCAGCACTCTACATGCAAGGATGCTCAACAGAATTGAAACCTATCTATATGCAAATGCAAAAGCTGATGAAATCGCCCTAAGTTTCAGAAATTGCTATTAGCGGGAAGAACCACAAGTTGACCGCCAATCCTCAACCCTAGAGTCCGGTCTAGGCTCACCCCTCCTCTGTGCTCAACACACGTGAGCTTAGGAGAAAGCGCTTTACAGGGAGAGCTCGCGGCGCGACGGGTTGAAGGTGATGATCAACTGTTTGAAATTTGACTAAGTCCAAAATGAAACTATAGGCACATGCAAGGGTGATTAATGTGTTTGGACCTAATCTATCGCAAGCAATCCTAAAGGCTAAGGGCTCAATCACACAAAATAAAGAAAATCGAAAATCGAAAAACCAAGTAAAAAAATGCGATGAAAACCGTCAAAACTGCGGTGAGCCCCCAAGTGAACAATCACTTGGAAATTAGGCTCAAATGTCCAAGTTCGGGGGTACCTGTATTATTACAAATTACGTCTCTCACTCACTTAAATTACAAAAATAAATGCAATGAAAAAAAATGCAACTAAAGTAGAGCGCGGTCTTCAAAAATTCTCTTCTCGTCTCCTAGGTGCTAGGTGGCTAAGCCGGCTTCATGTGGGTGCTTTGGCACCTCGAGTGACGCACCTCCCTCGGTCCGCGGTACCTCGCAGAAAGTCAACAATGAAGAGGGATTAGACAGCTCAAGAGATATATCAATAATACAATTAGAAATAAAAGCCGCGAAGTGCAGACAAATGATCACAACACAAAACAAAAACCCGAACTACGCGCTGTTGCTCCCCGGCAACGGCGCCATTTGATTTAGCCGATATTCACGTGGTCTAAAAGTGGTGTCTCACGCAAGGCGGAGACGACCGTCGCTGTGACGACTCACAATGAAATCCGGACTAAAGTCAACAATTAACCCACAATAAAGATCAATAAATTAGAACTAATGTGGAGTTAAAATTTATTTTTAACTCTGCACAAATGGTGTATAGTGTCAAGTATGCAGAGAGTTCGAACACAGGGAGCAAACAGGGTGGTTCAAGCAAATGTGCTCAAGTGTGTGTGTGATGTGTCTACACTAAGCAATCAAGCAAAGGGAATTTTTTGTGGGTTTTTAGTTTTTAATTTTTTTTAATTTTAATTTAATTTTTAATTTTGTATTTTGGTTTTCAATTTTCTGATTTTTATAATTTTATATTTTATATATTTTTTTCTTTTTCTTTTTCAATATTGGAAAGTAAAGACAATATAATAAAAGACAAGCTAAAATATATATAAAAATGTGCAAAAATAACCAAAAACTCAGAAATAAATTGTTTTAATATTTTTATTATTTTTTACTGTTTTTGTGATTTTTGGAGATTTTTCAAGATGTTTTTGGTATTTTTAAATGCTGAAATAAAGCAAAACAGTGAAACAAGGGCTGGCTGTGAATAAAATGGGAGTTAAAAATAGAAACCAGTAGCTAAAAATTTTCACACTATTTTTCAAATAAAAAGGACAAAATAAGGAACAAACAGGAACTGAGTTTTTGATTTTTGGAGTTTTCTACTATTTTATATATTTTTTGAAGTTTTTTGAGTGTAAATTTTTAGTGTTTTTCTTTTGAGATTTTTTAATGATTTTTGTACTGACACTAAAATAGGATAAAATAGACACTAGGTAATTTTTTTGGAATTTTTGGAGAGGTTTTAATATTTTTTTCGCATTTTCTAAGCTAGACAGTGCATAAAAAGCAAGTTTTTGATTTTTAATAAATATGAAAATAAAACAAATTCAAAAACTAAAATGGTGACGTTAAAGTACACATGTCCAGGAGCTTAACCCTAATTTTGTGGAATTTTCGGGCTTGAAATGATCATTCAAATAAATACAACAAGCATCCAATTAATAAATAAGCCTGGCAGGGGTATATGTGCAATACATCAAACATCCAGGGGCATACATGCAATTTTTCCACAAAAATATACACTGAATAAAACAGTTCCTGCACGAAATGTTAAATGCTAAAACCCGCGAGGGTACAAGTACAAATTGTCCACCAAGGCGCGTGACTTGCACGCGCCTGAGGAGGACTCGATTGCAATATCAAAAAGGTACGGGGGTTTAATTGCAAAAGTTCCACAATTTTTACACTGCCTATGAAAGTTTGTGGTCTAAACTGAAATAGCAAGACCCTTGAGGGTCCCTCTGCAAAAAGCCCACCCCCTCACGTGAACTGGTCACGTGAGGTGACGTGGCGAGGGCCCTATACGCAAATACACAAACTATGGGGGTGTTTGTGTAAATATTACAAAAATAATGAACAACAACTGAAAGTTTAGGTTCTAATAAAATATTACAAAAATTGCCAGGGTGAAAGTTGCAAAATACCCAAGCCGGCGGAAGATCGGACGGTGGAGCGAACTCCACTTATCCACGTGTCGATACCGGGGCCCGCGATACCCCTTCAGATCCGACGCCTCGGATTAGATCTCCGCGAGGAGATCGACGACTGCTGAGGGCTTTGATCGGACGGTTGGTGGATGCCTGGAGGAACTGGCGGTGATCGGACGACGCGGAGGGGCGTTGGAAGAACACGGAAGAAAGGCCGCCGGGGCGACTTTCCTCCGTCGAATGCTCCGTGCTCCGGCGGTCAACGGGCTTCAAGACTGGTCCAGGCGATAGCTGCAGGTCCCCTCTATCGTCTGGAAGCAACGGTCTGGCTCAGAGAGCGGCGGAGCTCTCCCACCAAGCGGAGGAAGATGCACAGCTCCAGGATCTCCGGCGAGGACCCAAAACCGCCCCAGATGCGTCGAATGCGCGGGTACCTGCACGAAACAAAAGGTGATGTGATCGGGGGCAAAATGCCCTGATCACGTGGTGCGAAGGAGTGGAAACGTGCAGTGGTGTAAGGTGCGGATAATGACGATGGTCGGAGGTAGCTCCGGTGATGGTCGATTGAGCAAATCAACACATGGATCGAATGGAGAAGAGGGTGGAATTGAAGCGTGGAATGCCAGGAACAAAATAAAAGCGGAACTAAAAGAAATAGAGCTACCTCAAGCCCAGGTAGGGCGAGGGAGGGGGTACCTCGACGGCGGTCGCCGGAGGTGGGAACACGCGGCGCTCTCGACACTCCCCCGCCGCTTGGATGCGTCGAGCTCGAAGCTGTCACCTTCGGGCTCCGATGGCTGGACCAAGGGAGGTGATTCACTGATGATTCGCGGTTCGAAATTCAAATCAAATCAGACTTAGGTTTTTAAGGGGTTGACGGACATGGTGGAAAGAACGAGGCTTCTGGCATGATGCAGTGGTCTTCAGCCCAAGATAATGCTTGGGCGAGGGTCCTTGATGCTGGATCTTCAAAAGTCGTGAAGGGTGGAAGACGTTTTGGTGAAAGGGGCGGCCTCGAAAAAAGGGAGAAGAAAGGGGGTCAACACACTCTGACAAGCTACAGGGGCTGGGTCAGAGAGTTGACCGAGGTCAACTCTCAGACCCTCCTGGTTGGTCCACGTGGACCAACCAGGAAAAACCCTGGAAAAACCTATTGTTAATTCAATTTAAAATACTAAATGGCCGAATTAAATAAAAGTTATAAAATAAAAAATGCTTAGAATTTTATGTAGTATTTTATTTTGATTTTTAATTATTTTTAGGAGTTAATTTTTTTACAAGTTACCTTTTTAGCCCTATATAGGTATAATACCTCTGTATTTTAGTATTTTAATTTTATTTTGTGTATTTTAATTTCTTTAATTTTGTTTATTATTTTATAAAATTATAAAATACTTTTATACACATAAGTATATTTTTATTTTATTTTTCTGATACGTTTTGTATATTTAGTAAAATACAAATATGATTTGTATTGGTATTTCTATAGGTAATGTATCTATGTATTGAATATATACAAGTATTTTTATTTGTATTTTAATTGTGTTTTTATTCTGATTTTAGTACACATAATTATTGTAAGTAATATTTACAACATTATAAAAGAAAAAAACTATAAAAATAATAAATAAATAATAAATTGAATATTTTATTCAGTATAGCTATACAACAGGGGTCCAAAACTCAACTTTCAAACCGTAGTTCCGCCAAATGCGAAACCACCGCCATTAATTAGCTTATTTTCTTCTATATACAATTAAAGGTGGGTATGCTGCATTTGGAGTTGTCAGTTGTGAGATACGGGTCTGGGAAGTTGGGATTCTGGATTTTTATTCAGACCATAACTTTTTATCTGTACATTATTTTTCTGTGAAATCAATTTTGTATTTTTCTTATAAATTTATCTACAACTTTCATGTACAAAGTTTCTTTATTTGATGTATAAAAAGTGAAACCAAAACTAGGTCCCAAAATGAATAAAGAATGAACAGGAAGTATAGGTATTTTATCTGTGTTTCTGACCTTATCTCCCCCTACTTTATTCCTTGTCGACCTATTCATCAAGATGCCTAGGTCTCAGGGGTTTTGGGTCATAAAATATTTACAATATTTTATTCTTTTTCTTTTCTTTATTTATTCTATAATTTTGGCCTTAATTACAGTAATTTATACACTGTTTAGATGCACATGCATGAATGCTAAGATGATGATTTTAATGCTATTTACAGGCATTTGCTAGGGTTTTTGGTGCCAAAATGATAGAATAAAGATGATGAAATGTGGATTCATCGGTCTCCAGGAGGCACAGACGGCTTCCCAGCCCCGTCTTCAGTCGCGAGGCGATACCGGCGGCAGCAGCAGCTCGTTCCAGCGCTCCAGCTCTTTTCAGCAGCCTAGACAGGTTCACCTTGTACAGCGGAGCCGTACCAGCAGCAGCAGCCCTCTTACCAGTCCCCACCATCTCCAGACTTGCAGATGGTGGTATATTAGCCGGATCAGCCTCTGGCAGTACTCCCGCCAGCCCCGTACGATGCAGAGCCGTTGATGGATGTCAACGGGATTTGGTATGACCGTCCCCAGCCTGGGATCCGACGAGACCATCCCGGATTCAGGTGGGGGAGTGGAGGTACCCAGCCCCAACAACAGTCATCCGGTCAGGGAGGGCAGTATGGCCAGCAGAGGGATCACCAGCAGCAGCCCCCAGCTTACCAGCCACACCAGCAGTCGTCCTTCGTTCCTCGTCCCTATCAGCAGCAGGGACAGTCTTGGAGACGTGAGCAACAGGCTCACCAGCCACAGCAGCAGCAGCATCCTTCCTCCTACCCCTCTCAGCACCAGCAGCACCAGTTCCAGCAGCCTCAGCACCAGAGAGGCTACCCGTCGGGCTCCCATGAGAGCCCCGCCTTGGACGACATAGCCCGCATCCTCACGGATCAGCAGGCTACTTTTCGACGGGAGATGGACGAGTTCCGCCAGGAGATGCGGGACCTAATGAGAGGGAAGGCCGCCATTCCTGCACAGATAGAGCCGAATCCGAACAGCCTGAAGAGGAAATCTGAGCAGGTAGTTTCCACTGAGCATGCCACTCCTAGTGATCCATTTGATGATATGTCTTCGGATCTATTTGATGCTGATTTTGTTACACTTAGGAGCGGTAGAGCACCAGCAGGCGGCGCCTCATCTGAGCGACGACTCGAGGATCCACCCAGGGCGCCAGATGAGGAGGAGGAGAGCGGTACTAAGGCCGCACACGATGATGATGGTGGTACTGATGCCACCAAGGATGCTGATTCCACCGGCGGTACTGAGGCCGCCGCTTCACCAGTTCGAGGAGGTGGTGCTGATGCCACCAGAGTAGCAGAGCCAGCCCGAGGTGGTACTGAGGCCACCAGTGTTCGTTTTGATAGAGATGTTGTTTTTCCTTCTGTTGATGTATCTCAGAACACTGTTGTGAATAAAGGTAAAGGTTTAGTTTCTTCTAGTCCCACTGTGGTGATTGATGTATGTGCAGATCCGGCCGTCGAGCCGTCTAGACCTCTTCCTAGTCCTTCATCTGAGAAGGACCCTGTGGTCCCCTTCCCTAGAGCCCTTCAGATGGGGAAGGGGAAGAAAAGAGAAAAAGACCCAAAAAAGAGAGAGCAGGAGGAGTTCAGCCAGAGCATGATCGACAGATTTCACATACAGCTGACCCTTCAGGAGGCTTTGTAGCACATCCCCCTTCTTCAGCGATCTTTGAGAGATAGGACCACAGTTAGGAGGAGGAGGAGGAACCATCATTCAGAGATACATGTGTTGACGAAAGCCACGTGCTTCGCGATCTAGAACCGTCTGCCGGCCAAGAGACCAGATTCAGGAGCCCTGTATGTCAGATGTCAGATTAGTGAGTAGAGGTTCGACCGTACTCTATTGGATAGCGGATCGCCTATCAACCTCCTTCCGGCATCCCTTCTCGACCGCTTCGAGTTGGGCACTCTTCGACAGAGCAGGACAGTCCTTCAGTTTGCTGATCGATCTGTCAAGAGGCCGAATGGGTTGTTGCGAGACGTTATCGTCACTATTCAGGGCCTGCAATTCCCCGTGGACTTCGTGGTGTTGGACATGGAGATCCCTGATTCAGTGGCCGATACCCCCATCATCCTCGGTCGTCCGTTCTTGGCCACAGCCAAGGCGGTGAGTGATCATGATAGCGGGAAGGTATACTTTCGCGTCGAGGGCGAGAGTGTACAAATAGAGACGGTCGAGGATTACAGAGCCAGAGAGAGAGCATGCTCAGAGACTAGCACAGATACAGAACAGCTGACAGAGGTCGGGCTAGACATCCACCAGGACTGTGATTTTGTGATCACAGATGATGAGGCAGCATGGGCAGACCCTTCAGCACAGGCCATCCTCTCATTCCCAGACACCACTGATGCAGAGATGACAACAGAGGAGAACTTGGAGAGCACAGCCCTGGTCCAGGATACTACAGAGGCAGCAGAGCTGGTTCTTAACCGCGACACAGAGTATAGTGATGGTGGTACTGATGCCACCTTGTTTGATGCAGATCCCTCAGATTCAGAGTCTGATTGGGCAGATTGCAATGACCAGATGCCAGACCTGAGTCCACCTGAGCCTACAGATGAGGAGGAGGTAGAGGCAGAGCAGATCAGAGACAGCACAGTTGAGCGGCCTCCTCCAGATCCAGTGTGCGAGAGTTCGTATTCTTTCTCCCAGGCATATTTAGCAGATTTAACAGCATTCACACATCTTCTTCCGAGGCCAGATTTGCCAGCACCCAGCTGTCCAGAGCTGAAGCCGCTCCCTACTTCGCTGAAGTATCGGTTCCTTGCGGGCGAACCTGAGATGTACCCAGTCATCATCTCCGCCGATCTGACTGGAGAGCAGGAATCCCGTTTGATGGGGGTTCTTGAAAAGAACTGCAAGGCAATCGGATGGAGCGTAGCAGATCTCCATGGGATTAGTCCATCAGTGTGCTCCCACCATATCTATCTCGAGGAGGGGGCGAAGCCGTCGCGTGAGTTCCAGCGGCGACTGAACCCCAACCTGAGAGAGGTCGTGATGAAGAAAATATCAAAATGGTGGAGTGCAGATTTCATTTATCCCATTTCCGACTCCAAGTGGGTTAGCCCCTTGCATGTGGTGCCCAAGAAGACGGGCATCACGACTGTGATCAATGAGTCAGGAGAGGAGATTGCTACACGAGTACCCACCTCTTGGAGGGTCTGTGTTGACTACAGGAGACTCAACCAGGCCACCAAGAAGGACCATTTCCCCTGCCTTTTATTGACCAGATCATTGAGAGACTGGCAGGGAAGAGCCATTATTGCTTCCTGGATGGGTACTCGGGCTACAACCAGGTGGCCATCGCTCCTGAGGATCAGGAGAAAACCACCTTTACCTGTCCCTTTGGTACATATGCCTTTCGACGCATGCCATTTGGGCTATGCAATGCCCCCGCGACTTTTCAGAGGTGCATGCTGTCGATCTTTTCGGACATGGTAGGGGAGTGTTTGGAGGTCTTCATGGACGATTTCTCGGTCTACGGCGACGGATTCGACTCCTGTCTTGACTGCCTAGACCAAGTGCTCCAGCGATGTATTGAGTACCATTTGGTTCTATCTTGGGAGAAGAGTCACTTCATGGTGACTCAAGGGACGGTGCTTGGCCACATCATCTCCAACAGGGGCATGGAGGTTGATCCGGCCAAGGTCGATGTCATTAGAAAACTCGCACCACCGTCCAATTTGAGGCAGCTACGGTCATTCCTGGGGCACGTTGGATTTTATAGGAGATTTATTCAGGATTTCAGCAGGATTGCCCGGCCGTTGACTGACCTCTTGACGAAAGACACCGAGTTCCTTGTCGATGACAAGTGTCTTTCGTCCTTTGCGACTCTCCAGCAGTGTGTGATTGAGGCTCCTGTCCTCCAGCCGCCTGATTGGTTTCTCCCATTCGAGATCATGACGGATGCCTCCGATTTTGCCGTAGGGGCAGTGCTGGGACATAGGAGGGATGGAGTTCCATTTGCTATTCACTACGCTAGCCGCACATTGGATTACGCCCAGCGGAATTACACGGTCACAGAGAAGGAGATACTAGCCGTAGTGTTCGCCCTAGATAAGTTTTGATCTTATATCATTGGATCTAGAGTGACTTTGTACATAGATCACACCGCCATCAGGTACCTCATGGCAAAGAAGGATGCCAAGGCCAGACTCACTAGATGGATCCTTCTACTCCAGGAGTTCGACATTGAGATTAAGGATAAGCCTGGAGTCAAGAATGTGGTGGCGAATCATCTCTCCCGTTTAGAGCAGCCTGAGGAGTCTGAGCAGATCGATCCCATTCGAGATACCTTCCCAGATGAGGCGATCCTTGCTATCGCCTCACTCCCGTGGTATGCTGATATTGTGAACTTTCTCGTTGCTGGGAAAGTCCCACAAGATTGGCCCAGGCAGAGGCTTGAGACCTTCCTTGCGAAGGCCAAGTCCTACCAATGGGAGGATCCCATCCTTTACCACGAAGGAGGGGATAGCGTCTGGCGTCGGTGTATTCTTCAGGAGGAACACCATAGCGTCTTCACTTACTGCCACAAGCTTGAGGCAGGAGGACATCATTCTAGGAGGAGAATGGCACAGAAAGTGCTCTAATCCGGCTTGTGATGGCCTACTCTCTTCAAGGACTCAGATGAGTTCGTGAAGAGGTGTACTGACTGTCAGAGGATGGGCACTTGTGGACAGCGTGATATGATGCCGATGTAGTCCATTCAATTCTGTGAGGTTTTTGACGCATGGGGCATCGATTTCATGGGTCCATTCCATAAGAGTCAGGGATTTGAGTACATTCTGTTGGCCGTGGATTATGTTAGTCGTTGGGTTGAGGCTATCCCCGCCCGAGCCGCTGATGCGAGGACAGTTTCCAGATTTTTGAGGAAGCACATCATCACGCGGTTCGGGGTTCCACGAGTTCTGATTTCTGATGGGGGATCTCATTTCATCAACGACCAGGTGAAGGCCCTTGCTAGCGAGTTCGGTATAGACCATCGTGTTGCTACACCTTACCATCCACAGACGAATGGTCTAGCCGAGGTGTCGAATAGGGAGATCAAGACTATATTGCAGAAAGTCGTCCGCCCTTACCGAAAGGATTGGTCACAGCTTTTGGACTCGGTCTTATGGGCATATAGGACGTCTTTCAAGACTCCATTGGGCACATCTCCCTTTCGCCTCGTATATGGCAAGCCGTGCCATTTACCTGTTGAGATGAGGCACAAGTCACTTTGGGCATTTACAGATATTCTGATGGATCCAGGTGGTATGGGAGACCAAAGGAGGGCAGAGTTAGCCGCCCTGGAGGAGCTTAGAGATACAACTTTCTCAAACAGACTACAGTATAAGGAGAGAGTGAAGGAGTGGCATGATTCTCATATCAGCCACAAGCATTTTGAGATTGGACGGAGAGTATGGCTGTTTGATGCGAGGCTTCGTTTGTTTCCGGGGAAGCTATAGAGCAAATGGAAGAGACCTTACTTGGTCAGAAAGGTACACGACAACGGTAGCATTGATATATCCGAGTTGTCTTCTGAGAGTACCTTTCGAGGGAACGGCCAGCGACTCAAGCCATTTCTAGATCATGAGCCGCGGGTCGCTGATCTTGCCCCTATTCATTTTGCGTGAGATGTGGTCTTTGACTCACATCTAATGCATCTCATGCCTGAGTTTCACTGTTCCTCCGCCTTGTATAGATTCAGATGTCTATATCACTACATTCTTTAGTCCCACATCCCTTTTCTTCATCTTGTGATTATGCTATACTTAGGGTGCACTTTACCCTAAGTATAGGGGGGATGTGAGACCTTCGGGTATTTCTTTTGTTGCTGTCTACCCATGTTTTGCTGCCTATACGTAGGGATATTTCACCCTACGTATAGGGGGGTAGACCATGTACATTCTCCACTCGGTTTTTCCCTTAGTATACAACCTGCTATACTTAGGATTACTTGATCCTAAGTATAGGGGGAAGACCCGAGACCCTCTTGACTTTTCTATTTCATTATTCGTCGTTGTATATATACTTTCTTTTCACTTCCCTATACCTAGCACGAGTTATGTCTTCTTCATCGCTCTTGACTCCGAGGACATCGTTCGAGCTAAGTATAGGGGGGGGTGTATATATTTCATATATACTTTAGACATAACTCGTACTTTGTGTGAGTGTGTTAATAAATAAAATGGCTAAAAATCACAAAAATTAAAAAATTTTCATGTACATAAACTTCTTTTATTTGCACATAAATAGCTAGTGTACAAATTATTTTTGTAAAAATGATTTCAAAAATCTTTTGTGTAAAGTTTGTGTAAATATTTTCTTATCAAAATTATGTATATAGTACAAAATTTTTCCAAAATGTTTTGAAAATCAAAAGTTTGCAAAAATCTTGTGTAAATCCGTGTAAATATCTTTTTGCAAAACTTGCACTTCATGCATCATCCATACATGATTTCAAAACATTTTTCAAAAAATTTGCATAATTTGTGTAAATAAGCATCTTTTGTACACATGTATATAGTTTTTCTGGATGATAGTTGACATTTAAACTAGCTTGGAATCAAATTGAGGAATGGAGCTTGATTAAGATCTTAATCCACCTAATTTCTAAGAGGAACCTTACAGGGCTTAGGTTTAAGGCTTTTCAGGTCCATGGTGACTTAATTCTTTGAGTCCACTAGGCTATGATCACATGTCATCTCAATGAGCCTAAGTAGAGCATTTAACGACAACACATGACTCATATAGACAATGGCTTTACTTGGACACCAACACTATGCACCGAGCTCTCTACGGATGAGATGGTGAGGAGGCAGTCTTCCTTGACTTGGGGTAGCATATGAGGGTAGTACTTCTAGGCGGAACCTCTCTTCTTCTTTTAGTGAAGGAAGTGCGTCTCAACTTGGTCTGGTTGCCATGAGGTCTAACGACGGGAGTTGTGGGTTGCGATAAAGCTTCAAAAGAGGGATAGTCTACTGGCTCAAGAGGAAAAACTCCTTGTATATATGCTGCACATGTATATGTTGTATAGATGCACTTGAAAAAAATGTGCAAAAAGAAAATAACTCCAAAAAAGTGGTGGGTCTGAGAGAAAATGATAATCCCACCGGAGTATGTATATAGAGTGCAATAAGCAAAGCTTGGTTTCATGATCCACCTGATGTAGCTTGCAGCAGGGAGACTTGGCTACACTGGTCAAGCTCCCAAGGGTACTTGGCTACACTGCCTTGACCCATTCTCTTCTTCCTCCTCTTCTTGAGCCGGTTGAACTTGAACTTAGAAGGGAATACCCCGCTCCTCGAGGAAAGAGTGGCCAGATTAAGGTCATAGAGTTACCTTGTTGAGGAGGGTTTTCAAGTTGCCATTTCTGAGGTGGAGAGCTTAGACCTCACATTCACAGGACAAGAAAAGATTCATGGTCTTCAGGGTTTGTGATTGATGACTTGTTCTGATCAGAAGCATTGAGGAGTCTTGGTTATAGAATAGTGGAACTTAGAGGCTGTTGAGTTTTAGACTTAAGTCCAAACAAGGTTCCGACACATTAATAATCCAAAGATCTGATCGAGCTCCATACCTTAATTTAATGAAGGCAAGTTTAATAATCAGCCTTGATCCATGTACATTTTCTTTTTCTTTTTCTTTATTTCTTTTCTTTCTTTTTCACTTCTTTTTCAAATAAGTGTTTGCTAAGGGACTAGCAAAGTTAAGTATAGGGGGGTGATGAATACCCATTCATCACTCTTTATTCTTATATTTTAGCTACAAAAACCTTTGCAAATGCATGTAGATATGTGTAAATAGAAATAACTATTAAAAGCATGCATTGTGTAAAAACCTATAATTAGCATGTTTTTGTGCAAAAATAAAAGAATAAAGATTAAAAAGAAAAAGAGGGAAATATTTAGAATAAATATTGAGCAACCTAACCCAAGGGAGGGCTCAGCATGGGCCTGACCGCATAAAAGCCAAAGTAGAGGGAGATAGGGGCTCATGTGTGTACATATTTATGTAAATAAAATAAGAATATTTTCCTCACAAAAATAGGCTTGTAAATATTTGCAAATAGCTCTAATTATAAAATCAAAATAAAAATTTAAAAATTAAAAAGAAACCAAAAATCTCATTCATGTACATAAACACCTTGTACATAGTTTCATCATCCCTATTTATCCTTATAAATAACTAAAAGTAATTTCCAAAATTTTTGTAAATATCCTATATTATATAGTGTAAATAAATAAAATAAAAACAATTAAAACAAAAACAAAATAAAATAACAAAATTAAAAACACAAAAATATATTGTAAATATACCATGTATATAAATGTATATATGTATTTATTTCACCTATGTGTATAAATAATAAAAATAAAATAAAAATATCTTTTTATTCCTTATTTTATAATGTAAATAAATAAATTATAAATTGGGAATAAAATTGTATAAAAATAACTCATTAAAAATCAAAACTAAAAACCCATATTGTATATATTCCTATGTATAGTACTATATTGTATATACCTTATTTTTATTTCGAAAAAATTATTAAAAATCACTAAAAAATAGAAAAAAATAAAATAAAAATATTTCATGTTTTAAGTTTTCACTAGTTCGGCCGTTTGACACCTATTATTTCATTTCCAAAGATTGTCCACGTGGCCGACCCCTATTGGTCCTGGGATTGTTGACCGTCCGGTCAACTACCCCCCCAGGACCACTTCCCACGGGTCCTTAGCGGGCGACCCGTTTCTCGGATTTTCCCCGTCTAAACCCGATCGCCTATCACCTAAACCCCGGGTCCGACTCCTTAATGATGCATCCGAGACCCTCGCCGGAGCCTCCCCCTCGGGATCCGCGCGCTTCCACGCCCTACCCGACCTCTTCTAGCCGGACCCGCACCCATATTTAGCTTGAGCTCCGCCACCTCAAATCGCATCTTTGGTCATTTGATTCCACCCCCAGTGAGCTCCAGTGTGTGCGCGAGAGTGACAGCTCGCGTCCGGTGCTGTCGAAGCGAGGAGAGTGAGCGTGACCACTGATCCGGCGAGCATCGCCGCCATGCTCCGCCACCAGCAGGAGCATCGAGCCTCGGACGTCGGCGCTCCGTGAGGCAAAGACCCAGAGCTACGTAAGCTCGCCCACAGTCCATTCAGCCACCCAGGTAGCTCCGTTAGCCCTTCTTTCCGTAATTTCTAGTTACCCCAAATCGCTTCGCCGACGTCCATCGTCGATTCCTATCGATTCCGACCACCATTCGATCATCGGGCATCGCCATAGCCTTCACCGTCTTCCCGCGCACCTTCTCCACATCCCCATCCAACCCAGCTCACACAGGAGCTGGGATCGAGCTCCTCCGTCTCCCCCCCCCCCCGCTCGCCGGAGCTCGCCCATAACGCCCCACAGACCACCGTCACCCGCCTAACTGGGTCGAGGCAGTTTGCCCTCGACCTGTGAGTCTTTTGGTCTACTTTGCAGGTGCTCCCCAGCCCGTTTGAGGGGTTGGGTCATTCAGACCAGAGGTTCTTCCTCCGCCGACCTCGCCGGACCCCTCCTGGGCTCGGCTGGATCATCGGAGTTTACCAGCAGCTGCGGGACGTCATTGCGGACCTTCTCCGACCTTCACGAGCAGCAGGGGAGGTCCACAGCGCACGCACGAGGCCGGCGAACTTCGCCGGCCAACTGTTCTTCCGATACCTTCCCCGACCGTCCGATCATCCTCACCCTCCAGTTCGCATCTCGACCGTTCACTTGAGGAGGACCCGTCATCGTCAGATCCATCCACGAGGCGATCTGGACCGTTCGAGCCGAGAGGGATAGCCACCGATACCCTCAACCGCTAGATCAGACATGTGGCTATACCTCCGCCGTTGGATGCACCCGAGGAGCGCAGCATTGGACCCCTAGTCGCCCACCACCGTCCGATCACACACGTGACGTCCATCCTGCGGTCTGCGTAATAAAGGGTAATTTACCCTTAGGCCCTTCTGTTTATTGCATTTCGTAGTTAGTCCTGTAATTAGTTAATCAAGTTGTTTAGTTTTGGGGATTATTGCATAGAGGACCCCGTACTCTACTTAGTTTGCATTTATGCCTCTGTGTATGGTCTGACACGTGCATCGACACGTGTCTTTCGGCTTAATTTGCATTCCATGCCCCTGTATTTATTTTGTTAATGATTGAATGAAAGTTTGTGTTTATTTGCATTTATACCCCTGTGCGTATTTTATTTGAACATGTGCGAATATTTTTGGGTCATTTGCAGATAAGCCCCTGTGCTTTTGGTACCTGTCACCAAAAACACTAAAAATTATAAAACACATAAAAATATTTTGTTTGAATTTTTGGTTGATTTTTAATGCTTTTAATAAATTGTTAAAGTGTGTGTTTATTTACTTGTCTTATTTTCTTAACATATTAAAAATCCAAAAGAAAATATTAAATAATTAAAAACCACCAAAATATTTGCTTCTTTTATTTTATTTCTCTTTTTGACTACTTCGTTAGGCCGAGAGGCCACCCGTGCTCCTTGTGTTCGACCCTGGTCGCTATACCAGGTTAATCTAATAGCGAGACCGCTATCGCATTTTGATTGATTTTATCTATCTTGGTGGTCTACTTTTTTCTTGATCGACACGATCGAGTGACCGAGGTCGCGACGACCATCGTAGAGATACCTGATTGCCTTAGTCGCTCGGTTTTTCGTGCCATCAGTGGCTAGTAGTATGATGGATATAGGGATTATTTTTCATAGTTGTAGTTGTTTGTAGGGAGCAGTATGTAGGGGAATCACTACTGACAGATGTTGATGTCGTTGAATTTGGATATAGTTGATTTGTTGTCAAGTGGTGATAGCATTGATGGTATTGTCAGGTAAAGTTAAGGAGGGATCGTATCGAGGGAGAATAGGCAGGGGAGTTGTGATCACATATATGGAAATATTTTCTATCTTAGTTCTAGTTGGTCGGTTGGTTGGTGGTCGGGAGCAATCATGTAAGGAATAGATATAGATATTGACCGATATTATGAAGGATATGGGAAAAATCCTCAAGCGCATCACGGAAGCGTGTGGATCGTATCGAATACGACCGGGAGCAACTAGTCGCACTAGTTGCTCGATGCAGCAGATTTTAAAAATTTTAAATGTGATGAAGCTACATTATTCGAGAACATTTCTCGGATCGTTTCATCTAAACCACAATAGTTATAAGGTTTACCTCTTGAAGCGTGGTTGCGATCGAGTCTCTAAACGGAGAAATCTCCTATCTCAAGTCTGATCCAATGGAGGAGACGCTTGCGAGCACGTTGATGAGACGCATCCTTCTCGCATCCATGTTGATGATCCGAGTGGCGAATCTCCTGATCTCGTCACACAAGATCCGACGTCTTCTTTACAAGCGAGGCGCGCAGAAGGAGACGGAGATCCGCGAGCAAATACTCTGGTAGCATAACGACGATGCTGCAGCGATGTCGACTCTCTCTATGGCTCCATGATGGACGGCAATAAGAGAGAGAGGGAGAGAGCATTTGGTGTGTAGAGAGAGAGCGGGAGAGAGCATATGTCGTTGTCGTAAACGTGTACCTCGAAGAGCAAGGGGTGCCTCTTCTTATATAAGGTTTTGGGATCCATGGATCTCAATCCATAGACAACACAAAATCAATGGTTAAGATTGATTTGTGTTTCTTTCAGTGGTCATGATGTTGTTGTAAAAACACAACAACAAATAATTTAATTTAAATTAATATATCAGTAAATCAATATAATAATTTCAAATAAAATTAATTAATTAATCTTGGAGATAATGAGAATATTGACCTTATCCCTTAAACAAAGGGAAGAACGGGTCTATCTCCTCAAGATCTCAAGAGATCTCATTATCTCATAAATCTCATTATCTCATGATATCTCCAAGATGTACAACAACATTTGTTGTAAATTATTTCACAAAAAACAACCCATAATCATCTTGTGAACATTGCAATCATGCATTGTAAAAATCTGACTCACATTCACATCCTAAAATAAAATGTAAATTATATTTTCAATTAATCATCCAATGTGAATCCAATTCACATTAATAACTAATTAACAAATATAAATCGCAATATGCTCTCTTTAATATATTATGAATCGTATTTATGATATACTTGGAAAATATGGATAGTGCTATCCACATTATTCATATCCATGATAATTAAATCACATTTAATCATCTTGGATCTCCATTCTCATGTGCCCCGAATAATATGAAATACATTCACATTATTCGCATATTTGATAATTAAATCACATTTAATCAGATGACTCTCATAATAATATGTATCAAATTCATATTATTTGTGATAATTAAATCACATTAATTATCCATTTTCTCAATGCTCGGATACACGTATCAACAATGAAATTATCTATGAACTCTTTCAAGGATAATGCGCTTTCTTCGCGGATACTTAGAGACAAGGACATGACGATTGTATCATTCCACATATAGTGACTTGGATATTGAGATCAAATCTCAAATCCAGATCTTGCGGACCTCCCATAGATGCTTGATTAAATCAAGACCGCAAATCGAATGTTATCATTACATCTGAATCACATTCATATTAATATCAAACATTTGGACTAAGCTCAGATTACTTCTCTATGAGAGGAGTCACTAAAATCCAGACATATTTCATCACTCCCTCGGAATGGGAGCATCATGGTTATACAATCGTTTATGATCACATCACCCTCATGCATTCTTAATACATGTGCATCCTACATACTGGAAGACCCAGAATAAACCTAAAGTTTTAGATCTCTTCTAACTGTCTCCTTCATGGTTTTTTCATCAAGTTTCTCATTTGACTATCAGGAGTTGGTATTGATCATATACTTTTCAAAAGCATATATCATACCCAGGTGTTGATCATATACTTTCCAAAAGTATATACCAAACCTACAAATTCAGTCAAGCTTCCAAAGTGAGATGATTGTGCACGGAATTTGATTCTTCCCAATATCTCATGAGTGAGCTCATCTCTTCCGATTCAGTAATGAACATGTATGATCCCTTCGAGAGATTATATTACTCATATGCCCATATATGCACACCAGTGTGCCGATGTATAGACCTTGATTAGGTCATCAACCTATTGGTCTGCCAAATATACATACTCAGACATATAGTAACACATTTGTCTTCGGTCAGAAGATGTGTGCCTATATCATGACAGCATACGACATAGGCTTTTTGTTATCTCGATCTTGTTAAGTCAACTCTTTAACCTAACTAATCTGACACCTATGAATCTCTATTTCTATGCAGAGGACACGTATCAAGAGGTCGGACAGATATCAGTCAAGTGAGAATGGATTGCCATCTCCTACTCAGGATGGAGATCCTCTCTTAACAATCATTTGACGGTAATTGATGAGTCCTTAATCTAATTCTTTAGATATTCATCCAAGCACTAGCTTCTATGATTCAATAATTGAATCAACAGCTACACGATCATTAAGATGGTCATGGTACATAACCCTAATTGTACTAAGGGACCTATTATGCAAATTAGGTATTCTTCATTTCAGATCATGAATTGATATTGGCAATAATATTTATTGCACAATGGCTCGTCGTAGGCTCGCATGCCTAACAATCTCCTACTAGCCCAAAGAGCCATTAATGGGCTAATCTTTAAACCCACACTCATGTGACAATCATAGGCTATTTAGAAAAATAGCTAGGTAAGTTGATCAGTCACTCTGTTCCCGAGAGACTACACAAGTCCTTTTACGGCACTTGCATATCCCCTAGTAACAATGCTCGCATCCAATGCGAATGTTGCATCTTGTGCAACCAATACTCAATATTGCCAGTTATAGTGTTGTTGACACTATATCTTAATAATTATTATAACCAGTATGTCCATAATCCTTATCAGAATACCCTTATTACCGGAGATCTCTAACTCCTTAGGTATCCACATCTAAGACCTTTTAGATCACTATTTATAAAGTCTTAAGTTCTTGAAGATAAGACTTTGAGATCATTATCTCAAAAATCTTTTCGTCTTTGAAGATATTGTTATTACTGCAATCAAGTGTTTTATCTCCTTAGTAGGATTAGTGACATTTACTACTTCCACTACACGGCGGATATCTGACTTTTGTACACATCTAGCATACACTCGACTTCTCGTAGCTGATGCACAAGGGCAAGTAGTTATAGCATTCACTCCTCAACTCTTTGAGGTGTTATCCCTTTAGACATGTCAATACCATATCTTAAGAGGAAGGAATCCTTCTTGGAATTTTCCAGAAAATGAAACATGTCCAAGGTGTACTACTAATGTGACGGTCCGAATACCCTCTTCTATTTGCTTTTGAACATCTTCAGAACTAAGATCTACGAGGTATCCTTGAGATCGTATCTCAAGGTATGGAATAGGCAGTATATAAAACACTTATTATTATTATCCTTGTATCATTCCAAATTATTAGGATATCATCTATATATAGCACGATGAACACAATGACACTTCCACTAAGCTTCACATGGTACATCGAGATTCTATATGAAATCATAACATTAATAACTTCATCAAATCTTATGTTCCAACTACAAGAAGCTTATTCGAGTCCATGGATGGAGTTATTTAGCTTGCACAGATTGCTTTCCTCAACTATGAAGCCATGGGGCTACTTCATGTGAATATCCTCATAGAGATATTCGTGGAGGAATGCAATCTTGACTTCCATATTGAAAATGTCAAAGTCAAGTTGTGAAGCTATAGTTAGCAATAATCTGACGAGTTTAAGCATGGTCGCTAGAGAGCAAGTCTCATCGCAAGCGATGTCTTCTATTCAATGTGTAGCTCATGGCTACGAGTTGTGCTTGAAGGTATGCACCTTCTCATCGGGTTCCCTTTTTTTGAAGATCTTACCCATATAGGTGGATCCTCAAGGGTCCATATACAACACTTGTATATGAAGTCTACTTTAGACTTGGTTGCTAACATCCATCTTTCCATGACATGATCTTCAGAAGCTTCGTCACATGAAGTTCGATTAGTGTCAGATTCCTCTGACACATGGAATCCATCCTCAAACTCATTTGAAGAGGTATTAGTGTTTCGTCTTTAATTGTCCTTTTAGTTTCCAACTTCAGGAGCCTCTTTATTTTCTCAAGATTAAATGAGTTCCTTCACTTCATTTTCATCTTGATTCTCAAGAGAGTCATCCTCTAAGATTCATATCCTTAGACATGAGAACTTTTAAGAATCCCAAGGTCATAAAGTATGTATCCAATACCATCCTTTATTTTGCTAACGAAGTAGCACTCTCTGGTGCTAGATTACAGGTTACTTGCAGGAAACCTTATCGAGGATATATAATGTAGTCTCTACCACATATATATACATGGAAACTAAGAGATAATTATGCTAAGATTAATCATTTATCAAATCATGTCACACATGATCAATTGCATCTCCCTACAACTCTCTTGAGTTTAGGTATATTAGGAGGAGCGAGATAGGGATGATATTCATATCTCCATAAGGTATTCTTTGAATTCATCTAATAGGTACTATCTACCTAAGTTAGATCAAATTCATTTCATCTTCCTTCAAACTTTGGTTCTAAACCAAATTTGTGAAATCTTTGAACATTTCAAAGTTTACTAAGGAAGAGATCTCATATCACAAATAATCGTCAAATGATTTACATATCATCAATGTTTATTATGATACAGATGATCCACATACATCAGTATGTATGAGATCTTTGATACCTTGGCATTTTACACCATTCCCAAAGAAGGGTGCATTGGACATTTTTACTTTGAATACAATATTCAAAAGTACGTAAGATTTGAGATTTTAGACATTCTGAAGTTAAATTCTTACTAGTCTATTGATCTCGTCAACAGACATATGTCCAAGGTTTGATGCTAGATCATTGTCAAATGATCTTCATCATCCTATTGATCTTATAAGGTTTAATTTCTGGTATTAGAAATGTTAGTGAACCATTCATTAATTTTCTAATTTAGTAGAGTCCTCCAAATATCAAAATACTATGTGAAATATATCCATCATAACTCTTTATGATAGGTCTATTCCAGAATTCATGTTTATTTCCAATAGTTAGAAATAAACTATGAGTACTTTCTAATATCTAGGTAGTAGAGACATTCTTTAAGACTAAGGGCTCTCCCACTGAAAATATGAAGTATATCTATCCAACAGAGATTGTTGCAAGAATTACATCAATGCCCGTATGGATGACTATTAACTCATAAAATCAAATTTTTCTAGTCTTCTAAAACATATGCAACCAATTGCAAGTGTTATTAGAAGAATGAGATACAATTATTAGACTTTGATCTTATCCAATAAGCAAGTCAATATCAATGATTATGTGTAGATTATTCCGATGCACCATCTGAGCCCTTCTTTAAGAATCCTAGATAGTCTAGATAGCCACACTATCTATACATCGGCTTATTGCAGTATTGGCATTTATCAAACTATTCTGATGTTATATGTGTGTGGAAACCATAGAAATACAACCAACTCTTTGACTTTCCTTCTAACCTGGGTTCGACCCATGCTTCCACTGTGCTCCTTTCATCGCTAAACAACGATTACTTAAGACAAAATGATATCTTATGTTGAATTCAAAAGATTTCAATATAAGGGTATTTCGACACTTATACATGCTTCATTTAGTTCATACAATATGAACATTATGAAGTTTCATAAATCACTTGAATATAGACATTGGAATGATGACACTCATCATATCTACATACATCTTGACTCTTAAAGATTTAGGTTCAGGTAGGTACTCAAATATTTTGAATACATCACCTCCTATAGAGCTACCCTTATGCATGATGCAGTGAACCATGTCATTCATTATTAAATGCCAAGAGCACATATGAATGCCATAACATCTTCTTAGTTTTTTTGTAAGGATTATTTGACAATTGCGATAATCAACGGCATATCACTTCCAAAGTACATTCGACAAAAGATCAAGACTATAGAGACATACAAACCCTAGGGTTGTAGTCTTATTGTCTATTTAATTGTCATTCCTCATTATTACGAGGAAACTTACACATTGCAACCACATGTATTATGTGTCCAACTGCAAGAATAAAAGCTTGATCATGGATCCAATCCATGATATTTTACCGGTTATTATTGAGTATAATATTGAGTGGATTTAATGAAGGATTATCTGAAATAAGAAATTTGCATACACACACACATTTTACTTTGATTTAGGAATTTCTATATCAAAGTTGTCTTGCCTTGTCAACACTGAAAGTTCATTCCCTTGATCACTTTCAATGTAAGAGATATAGTTACCATTATATCTCAAGCAAAATCTGGGATCTCTTTTCTTATCTTTGTCACATCCCAATAATACGAGAACATGTAACTCGGATAAAAAGAAGCAGGAACACATTCCGCTTGCAAGTTCAACTTGCATTTTCCAATTCGGTCTTTAACACCCAGGCCCACCACCCCTAAGGTGATGTTGACCTATTATTAATTGAACCAACCATCAACATGAATACAACTCACTATGTGCAATCCAATATCGCTCCAATAATATGTGGAGCCGATATTAGGGTCACTACGCATACGTCCTTACTCTTTCGAGAAGCGAAGAGCCCGATCCAAATGGATTGTATGCAGGAGATGTCACTTCGGACAGATGTCTCCTACATACAATATCTGATGACGGAACCCTTTACCTTGACGGGAGACCATGGATGTCACTTATGTGATCCTCCATATCTTGTTCAAACTCTAACTAATTATTACGAGATATATTCAAATAATAAATTCTTCCAGGGGAAATACACATCTATTCATAATAGAGTGTTTTTAACTGGATATATATATTTAATCACATTAAATCAATTATCATTCCAATTCAATCAACAAACTCGATTGTTACTTGAAAAATATGGTATTATCTCAAAGTACATATTAATTCGAATTTTAAAAATTAGAAAATACACCATGATTTCTACAACATTATCGAGTCCCTACCTGATGTCATGGCCAGTACCGACGGGAGTGGGACAGATCGCACACAGTGTAATACCCCAACGCTCTCCGACTAGACACCATATCCACCACAGGAAAGGATAATGCTAAATTGATCATTGTGTATTTGAGATGATTATCGATTTTCAACCGAAATTATACCATATAGTAATAATCAAAACATTTTGATTATAAGAAAATTTGCAAGACGAATTCCAAACTTATCCAGGTAACATATTTGTTGAAAGTGTTTCAAGTAACCAATTGGTGATATCATATCTAATCATTTATTGGTTGAGGCAATGTCATTTTAAGGGAACAATTATCATTCAAAATATTTTCCAAATATTATCCATAATTATTCCAGAAAAGTAACCATTAATTTTCCAAGTTTCTTAAATGACTATCACAAGGTTCATGATTAGGATTGCAATATTCAACAATGACACTCACTTACTAAAATTAGCACGTCTCATTCATTTTAAATCCAAATCATGCAAAATCAGTTTATAAAGTTTTGATAATTTGGTTTAAAACAGGATCAAAGTGATAATTATGCATTTTTAGATGTGTCAAAACAGTAACAAACGCTTTAATTACGTCATGATTCGCCATCTCCGAAACAATGGATATATGGTCATTAAAATGATCATATCTTGAGTTATCGGATTCCAAACAAACTCAAATTCCACGGTTTCCTTATTTAATTGGGAACATTATCCAATGATAGATTCATGTTTAAACATTTTAAACAGGGCCGAAATTTATCACAAAATAGGGCTGCGAAAATTAAAATGCGGTAAAATTTTCACGAACCCTTATGAGCCTAAATCTTATTCGGTTTATGGATCGAATCCAAAACCTCCAACCTGGCTCTGATATCACTTGAAGGATATGGAAAAATCCTCGAGTACATCACGGAAATATGTGGATCGCATCGAATGCGATCGGGAGCGACTAGTCGCACTAGTTGCTCGATGCACCAGAATTTACAAATTTTTAAATGTGATGAGACCACATGATACAAGAATCTTTCTCGGATCGTTTCATCTAAACCAACAACATGTATAAAGGTTTGCCTCTTAAAGCATGGTTGTGATCGAGTCTCTAAATGAAGAGACCTCCTTTCGCAAGTCCGATCCAACGGAGGAGACGCTTGCGAGCGCGCTGATGAGATGTGTCCTTCTCGCAACCTATGTTGATGATCCAAGTGGTGAATCTCCTGATCTCGTCACACGAGATCCGATGTCTTCTTTATGAGCAAGGCACACCGAAGGAGATGGAGATCCACGAGCAAATACTCCGACAGCATAACGACGATGTTGCAGCAATGTCGACTCTCTCTATGGCTCCATGATGGACGACGATAAGAGAGAGAGGGAGAGAGCATTTGGCGTGTAGAGGGAGAGTGAGAGAGAGAGCATATGTTGTTGTCGTAAATGTGTACCTCGAAGAGCAAGGGGTGCCTCTTCTTATACAGGGTTTTGAGATCCATGGATCTCAATCCATGGACAACACAAAAATCAATGGTTGAGATTGATTTGTGTTTCTTCCAATGACCATGATGTTGTTGTAAAAATACAACAACAATTAATTTAATTTAAATTAATATATATATATAGATAAATCAATATAATTATTTTCAAATTAATTAATTAATCTTATAGATAATGAGAAGATTGACCTTTTCCCTTAAACAAAGGGGAGAACGGGTCTATCTCCTCAAAATCTCACGAGATCTCATTATCTCATTAGTTCTCGTTATCTCATGATATCTCCAAGATTTACAACAACATTTGTTGTAAAATATTTCATAAAAATAATTCACAATCATCTTGTGAACATTGCAATCATGCCATTGTAAAAATGTGAATCACATTCACATCCCAAAATAAAATTTAATTATATTTTCAATTAATCATCCAATGTGAATCCAATTCACATCAATAACTGATTAACAAATATAAATAACAATATGCTCTCTTTAATATATTATAAATGACATTTATAATATACTTGAATAATATGGATAGTGCTATCCACATTATTCATATCCATGATAATTAAATAACATTTTATCATCTTTGATCTATATTCTCACGTGCCCATATAATATGAAATACATTCACATTATTCACATATTTGATAATTAAATCACATTTAATTATCTCAGATGACTCTTCTAATAATATGAATCAAATTCATATTATTCATGATAATTAAATCACATTTAATTATCCATTTTCTCAATGCTCGGATACATATATCAACAATGAAATTATCCATGAACTCTTTCAAGGATAATGCACTTTCTCTGCGGATACATGGAGATAAGGACATGGCGATTGTATCGTTCCACGTAGAGTGACTTGGATATTGAAACCAAATCTCAAATCCAGATCTTGCGGACCTCACATAGATGCTTGATTAAATCAAGATCGCAAATCCAATCTTGTCATTACATCTGAATCACATTCAGATTAATGTCCAAAATTTGGACTAAGATCGGATTACTTCTCTATGAGAGGAGTCATTAAAATCCAGATCTATTTCATCACTCCCTCAGAGTGGAAGCGTCGTGGTTATACAATCGTTTATGATCACATCACCCTCAAGCATTCTTAATACATGTACATCCTACATACTGGAAGACCCAGAATAAACCTGAAGTTTTAGATCTCTTTTAGACTGTCTCCTTCAAGGTTTTATCATTAAGTTTCCCATTTGAATATTGGGAGTTGGTATCGATCATATACTTTCCAAAAGTATATATCATACCCATGTATTGATCACATACTTTCCAAAAGTATATACCAAACCTACAAATTCAGTCAAGGTTCTAAAGCGAGACGACCATGCACGGAATTTGATTCTTTCCAATATCTCATGAGTGAGCTCATGTCTTCCGATTCAGTAATGAACATGTATGATCCCTTTGAGAGATCGTATTACTCATATGCCCCTATATGCACACCAGCACGCCGTTGTATAGACCTTGATTAGGTCGTCAACCTATTGATCTTCCAAATGTACATACTCAAACATATAGTATCACACCTACTCTGGTCAGAGGATACATGCCTATATCATGGCAGCATACGGCATGTGTTTTGGTTATCTCGATCTCGTTAAGTCAATGCTTTGACTTAACTAATCTGGCACCTTTGAATCTCTATTCCTATGCAGAGGACCCGCATCAAGAAGTCGATCAGATATCGACCAAGTGAGAAAGGATTGCCATCTCCTACTCAGGATGGAGATCCTCTCTTAACAATCATTTGACGGTACTTGATGAGTCCAAAATCTAACTCTTTAGATATTCATCCAAGCACCAGCCTCTATGGTTCAATAATTGAATCAACAGCTATGTGATCATTAAGATGGCCATGGTACATAACCCTAATTGTAATAAGGGACCTACTATGCAAATTAGTTATTCTTCATTTTAGATCAGGGATTGATATTGGCAATAATATTTATTGCATAATGGCTTGCCGTGGGCTCGCATGTCCAACATATTAATGTTTGGATTTGGCTACAAAAGGATATCACATGGCGGTGACAAGAGGGATAATGCCACCATATTGGTAAATGACGGGTGGCCTTGAGGAAGATTGTGATATTGCATTGTGATTGTATAAATGTGAGGATATAGATTATTGTATGTTGGTGGATATGAGGATTAATATGCTAAGTTGTAGTTGGTTCATCAGTGGTCGAGAATGGTTGACAAGTATGTAGATACAGATATTGACAGATTGTAATGCCGTTGAACTTGTCTATGGTTGGTTGTTGTGTGGTAGTGATGGCAAGGGTAGTATTTGTCATGTAAACTCAAGGAGGTCTGGCCTTGAGGGAAATTATGATGGTGAGGTGTGATCGGTCGGATATACGATACATGGAGTGACAGATATTGGAAACTATTCTGTTTAGTTGTAGCTGCTTGTTGAGTCGTTAAGAATGGTCGATTAAAGATGCAAATACAAATATTGGCATGCATGATGTTGACGTACTTTGCAATAGTTGTTTGACACATGGCAATGCCAAGATTGATGATGTTATCTTACAACGCAAAGATTGATGGCATCGAGTGGTATGGGGAGATTGCACTTTGGTCGGAAATGGATACGGATATAGGCTACTAGTTAGTGATGGGGATTATTCTTCTTGATTGTAGTTGGATGCCGGATGGTTTAGAATGGTTGGTATATACACATATATAGTTTGATAGATACAAAAGTCGGTGAATTTGTGTATGTAATTGGTCGTTGCATGGTGGTGATGGCATGGGTAATATTGTTGTGTTCCTATGAAGAATCCAACTGTATAGGCAGGAAAGTTGTGACCGTAGATACTCATACACGAGGTGACATATGTAGTGATTTATTCTACTTAATCGCCGTTGGTTGTCTTATGGTCGAAACCATTATACATATATACATATATAGATATCAACATATATCAATGTCACTGGGTTTGGCTATAGTTAGTCATTACATGGTGGTCATAAGATGGATCATGTTGTCATGTAATGCAGATGAAGGATGACTTCAAGGGGGATTAGGAGGATGCATTGCGACCAACTACGAGTATGTGTTACTGGGTATTGACGAATACGAGGATTATTATGCTTGGTCATAGACTCATAGGTGGATGCCAAGCAATTGAGAATGGTCAGTTGATACAAATATTGATAGATGCGAATGATAATGTTTCATTTGGAGATGGTTGTTTGTCACATGGTAGTGATGATGGGTGTATTGTAGTCGTGTAAAAGTCGATGTATCGCCTCAAAGGAACCCATAGAAAATCATTTTTTTCGTATATGGTTATGGGAACCCTAGTTTCCACGTAGAGTTACAATGACTTGAATGAATCTTAATTTAGTTAACCTCCAAAAGTGTTCCACCACGTGTAAAAAACAAACCCATGATGCTAAAGTTTTGGCATAAAAGAAAGAAAAAACTATCCCAAAAAGAATTGTATATTGAATCCTTGTATTGTGCGGATCCGAATCAAGTGTATATATATCCACTATGAACTAACATGTTTTTTCCCCTTGGGAAATCATATCACATATCATATGATCATGGTGAAATACAAAGAGCGGGCATGTTTTTCATGGACCATTCTCCATTGACAGAGTTACATAATGATTATATAACAAGATTACGGGCTATAGAAAAAATGCTTCTCGGGAAAAGGCAAGTATGAGTGTGGGTGATTTAGAAAGTTCAAAGCGGAACCTTTCCAAAATTCTTTTTTAATTTTCCATGTTGGAGAGTGCATGAGATATGAGATTGACTGTATCGACTATTGTTTTGCAATCAAGGTAAAGAAGTGTATTGTGCCCTTGAAAGTTGCTTCCCGAGATGATCATCGCTTTAATGGTTAGAGCTTCAGCTTCCTCAATGTTGTGGAGTAGTGAACAACTTACATTTGAATATAAGGGATACTCATTGTATTATAACACATTTTTGCGACAACATTACCCACATTATAAGCAGCAATAGTGACAAGTTTGATCTGTAAATTGTTGCATTTAAATTATCATTTGCTTGACGGGATGTTTAAACAACATATAATAAATAATATGTATGCAATATTGATGTTTTGTTTATTTATTATATTTTACCTATCGTATGTTGAACACTTCGACCAACTGAACTTCATTTTCAAATGGTAATTTACCAAAAAAAATCTAAAGATTAGGTAAGTAGCATGAAGAACCTCATAAAAAGTTAATATTCTACGATATTGATTTCTGACCATAACACTTTGCCAATGACTATACCTAGCCAAAATGTCAGCCAGGTCAAACAGATCGAGGTTCTAAAACTCGTCTAAAGCCCGCCACGGACCGACCCATGTGCCAACTTTATTTTTTTTCTTTGCTTTTTTAATGGCATTTGATAAATATAGATAATCTTATTACCACCATTTGTACTTTATATAACTAATATAAATAGGTTTATATATACTTGAGATGCAAAGTATTGGTGTAAAATTAGTATCACATATACAAAACTTGAAGTACACCATATTAATACATGTCCTATATAACTTCTACATATATATTTTTAATTTTTTGTGGGTCGAGTTGGCTCATACCCCAATTCTCCTAGTCAAAGCCTGGCCCATGAGTGGAATGGGTGGACGGATCCCTAACCCATTGGCCAGGTCAACCAATGACACCCTACTTTTTCATAAAAAATATAGAATTAGCTTCAAATATGATACATGCAAGTTAAGGTTTCATGAACAAATTTTGATTGATTGTATGTCACGGGTTCATACTCAATATTATTATCAACAAAGTTTTCGAACAATGTGGTATACCTTATGATGATAATAATATCAAGGATTTTTTTATCAATTATGCCCTCTGCGATATTGCAATATCAGTTATGCCTCTTCCTTTTTGGGAATATCAGTTATGCCCCTGACTTCTTAGTGTTCTATCACTTGTACCACTCTATTACTCCAGCTATTGATAATTTGAACTTAACCATGATTTCTTCAGACCATGGTTAGGTTAAGAGGGGCAAAAATGTTCAAACACTCTCCCCACACATCCTCCTCCTTCGGTCCATCCTCCTCCACCGTACGCAGCCTCTGACCTCCTCCTTCACCATCCTCACCGATGCACAAAACATCTACGAGGGAGGTGGTGCTTTCACATATCTGACTACTTCTATTGCATTGGAGGAGGGACAGAGGAGGAGGGGAAGATGGAGGAGGGGTATAGGAGGATGAGGCCGGGGTGGAGGAGAGTATGGGGAGGTGGAGGAGGAGGACGCGGTTGGGGGTGGAGGAGGCCGAGGAGGAGGGGGTGAGGAGGAGAGAAGGAGGAGGTTGGGACGGAGGAGGGTCTCTGATGGCGGCGTCAAGGGAGACGGGGGGTAGTGAGGCCTTGAGGATGGTTTGTGTGAGGATGAGAAGGAAGGGGTGGGGGTCGTAGGTGAAGGTGGATACCAAGTAGGTGAGACGAAGAGGCCGAACTACATGAGGACCCGTGCGGAAGGGGAAGATGGTGGCGCAGATGGAAAAGTAGATCAGCTCCAAGCATTCGCAAGATGCTTTCAATGCTCAGGAGGGACCCGGTGTCGTCCAAGCAACTGCATCTGGTGGAGGAGGCCATGGCAGCCGAGGAGAAAGGGGGAGTGGAGCTGGGGGAGACGTGAGGGGCATGGGGAGGTGTTGGGGGCGGGAGGATGAGCTGGGGGCGGGGAGGAGGCGGTAGAGGAGGAGCAGGAGGTTGGGGAGGAGGATGAGAAGGGATGAAGAGGAAGAAGATGGGGGGGGGAGGGAGGATGGGATGACCTTGCAACACTTTTTTGAATTTAATCCCCTCGTGTCCCAAATTTAACTTCTGTTTGCATTGGGTATGGCCGATCACTAATCCGAGGGGCACAAGTGATAGAACGACAGGAAGTCGGGAGCACAATTGATATTTCCAAAAAAAGAAGGGCATAACTGAAATTATAATATCTCACAGGGGTACAACTGTTAAAACCCCCTAATGTCAATCACATATAGCTAATCAAACAATGTTTATCATAATCTTGAACTATGTAGATCGCATATGTAACGTATGTGTTGTCGTTTTGTGAAAAAAAATGAATGTCATTAGGAATGACTTTGGTTCCATATATGTAATTTATCTATTTAAATTTATAGATGTAACTACACAGACCACGAAAGAATTCAGCATCGATCTACTTTCTATGGTTGAGCATCGTGTGTGATATCTACAAAAATTATGCTCAAGCCTGACCATCACCCTTTAAACGAGAAATATAAAGAAGATGCATGTCACCTTCGAAATAAATTCAAATGATTTAATATTAAACGAGCCACATGGAGCAACATCTGAATATGTATCTGTTTATTGTTTGCATTCAATACGTGGAATCTAGAAATTTGTAAGAATCTTTAAGCTTGACTTGATGTTCGTATAATAAACTGTCGAGGAAAAAAACAAAGCTTCGTTATTATTAACCGTGATAATGATAAGGTTTGAGCATTGGCATTTAACCTTTTGCCTTGAATACAATGCGAAAAAAATTATATTCAAGCCTATATGTAATTTGAGAAAAGGGAGTATGCACCATGGTGCATGTAATTTTACATGCACCGGAGCCTATATTTCCCATATTTTTTACTTTTTAGGAAAATATCACAATGCTTATTCATCTATATATTCCTCTAATATGCCATTATTTCGTCAGAAACAGAGACTCCCATGCCCTTCATCTAGACCATGTAATTTGAACGGTCTTAGAATTGTTGTAATCGATCTATTTTAGATGGAGGGCATAGGAGTCTCTGTTTCTGATGAAATTCGAATGACATATTGGAGGGATATATAAATGAATATACATGGTGAAATTTTCCTAAAAAATAAAAATTTGTGGGAGATATAGGCCCCGGTGCATGTAAAATTACATGCACCAGGGTGCATGCTCCCCATCCTCATGTAATTTGCCATTACCATGCTTATATTTTCATGACTGCGACTCTAGTCTTACACCAAAAAATAATAATGTCAAGGCCACTGCAATGGATACGATCTAATCAAGAAAGATATGTTGAGCTTCCATAAAAATATGTATTGTCATTATTATTATTATATTATTTAAAGGATGGGCCATGATGTGAAATGATGCATCCCATTAAAGGGTTGCCTTCGACATGGTGGTTACCTAATGGAGAGGCAACTATTCATGTGTATAAATACATGGCAAGGGGTCCCCTCTCCCTCGATCAAGTGTGTGTGAGGATCCATTACTCAAGCATCTTGAGAAATGTTGAGAAGAAGAAGGAAACCCCATTTGCCCCACTCCCCATTCCGCTTTGAGTCTTCGTCTCGCCGCGATGACATTTGATTAGTATTTTAGTTGTTTAGTATGGATCTATATCTACGATTAGTATTATAGATCTATCGGTCAGTATCATAGCTACGGTTAGTGGTGATGAGATCTTATATCATGAAGTCCGTATTTTTTTTAATTATTGTTTATGATTGAAGTTCTTTCGTGTTATACTAATTTTTGTCATTGGTTTGTTGGATCATTTTGATTTTTTTATCCGTCGTTTATTCCAAAACTATACGCAACGCCAATGCTGTTACAAACTTTAATCTATATTATTGTTTATGTTTTATACAGCTGATGCTTATATTGGTTTATGATGATCATCTGGCATTTTACTTTTATAATCTTATTTAGTTAGGTTTGTCACCACCATTGAGTTTATCATGTCACTCGATGCCCACAAGTCAAATACTTTAAATGCATTTAGACCAACATGCAATATTGCATGCTCTATTTTTAATCATCGTAACATCATTTAATAAAAATATATTTTATTATTAGTTAGAAATAATGGATAGATGATGTTTAATTCATCATTTGGATGTTTTATTTTTTAATTAACTCCGATTTGTATCACTCGAAATCAGTTCTTTTGATGCGTATAATCGAATCGGAGGTGGCCATTGCATCTGACCGTTTCGTATTAGACATATTAAATTTTGATAATGGGTAATTATTGGTTAGCCACGGTCTTTAGGATTACACTGTCAATAATTACATTAAGTAACAGAGTTAATTGAATATCTAATTTGCATCTACATTAGTTTATGATCCATTGACATCATTTGGTATACTTTGTATATTGGATCGAGAGGAATAGCCACGACATCCAACCGATACCTATACTCGTTTCACTTTAGTGAGTAATCATTGACAATTTATCATAGAGTAGTCACAACATCTAGGAATATAATGTCAATGATTATATTAAGTGGTGAATTGATTAAAATAATCAAATGACATATATCTGTCTATATTGATGGAATGGAAAAAAAAATTTTCGTTAGGTATTCTAATTGCCTACATGTATATAATATCAAATGATCTTTTGGAAATTTATTTATCTCAATTATTAAATAAATCAAATGTATATTGCAATTCTTTAGCCACAACAAGTCTTGTAATGATAATACATTGATTTTTCAAGATGTCAAATAAATTAATATTTTGAGTTAAGTTATATGCTTGAGTTATGCTTGAAAATTGTAGTCTTATTCAATGAAATTGATATTTTAGATAGTTATGCTTTTATGTCTACTCAATTCAATGTCTTGAATTCTGCTCCAATTCTCAATGAGAATAATTTTTTAGATTGGAAAGAGAAGATTCTTCTTGCATTAGGATGTATGGATCTTGACTATGCGCTTCGTATTGAGGAACCAACGAAGCTATAGAGGATAGTAGTCAAGGTATAAAGGAGTTGCATGAACGGTGGGAGAAATCCAACCGATTAAGTATGATGATCATGCAAACAAACATAACCAAAAATATTTGGGGTTTTATTCATGAATGTAAAACATCAAAAGAATTTTGGCAAGCTGTTGAAAAACAAATTCAATAGTGTTGGTTGATCGTTGTGCGATGGTGATAAGAGGAAGGCTTGGAGGGAAACGAGCAGAGTGCATTGTGATCGGACATAAGTATGTATGTAGGCGACCAAGTAGTGATGGATCTGTTGATTATTTTTGCATAGTTGTAGATGTTTGCAGGGAACAGTCTGTATGGATCACTATCGACATATGTTGGTGTTGATGATTTTGGATATAGTTTATTGTTGTCAAGTGATGATAACATTGATGGTATTGTCAGGTAAAGTTAAGGAGGGATAGTTGATTTTCTCAGAAATCGATCGGTCTTATGTTCCACACAAAGCGGGAACACAGTCGAAGTGTCGACCAATCAACTCTGAAATTAATCAACAATTAACCCACACTAAAGATCAATAAATTAGAACTAATGTGGAGTTAAAATTTATTTTTAACTCTGCACAAATGGTGTATAGTGACAAGTATGCAGAGAGTTCGAACACAGGGAGCAAGCAGGGTAGTTCAAGCAAATGTGCTCAAGTGAATGCGTGTGATGTGACTACACTAAGCAAACAAGCAAAGGAAATTTTTGTGTGTTTTTAATTTTTAATTTTAATTTTTTTTATTTTAATTTAATTTTTAATTTTGTATTTTGATTTTTAATTTTCTGATTTTTATAATTTTATATTTTATATTTTTCTTTTTCTTTTTCAATATTGGAAAGCAAAGACAATGTAATGAGAGACAAGGTAAAATATTTATAAAAATGTGCAAAAATAACCAAAAATTCAGAAATAAATTATTTTGGGTATTTTTAGGATTTTTTACTGTTTTTGTGATTTTTGGGGATTTTTTAAGGTGTTTTTGGTATTTTAAATACTTAAATAAGTCAAAACAGTGAAAAAAGAGCTGGCTGTGAATAAAATGGGAATTAAAAATAGCAACCAGTACTCAAAAATTTTCACAATAATTTTCAAATAAAGCTACTGAAATAGAGAACAAACAGGAGTTGAGTTTGTATTTTTTAGAGTTTTCTACTATTTTATATATTTTTTTGAATTTTTTTGAGTCTTTTTAAATTTTTAGTGTTTTTCTTTTGAGATTTTTAATGATTTTTGGATTGACACTAATAGAGGATAAAATAGACACTAGGTGAATTTTTTGGAATTTTTGGAGAGGTTTTACTATTTTTTTTGGCATTTTCTAAACTAGACAGTGCACAAAAAGCATGTTTTTGATTTTTAATAAATATCAAAATAAAATAAAATCAAAAACTAAAATTCTAGCGTCAAAATACAAGTATTCAGGACCTTAAGTTCAAAATTTAAGAATTTTTGGGATTTGAATGAGGCTCCAAATAATTAGATCAAGTACGCACAAAATAAGGAGCTGGCAGGGACATATACACAAATATCCAAAAGTTCAGGGCTGTTCATGCAATTTTCACCAAAATTATACACTAAATATTCAATTTATAGCTCCAAAAACTAATTACAAAAACCGCCTGGGTCTCTTAGAAATTTTCCCACCAGGGCGCGTGACTTGCACGCGCCTGGCGAGGACTGAAATGTAATATCTCAAAACCCTGGGGGCCTAGATGCAAAATATCCAAACATATAACACTTGACGTCACAATTTTGGCACTAAAACAAAATACACAAACGACCGAGGGTCCCTCTGCAAAATGCCCACACCTCACGTGTACAGGTCACGTGAGGTGACGTGGCGGGGGACCTGGATGTGAATATAGAAAATACGGGGGTGTTCGTGCAAATAAACCAAAGTTTTTACGCTACAGACAAAAGTTTAAATACTAAATAATAAATACAAAAGACGCGAGGGTTGGAATGCAAAATACCCTCGGCGCGTGGATCCAACGGCTACCGGTCTTCACTTATACACGTGGCGTGAATCCAACGGGTCGACGACGCTTCGCTCGGACGGCTGAGATTAGATCATCTGGGGATGATCGGACGGTGGCGACGGGGCGCGATCCAACGGCGGCTGCTCGACCTGGAAGAGCTCCTCAATCCGACGGTTGGGAGTCGATGAGGAAGAACAACGAAGGACGCCGGTGAGGCGAACTTCGCCGCTCCAGATCGTCGTCCTCCGGCGTAGTCAGGGCTTCAAAATGGACGTGGAGCGTCCCCTGGTCCTCCTCTAGCGACTGGTGGCGGCAAAAAGCCCCGGCGATGGCCGAGGGGCTCGCTGAAGGGCGGCGGAGCTACAGAGCTCCGCTAGCTCCGGCGAAGCTCCAGATTCGCCTCCAGGCTTCAATGATGGTGCTTGGACCTGCAAAAAGCATTAGAAGGTCCAGGGCAAAGTGCCTGGACCTTGAGTGGATCTAATCGATGCGAGAGGCGAAGTGGCGATGGGTGGCCGGAGGTGCGCTCCGGCGAGGATGGGCGATTAGGCGAATCACACGGTGGATTTCAAAATTTCTTGAGGGCTTTCGCTCCTAAGACTCAGACTAAGCTAATGCACGAAAAATAAAGGGATGAAATGGCTTCCTCGACGGTGTAGACCGGAGGGAAGGTTACCTCAACCGCCGGAGTTGCGGGAGGTGGTGGAGACGCCTCCGACCTCGGCTGCCTTGGCTGAAGGCTTCGCGGTGGAGCTGTCACCTCCAGGAAGCGCTGGAGCTCGGAGTAGGCGCGAGGGGTGGACCGAAGGTGTTCGAATTCGAGTCGCAAGATTGGGGGTTCCTTTTATTTTGTTTGACCCTGAGCTGCTGGGTCCCAAAGATCAAGAGAAATCTTTCGTCACAGTGATTCATAGTCCGATGCAATCACAGGGCGAGCAAGAGGGATGGTAGGTGGAGAACTTTGCAGAAGATGATATCGTGAAAGGATGAAAGTTGACGCCTCGAAAAATCCGCAAATGCGGGGAGAAAACGAGGCTTCTGACGGAGGTACAGGGCTAGGGCACCTAGTTGACCGGGGTCAACTAGGGTTTGCACCTGGTTGGTCCACGTGGACCAACCAGGAAAAACCCTGGAAAATCCTTTTATTAATTCATTTTAAAATATTAAATGGCCGAATTACATTATGGTTATTAAATAAAAAATGTTAGCTATTTTATGTAGTATTTTATTCTGAATTTTAATTATTTTTATGAGTTTTATTTTTATAAGTTACCTTTTTAACCCTATATAGGTATAATACCTATGTTTTATATTCTTTTAATTTTCTTTGAGTATTTTAATTTTATTATTTTTATTTAGTATTTTATAAAGTATAGCATACTTTTATATACACAAATGTATTTTTATTTTATTTTAGTGAAGTATTTTGTATATTGAATAAAATCTAAGAGTGTTTTGTATAGGTATATGTATAGGCAGTATACCTATGTATTCTTTATACAAGTATTTTTATTTTGTATTTTCTTTGCGTTTGAATTTGATTTTAATGCACATATATATTATAAGTAATATTTACATAATTATAAAAATATAAACATGAATAAATAATTAAGAAAGAATAAATTGAACATTTTATTCAGTATAGGTGTACAACAGGGGTCCAAAACTCAACTTTCAGACCGTAGCTCCGCCAAATGCGAAACCACCACCATTGGATAGATTATTTTCTTTTGTATACAATTAAAGGTGAGTACGCTGCATTTGGAGTTTTTATTTGTGAGATACGGGTCTGGGAAGTTGGGGTTCTGGATTTTTATTCAGACCATAACTTTTTATCTGTACATTATTTTTCTGTGAAATCAATTTTGTATTTTTCTTTATTAAATTATCTACAACTTTCATGTGCAAAGTTTCTTTATTTGATGGATAAAAAGTGGAACCAAAAATAGGTCCCAAAATGAATAAAGAATGAACAAAATATATAGGTATTTTATCTGTATTTCTGACCTTATGTCCCCCTACTTTATTCCTTGTCGACCTATTCATCAAGATGCCTAGGTCTCGGGGGCTTTGGGTCATAAAATATTTACAATATTTTATTCTTTTTCTTTTCTTTATTTATTCTATAATTTTGGCTTTAATTACAGCATTTTACACACTAATATGATGCACATGCATGGATGCTAAGATGATGATTTTAATGCTATTTACAGGCATTTGCTAGGGTTTTTGGTGCCAAAATGATAGAATAAAGATGATGAAATGTGGATTCATCATCCCCCTATACTTTACCTTTGCTAGTCCCTAGCAAACACTTATGCAATAAGTGCAAAAAGAGAAAGAAAGGAAAGAAAAAGAAGAACTTGGATTTTATTTGATTATCAAACTTGTCTTCACAAAATCAAAGTTTGGAACTTAAGTCGGACCTTTGGAAATTTAGTGCGGGCGGAACCTTAGTGAGAACCATGTTTGAAATCCAACAGTCCTTGAGAATCCCAAAACTCTGTCCAAGTCTCCTCAATAGCCAGGTCAGAAATACTTCAACTCATACGCAAACTCTTACGACTATGAATCTGACTCGTACAGTGTAAGTGATTGTGGCTCTCCCCAACTGGAATGACAAAGAAACTGACTTCTCTAGTGCGACAACCCAATGATTCCCCAATCCAGCAACTCCATCCTCGAGGATCGGGGTATTCCCTTTTAAGTTCAAGTGGCAACCAGCTCAAGAGGAGGGGGTGAAGAGAAGAATGGACGGTAGCCAGTGTAGCTACCTATCCTTGGATGCAAGACCAGTGTAGTCAAGTCATCCTGCTGCAGGCTCACATATTTGACTTTGGAACTCAAGCTTGCTTATTGACTTTGTACTTGCAGGCTTTTTATTTTTGTACATGCCTGAACACATTTTTTTTAATACTATATACAACAGCATTTACATAAGGAGTTTTTCCTCTTGAGCCAGTAGACTATCCCTCTTTTGAAGCTTTATTGCAACCCACAGCCTCCTGTCTTTAGACTTCCTAATCACTGGACGGGTTGGGGTGCACTTCCCTCCCTAGAGGAGGACAAATGTTTCCACTTGTGTGCGTCTCATACCGGCAAATCCAATCCCCTCACCACTCCAACTGAGTTGAGCCATGTGAAAGGTGCAGGTGTCCAAGTTAGGTCATTATCAACAAGAATCGTGTGTGTGCCCCGAAATACTCTACTTAGGCTGTCAAGAATCCATTGAACCAAGTCTCGTGATCCTCAAAGAATTAAGTCAACTAGACCTGAGGTACCTCAAACCAAGTTCCTATAAGGTTCCTGTTATTAGGTAGATTTTAAGGTCCAATCAAGCTCCAATCTTCGGATTTTACTTAGACTTGTTCGACCATCAAACTCAATCCGAAAAATGCGAATGCTGTGTAATGCAATGCAGAAAATATTTTTGTGATGCAATTTTCAAGGATTTTGAACTTTTTATGGATTTTTGAAAAGATGATGATGATGCATATGCATTTTTTTGTCTTTTCCAATAAAGATTTTTCAAATGTTTTTGGATTTTAATTTTGCAAATATTTTTGGGCTTTTTGAAAACAAAAAGATTTTGGCTGAAAAATAGGTTAAAATATGTACACGGGAGTGCTTCTTATAATTACAAGAAGTGGCTTTTCAGAATTTACAGGGTAAGTGTTCAATTTTATACATATGTACATATATAGTGGATTTTAGTGTGGTGTGTATATTCCTCAAACTTATTTGAAAACAATTTACACACAATTTTTGAAAACTAAGTCCAAAATAATTTTTACAAACATTTTACACACATTTGAAAATCATTTTGCAAAGGCTTTCAAAACAGTATATATAGGTTTTTCAAATCATTTTTGCAACCATTTTCAAACCATTTGCAAATCATTTTTCAAACATTTTATTTCACACAAAGAAAAGAAATTTTTACAAACCACACATTTTTATACAGGTTGAAAACATGTAACAAAATATTTTCAAAATAGTTTTCAATAGATGTTCACAAAGATTTTCAAACCATTTTTCAAACATTTTGCAAAAAACATTTTCACCTGATTTATTAATCAGTAATTAAAAAAAGAATTTGAGGAATAACCACATCTTTTTATTAAGGATTTTTAATGAATTTTAAATAATTTTTATCCATATTATTAGGAAAATACGAAAGTACAAGTTATGGTAAAGTATATACGTAGTATATACGACCCCCCTATACTTAGCTTGAGCTATGTCCTCATAGATCGGAGAGAGAAGAGAAGACATAACTCGTACTAAGTATAGACAAGTCTAAATAATAAATAAATAATGAAGGAATCAATGAATGAGAAGTTGACCGTCCCCCCTATACTTAGGATCAAATAATCCTAAGTATAGCAGACTGTACACAACGCAGGGAGGGTCAAGGGTGGGAATGAACAGATCGTACTCAAATTGTCTCCCTCTATACTTAGGGTAAAATATCCCTAAGTATAGACAAGAAGAGGAGACAATGGAGAGGATCGAAAAGAACAGAGAAACTCGGGGTGCACGCCCCCTATACTTAGGACAAAGTACGTCCTAAGTATGGAAAACTGTCTACAAGGGCGGCACCTTTTTGATAAATAAAGAAGATAGAAAAGGAAAAGAAGAAAAGAAGAAAATAAGTTAACAGATGAAAGTGATATAAACAGATGGATCTGTACAGCGGAAGATGGAATTGATTATCATGTATGAGATGCAGATGATCAGAATCAAAGGACACATCTCATACCAGAAGAATGGGGGCAACATCAATGGTCGGTGGATCATGATCAAGATATAGTTTCAGGCGTTGACCATTGACGCGGAAGGTAGAGGAAGATGACGGTTCGGATATATCGATGCTGCCATTGTCATGTACCTTCCTGACCACATACGGTCCTTTCCACTTGCTCTGCAATTTCCCTGGGAATAATTTCAGCCTGGAATCAAACAACCATACTCTCTGATCTGGCTCAAACTGTTTATGGCTGATATGCGAATCGTGCCATGTCTTCACTTTTTCCTTGTACTGTAGGCTGTTGGAAAAGGTTGTATCTCTCAATTCTTCCAGGGCTGCCAATTCTGCTCTTCTCTGGTCTCCTATACTCTCGGGATCTAGAAGCAACTCAGTAACTGCCCAAAAAGATTTATGCTTGATCTCCACTGGAAAATGGCACGGCTTGCCATAGACGAGACGAAAGGGAGATGTCCCTAATGGATTCTTGAAAGAAGTCCGATAAGCCCATAAGACCGAGTCCAAAAGCTGTGACCAATCCTTTCGGTCTGGGCGGACAACTTTCTGCAAGATTGTCTTTATCTCCCGATTCGATACTTCGGCAAGACCATTAGTCTGAGGGTGATATGGAGTGGCAACCCGATGATCAATGCCGAACTCGTCTGCAAGGGCCCTGACTTTGTCATTGATGAAGTGAGACCCCCCGTCTGAAATCAAGACTCTAGGTACCCCGAACCGTGAAATGATATTTTTCCTCAAAAATTTGCAAACGGTTTTAGCATCTGCGGCTCGGGCGGGGATGGCCTCAATCCATCGGCTGACGTAATCCACAGCGAGCAGGATATGCTCGAATCCTTGACTCTTAGGAAATGGGCCCATGAAATCAATCCCCCATGCATTAAAAACCTCACAGAAGTGAATGGGTTGCATGGGCATCATGTCTCTCTGTCCGCAGGTTCCCATTTTCTGACAGTCAGTACATCTCTTCACGAACTCATCAGAATCTTTGAAGAGAGTAGGCCACCATAGACCGGATTGAAGCACCTTCTGTGCTGTTCTTTTTCCAGAATGATGTCCTCCTGCCTCAAGCTTGTGGCAGTATGTGAGGACGCTATGATGCTCTTCTTGAGGAATGCACCTTCTCCAGATATTGTCCCCTCCTTCATGATAAAGGACGGGATCCTCCCAATGGTAAAACTTGGCCTTCGCCAGGAAGGTCTCAAGTTTATGCCTGGGCCAACCTTGTGGGATCGTCTTGGCAACAAGATAATTCACAATATTGGCATACCATGGGAGTGAGGTGACAGCCAAGATCGCCTCATCTGGAAATGTCTCTGTGATAGGTGCGCTGGGCTCAGATTCCTCAAGATTCTCCAATCTGGAGAGATGATCCGCCACCACATTCTTGACTCCAGGCTTGTCCTTAATCTCAATATCAAATTCCTGGAGTAGAAGGATCCATCTGGTGAGACGTGCTTTGGCATCCTTCTTAGCCATTAAATACCGGATGGCGGTATGATCAGTGTAAATGGTCACTCTAGATCCGAGAATATATGATCGATACTTATCAAGAGCGAAGACTACGGCCAGCATCTCTTTCTCAGTCACAGTGTAATTCCTCTGCGCGGCATCCAAAGTCCGGCTGGTGTAGTGAATGGCAAAAGGTAATCCATCCCTCCTCTGTCCGAGTACAGCCCCAACGGCAAAATCGGAAGCATCCGTCATGATCTCGAATGGGAGAGACCAATCGGGTGGCTGAAGGACAGGAGCTGAAACAACCATATTCTTGAGAGTCTCAAAAGATTCAAGACACTTATCATTAACAATAAACTCGGTGTCTTTGGTCAGCAAGTCAGTGAGCGGTCGGGCAATTCGACTGAAGTCCTGAATGAACCGTCGGTAGAAACCGACATGCCCCAGAAAAGACCGTAACTGACGCAAATTGGACGGTGGATTGAGTTTTCTGATGATATCCACCTTAGCCGGATCGACCTCCATGCCCCTGTTGGAGACGATATGACCGAGGACCGTCCCCTGAGTCATCATGAAATGACTCTTCTCCCAGGATAAAACAAGGTTGACCTCAATGCAGCGCTTGAGCACACGGTCTAGGCAGTCAAGACAAGCGTCGAACCCGTCGCCATAGACCGAGAAGTCATCCATGAAGACCTCTAAACAGTCACCCACCATATCCGAGAAGATGGACAACATGCACCTTTGGAATGTCGCCGGAGCGTTACATAGACCAAAGGGCATCCGTCTGAAAGCATAAGTCCCAAACGGACAGGTGAATGTCGTTTTCTCCTGGTCTTCGGGCGCAATGGCCACTTGATTGTATCCAGAGTACCCATCAAGAAAACAGTAATGACTCTTCCCAGCTAACCGCTCGATAATCTGATCAATGAAGAGTAGCGGGAAGTGATCCTTCTTGGTGGCCTCATTCAATCGTCTGTAGTCCACACAGACCCTCCAAGAAGTTGGTACTCTGGTCGCGATCTCCTCTCCAGACTCATTGACAACTGTAGTGATACCCGTCTTCTTGGGTACCACATGTAGCGGACTTACCCGTTTGGAGTCGGAGATGGGATAGATGAAATCGGCGCTCCACCACTTGGAAATTTCTTTCATGACTACGTCTCGAAGATTCGGGTTCAGCCGTCGTTGGAACTCACGCGACGGCTTAGCATTATCCTCAAGATAAATGTGGTGAGAGCAGAGATTTAGGCTCAGCCACTGGAGATCAGCTATACTCCATCCGATTACCTTGCGGTTTCTTTCAAGAACCTCCATCAGACGAGATTCTTGTTCTCCAGTCAAATCTGCTGAGATAATGACTGGGTACATTTCCGGCTCACCCGCAAGGAATCTGTATGTCATCGACTGCGGCAGAGGTTTCCTTTCTGGACAACTGGGAGGTGGCAGATCTGGCTTCTGATACGTCTGTGTAAATGCCACCAGGTCTGCATGGGAGAACTCTCGCTCTGCATGAATTTCTGATGAAGGGCGGCCTGCTGAATCATCTATAAACTGCACTGGCTCGCACTCTGTCATGGCTGTTGACTCAGAAGGAATCAGACAAGGCAAATAATCATCAAAGTCATCCCAGTCAATGTCTGAATCCGAGGGATCAGAAGAAGATGAGCATGATTGAAATTCCTCAGCACCACTCATCACAACACTGTCAGCCTCAGAGATATTCTTATCCAGGGATGTGCTCTCCCGGCTCTCGACTGCCATGAGCTTGAGATACAGTGAATCTGTAGGCAAGGCGAGGGTCGGTGCTACGGGATCTTTCCAGTTGGATTCATCATCAGTCATCTCAAAATCACAAACCTGCTGGATGTCTAGCTCCTCCTCTGTCATCTGCTCGGCTTCGCTGGATTGTTCTGAGCACGCCAACTCTCTGGCTCTGGTCTGGTCGATCGTATCTATTTGTATGCTTTCGCCCTCTACGCGAAAACATACCGTCCCACTGTCATGATCGGATACCGCTTTGGCAGTGGCCAAGAATGGGCGTCCAAGTATGATGGGGGCATCGGTTACCGACTCAGGGATCTCCATGTCCAATACAACAAAGTCCACGGGGAATTTTAGGCCCTGAATGGTAACGACCACGTCCTTCAACAACCCCTTCGGCCTCTTAATCGACCTATCAGCAAACTGAAGGACCGTTCTGCTTCGAAGAAGAGGGCCAAACTCGAACTGCTTGAGTAAGGCTGCCGGAAGGAGGTTGATCGAAGACCCGCTGTCTAATAGAGTACGATCGAACCGCTGCTCCTGGATCTCGCATCTGACATAGGAAGCTCCTGTATCGGGTCGCTTGGCTGGCAATGTGTTCTGAATGGCGCAGCAAGTGTCACGAGTGAGCATATGGATTTGATCTCTGTGCCTCTTCTTCCTTCGGACAGTAGTTGTTTCTTTCAAATTCTTCTTGAAGAAGGGGATATGCTCAAATGCTTCTCGTAGAGTCAGCTGAATATGAAATCTGTCAATCATTTCGTTGCCGAACTCTACCTGTTGGCTCTTTTTTGGATTTTCTTTTTTATTTCCCTTCGCTCGGCGGAGTGCCTCAGGGAAGGGGATGGTAGGGGCCTCCTCAAATGGAGGACTAGGAATCGGTCCCTGTGCCTGTGAAGAAGGAGAATCCATACAATTATCATCATTCACCACATATGGATCCGCAATTTGAACAGAAACCTTTCCTTTATTAAAAATTTTGTTTTTGTTTTTGTTCCCACAGTCTCTAGGTACAAAATGTGGCAACATCACAGATGGCGGCTCAACAAAAGTGGATGTGGTGGCCTCAGTGCCACCACTAGCACCGGTCTTCGCGGCATCAGCACCGCGCTCTGGTTCAGCATCCAAAATGGTGACATCAGCACCACCGTCTGCATCTGGTATCACGACGGCATCAGCACCGTCGTCCTGGACTCCATCATTGGTGGCATCAGCACCACCGTCTTCAACATCATCATTAGCGGCATCAGCACCGCTATTCTGCTCCTCTGGCGCTCCTGATCCTGCATCTGGCTGTAGCTCAGAAGAGGCGCTGCCGGCTGGCATCCTACCGCTCCTAGTAGTAACAAAATCAGCATCATAATAGGAATAAGACATGTCACTCAAATAGTCACTAGGAGAGGTATCCTCTGTGAACTCTACCTGCTCAGATTTTCTTTTTAGGTTATTAGGGTTAGGTTCGATCTGAGCGGGTATGGCGGCTTTGCCTTTGAGAATATCCCGCATCTCCTGCCGGAATTCATCCATTTCTTGCCTGAAAGATGCTCGCTGTTCAGATAGCAAGCGGGCAAGATCATCGAGGGTTGGGTTCTCAAAGGCTGGACCCTGAGAACCGGATGTCTGTCCCTGCTGGAAATGGGGCTGCTGCTGCTGGTGTTGCTGCTGATACTGGGGGGAAGGCTGGTGATAAGACTGCTGAGGCGGCTGGCGCTGCCTCCACTGTTGTCCCTGATAGGTGGGACGAGGACCACTGTGATATTGCTGCGGCTGGGCATACTGGGGCTGCTGGTTATACTGTTGTGGCTGGCTGTTCTGGTGTCCTTGGGCATGAGGTTGTTGTTGGGATGAGGAGCCACCATTGCCCCAACGGAATCCGGGGTGATCCCGACGAATCCCGGGCTGAGGGTACCGGTCGTACCAAATCCCATTGACTTCCATCAATGGCTCCTGCTCAAAGGAAGGTGGAGGAAGAACTGCCAGTGGCTGCTCCGGCTGATACACCACCATCTGAGTCTCCTGAGACGGCGGCTGCTCTGGGTGGTACTATAGCAGTGGAACCGGCTCTGCCTGGATGTGATTCACCTGTCGGTATGAGGTAGAGGGTTGGTTGGAGCTACTACTGCTGGGGTCAGCCCGTGAACTGGGAGGCTGTTAGGAATGAGCCTGTGCCTCCTAAATGTATAGGATTTGAGATTTCAGGTCACTCATGGTCTTGGTGAGAAGGTCCATCTGAGCAAGACCTTGGTTCTGCTTCTTCTCGAGGATCTCCATGCGGTCCAACTTCTCACTAATAATGCCCATGTCGGCTGCTGCTGATTCGGCTTGGGCTGCGACTACCGACGTTGTGTTGGGACCGGCATCGATGCGGGCGATCCTCTGAAATGATCCCGCTCCTTGCGGGGGCTTCTGCTGTGTATAGACTCGGGCTTGGGCCATCACTGTGGAGTTTTCTGCCATGCCTTCGTAGATGGCCCAAACGTCGTCTTCTCCCTTGGAGAAATAAGACCCACCACAAGAGGCGTTCACTAGCCCCTGCAGCTCCGGTGTCAGCCCACAAAAGAAACTCTGCACCAAGTTGGGCTTGGATATATCGTGATGTGGACACCGGTCAATGAGCTCTCTGAATCGATCCCAGGCTTCATGGAACTGTTCATTTGGGATCATGACGAAGTTGCTGATCATGGCTCGAGCTGCGTTGGTCCGGCCGAGAGGGTAGTACTTCTTTAGGTATGCGGTCCGGAGATCTGCCCAAGTGTCAACGAATCGCCCAAGGTGTTTGAGCCAATATGCGGCTCTGTCAACCAAAGAGAATGGAAAGGCGATCATCTTGATGGTGTCCTCGGTCATCAACCGATCATGGATAGTGCTGCAAATCATTTCAAACTCTTGGAGGTGAAGGTGCGACTCTTCGGTCGGCAACCAGTGAAACTTGGGTAGCAACTAAATCGTGTGGGACTGAAGCTCGAAATCTCCGTGGATTGGCGGGAGTCTGATCCACCGGTGAGTGATGGATGCAGTTGGGTTATGCAGCTCCCTCATGATAGTCTGTGGCGGTCGCTCAGCGTCTGGATCGCCTCCTCCTCCTCCATCGCCACCGCCCCCAGGTCGGTTCTCTCTCATCTGCGCTATTTCTCTCATCAGATCACCCATGAATGTTCCCTGGTCCCGGATCTGTCTCTGCATGGTCTCCAGGGATGCTAACAAGGAGTTGTTGATGGCCACTTGATCGATTATGAACGGAGGGTGATCGTGGTCATCCGGGTGCTCGCCTCTATCTGCCATTGCTGGATTTTCTGAAAAAGCAAAAGAGGCCATCTCAGGTGCTGTCGAATGAGCCGAACTCTGTGATGCACTGAATTCTGACACTTGGACTGAGAGAAGGAGAATGGGAAGGGTGGTCGAGGGGGAACAGGGTGGATGTAAACTCGGGCTCGGAGAGCGGACTCTCCGAGGTATTCCTAGATGAATGAGGGGGAGTGTTGGATAGCGGTGCCGACAAGGTCGGCCTAAGAGATCTCCGTCCCATCATCTTGATTATTCGGAAAGAGCAGGGAAAATGCAAGAGAAGAAGAAGAGGAAATGAGATGCAACAAAATTTGCGCACAATTGTGCGGTGTTTTTGATCTTGACCTAAATAAATCTAGAAATCAAACACAAAGCAGGGGTGAATTCACCAACTCAACACGTGAAGCCGTGAATGTTCGGCTTTTATCTTGTCAATTTTAGCTTGTTTTCAGGTATTTATCTTGTCACGAGTCCTTAGAACGCTACGCCTATAGGAGCGAGAGTACTGCCAGGAAAGTGTCCTCGTACTTGTCCTCCTCCTGTGTAACCTGTAACTTGCGCTTTTTGAGGTCCTTGTAACCCTTCCTGGATCCCTACTCAGCCAAAGAAAAGAGGGAGGAAGCCGATAGGCGAAACCGATACTTCGGACCTCGCTCGCAACGGAATCACCCGTGAGCGTGCAAGAACCTACTTGGACGCAGTCGGTGAGACAGACACACCCGTGAAGGCGTGGCCTAAGCTCGGTACTTCGAACAAGGTCGGTGCTCACACAATAGTGAGTCACCAATGGCGACCAAGTCCTACTCGACTACGTACGATAGTAGCGCCAATACTTCGGAAATCCAGGCGATAGACAAGGCAGCCACAAGTTGGGTTTTTGGCTCTAATCCTTACAAAGCGCTCACCTCACTTGGAAGGAAACCTTCCCATGCAACCTGAATACAAGTGAGGGTATTACTCACCCCAAGCAATGAATCCAATTATAGATTTTATTTTTGGTCAAGTTTTCTTTAGCAGTCCCTTTTTTAATTTTTTTTGGTGTTATCGCTTCTTTTGAGTAGATTCAAACAAGCGCCTAACGGTTTTTGTATTTTCTTGATCCTACTTTGTTCCAAAAATAGAGGGAGAATAGAGTCGGAAAAGCCGTGCAAGTCGACACCAAGGTGGAAATCTCACCTTTGTGCCTAGATGATGCATGCAAAGTAAGAAGACTTACATCAAATCCCAGCTCTCTCCATGCGGGATGCAAAGCAGAATTTTTAAACCTACACTACATGGCGATATGCAAGCGGAAATCGTCCTAAGATAGGCAGCTGCTAGCGTGAAGAACCACAAGCTAGCTACTAACTCTTAATCCGAGTGTCCGGTCTAGGCTCACCCCTCCTCTGCTCAACACATTTGAGTTAGGAGAAAGCGCTTGTTCGGGTGTGAGCTCGCGGCGCATGGATCGGAAGCTACTAGCCAACTGTTTAATTAGTCTAAGTCCAACAACGATCTATAGGAACATGCAAGAGTTATTAGGGTGTTTGGACCTAGGCTAATCGATCAAGCAGGACCTAATCTAAGAGCTCAATCCACAAAAGAAAGGAAAAAATGAAAACAAAACCGGAAAATGACAAGCGATGAAAACACGATCAAAACTGCGGTCAGCCCCCGGGTGAACAAACACCCGAAAATTAGGCCCGGTAGTGTCTAAGTGTTCGAGAGTCCAAGTGTACCTGTATTATTACAATTCAACAAATCACTCTCTCACAAAAATAAAATGCAAGCTAAACTACCACTCTCTCACTCCTCCTGCTCTCTCCTGCCGGCTGGGCTAGAGAATAGCCGGCTCCGCTTCCCAAGGTTGCTTCGGGTCACCTAGGCGACCTGCCTCGCTCCGCGGTCCCTCGCAAAATGTAAGAGAGATACAAATTAAAGCTATGGTAGACAATCACAAACAAACAAAATGTAAACTACTCGCTGTTGCTCCCCGGCAACGGCGCCATTTGATTTTCTCAGAAATCGATCGGTCTTATGTTCCACACAAAGCGGGAACACAGTCGAACTGTCGACCAATCAACTCTGAAATTAATCAACAATTAACCCACACTAAAGATCAATAAATTAGAACTAATGTGGAGTTAAAATTTATTTTTAACTCTGCACAAATGGTGTATAGTGACAAGTATGCAGAGAGTTCGAACACAGGGAGCAAGCAGGGTAGTTCAAGCAAATGTGCTCAAGTGAATGTGTGTGATGTGACTACACTAAGCAAACAAGCAAAGGAAATTTTTGTGGGTTTTTAATTTTTAATTTTATTTTTTTTATTTTAATTTAAGTTTTAATTTTGTATTTTGATTTTTAATTTTCTGATTTTTATAATTTTATATTTTATATTTTTCTTTTTCTTTTACAATATTGGAAAGCAAAGACAATGTAATGAGAGACAAGGTAAAATATTTATAAAAATGTGCAAAAATAACCAAAAATTCAGAAATAAATTATTTTAGGTATTTTTAGGATTTTTTACTGTTTTTGTGATTTTTGGGGATTTTTTAAGGTGTTTTTGGTATTTTTAAATACTTAAATAAGTCAAAACAGTGAAACAAGAGCTGGCTGTGAATAAAATGGGAATTAAAAATAGCAACCAGTACTCAAAAATTTTCACAATAATTTTCAAATAAAGCTACTGAAATAGAGAACAAACAGGAGTTGAGTTTGTATTTTTTAGAGTTTTCTACTATTTTATATATTTTTTTGAAGTTTTTGAGTCTTTTTAAATTTTTAGTGTTTTTCTTTTGAGATTTTTAATGATTTTTGGACTGACACTAATAGAGGATAAAATAGACACTAGGTGAATTTTTTGGAATTTTTGGAGGGGTTTTACTTTTTTTTGGCATTTTCTAAATTAGACAGTGCACAAAAAGCATGTTTTTGATTTTTAATAAATATCAAAATAAAATAAAATCAAAAACTAAAATGCTAGCGTCAAAATACAAGTATTCAGGACCTTAAGTTCAAAATTTGAGAATTTTTGGGATTTGAATGAGGCTCCAAATAATTAGATCAAGTACGCACAAAATAAGGAGCTGGCAGGGACATATACGCAAATATCCAAAAGTTCAGGGCTGTTCATGCAATTTTCACCAAAATTATACACTGAATATTCAATTTATAGCTCCAAAAACTAATTACAAAAACTGCCTGGGTCTCTTAGAAATTTTCCCACCAGGGCGCGTGACTTGCACGCGCCTGGCGAGGACTGAAATGTAATATCTCAAAACCCTGGGGGCCTAGATGCAAAATATCCAAACATATAACACTTGACGTCACAATTTTGGCACTAAAACAAAATACACAAACGACCGAGGGTCCCTCTGCAAAATGCCCACACCTCACGTGTACGGGTCACGTGAGGTGACGTGGCTTTGGACCTGGATGTGAATATAGAAAATACGGGGGTGTTCGTGCAAATAAACCAAAGTTTTTACGCTACAGACAAAAGTTTAAATACTAAATAATAAATACAAAAGGCGCGAGGGTTGGAATGCAAAATACCCTCGGCGCGTGGATCCAACGGCTACCGGTCTTCACTTATACACATGGCGTGAATCCAACGGGTCGACGACGCTTCGCTCGGACGGCTGAGATTAGATCATCTGGGGATGATCGGACGGTGGCGACGGGGCACGATCCAACGGCGGCTGCTCGACCTGGAAGAGCTCCTCAATCCGACGGTTGGGAGTCGATGAGGAAGAACAACGAAGGACGCCGGTGAGGCGAACTTCGCCGCTCCAGATCGTCGTCCTCCGGCGTAGTCAGGGCTTCAAAATGGACGTGGAGCGTCCCCTGGTCCTCCTCTAGCGACTGGTGGCGGTAAAAAGCCCCGGCGATGGCCGAGGGGCTCGCTGAAGGGCGGCGGAGCTACAGAGCTCCGCTAGCTCCGGCGAAGCTCCAGATTCGCCTCCAGGCTTCAATGATGGTGCTTGGACCTGCAAAAAGCATTAGAAGGTTCAGGGCAAAGTGCCTGGACCTTGAGTGGACCTAATCGATGCGAGAGGCGAAGTGGCGATGGGTGGCCGGAGGTGCGCTCCGGCGAGGATGGGCGATTAGGCGAATCACACGATGGATTTCAAAATTTCTTGAGGGCTTTCGCTCCTAAGACTCAGACTAAGCTAATGCACGAAAAATAAAGGGATGAAATGGCTTCCTCGACGGTGTAGACCGGAGGGAAGGTTACCTCAACCGCCGGAGTTGCGGGAGGTGGTGGAGACGCCTCCGACCTCGGCTGCCTTGGTTGAAGGCTTCGCGGTGGAGCTGTCACCTCCAGGAAGCGCTGGAGCTCGGAGTAGGCGCGAGGGGTGGACCGAAGGTGTTCGAATTCGAGTCGCAAGATTGGGGGTTCCTTTTATTTTGTTTGACCCTGAGCTGCTGGGTCCCAAAGATCAAGAGAAATCTTGCGCCACAGTGATTCATAGTCCGATGCAATCACAGGGCGAGCAAGAGGGATGGTAGGTGGAGAACTTTGCAGAAGATGATATCGTGAAAGGATGAAAGTTGACACCTCAAAAAATCCGCAAATGCAGGGAGAAAACGAGGCTTCTGACGGAGGTACAGGGCTAGGGCACCTAGTTGACCGGGGTCAACTAGGGTTTGCACCTGGTTGGTCCACGTGGACCAACCAGGAAAAACCCTGGAAAATCCTTTTATTAATTCATTTTAAAATATTAAATGGCTGAATTACATTATGGTTATTAAATAAAAAATGTTAGTTATTTTATGTAGTATTTTATTCTGAATTTTAATTATTTTTATGAGTTTTATTTTTATAAGTTACCTTTTTAACCCTATATAGGTATAATACCTATGTTTTATATTCTTTTAATTTTATTTTGAGTATTTTAATTTTATTATTTTTATTTAGTATTTTATAAAAGTATAGCATACTTTTATATACACAAATGTATTTTTATTTTATTTTAGTGAAGTATTTTGTATATTGAATAAAATCTAAGAGTGTTTTGTATAGGTATATGTATAGGCAGTATACCTATGTATTCTTTATACAAGTATTTTTATTTTGTATTTTCTTTGCGTTTGATTTTGATTTTAATGAACATATATATTATAAGTAATATTTACATAATTATAAAAATATAAACATGAATAAATAATTAAGAAAGAATAAATTGAACATTTTATTCAGTATAGGTGTACAACAGGGGTCCAAAACTCAACTTTCAGACCGTAGCTCCACCAAATGCGAAACCACTAACATTGGATAGATTATTTTCTTTTGTATACAATTAAAGATGAGTACGCTGCATTTGGAGTTTTTATTTGTGAGATACGAGTCTGGGAAGTTGGGGTTCTGGATTTTTATTCAGACCATAACTTTTTATCTGTACATTATTTTTCTGTGAAATCAATTTTGTATTTTTCTTTATTAAATTATCTACAACTTTCATGTGCAAAATTTCTTTATTTGATGGATAAAAAGTGGAACCAAAAATAGGTCCCAAAATGAATAAAGAATGAACAAAATATATAGGTATTTTATCTGTATTTCTGACCTTATCTCCCCCTACTTTATTCCTTGTCGACCTATTCATCAAGATGCCTAGGTCTCGGGGGTTTTGGGTCATAAAATATTTACAATATTTTATTCTTTTTCTTTTCTTTATTTATTCTATAATTTTGGCTTTAATTACAGCATTTTACACACTAATATGATGCACATGCATGGATGCTAAGATGATGATTTTAATGCTATTTACAGGCATTTGATAGGGTTTTTGGTGCCAAAATGATAGAATAAAGATGATGAAATGTGGATTCATCAATAGTATCGAGACATATTATGCAGGTGAGTTGTGATCACATGTATGGAAATATTTTCTATCTTAGTTCTAATTAGACAGTTGGTTGGTGGTCGAGAGCAATCATATAAGGAATAGATATAGATATTGATCGATATTAATGTTTGGATTTGGCTAAAAATAGATATCGTGTGGCGGTGACAAGAGGAGGGATAATGCTACCATATTAGGTAAATGACATATGGCCTCAAGGAAGACTATGAAACTGCACTGTGATTGGCTACATACGCGAATATAGGTTATTGGGTATTGATGGATATGGGGATTAATCTGCTAAGTTGTGGTTGGTTCTATGATGGTCGAGAATGGTTGACAAGGATGTAGATATAGATATTGACATATTGAAATGCCGTCGAATTTGGCTATGGTTGGTTGTTGCGTGGTAGTGATATCAAGGGTAGTATTTGTCACGTAAATTCAAGGAGGTCTGGCCTCAAGGGAAATTATGATGGTGAGGTATGATCGGTTAGATATACTGATATAGGGAGTGACTGATATTGGAAACTATTGTGTTTAGTTGTAGTTGGTTGTTGAGTCATTGAGAATGGCCGATTAAAGATGCAAATACAAATATCGGCAGGTATTGATGTTGATGTACTTCGTGATAGTTGTTTGACCCATGTCAATGATAAGATTGATGACGTTGTTGTTGAAAATATATGTAATTTGTAATTTTGTCCATGTAGAATTGTTATCATTAATGGGCTATTGCACTTATGAGCCTACGACTCATATGAAATGTGTGCCTACTATCCTCCACCCACGTATAGAGATAAGCATTTAAGAGAAGATTCCAGAAAAGAAAGAGGTGGAGGAAATATTTAGATATTTCTCCATCTCCCACCAAAATATCTAGATATTTTCTCTTAGAAGATAATCGTGAAAGAGGATTATAGAAATCTCTTTCAAAATATATCCACCCTCTTGGGGGTATATAAATACACCCAAAAGGTCCTCATTTCACACAACAACACATCCACTACCACCACAAGAGTCATTCTCCTTCCAAGTCTTGCAAGTCATTCTTCTTTTGTTGTAAACATTATAAGTCCTCTTCTTGTAAAAGTTCAAGTATTGTTTGCAAGTTCAAGTTTTAGTGAAAAAAAGTTTTCGAGTTCACATATACCTTGTACATTGATCCATATTGTCTCCATCTAATTTGTTTTTTATCACCGCCAATTTTTCGCTGCTCTAATAAGTTTAGTATTAGAGTATCATCATCTTTACATCCTTGTTTAAGTATTTTCCTTTGATCTCCACATCATGACATCCACCTTCAATATACTTTTATTTAATTACACTCAAAGCTCCATTCCTATCTTTGACGGAGAATGTTATGATTAATGGAGTTTTCAAATGAAGACCATCTTCATCTCACAAGACTTGTGTGATTCTGTCATAAAAGGTTGTGATGAGGTTAAGGATGCAAATACACTTGCTTCACTAAGTGAAATAAAGAAGAAAGAACTCAAGGAGAACAAGAAGAAAGATGCAAATGCACTTCTCTTCATCCAAGAAGGAGTAAGTAAATCAATCTTTCCTCGTATCTCTATATCAACTAATTCTAAAGAAGCATGGGAGATTTAAAAAAAGAATTTCAAGGATCTACCAAGGTAATTTCTATTAAACTTCAATCTTTTATGGGGGATTTTGATAATCTCTTGACGAAAGATGGTGAAACCATCTAAGGGTTCTTTTCAAGAACTTCTATTATTATAAATCAAATTCGAGATTATGGAGATACTATTGGTGGTAAGAATGTTGTTGAAAAGATTTAAAGAAGTTTACCTGCTAAACTTGATCGTGTTATTGCTGCTATTGAAGAATATAAAAATTTATCTTCACTCTCTATATATGAATTAAGGGTTCACTTGAAGCACGTGAGCAAAGAATTAGCATGTTTACTACTCAACCTTTGGAGCAAGCATTTCAAATAAAAATAAGCATCTCCAAAGTTAAGAATGGAGATCATGACAAGCAGAGAAGGATGACAATATACAAGGAAATAGGAGAATAATGGAAGACATGGATCCTAAAGAGGTTAATACAACGGAAGATCCAAAGGAGGATATAATCAAAGAGCTCCAGCTACAAGAAATTATTCTTCTCATTGCATTATCTGTAAGAAAGATAATCATGAATTCAAGGACTATAGATTCTATTGCACAAAGTGCAAGATAGCAAATCATTCTCGAAGGGATTGTTGGATACAAAAAGATGGATCTAAATATATTAAAAAATATGAGGATTCCAACCCATTACTTTATTCTTGCATGAATACTAAAGTGTCTAAAGACATTTGGTAAGTCGACAGTTGTTGTAGTAACCTTATGACAGGGAACAAAGATGCATTTGTGAGCCTTGAAGAAGGGCATAGTTCACTAGTTAAGCTTGGAGAAGGAAAGCTACAAAATGTGAAGGCAAAGGAGTAATTGCAGCACAAACAAAGAAAGGCACTTCTAAACTCATTTATGATGTTCTATATGTTCCAAGCTTAACTAAGAATCTTCTAAGTGTTGGCCAACTTATGAATAATGGTCATTCTCTGAGATTTGATAATGGATTATGCAAGATCTTTGATAGAAGAAGAAATGTATTAATTGCAGGCATTAAAATGGCTCCAAATAAAGTCTTCCCATTATTAATGCCTTTAAAAGATGTCTGTGCTCTAAAAGTTGTAAATGAAGATAATTCATTATTATGACATTTAAGATATGAACAATTAAATTTTAGAAGCTTTATCATATTAAAACAGAATAACGTGGTAGTTGGACTTTCATTTTTAAGAGAGATGAAAGCATATGTGAAAGATGCGTATATGGCAAGATGCATAGATTGTCATTCACAAAGACATCATGGAGAGAAAAAGCTACACTTGAGTTGATACGCTCAGATATATGTGGACCAACTCAAACTCCATCCATCAATGGAGGCATGTACTTTCTATTATTGTTGATAATTATAGTATAATGATGTGGGTATAGTTCTTAAAAGAAAAGGCAGAAGTCTCTTCTACATTTATCAAGTTTAAAGCTTTTGTTGAAAAGAAAAGTAGGGGAAAAATAAAAGTCTTCCGATCAGATCATGGAGGAGAATTTACATGTAAAGAATTTCAAGACTTCTGCATAACTCAAGGAATCGAGAAAGAGATAACAACAAGATGTGTTGTGACGCCCTCGAATCCGGACACCCGTTTACGCCGCATTCGCAATACAATATTTCCTAAACATCGTATTAAGCGTGAAAATATGGGAAAATATTTCGCATTTTGCTTTTGCATATGACATTCAATCCACATTCGCAACCACAAAGCTAATAAAGACAACAAGAGTAACGTGTGCCACCAATATTCATTTAACTTTCATAATTTATACATGTACAAAAGAGGTGGCATTGTATACATCTATCCCAGATATATAGAGAAGAGAAAAAAACAAATACATAATGAACTGATAAAAAACGGTGACAAAAGAAACGATACCGTCTAGAATACACCCGATCACCAGGATTCATCAACAGCTATTGTACTGCATGCTCCTTGCCTGCCAAAATATGCAAGGTAGAAGAGGATGTCACAAATGTGTGTACAACCAACAGTTTAACATAAATAACACGTAATTTACTAGGTACAAAACAAAGCAAGTAGATAGGCATGTATGAATGAAAATCTACCACTACATGCGTAGAAAAAAATTCCAAACTATTTCGCATGTGTTTTCCATAACATTTTCTTATGATAAATGAGGCCAATAAGTAAATGTTATTTAATTATTGCGATCAGGGGTGTGAATAAGGAGTTAGTGATGAGATAATTTATTTTACTCTTAATTTATTTATGATGGAAAGGATAACATATTAATCGGATTTTCAATTTTATATATCTTTTCAAGTCCAATGGATAGTCTGTGGTCTTGATCTCTGTATAACATCACACTATGATTTTAAGGCGTGAATAATGCCTTAGGATTGGGTACCTCCGTAGGCATGCAATATTGTGTAATGCATCCCGAGTTCTCAACACGTCCACTAGGTTATAGAAATTTCGAATCCAAGATCACTATAATTAATTCTGACCATCACAATTTATCATTGTTTTCTCTAAACTCATGTACATTATTACCGAATCAACTTTGATTGTAACTCCTCCAATCATCATATATAGCCATTTCAGATTTAAAGTGAAATGATTCAGATTTTATCTTGAAATTTAGATGCAACATCGTCAAGCCTGTTAACGAAAAGTAACAAAACTCAAGCGGTGATGTAGTCTCCTAAGAAGACTCTTATATATCGCCCTTTTATTAGGAGTGCGGTCCAATAGAGGGAAAGGTCTAATCCAAAACTACGCCCCAGAGACGGGTGAGAGAGACTCTCCGGAAAAGTCACTATAAAAACTGGCCCGACCGGTAACGGGCAAACGAGCTCGTATGAAAAACTAAAAACCAAGGATCCCCGCACGGGTGTCCTAAAACAACGGGTCAACGGAAAAGGTCAAAAGTTGGGATCCCAACGAGGTGTAAAAACATTACGAGCTCGCATAAAAAATCGTAAAAGGACTGGGATCCTAGACCCGTGCACTCGACGACCGCTGCTCTAACTAGACTTATTATTGGTAGACTTCTTATTGGTAGAGTATTTTTAAAGAATAATTTCATGAAGGTGATTAGTGCTTGGGGTCATGGAACATTATCATTTTTTTGCACGTGAGTCTTCCATGATAATAATACTTATTATTCTTCTTCTTAACTCAGTACACAGTAGCAGGTAGTTGCCTAAATTATTGTTGTTATTATTATTACTGTTATTTTATAAAGAACTGAAATTTTCAATCCAAATTATATATATTTATTTATACTTATATATATATATTTAAAACTTTAGCTATACAATATTACAGAAATAGGGCTTTCAATTCCCATCTACCTTACTTATCATAATTTACCATAAATCCATATAAGATGATCTACCTTGCTTGTCATAATTTACCCTAAATCCATATAAGATGGAATAACTTTATTTCAATGGATAAGCTGCAGCATCACAGTGTTTGTTTTTAAAATGGATGTTTGAAAGGTATAATAGGAAAGCTGAGACTGCTTAAAAGAAACCCTCAAAATGTACAAGGACATGAATTGCTTGGTTATTGGTCCACGATATCAACATTTGCAAGTATTATAGTACGAGCCTTCCTCCTAATCATCATACCCACGTGAGCTGGTCTTTGAGCCTGTGTGAATACTCTGTATCCTAATCAATGATTTGTTTGCTTGTGATAGATTCTTTATCTCTGATATCCATCTACCTGATTGAGGGGACCCTTATCTTAATTTAACCGCGTAATAAGACTTAAAATAGCATGACTAGCTTTCTTACTTAATTCCATCCTCAATGAAAAGTCTTTGCAAACTCTATACCATACCAAGAAGATATTGTAGCAGTTAAGTTTTTGATCTTATTCAAAGAATATAAAGTGTTTATGGATAAGTATTCTTTGATAATTTATAAAGAATTGAAAGAATCCATGTTATAAGAAATCTCATGCATTCCACGATAATATATATACGATTTAATGGGGATGGCCTTTGGGGGCAACCAACATGGTTGCCCCGCCCCTTATTTCCATGTTTTTTTTGAAAAATATCACCGTGTATATTCATCTATATAATCCTCCTATATGTCATTTGAATTTTGTCAGAAACATAGACTCCTATGCCCTCCATCTAGACCATGTAATTTTAACGGTCTTAGAACTGATGTAATCATACATGTTCTAGATGGAGGGCATACGAGTCTCTATTTCTGACGAAATTCGGATGTCATATGGGAGGGATATAGGGATAAATATACATGGTGATATTTTTCAACAAAAAATAAAAAAACACCGAAACAGGGGGTGGTGCAGCCATGTTAGCTGCCCCCAAGAGGGTAGCCCCATTAATCTTTTATATATATATATATATATATATATATAGAGAGAGAGAGAGAGAGAGAGAGAGAGAGAGAGATGTGTGTGTGTGTGCGTGCGTGTGTATTGCCGTAGATCATCTTAAGTACAGAGGAAATCCCGATATGTGACGACTTAAGTTTCTCTTCCGTGGATGTCTTTTTTTAGGATTTTAATTTAACTTACCATCAGTTTTTAAATTTTTATTTACAAAAAATGTTCATAACTTTAAACGGAACTTCCATACAAATTTCATGTCAAATTAAATTTTAAAATCAACGGTTGAATTCTGGCTAAAAAGAAAAATCCGATTCTTATTTACTACAAGCTGAATTTTAGCATAAAATTTCATATAAAAATTTCCCATTTCATTAGTATTTACAGGTGAGTATGTGTTTTTTTTCAATTCCATATTTCTAACAAGCAATTTTTTGTTGCGTGTGAGGATAGATATGGAATTGTACAAAAGATCACATATAGCATGCATGGTAGCAAGGAGGTTATGGATTATACCTCTTAGATCAGAAGTTTAGAAGTTAAAAATCTTTGCATGCAGTGCTGGAATGTAGCAAAGAAGCAACAGATTTGAAAGCTCCAACACCCTTCCTTGGATTTGGAGCAGCTCCAAAGCTCCTAAGTTGCAGCAGGTCTGAAATGGAGCCTCAATAGGGGCTCCCTACAACAATGATTGATCTTGAAGTAAGGATGAGCAACAACATATCTCAGGGAATTCCAATAGAATGGCTGTGGGAGAGGGGAGGACTTTTGGTTGGAAGATTTGGGAGCATTTGAGGGAGAAAATGGAGAGGGCCTCGTTGGGAATTTGAATGGGATGTGGGGATTTGAGGAGATACATATATAGGAGAAAGAAAGGAGCTTGTGATTGACATGTGGAGTAATTAGGAAAGCCAAGTGGCTGAGAAAAGAGAATTAATAAAATAAAAATTTAACGGTACTGTCTATGTACGGTTCAGAAATTTAATAATTATATATATTTTAAAAACCAAAACTCTATTTATTAAACCAACTTAAAGTTGACCGCATATGCGCCTCGGGCCTCGGATTTTGATGCGCAATATCTCATTTTGATCGTCTTTGAGCACCGATCAAAACGAGTATAGCATTGATATACTTTTAGTTGGGTTTGGATCCCCGAACTTTTCGAGATATAATTTTGGTTTGGGTTAAATTTTACGATTTAAATTACTAAACGATCTTCGATTGATGAACAGTCGATTCCGTTGGCCTTGTTTCATTGAATCATATTTAATGATGGTCTTTATTCATTTTGCGATTTTCGAATTTACGTCGCGGTTTTTTCAGACACGCATTACGATGCGACCAATTTTTGGTTGATTTCATCCGAACGACTTTTGATTCATGATTAATTGATAAATTTAGGTCATTTAGCAATGATCAACTACTTTATTGGGTTAATCAGACCCAAATCGGATTGGATTTTAGTTCATGCAGATCCAGATGTTACAATACCGATCACGTTAACTTCTCGGATAGCGAAAGTCTCCCAACTTGTCGTGAGTCCGAGAAGGGAAATATGACATTCGAATTCAATAATGACCAATGTCACCAATGTCATTAATTTTCATATTATATCCCGATAAGAGAAAAAGCATATATCACAGTATCTGTGAATAAAAAAACTAATATTGGTTCTCATGTAGAGCCATGGCATACCGACCTGGCCAGGAGACGACTGATCAGCTAGCACGCATACTGACCGCTCTCACTGATCTTCAGCAGCAGCAGACTGCTATGCAAGATCAGTAGGATCAGATTTTGGCTTAGTAGACGGAGATTGCTGAGAGACAGATGGACATGTAGCTCAGATTTGATGAGCTGCCAGATTCCACCTACAGTCCATCTCACGACGGCACACGCCAGGGCCATCGACAATCGGTAGAGGTACAACAGCCTCATTTCAATGATCCACTTGAAGAGATACAAAGCAAGGAGCCGAGGATGGAGACTTTGACAGAGAGCAGGACCCTGTTGACTTTACATATGAGCATGGACACGGGTACTCCACTATCCACATGCATCAGTTAGTGTTCGCTTCCTACCAACATGCCAACGTGCCATGTTCGAGGGCACCGATATGTCAGATGTGGCAGAACAATGACTGAAGAGGGTGATGAAGGTGCTGAGGGGCGTGCCACGAGACACATGGCTATCTTGCATGGAGTACTCACTTCGCTGATAGATGGTGTGATGCAGTAGTTTTTGAGTTGGGCCGTGAGCCTACACAGGATGATTTTGAGACGCGATTTAGATCCCACTTCTTTTCTGCGAAGTGGAAGGAGTTCCAGCGTCGTTTGTTTTCAGAGCTTCGTCAGGGATGAATGACAGCTAGAGATTACTTTGTTCAATACACTGAGCTGTCTCGACACACACCAGCAGCTACCGCATTACCATAAGAGAATCTGGAAAAGTTCATCAGAGGCACGAGAGAAGAAGTGCAGGAGAAGTTGGCCGGATTGCATATCGCTTCTATCTCCTAGGTTAGTAACGCAACGAAGAAGTTTGAGGATATCCGGGAGAGACTCTTTGGCAGCTTGTCCGGAGTGGCGCCTATACCACAACGATCATTTGGCCCTATGCATCGACCATTTCAGCAGTAGAGGTCAGCCAGACGGTTCCGACCTACAGGTTCATCATTCTTATGCAATGCTCGCTCATCTCCATTAACTACATTAGGAGGAGCACTTGTCAGACGTGGCACAGATTCCGCTAGACCATCTGGGTCGTAGAGACCAGACAGACCTCCAACAGGACCGAATCGGAGCACAGACACGACCACTCCTACTCGACCAGTCTGATGTTACTTGTGCTATCCAGCATCAGTGTCCCCAGTGATCTGATGAGCCTCACCCATAGCCGTAGTCGTCACAACCGCAGGAACAACATACATGGAGTTCTCGTGGCAGGAACTCCAACTTCAGAAGGTAGCAGCAGAGACAGATTCAGAGTGTGACAGGTTCTAATACTGAACCAACCAGACAGGGGCAACTATACGCAGTGATCGAGGAGCATGCACGTTCAACAACTGTTGTTGTGAAAGGTATGGTCTCAGTCTTGGGCTGACCTTTTCATGTTTTGTTTGATTAAACAAAACGCATATCCGCGGTAGTCAATTGGCTTCTCCCAAGAGGTCTAATTGAATTTAGCGGGGCTGGAAGGATTCCCGCAGTTCCTGGGTGACACTAATTCAGCCTGGGTGGCAGGGAGCAGCTGGACCTTAGACATGAAGCATGTAGATGTAAATGAAGCAGGCATCAAAGAGCATCAATTATTCATGCAGAAAAGCAATCCAGTAGAAATCAATAATGAAGCCATGACGGTCTGATTTCATCGACGAATCCTGGATACTTTCCTGCTTCTGCCGGATTGACCCTGAGGAAAGCTATCCTACTTCACCTTATGGTATCCCTGCTAGTAGGTAGGACTCCCAAATCAGACAGGGGTCAGGAGAAGTCCAGTTGTAGTAGCGGGGACTCATCATGCATCGAGATTGCTAACTTCATTAGGAAGAGTCGCAGAGACTGTATCTTCTCCATATCACATCCGTGGTCCACGTGGCCAATTGTTTATCATTTCCCTGATAGTTAGGCACTTGCCAGTGCTGATTAGCAGATACGAGATGATCGTTGATTGTCTACTCCTACAGCTTGATGAGTTTGACTTGATTTTGGACATGGATTGGTAATCCGCTCATCATTCTCTTGTTGATTGTGGGTGAGGCTCACCAGATCTCTAGAGACACTGATGCCGATAATATCCTCACTCATGGCACAAGTAACATCAGACTGGTCGAGTAGATGGAATGGTTGTTTCTACGCTCCGAGTCGGTCCTGCTGGGGGTTTGTCTGCTCGCTGCGACCCAGATGGTCGAGAAGAATCTGTGCCACGTTCGGCAAGTGCTCCTCCTAAGGTAGTTGATGGAGTTGAGCGAGCACTGCCTGAGAGTGATGAACTTGTAGGTCGGAATCGTCTGGCTGACCTCTACTACTGGAGTAGTCGACGTATCGACCCAAATGATCGTTGTGGTCTACACGTCACTCTAGACGAGCTCCTAAATCGTCACACTCGGATGTCCTCAAACTTCTCTGCTACATCAGTAGCCTCGGAGATGGAAGTAATGTGTATTCCAGCCAACTTCTCCTGCACCTCTTCCCTCATGCCTCTGATGAACTTTTCCAGATTCTCCTCTGGAAATGCGGCAACTGATGGTGTGTGTCGAGACAGCTCGGTGTATCGAACAAAGTAATCTCTGGCTGTCATTCGTCCTTGACGAAGCTTTGCAAAAAATAGCGATGGGACTCATTCCACTTCGCAGAAAAGAAGTGGCATCTGAATCGTATCTCAAAATCGTCCCATGTAGGCTCGCGGCCTAACTCATAAACTACTACATCCCACCATCTCTCATCGAAATCTGTCAGTGAATACTCCATGAAAGATAGCCACGTTTCTCGTGGCACACGAATCATCCCCGATACCTTCATCACCCTCTTGAGCCACTACTCAGCAACATTTGTCGTACTGGTGCCCTCGAACATGCGCACATTGGCCCGCTGGTAGGAAATGAATACTGACTAATGCATGTGGATAGCAGAGTACTCGTGTGCATCCTCATCTGCAAAGTCAACAGGGTCCTTGATGAATCTGTGATTCATCATTTCAAAAGTCAAAAATAAAGCCTTGTTCCCGAGAAAATAGAGGCATATTTCCCCTTATATTGCATAAATAGCATTCATGCATGTATTCATAACTCATGTAGTTTAGCAGCTCATTTGCATCTAAATAAGAAGCCAAAAATCCCTTGTAAAATACCTCTTCACCAAAATAACATCTTCTCTATAATCTATATTCCTTAGTTAATAACATAGGGAAGAATGTCAAAAATCACCCTTGTAAAATAGCCAATATAGCCTGAGAGCCCTTGTACACTAAAATACACATAAAGCCCTCATACAAAGCCTGAATTAGGTCTACTAACTCTTAGAATATTACATATAAAAGACCTTCAAAATGAGACTAATTTCATTGAATTTGGAGCTCGTATGAGAAACTTGGGTTTTTGGGTCACTTTGTATACTACATATGTATATTTATGTATCCGTGTATTTATGTATCATATTTGACCTCATCTCCGTCTTTGGTCAACATGAAACTTGTAGATCTCATCGAGATCTACAACTTTCATGTTTTGAGTTTTTCCAAATTCGGCTCCCTCTTCTCTCTACACGTGTCTCTTACTCCAGCCACTCACAGCAGGCCACGTGGCGCCCTCTGGTTGCGCCACGCGGCCCGCCTCCCATCGCCGCATCCGCCCGCGCCTTCAGCCGTTGGATCTCGCTCCAGATCCAACGGCCCAGCGCTGCCCACGCACGCCCCTTGCCTGGACCATCAGATCTTCCCTAGCTGTGATCTACGCCGCTCGTCCGCGCCTTCACCAGAGCCTTCCACGTGGCCGCATCTGCGCCGCCTGATCAGACCTCCGATCTCTCCATCACAGCCGCCCCTCTGCCAGCGAATCTCGACCTTCTGATCAACTCCACCGTCTCATCTAAACCGCTCGCTCGCGTTTCACCACAACGCGCCACGTGGCTCCATCATAACCCATCATCTACGCACCCCAGATCTAATCCTACCCGACCAGATCCCCCTTGATCCCCACTGTTGGTTCTCAAGATCCAACGGTGGAGACCTCGTCTCCTACCTCCAGGCGCCCCTCTCCCCCACGTCCCTTGCCTTGCGGGAGAGGCGCCCCCTTCCTATTTTTGGACGCACGTCGGCCATCTCCTCCGGCCGCTGACACCTCCACGATATTACCCACTCAACCCTCTCCCTCGCCAGCTCCCTCAAGCTCCACCACCTCCACCATACTCGCCCCACGACGACCACCAACTTCGCTACTCCACCAGCCAACCCACCATCTTCACCTTATAAATACGCCACCACCGGTGCCGTTCACCCCCATCCGCCACTCCAGGGAGGTGCCTCGAGCTCAGACCAATCCTTTGGTGACAGCAATTGAGTGAGTCTTCGAGCGAAGACAAGGAATCGACCCCGGCGAGATCCACGGCCGCCACCGCCGTGTCGCAGCCTTCACCACGAAGCTGCACGAGCTCGGGACCTTACCGATCCCTCGAGCGAAGACCTGGAGCTCAAACCTGAGCCCCATTTCCCAGGAAACCCCCTCCATTCATCCTCCGATCTTCCCCTTTATTTTCTTGCTTTTTCTCCGATTTTATTCATCGCCACCGACCACCTTCTGGCCTCCCAACCACCTCGACGAGCTTCGCGTCGAAGCTCTCACCCTCGCGGTACCTTCTGCACACTCCGACGACGCTTCGCGCACAATTCCGACCAACAGCTCCGCCAATTGGCCGGAGCTCATCCCCTGTGCACCGCCTTCACGCTGTAGGCCTCGCCGACCACACACACTTCTCCACGAACACTTGCACGCTTCGGCTATCTACTCTAACCCCTTACAGGTCCTCATTTTCTCATTTGCCGGAGCTTCACCGGAGCTCCCTTCGAGCTTCATCGCCATCAAGCCTCAGCACCTCTCCACAGCTCTTGAGGCCACCGGAGTCTTCGCCGTACGCTCCCGCTTCTTCCGAGCTACTTGGGAGCCGACTAAGCGCTTCATCGACGCCTAACGACCGAGGCGGAGTTGGGCCAGCCACGCCGGAGCCCCGCCTTCTCCTCCGCAGGAGGCGGAGGACCGTCCGAGACGACGTACAACCACCGTACGATCAACCGATCGAACGGCCCTCGTTCAGCCACGTGTTCTCTCGCTGCGCCCATCCTCAGCCGTTGATCACGCCTTAGATCTGACGGGCCCTCCAGTTGCCACGCGTCTTCATCGACAACCCTTGGATCCATCTTGATCCGAGGGCCTTCAGGCCGCCACGTCGACCAGTCCGAGCCTCGGCCTCCAAGCCTAGGCTCGGGCGACCCGAGGCGACACCGAGCCGCAGTCCGAACCTCCATAGCGCCCGAGCCTCACTCCAAGCCGCCTCCGCCCTCCGAGCCTAGGCCGCCCACGTGAGGAGCACGTGCAGCCTGGGTTAATTGCACAGAAGCCCCTGATGCTTTCCGAAATTACAAAGAGGTCCCTGTGAAGCAGACCCACGTGAGAAGCACGTGCACCGTGGAGAATTTGCACAAGAGTCCACCATATTATCGGTAATTGCATAAATTTTTCGTATTGCATTTACACCCCTGTGTTTACACGTGTCCCTGGAGTGCATTTTTCATCATTTTGAGATTCTAAAAATTGCATGTTGTTGGAAATTTTGTCCTCTGTCTATAAGCACACGTGTCTTATTTTTGTAGGCTTATTTGAATTATTAATGAATTAATTGGTGCATTGTTGACATATTTTGCCCAGTAATGCCTTTTGATTTTTAATTAATTATCTGTGCCTTTAAAAATTATCAAAAATTCACAGTAGCTTAAGGATATCATTTTTAACATACCATAAAAATTTCGTAGCATTTGCACGCAAATCGAGGCCTAAATAAATTGTTTAGTGATTTTCTTAAATTAGTTTTAATTAATTCATTTCACAGTGAAATTAAGTTCTGTCATTTTTCCTAGGTCCCTGATCATTAGAGCTACCTAGGATAATTTTAGTACTTGAAAAAATTGTGATTTGGTATTTATTAAAAATTAAATTCTGAAAATCATCCGGTCTGTTTATTTAATTCACAGTAAATTTATTTTGAGTCGAAAAATTCCAAAAAAATTAGTGTAGGTCATTTTCATCTTGATTAACCATCTGGCCAATTTTCATGATTTTTGGACTTGATTTGATACATTAATTAAATTACACAGTAAATTGGCTTGCCTTGTCTGCATAAGTCTGCATAAAAAGTAAAAAGACAAAAAAAATTACTCCTCGAAAATAAACACTTGAATAATTGCTGAAATTCACCTAAGGAGACAGATGCCTCCCTGAGATCGACCTTGGACTTACACCAAGTAAAAAATTTCCCGCTTGAAATTAACTTCACATTAATCGATAAGTGGTTTTTGATTAACCCCTCGTATCCGACTACAACGAGACATATTAAGTGATTTGGACATTAATCTGACCGAATTAACTAAGGGTACGGGGACAGTTATCAAAATGGCGCCGTTGCCGGGGAGGCACGGCTTAGGATAATTTGTAGCATACTTTTGAGTGTTTGATTTTCATTCCCCGGGTAGTCTGACCCCCCGGTTTTTCTTGTAATTATTTCTCTCGTTTATTTTTGCATTATTTTATTTTCTGTGTCACTCTCTGACCTCCCTTTAATTTTTGTGCGAGGACCGCGAGGAGTCAGCAACGCTTCGAGGACTTGGCATTTAAATTGTGTTGAGAGAAAGAGAGGCATTGTATTTTTTTTATTATTTTTCTTTTGCATTATTTCCAGCGGTTCCCGTTTGGGATCTCGCGCGTGTAAATATAGTGAAAACTGTGTCCCGTGTGTTGTGTGGGTGAATGGTAATTTAGCTTGCACTAGCAACCCCTCGAGCCACTCTAGGATTTGTTTGTGCTCGTAATCAATAGGACCACACATCACACATAAAAGACGCACCTAGACCGCAGGACTTAGTCAAATTAAACTGTTCTTCACGCTAATAGGACTGTCTGTCTAGGAGCGGTTTTTCATCGCTTGCATTTGCATGTATAGTAAAGTTTTCAATTCTGTATTGCATCCTGCATCAAAAAGCGAAGGGATCACTGTAAGTATTCTCTACCCAGCATATGCATCATCGATTTCAACTTGCATCGGCTTTTCTCGATTTCCCCCTATGATTTTCTCACTTAAATTAAAAAGGAAATTGGGACTGTCCGATAGGCGTGCTTTGTGGTGGATTAATTAAAGTGATAACTTAACTTAAAATCGGGACTGCTAACAGCATTGACCCAAAAAAAAATAATATAAAATCTGAAAATTGTTTGCGGGAGATTAATCCCCGACCTTGTATTCAGGCTGAGTGAGGGTACCTGAGTGTGTGTGAACACCCTAAGGTAGAGCCCAAATCCCCGTCTTCCATATCACGTTCTGACTGATCCTAGCAAATATCACGAGCCGGATATTTTCAGATTCTTTGACTAGTACCAAGTAGCCTCCGCCTGTCTCAAGTAGATAGGGGCGAAATTGCGGTACTTCGCGACAAGCTGCCAGTAACCCCCCGGGGTGAAGTTCCGGCCTTGTCAGCCTCCGCCTGCTTGCAGGTAGATAGGGGCGTGGTCACTGAATCCATCGGCTTGGGATAGGAGCGAAGAAAGGAAGGAGCGGCGGTATCTTAGACGACAGGATAAACAGGGAAGACGCATCCGGCTCTGAGCCGACTTCCCTCTAGGTCGCGTAATCCTTGCTAGATTTGCTTGAATATCACACTTAAAAACTACAAGATAAATTGGACTCAACTTTGAGTCCTTCACTGTGTTGAGTGTGAACCCAGGGTCTTGGATTGTTCTTGTGCTTGCTTCAGGTAGGAGTAAAATTCTATCTTCTCCTTGCTTCACCAAGATGAGTAATTGGGGAGATCTCGACGCACCATTCACTGATCTCTCTATGAGTCCCCCAAGTAACTCGTCTTTCTCGGTCCGAGCGCACCTTGGACCACCCAGGACTCATGACCCTCTTGAGTCCTGGTTCCCTCATGCTCAGGGTGGTTACTCTCAAACCAACCCTTTTATCTCCTCTGAGATGACCGAGGAAGACCATTGCCTCGGTAATCCCTTCCTTGATTCACCCTCTAACACCGATCTTATTTTCCAATCCCCAGAACTAGAGGGAGAAATGCCGCCAAGGATGCCGCCCGATGAGGACCAGATGCTACAGATTCTTAGACGCCTTGCTGAAGCCGAACAGAAAAATGCTGATCTCACGACACGGATGGGACAGATAATAGTAGCTGAAGGGATCGACCGACCAATGGTCGATACCTACAACCCGGCGGAGAACGAGATCCAAAATTGGCTAGCACCTGCAGTCCCCGACTAGGCATTCGAGGTGAAGCCCCACTTTCTTAGCCTGCTGCCGAAGTTTAACGGAAACCTCAGTGAAGAGCCTTACACCTTCCTCCGTGACTTCGAACTAGTATGCAACAATCTTAGCCATCCCAATGTTGGCCAAGATTATATCCGGCTGAAGGCCACCCCGTTTGCCTTAGGAGATAAGGCTGCTCATTGGCTGAAAAACCTGGGGGTGGTATGTACTACCTGGATGCAATTCAAGGACCTCTTCTTGAAGAAGTTCTACCCTCTCAGTAGAACCAATCAAATGCGAACGAAGATTGCCAGCTTCGCCCAAGGACCCAGCGAACCGTTCCATGAGGCTTGAGACAGGTTCAATGACTTAGTACAGAAATGCCCATGCCACGGCATTTCTAAGGCGATCTTAGTCCAGACCTTGTTCTGCGGTCTAACCCCAGAGATGCAGGGGTTAGTCAGTGCCGCCTGTGGAGGAAGCTATCTGAACAAGAACGAGCACGCCGTGTGGAAAATCCTAGAGCAGATGGCAGAAACCGGCAGGTCACAGGCCACAAGGGCCTATCAGTTGTCTCCTTCGATCTTATCCAATGAGACAACCAGAAGGACTGTTGCAGATCTGACTGAGGACCTCATCCCCAGCATGGGGATGATTGCCGACAAGCTTACCATGGTCGAGCAGATCCACAAGAGAGTCGCGGAGATGGAGTCTCTTTCGAGCCTTCCCAAGAAAGTGGAGGAACTCTCTGAAAAGGTAGCCAAAATCAAGCTACCCACCCCTTCTGCACCACCTGTACCTGTACATCGAGTCCATCTTGTACAGGAACAGGCACCGGGGTCTCAGAGCAGCTGGGATCAGACTTATACCCAGTAGAACCATCATGCACCCCCACCAGTGGAAACAGACTACGAGGAGCCTCCACCTGTTTACGAGATCAACGGGCTTTGGTATAGCCGTGACCCGCTAGTCCGGCAAATCGAGATGGGGAAGGATGCTGCACACCGCCCAACCCCAATCTACCAAGAGACCAAGCCCGTCACAGTCCCGCGATACCAGTCCAGGCCAGAACAGGGGTACCAGCCGCAGCAGCGCACCTACCAGCAGGGGCCAACACCGTTCCATCAGCAGCAGTATCGGCACGGCCAGCAGGGCCAGTACAGGACCGCATCCACTCAGCAGCCAGCCCAGCCCACCGAATTGGAGTCCCTCACCTTGGCGATCCAGACCCTGTCTGATAGGGTCCAGCAGATGCAGAATGACTACCTGGACATGAGGACCGACATCAATCGGGTCTCTCGTGCTCAGGACCAACATATGGCGCCAAGGACTCCAATTCCCGCACAGGTTCAAGCCAACCCAAACAACGTACATCAGGGCCAGAACCGACCCCGAGATCAGGTATACTATTCAGATAATTATTTATCTGAACATGAGATCCTTTCGTACGATAATGTTAACCATATGTCCCTCAGGAGCGGAAGGACCGTGACCATACCTGATCGGGCACGGGCACAAAAAGAAGGAACCTCCGAAACTCTACCTGAGGAGAATTCGGAGGAAGAAGAGGAGGAGCATTACCACCGCCACCGCCAGCAGAAGAAGAGGACATCTGAGTCCTCGGAGCAGCATTCCTGCATCCATCCAGAGTCAGACGACGCCGATGAGCCCGCACCTCCATCTGAGGAGGATCGTCCAGAAGAAGCATCACCGGTCTCGCCCCAGCATTTTCTTTCCGGTCAAAGTCCAAGTCCGAGTCTGTATCAGAGTCCGAGTCAGAGTCGTGTCAAAAACTCAGTTCCAGAAATCAATGAGAATATTTCAGTTCCAGAACGTGAGTTAATAATCCCTTTCCCCCAAGCTCTCAAGGGTGGAAAGAAGAAAATCAAAAAATCCAAAAAGATGACCCTGAGATGGCTGAATTTTGCAATAAACACATCAAGGTCACAATCCCTTTTGACAAGTTCGTGGAAATGACCCCTGCGTTCCAAAAATACCTTAAGGTGAGATGCACACCTACTAGGGTTAGCAGGAAGACCAAAAGCCGTGTTGAGAAACACGTTCTATCAGTAGCCACGACTTGTGCAATAAAGAACTCGTTTCCTCGGAAACGAAGAGACATTGGTGCACACTATGTGGTGAGTCATGTTGATGACATCGCGTTTGCACGCACTCTCCTGGACAATGGTTCCTCGATCAACTTGATGCCCACAGCCCTCTATGAGCGGCTTGATCTCGGACCTCTTAGAAAATCTAGAGCTATTTTGCAGTTTGCTGACAAATCTACTAAGAGGTCTCAAGGAGAATTAAGGAACATTGTGATCAAAGTCGAGGGGCAAGAATACATGGTGGACTTCACTGTCCTGGATATGGAAACCCCTCGTAATTGGAGAGATTCCCAGATCATTTTAGGTAGGCCCTTCCTCAGAACAGCGGGGGCCTTATTTGATTATAAGAATGGGAAGATTCAGTTCCAAACTCCAGGCGGAGATGAGGAACTTGAAATGAAGCAGACAAGATGGCAGAGACCGGACTCCGAATCCAGCACCGAGTACTCTTCTATCGGAACAGGCTGTAAGCATGTAGACGTAGTTGGGCCATGAAGACAGAACCCAGCCAGCACCGATGTGTCCATCTCCTTTGAAGATGATCCAGCGCATGAGTCAGTCTATGAGATCCTCAGGAACGAGTACAACTCTGAGCCTGCATCGCCCTACATCTTCGATGACGCAGAGGCCCAGTTGGGCCTGTCAGTCCTGACATCCTTAGGACAATCGGAAGATGAGGATGACGAGTCGGACGAGGCGTTTGCCGATTGCATGGAGACCTTTGACGATCCGACTCCAGAGCCTAGTTTGGTGGCAGCTATTACAGAACATGATCCGGCCACTTCCAACACCGAACCAGATCAGATTGAGCCAGACTTTCTAGACGATCACACTATTCCTGAGCTCAAACCTTTACCCACAACTCTGAAATATGCCTTCCTTGCGGGCCAAGACAAGAATTTCCGGTCATTATCAGTTCGCAATTGACCGAGGAGCAGGAATCTCGCTTGCTAGAGATCCTGGAGAAGAACCGCAAGGCAATAGGCTGGAGCATTTCCGATCTCCACGGGATAAATCCCGCTCTGTGTTCGCACCGTATTTACTTGGAGAACGAAGCCAAACCCTCTCGTGAATTCCAACGCCGGTTGAATCCAAATTTACGAGAGGTTGTGAAAAAGGAGATAGAAAAATGGTGCGACGCGGGTTTCATTTACCCAATCTCCGACTCTAAGTGGGTGGCCCCAATCCATGTTGTCCCGAAAAAGTCGGGAATTCAGACGACCACCAACGAGGACGGAGAGGAGATCGTGACGAGAGTACCCACGTCGTGGCGCGTCTGTGTGGATTACAGACGCTTGAATGTCGCGACGAAGAAGGATCATTTCCCCCTACCGTTCATTGATCAGATCCTAGAAAGATTAGCGGGGAAAGAATTCTTCTGCTTCCTTGATGGGTTCTCGGGCTACAATCAAGTAGCCATAGCTCCGGAGGACCAGGAAAGACCACATTCACATGTCCCTTTGGTACCTATGCTTTCAGGCGCATGCCTTTTGGGCTATGCAATGCTCCAGGTACTTTTCAAAGGTGCATGATTGTTGTATTCGTCGAAATGGTCGGTGAATTCCTGGAAGTCTTCATGGATGACTTCTCGGTCCACGGCGACTCTTTTGATTCCTGTCTTAGGAATCTGGACCAAGTCCTCAAAAGATGTTGTGAGGTCAATCTGGTGCTCTCCTGGGAGAAAAGTCACTTCATGGTGACGGAGGGCATAGTGTTGGGGCATGTCATCTCCAAGAGAGGAATGGAGGTTGACCCTGCCAAGGTGGACGTGATCAGACGACTCCAGCCACCAACCAACGTAAGGCAGTTGCGATCGTTCCTCGGGCATGTCGGATTTTATCGAAGATTTATCAAGGATTTTTCTAAGATTGCCCGACCGCTAACTGAGCTTTTAGGCAAAGACACAGAGTTTATTGTAGATCATAAATGTCTTGAGGCCTTTAAGCTGTTACAAGGAATGATCATGGACGCACCCATCTTACAAGCCCCAGATTGGTCTCTACCTTTTGAGATCATGACGGACGCCTCAGATTATGCTGTTGGGGCTGTATTGGGACAAAGAAGAGATGGCGTCCCTTTTGCAATACACCACGCAAGCAAAGTGCTTGATTCTGCTCAGCGTAACTACACGGTTACAGGAAAGGAAATGCTTGCGGTAGTGTTTGCCTTGGACAAATTCAGATCTCACTTAATCGGATCCAAGGTAACTGTGTTCACAGACCACACGGCACTACGATACTTGATGGCAAAGAAGGACGCGAAGGCGCGTCTTCTTCGTTGGATTTTATTTATCCAGGAGTTTGATTTGGACATCCGTGATAAACCTGGAAAGAAGAACGTAGTGGCCGATCATCTTTCTCGTCTCTAAGATCTTAATACTTCCGAGGTTTCCCCGATTCGAGACTCCTTCCCTGACGGGTCGATTCTTGTTATCGACTCACTCCCATGGTACGCCAATATCGTGAATTATCTTGTCTCCAAGAAAGTTCCCGAAGATTGGCCCAAGAGCCAAATCGACCGACTAAAGTCGGATGCTAGACACTACCATTGGGAGGATCCGATCCTTTTCTTTGAAGGACCGGATTGTGTCTGGAGACGTTGTATTCCTCAGGAGGAATACCAGAGTGTCCTTTCTTTATGCCATAGCTTAGAGGCAGGAGGACACCACTCCGGGAAGAGGACCGCAAGGAAGGTGCTTCAATGTGGCTTCTACTGGCCGACTCTGTTTCGCGATGCCACCGCCTTCACGAAGTCGTGCCCAGTTTGCCAGAGAATGGGAGGAACCGTTGGTTCCAAGGATGAGATGCCGATGCAGCCGATCATCATTTGTGATGTCTTTGACGCCTGGGGCATCGATTTCATGGGCCCATTCCCTGTCATCCACGGGTTTGAATACATCCTTCTTGCGGTAGACTACTTATCCAGATGGGTGGAGGCTATCCCGACCCGAGCCGCAGACAGCAGGACTGTCTGTAAATTCATCAGAGAGAACATAATCTCTAGGTTCGGGATCCCCAAGATGATGATATCAGACGGGGGTAGCCACTTTGTGAATCGGGAGGTGAAAAAACTCCTGAAGGACTACGACATCGAACACCGTGTCGCAAGTCCTTACCACCCACAAACCAATGGTATGGCTGAGGTGTCGAATAGGGAGGTGAAAACTATATTGCAAAAGCTTGTCCGTCCGGACAGGAAGGACTGGTCTCAGATCTTAGATCAAGTCCTTTGGGCGTATAGGACGGCTTACAAGACACCGTTAGGCACCTCCCCATTCCGAATGGTATTCGGAAAGCCGTGCCATTTGCCCGCAGAGTTAGTGCACAAATCAGAATGGGCAATAAAGAAGGTCAACTGGAACACACACCTGGGTCAGAAGCAGAGAGACATGGATCTGAACGAGCTTGTGGAAGTCAGAAACCGAGCATACGACAACAGTTTGGTGTACAAGGACAAGGTGAAGCGTTGGCATGATAGATATATCAGACGAAAGACCTTTGTTCCTGGACAGAAGGTATGGTTGTTCAATGCCAGGCTGAAGACTTTCCAAGGCAAATTAAAGTCTAAGTGGACGGGACCATTCGTTGTCCGAACGGTGCATGATAGTGGATGTGTCGAGATCTCGGATCTCGCAGATGACGCACCGACATTCCTTGTGAATGGACAGCTGTTGAAGCACTTCGTTGAATCCAATGAACAGTTAGTCCATGTGGAGGAGATTGTATTCATGTGCGAGACAGATACAACAGAAACACCTCAAGCCGTGCATGAGACCTTGCAGCAGTGAACTCCAGCCATCAGCAGCATCTTCAAAAGATTCAGACCGATTCATCTGTATATATCATTCTTCCTGTATATCCTATCCTTTACTCCCAAGATTCTAGTAACCCATCCCCACATCATCGAACCATTATCTCGGACTATCCTTAGGATAACCAGATCCTAAGTATAGGGGGAGGGGCCACCCGAGTCGATTCACTGTACATTCTCCAGATCACATCGGTCCTTATACTCATTTCCTACCAATACTTAGGCTAACATGAGCCTAAGTATAGGGGGGACCGATGCCCGCATTGTATACTCATCCATTTCTCATCTTTCCCTCGTCCGCCCCATTTCTGATCTTCTGCTACACTTAGGCTGCCAGAGCCTAAGTATAGGGGGGCGAGAGGACTTCTATACTTTCTGTTCCTTTTGGCTCTCCTACGCTTAGCACGAGCTATGTCTTTTTCCTCGCTCTTCGTGCTCTGAGGACATAGCACACGCTAAGTATAGGGGGGCGTGTATATATTATATATATACTTTACCCATAGCTCGTACTTTCGCGTATTTTTGTATATTTTACAATACTAACGGGTGGGTAAAAATCGAAAAAAAAATATTGAAAACTATAAAAAATAGGCTTCTTATTTACTCTTGCATATCTCTGCATAGAAAAATAAAAAGAGTCTTGCATTTTCATAGCATGACATCTCATCTCATCTGCATATCTTTGCATATGCAAAGTGAAAAGCTAGTGGGTTCTGGACCAAGTTATGAGTGGATATTGAGGATGGATTTGATTTGACCTTAATCCACCTAATTTCAGAGGAACCTTACAGGAACTGGAGTTAAGATTTCTCGGGTCAAGTGACTTAATTCTTTGAGTCCGCAAGTCTATGTTCACATGTCATATTGATTAGTCTAAGTAGAATATCTCGTGCACACGCATGATTCTTATATACAGTGACCTAACTTGGACAAGCACTATGCACGTAGCTCTTCATTGATGAGGTGGTGAGGAGGTAGAATCCTTTAGCTTGGAGTAGCACACGGGTGGAAACATCCGTCCTCCTCTAGGGAGGGAAGTGCGTCTCAACCTAGTCTAGTGGTGTTGACATCTAAGGACAGGATGCTGTGGGTTGCAATAATGCTTCAAAAGAGGGATAGTCTACTGACTCAAGAGGAAAAACTCCTGATGTACATGCTGCTCTTTTCGAAAAAAAAATGCAAGAAAGAACTCCAAAAAAATCAGACAGGTCCAAGAAAAAATAATACCTGTCGGAGTATGTAAACTAGTAAAGAAATGCAGTTGGATGACTTGGCTACACTGGTCAGGCATCCCGGGATAGGTAGCTACACTGGCTACCGTCCATTCTCTTCTCTACCCCCTCCTCTTGAGTTGGTCGCACTTGAACTTAGAAGGGAATACCCCGCCCCTCGAGGAAAGAGTTACTAGACCGGGTTATTGAGTTACCTTGTTAGAGGAGGCTGGTTCCGAGCCATTTCTGATGTGGAGAGTTACAAATCACTTACACAGTACAAGTAAGAATCATAGTCATCAGAAATTTGCGTTTGAGGATTTGTTCTGACCTGACTATTGAGGCGTCTTGAATAGAAGACTTCTGGAACTTGAAGTCTGTTAAGTCTTAAGTCCAGGTCCCGATAAGGTTCCGCCACACAATTAATCCAAAGGTCGAGTCAGGCTCCATTTGTCAACTCTTGTTCATGACCTTGGTTTGGAACCCAAAATCATTTCACTCTTGCATTTCATTTAGTTGCTCGGGGACGAGCAAGGTTTAAGTATAGGGGGTTGATGAATCTGTGATTCATCACTTCAAAAGTCAAAAATAGAGCCTTGTTCCCGAGAAAATAGAGGCATATTTCCCCTTATATTGCATAAATAGCATTCATGCATGTATTCATAACTCATGTAGTTTAGCAGCTCATTTGCATCTAAATAAGAAGCCAAAAATCCCTTGTAAAATACCTCTTCACCAAAATAACATCTTCTCTATAATCTATATTCCTTAGTTAATAACATAGGGAAGAATGTCAAAAATCACCCTTGTAAAATAGCCAATATAGCCTGAGAGCCCTTGTACACTAAAATACACATAAAGCCCTCATACAAAGCCTGAATTAGGTCTACTCACTCTTAGAATATTACATATTAAAAGACCTTCAAAATGAGACTAATTTCATTGAATTTGGAGCTCGTATGAGAAACTTGGGTTTTTGGGTCACTTTGTATACTACATATGTATATTTAAGTATCCTTGTATTTATGTATCATATTTGACTCATCTCCGTCTTTGGTCAACATGAAACTTGTAGATCTCATCGAGATCTACAACTTTCATGTTTTGAGTTTTTCCAAATTCGGCTCCCTCTTCTCTCTACACGTGTCTCTTACTCCAGCCACTCACAGCAGGCCACGTGGCGCCCTCTAGTTGCGCCACGCGGCCCGCCTCCCATCGCCGCATCCGCCCACGCCTTCAGCCGTTGGATCTCGCTCCAGATCCAACGGCCCAGCGCTGCCCACGCACGCCCCTTGCCTGGACCATCAGATCTTCCCTAGCTGTGATCTACGCCGCTCGTCCGCGCCTTCACCAGAGCCTTCCACGTGGCCGCATCTGCGCCGCCTGATCAGACCTCCGATCTCTCCATCACAGTCGCCCCTCTGCCAGCGAATCTCGACCTTCTGATCAACTCCACCCTCTCATCTAAACCGCTCGCTCGCGTTTCGCCACAACGCGCCACGTGGCTCCATCATAACCCATCATCTACGCGCCCCAGATCTAATCCTACCGACCAGATCCCCCTTGATCCCCACCGTTGGATCTCAAGATCCAACGGTGGAGACCTCGTCTCCTACCTCAAGGCGCCCCTCTCCCCCACGTCCCTTGCCTTGCGGGAGAGGCGCCCCCTTCCTATTTTTGGACGCACGTCGGCCATCTCCTCCAGCCGCTGACACCTCCACGACATTGCCCACTCAACCCTCTCCCTCGCCAGCTCCCTCAAGCTCCACCACCTCCACCATACTCGCCCCACGACGACCACCAACTTCGCTACTCCACCAGCCAACCCACCATCTTCACCTTATAAATACGCCACCACCGGTGCCGTTCACCCCCATCCGCCACTCCAGGGAGGTGCCTCGAGCTCAGACCAATCCTTTGGTGACAGCAATTGAGTGAGTCTTCGAGCGAAGACTAGGAATCGACCCCGGCGAGATCCACGGCCGTCACCGTCGTGTCGCAGCCTTCACCACGAAGCTGCACGAGCTCGGGACCTTACCGATCCCTCGAGCGAAGACCTGGAGCTCAAACCTGAGCCCCATTTCCCAGGTAACCCCCTCCATTCATCCTCCGATCTTCCCCTTTATTTTCTTGCTTTTTCTCCGATTTTATTCATCGCCACCGACCACCTTCTGGCCTCCCAACCACCTCGACGAGCTTCGCGTCGAAGCTCTCACCCTCGCGGTACCTTCTGCACACTCCGACGACGCTTCGCGCACAATTCCGACCAACAGCTCCGCCAATTGGCCGGAGCTCATCCCATGTGCACCGCCTTCACGCTGTAGGCCTCGCCGACCACACGCACTTCTCCACGAACACTTGCACGCTTCGGCTATCTATTCTAACCCCTTGCAGGTCCTCATTTTCTCATTGGCCGGAGCTTCACCGGAGCTCCCTTCGAGCTTCATCGCCATCAAGCCTCAGCACCTCTCCACAGCTCTTGAGGCCACCGGAGTCTTCGCCGTACGCTCCCGCTTCTTCCGAGCTACTTGGGAGCCGACTAAGCGCTTCATCGACGCCTAACGACCGAGGTGGAGTAGGGCCAGCCACGCCGGAGCCCCGCCTTCTCCTCCGCAGGAGGCGGAGGACCGTCCGAGACGACGTACAGCCACCGTTTGATCAACCGATCGAACGGCCCTCGTTCAGCCACGTGTTCTCTCGCCGCGTCCATCCTCAGCCGTTGATCACGCCTTAGATCTGACGGGCCCTCCAGTTGCCACGCGTCTTCATCGACAACCCTTGGATCCATCTTGATCCGAGGGCCTTCAGGCCGCCACGTCGACCAGTCCGAGCCTTGGCCTCCAAGCCTAGGCTCGGGCGACCCGAGGCGACACCGAGCCGCAGTCCGAACCTCCAGAGCGCCCGAGCCTCACTCCAAGCCGCCTCCGCCCTCCGAGCCTAGGCCTCCCACGTGAGGAGCACGTGCAGCCTGGGTTAATTGCACAGAAGCCCCTGATGCTTTCCGAAATTAAAAAGAGGTCCCTGTGAAGCAGACCCACGTGAGAAGCACGTGCACCGTGGAGAATTTGCACAAGAGTCCACCATATTATCGGTAATTGCATTTTAGTCCCTGTCAGCATATTTGCTTTTTGTAATTTTAATTTTTCGTATTGCATTTACACCCCTGTGTTTACACGTGTCCCTAGAGTGCATTTTTCATCATTTTGAGATTCTAAAAATTGCATGTTGTTGGAAATTTTGTCCTCTGTCTATAAGCACATGTGTCTTATTTTTGTAGGCTTATTTGAATTATTAATGAATTAATTGGTGCATTGTTGACATATTTTGCCCAGTGATGCCTTTTGATTTTTAATTAATTATCTGTGCCTTCAAAAATTATCAAAAATTCACAGTAGCTTAAGGACATCATTTTTAACATACCATAAAAATTTCGTAGCATTTGCACGCAAATCGAGGCCTAAATAAATTGTTTAGTGATTTTCTTAAATTAGTTTTAATTAATTCATTTCACAGTGAAATTAAGTTCTGTTATTTTTCCTAGGTCCCTGATCATTAGAGCTACCTAGGATAAACTTGAAAAAATTGTGATTTGGTATTTATTAAAAATTAAATTCTGAAAATCATCCGGTCTGTTTATTTAATTCACAGTAAATTTATTTTGAGTCGAAAAATTCCAAAAAAATTAGTGTAGGTCATTTTCATCTTGATTAACCATCTGGCCAATTTTCATGATTTTTGGACTTGATTTGATACATTAATTAAATTACACAGTAAATTGGCTTGCCTTGTCTGCATAAGTCTGCATAAAAAGTAAAAAGACAAAAAAAAATTACTCCTCGAAAATCAACACTTGAATAATTGCTGAAATTCACCTAAGGAGACAGATGCCTCCTTGAGATCGACCTTGGACTTACACCAAGTAAAAAATTTCCCGCTTGAAATTAACTTCACATTAATCGATAAGTGGTTTTTGATTAACCCCTCGTATCCGACTACAACGAGACATATTAAGTGATTTGGACATTAATCTGACCGAATTAACTAAGGGTGCGGGGACAGTTATCAGTCCTGCTCCCTGTCAAAGTCTCCATCCTCAGCTCCATGCTCTGGTATCTTCTCAAGTGGATTATCGAAATGAGGCTGTTGTACCTCTACCAGCTGTCGCCGATCCTGACGTGTGTTGTCGTGAGATGGACGGTAGGTGAAATCTAACAGCTCCTCAAATCTGAGCTCCGTGTCCATCTGTTTGTCAATAATCTCTGTTTGTTGAGCCAAAATCCGATCCTGATGATCTCGCATAGCATCCTGCTGCTGCTGAAGATCGGTGAGAGCGGTCAATATGTATGCTAGCTGGCCAATCGTCTCCTAGCCTGGTCGGGATGCCATGGCTCTGCATGAGAACCATTTTTAGTCATAAAAATGCTATTCACGGATACTTATCATATATGATTTTTCTCTTCTTGGGATATAATATGAAAATTAATGAAACTGGTGACATCTGTGGTGATTGAAATTGAATGTCATATTTCCCTTCTCGGACTCACGACAAGTCGGAATACTGTCGTCATCTGAGAGCTTAATGCGATCGGTAATGTAATACTACAAATGTGCATATCGGTGTACCACGACTCTGATATATACTCTTCATCATAATGGAGTAGTTGAAAGAAGAAATCGAACAATTGTTGAGATGGCAAGAAGCATGTTAATAGGTAAGTGTCTTTCTAACGAACTTTGGATAGAGGCAGTAAAAACTGCGGTTTATACATTGAATAGATCTCCTACCAAAGCAGTGTTGGATATGACATATTATGAAGCTTGGTGTGAAAGGAAGGCCAAGGTTACTCATTTCGAAATATTTGGCTATATTGCATATGCTCACATTCCATCTCAAGTTAGACAAGAAAAGTTTGATGAAAAAGGAGAAAATATATTCTCATTGTATATTGCGGTGAACCTAAAGTTTACATATTATATGAGCCTAAAGCATGAAAATTGACTATATCTAGAGATGTTATCTTTGATGAAACATCTTCATGGAAATGGAATGATTCTTCTGCACCACAAAAGCAGGCTACAGTTGAAGAAGACAAATCAAATTATGAAAACATTTTTCCTTCAATTCAAAGACCACTCGGGTCAAATGTATCTGATTCAGAACATCCACAACAAAAGGTATGATCTCTTTAAGAAATTTATGCATCATCTTCAGTTATTGCTTTATTTGCTTGTGAGCCATAGAAATTTGAAGAAGCGGTTAAAGAAGAATTATGGATTCAAGCAATGAATGAGGAGATTGTAATCCTTAATAAAAATCACACTTGAGAGCTTGTGGACCAACCTAAGGATAAAGATGTCATTGGTTTTAAATGGATTTATAAAGTCAAATATAATGAAGATGGCTCCATTCTCAAGCATAAAGCTCGATTGGTTGTTAAAGGCTATTTGCAACAGATATGTATTGACTATAATGAAACTTTTACATCTGTTGCTCGTATGGAGACAATTAGAACTTTACTTGCGCTTGCTACTTAAAAGAAGTTACTTGTTTATCAAATTGATGTTAAATATGCATTTCTTAATGGAGATCGTGAAGAAGAGGTTTATGTTGAACAACCTCAAGGATATATCTCCAAAGTTAATGAAGAAAAGATTTATCATCTCCGCAAGGCCTTGTATGGCTTAAAGCAAGCACCAAGAGCCTGGAACAATAAAACTGATGAATATTTTCCTGATAATGGATTTCTAAGAAGTCCTAATGAGACATCTCTTTATGTGAAGAATGAAGATATGCATAATTTTCTCACTGCCCGTGTTTATGTTGATGATCTTATATATACAAGCAATTGCCTCAAGATGATTGCATAATTCAATAAAGCAATGATTTTTTTGAAAGGTTCAATAAAGCAATGATGCAGGAGTATGAAATGACAGATCTCGGTCTTATGAGATATTTTCTTGGTATTCAAGTTCAACATAAAGAACGTGAAATATTTACCTCTCAAGAAAAATATGTTCATGATCTTCTCAATAAATTTAATATGTCAAATTGCAAATCAGAAGCAACTCCTATGGCTGCTACCGCTAATACAAAACTTTATACAATTGATGGAGCTCAAGAAGCTGATGGTTCTCTTTATAGGGGCCTTGTAGGATCCTTGTTACATTTAACTAATACAAGACCATATATAATATTTGTAGTCAGTGTTTTATCAAGATTTATGAGCAAGTCAAGCAAGTTTCATTATGTAGTCACAAAAAGGATTCTTTACTGTATTCAAGATACCAAGAATTCTAGAATTAAATATACTTCAAAAGAGAATAATTCTCTTAAAGGTTACTCAGATAGCGATTGTGCTGGATCTATGGATGATAAAAAAAATTTAGTTTGCATGGGATCTAAAGTCATATCTTGGAGTTATAAGAAGCAAAAGGACCATAACCCTTTCCTCTGTTGAAGCTGAATATATCTCAGTTACAAGTATATCATTTGAAGTTGTGTGGCCAAGAAGACTTCTTCATGATATTAAAGAATAGGATGTTCTTCCAACAACTATATTATGCGACAACATGTCAGCCATTGCTATGACAAAGAATCAAGTATTTCATGCAAGAAAAATGCATATTGAACTTCGTCATCATTATGTACGCGAGCTAGTGAAGAATGGTGACATAAAGTTGGAGTTCATTAGCACAGAAGATCAACTTGTAGATATTTTTACAAAGCCACTTCCAAAAAAAATTCCAACACTTCGGACGGATCATGTAAATTAAAAATTAAAAGGAGATGATGAAAATATATGTAACTTGTAATTTTGTCCATGTAAAATTGTTATCACTAATGAGCTCTTGCACTTATGGGCCTACAATCATCCACTCACGTGAGATGTGGACCTACTATCCTCCACCCACATATAGATATAAGCATTTAAGAGAAGATTCTAAAAAGAGAGAGGTGGAGAAAATATCTAGATATTTCTCCACCTCCCACCAAAATATATAGATATTTTATCTCAAAGGATAAACATGGAAGAGGATTCTAGATATCTCTTCCAAAATATCTCCATCCTCTCGTGGTCTATAAAAACCACCAAGAGGTCCTCATTTCACACAACAACACAGGAGAAGCACAACATATCCACTACCACCACAAGAGCCCTCCTTCTTCCAAGTCTTGTAAGTCCTTCCTTTGTTGTAAACATTATAAGTCCTTCTTGTAAAAGTTCAAGTATTGTATGCAAGTTCGAGTTTTAATGAAAAGAAGTTTTTGAGTTCACATATATCCTGTGCGTTGATCCATATTCTCTCCCTCTAATTTGCTTATTATCTACCACCAATCTTCCGTTGCTCCAACAGTTGTCGTATAACGCAAAGGATGGATGGCTTCGAGGGATACAAAGAGAGCGCACTATGGTCGGAAATGGATACGTATATAAGCAACTAGTTAGTAATGGAGATTATTCTTCTTATTTGTAATTAGATGTCAGATGGTTCAGAATGGTAGGTATAGATACATATATAGTTTGATGGATACATAAGTTGGTGGATTTTTTTGTGGTTGGTCATTGCATGGCGATGATGGCGTGGGAAATATTTTTGTGTCAAGTCAACGAGGGATTGCAGGACGAAGTAGATTATCCGTTGGAGTGCACCCACAACATTACTTGTTGTCAAACACCCCTTGCCCTCTCTTTTCGTTCTTCGGAGTTTGTTCCTATGAAGATTCCAACTGTATAAGCAGGTAAGTTATGATCGAGCGTAAATACTTATACAAGAGGTGACACATGTATTAATTTATTCTACTTGTCATTGGTTGTTTGATGGTCGAAATTATATATATATATATATATATATGTGTGTGTGTATGTGTGTATAGAGAGAGATGGACTTATAATAATGATATTGGGTTTGGATATAGTTAGTTATTACACGGTGGTTATAAGATTAATGCAAATGAAAGATGATTCGAGGGGTATTGAGAGGATGCATTGTGATCGAGTACGAGTATATGTTACTGGGTATTGATGCATACGACGATTATTATGCTTGGTCGTAGACTCATAGGTTGATGACCGACAATTGAGAACAATCGGTTGATACATATATTGACATATACGAATGATAATGTTGCATTTGAATATGGCCGATTGTCGCATGGTAGTGATAATGGTATATTGTTGTCACGTAAAAGTCAATGTATCGTCTGAAAGGGACCTTTGGAAAATCCAGTTTTATTGTTTATGGTTATGGGAACCCTAGTTCGTGTTGGAGAGTACGGGAGATTGATTGTATCAACTATTGTTTTGCAATCAAAGTAAAGAAGTGTGTTGTGCCATTGAAAATTGCTTCCCGTGATGATCATCGCTTTAATGACTAAAGCTTCAGCTTCCTCGAGGTTGTGGATAGTGAACACCTTACATTTGGTTATAGGGGATACTCATTGTATTATAACACATTGTTGCGACACACACTACCCACATTATAAGCAACGATGTCAACTTTGATTTGTAAATTATTGTATTTAAATTATCATTTGCTTGGATGGGGATATTTAAATAATAGATAATAAATAATATGTATGTAATATTGATGTTCTATTTTTTATTATTTTTTACATATCTTACGTTGAACAGTTATATCAACAATTTGCACTTCATTTTCAAAGGGTAATTTACCGAAAAATGATCTAAAGATTAGGTGAGTATCATAAAGGAACCTCATAAAAAGGTAAGATTTCAGGATATTTACTTCAGACCATAACACTTTGCCAATGACTATACATGGTCAAAATACGAACCAGATCGAACAGGTCTAGGTTTTAAAATCTCTGTATAAAACCCACCACGGACCGACTCATGGGCCAAGTTTATTTTTCCTTTGATTTCTAATGGTATTTAATAAATATAAACAATCTTATTACCACCATTTATACTTTATATAACTAATATAAGTAGTCTGCATATTACTTGAGATGCAAATTATTGAGGTAAAATTAATATCGCATATGAAAAACTTGAAGTATATCATACATGTCTCATCTAACTTCTACGTATATATATTTTTTTATTTTTTACCTTTGTGTTGGCCCATACCTCAATTCTCCTAGTACAAGCCTGGCCCAACTGGATGGGCGGACCCCCGACCTAATTGCTAGGTCTATCGATGACACCCTACTTTTTTCATTAAAAAAAAATAAAATTGGCCTCAAATACGATACATAGAAGTTAAGGTATCATGGGCAAAATTTATTGATTGCATGTCATTGATTCATATTCAATACTATTATCAGAAAACTTTTTGAACAATGTGGCATATATTATGATGATAATAATATCAACGACATATAGCTAAACAGACAATATCGATCAAAATCTTGAACCATGTAGATCACACATAAAACGTATGTGTTATCATTTTGTGAAAAAATAGAACGTCAATAGGAATGACTTTGGTTCTATTTATGTAATTTATCTTATTTTAATTTATAGATTTAACTATATATACTAAAAAAGAATTCAGCATCGATCTACTTAAATGGTTCTATGGTTGAGCATCGTGTGTGATATCTAAAACAGTTATGCTCAAGCCTGACCATTACCCTTCACTCGATAAATAAAAAGAAGATGGAATAACCTTTGCAATAAATCTCAAGTGATTTAATATTAACCGAAACACATAGAGCAATATCTGAATATGTATCTGTTTATTGTTTGCATTCAATACGAGGAATCTGCAAATTTGTAAGAATCTTTTAAGCTCAACTTAATGATCGTATAATAAACTGTCGAGAAAAAAAAACAAAGCTTCGTTATTATTTAACTGTGATAAGGTTTGAGTGTTGGCATTTAACCTTGTGCTTTGAATACAATGTGGAAAAATTCATATTCAAGCCTATATATAATTTTGCCATTATCATGCTTATATTTCCATGGCTGTCATTCTCGTCTTACACCCAAAAAAAATTAATGTCAATATTTTACCCTTGATTAAGCATGTGTACTAGCCATACATCCGACTTCGCATTGGTTGTGAGATGCAGTGAGTCCACCGCAATGGATACGATCTAATCGAGAAAGACACTCGTCAAACCCATCTACGCCTATCCATACATAAACACACATATATACATACATACACATTCTAAATAGATATATCTACTTTATTTTAATCGTGTACATAGGTACATACATATGTACCTATACGATAAATCTGACATACATATGTGTGCATACACACATGCGTCCTATTGTAGTGCTTGAGCAACAAATCAAGTAAAGGGGCATGCTACTTTCAACTAAGCAAGTGTCTTCAAGATTGTGTTAATTGTTTTGTCACCTTAGAAAAGACGGATTATATTCCACTGTTACAAAATATATAACACCATTTTAGAAGCACAACGTTCACATGCTAGACATTATTTGTAAAAAAAATTAAAAGACTTAAATTGCACATTCTATGTATTCTTAATTCAAGAAATAGGTCTTGCATGACATGCGAATATACCAATGCTATCCTTTCACTGTTGATCTTAAAAAATAAACCACTCGGTCTCTAAGTAGAATGTTAGGGAATGCGCAAGTCACATGGAATTACAAAACAACTACCAACATAAACACAACAAGCATCAACCAATTCATGTCACAAATCTATAATCTAACACAATATAACTGGAAAAATTTCATGAAAAAATGCATTTGAAGCTATACCTTTCTTTGGAAGGATTTGGGGAGACAGAGGTGAGGAGGCAGTTGCATATGTCCGTGGAGGAGGAGGCATCATTGGAGTCACGTGGATGTCCTTCGGGAGAAGGAGGCAGCTTCGGGGATGGGGGAGGTGGGGCGGTGGGGGTGGACGGGGCTTGCAGTGTTGTGGTTGAGGGATGGAGCTAGTGGAGATGAAGAAGGGGATAGGGGGAGGAGGTGTGATGAGGGGGAGGAGGGAGAGGCAGTAGAGATGGGGGTGGGGGTGGGGTGGGGAGGTGGCAAAGAAGAGAATGAGTAGGCGGCAAGGAGGGGAGGAGGTCGTCGGGGAGGAGGGGGAGAGAGGTGCTCAAGGGAAGGAGAGAGTTGCTCGAGGGAGGGATGCTCGATTGTGAGTTTATGTCACTGGAGGGAGGCGAGACTGAAATGTTGATGCTGGAAATTTAGATCTACCATTTTCGACAGTCGAGGTAGCAGCCGAAAAAGCTTCTACTTCGGCATCTACTTTCTCGACGATCCAGTAATCGTCGATTTTGTTCTTGTCGTATATTTCAAAAATACATATGTCTTTTGAGATGGCTAATGACATAACCGTCGAAAAAGATGCCTTTACATTTGATCATTGAAAATGTGATGACGCAAATATTAACTTTTCCAGTAGTGGATATGCACATAAAGACCACATACAAGAAAAACAATGATACGACTTTCGAAAATAGTGACAAGGCTACCATAATGTAAATTACTATAATAGACCAAATTACTCATTCACTAAAAGTAAAAGTGCACATTGTAATTTACAAAGTATGTAAAAGTTTTTTTTTATTTTTTAGAGAATATTTAAAAAAGGAAGTCTAGAATTTTTTTAAGGTCACTATAACAAAAATAACTGAAACTCGTAAATCTTTTTTTAATGTTTGAGTGAATCCAACCTTCGCTTAGAACATGCTTTAAAATATAAAGCTAGAACAAGATTGATATTTTTTATTAATCATTTTATTATAGAAAAGAATATATTATTTGTTAAACAGATGTCAATTAGTCTCCATATGACCGTTTTTTTAAGATTTGTGTTATTTTATTGCAAGTATTTTACTGGAAAGTTGCGTTAACTCTATGGGTAAGATTTTTTAAGGCATTATTTGGACTGATATATTACCAAAATTTTCTAACTATTTTCTTACGAAGGATAAGTCTTAACATTTAATAACTACCACTTTCACGTAATTTCCTGTCCATGCCATAACATTTGCCAATTATTGAACTCCACTCCCGCATACGCTCAATGTCAAAATATTTATTTTTATTAATTATTTTCGCAATTGTCATTTGATAAAAATTGATTGATATTACCATCAAATAAAATCATAACAGTAATTGATCGCCATATGTTTTTTAGATAAATGAATATGTTATTGTCATCCAATGTTTGAAACGAGTTTTACACTATTCATTTTAAGGGATATTTACACTGTGAATAATTTGTAATTAAGTACATAATCATTATAATCGATAATTGCATGCAGAACCTAAAAAGTTGTTAATTCTTATATGACATAACTTGTGTTAACTTCCATCTATTTTTTTGATTATCTTCGATGGAATTTGTCATATTATGACCATTTTACCCTCAAATTCAACCACAAAAGATGGCATACCTCAGATGAACAGGTTCCGATCATCGGCCATAAACCACTTTTACAACACCTACTGCAATGAATGAGAGATATCGGATGCAGATCCGACGACGCTAAGAGGGGGCTGGGGATAGTGGGCGTGCATGTTGAAGCTGGGGACGCGCATATCGAGGCTGGGAAGAGACCATTGGACGACTGTAGCCCCTACAGCAGAATCTGATGCAGCAGGGGCTACAACAGACGATCCAAATTGCAGATGAACCCAATCTTGATATGATTAACTCCAACACCCTCTCTACCTCCTGGACCCTGCAATCAATCGCTCCTTCGTCCATCGGTCAACGACAACGAGGACATGTTGGTGACGTCAAGAGTGCCGGAAGAGAGGACATGCACATGTCTGTGAAGAATGGCAGCATGCACCAGTCGTCGAGGTGCAATGCAGATGAGCGCCAACATCCACGTACCCGATGGCCTCCACAAATTCCTTGAGCTTCATCCTCCCACGTCCAACCGCACGAATCGTGGGGGAAGGGGGCATCGAGCTACAACGCAATGAACCACTCCCACACCCACATATGCACGAGTTGCATCGGTGACCAGATGACCGTGGGGGCATCAGATCTTCATAGCCATGCTCTCATAGGACACAAACGTCGTGGGAGATGCTTGCGAGGATGTTGGGAATGAGCGCAAGATACACGTCCTGCGTGAGGCCGATGGCGAGAGGGAGGACGTGGCATGCATGATACAACATCGGGAGGGAGGGAGAGGACATAGTGGGAGAGCTAGAGGGAGAGGAATGCGGCATGCTAGAGGTGGTCACCGGAGCCGGAATGGAGGTAGAAGTTGGAGGGGGTGTCGGGGGGGTGGGGGGAGAGAACAACAACGTCCTCAAGTGAGAGGGTGGCTTCGGCGGGAGGGCGTGGCACTAGCGGTGGATGAGGGTGAGGAAGATGGAGGGGTCACTGTGGATCTCTGCGGTGCAGGAGGAGATGGCTAGGGATATGCCTCCCTTGTGTCTCATGGGGAAGAGTTGTTGTAGAGAGGATTGGAAATTATTTGCCATTTTATCTTAATAGTTGAAAATTCAGATATTTTTTAAATGGAATTTAAGTTGCTTAGATCTTGATCGAATGTTTGACCATTAAGATAACATAGAAAATAATCTCGAATTCAAGCAAGATTTGGAGGATTTGTGGAGCATTAATCTAAGATTCAATCTATAATGTTGGATGTTCGAATCTAAATCACAAAAAAAAAGAGAATTACAACACCTCAGCTGCAATCCCCTCTACAGCAGAGGATCCTCTTCCGTATCAGGGGCTTGTAGAGAGGGTGGAGCTTGCAAATAAAGAAGGGTCACCTGGACTGGGATGGGGGAGGAGCCCAAACGAGGTGAGATCGACGTAGGATGGGGAGTGGGCGCGCATGGGTAGGAAGTGGCACGTACAAAGGATGGTGTTGTGGTAGTGGAGAGGGGAATGAGCTCGGCTTTTGATTATTTCATCTTTGGCATTGCTGTCACCGCCGCTGTCGAGGGAGGCATCCATTTTTACGGGTGATGGATCATGGAACTCCTGCTCTACTGCGGGGGTGACCAGTCTTGGTTCTGAGAGATTGGATTGTCTGATGTAGTACAACATATGTTTTAATCGAGGGGACCGTCCGATGGAGATCGAACGACTGTGAGGGTCTGATCTCCATCGGGGGTCCCCTCGAGTACAACACATGTTGTACTACACCAGGCGATCCACTCAGTGGTTCTGATCATCCACGTGGTGGGATGGATTGGGCACTAAATCCTAGCTGTGGATTTCCCTTGAGATGGGTGTCATAACATTTTGCAATGTAGGTGGTAACCCAGCGACGATTAGGCTCAAACGTTGAAAGTGATTGCGGCTTATACATGTGAACAGAACTCAGTATTTAGGGCTTTGGGGGGCAATTCACGATTACTCGAGGTTATGCACACAATTAAGAAAGTATTATATGTGTAAATATCTTTTTTGAAATTTTGAATTAAGTGACTTTCTATACGAAAAATATTTGTCGTATGTGTTTAAAACGAGATGGAATGCACTAGGATGCTCACATGTTTCTCTCGACACTTGTCCACGATTTGTCGATATCATTTTTAAAAGGAAAATTAAAAAAACTCTTTTTATATACTATATACGACATTTTTTCAATTACTTTTTTTATAATAAAATAACCTCAAAAATTAATCTTATATATATATTGATCTATTGTAAAAAAAACAATTTTTACATAACACGTTATTTTGGTTTTGATCAACATAGCAGTGGATATATGACTTTTTGAATATTCTTAACTATTTTACCTCTCCACATGCGGATAATAGACGATTCGATAAATTCTAATCTACTCCATAAAGGAGCCAAAAAAAAATCACCTTTTAATAGTTATTACTTGGTGTCAGATTCCTTTTATCTCTTATATTTGTTAACAAATATTTGTGTACTTTTATAATCATCATGACTGCTGATTTTCAGCCAATGTAAATATCTCACGCTAGCCCTCGTAACTTCTTCGATTCGCAAGTAAAACCTCGTCGAAAAAGCATCATACGTAGCGTGCTTGGATGTTTTGCGAGATATACCCCCCATTTCTCTAGAAATGATACCCATTACAAGATGTTTATGCGTGATGTTTTATTTGGGAAAATATCATTTGTGAATGTCTGACGTTTAATATCTTCTTCATCCGTAATATTTGCATGTGAGAATTTTTATGGATAACGAGTATATAATTTTACAACTAAGGTACCATTATGAAACATATTTTTATCCAATATGAATTTATAGAATTGTTTTATTGGAAATTGCATGGTTTGTTTTATTCATAAAAAAGTCACATGCTTTATATTTTGTACTAAATTTAGACTTGGTTATCATCCATTATGATATGTCATCAGGGGCCAGAAAAAGATTTGCGAGTTAATGCTTCTAGTGTCTTGTGGAATTTTTCAAACATTTTGCATGTTTCAAATATGTAGAGCATCTTAGGATATACACATAGGAGTGTCTCACATTTTTTGCATAATTTTCTGCAGCATCTTAATATTTTTCAAAAAAAAAATCAAACTACTTATCTTCAAAAGTGCATGATGTATTTTTCTAAATACTTTAACATAATAAAAATTCTTAACAATATAGTGTATGCTATCATTTTTTTTGCAGGGGAGGCATGCAAGGTGGATATATGCACACACACGTAAAGATCGGATTCGGAATGATGCCATCAGAAGGAAAGTTGGTGCAGCTCCAATCGACGATAAGATGTGAGAAAATCGCTTAAGGTGGTTTGATCATTTACAAAGGAGGCCAACTAATGTACCGGTGAGGGGATGCGAGTTCTGGAATGTTGAGCCGGCTAAAAGAGGATGTGGAAGGCCCGATGAGTGTTAGAATGAGATTATCCGAAGGGATCTTAGTTTTTTGAATCTAAACCGGAGATGACCTGAGATAGATCTGAATGGAGGCGAAGAATCTATTTAACCCACCATTCGATCATGCTCGAGCATGATCGAGCGGCTGTGGTGCATTACAACACCACAGCACCACAACAGAGAACCCACTCCCACATAGGTCCATGCTTCTGATGTGAACAGAGATGAGGCGGATGCTTTTAAGAAGAGTCTCCAACTTAGAGACTACGGTGAGCCAAAGTTGCTTAAAACAACTTGTAGACGTCAAGCGTAGCCTCTGTGTCGTGGCAGTGGGTTGCCTTTGTTAAAGTAATACGAAAAGGGGATTACTTCCTTAATGTAGAAGATTGATTATAGAGATCGATTTCGAAGAAGAAGAAGAAGAAGGGAGGGAGGTTCAAAGGTGAGACAATGCAAAAAGAGCAAAGGGAGTGCTTACCTTATGTCGCATCGTTTGGTGATCGGCGGAATCTGAGCTAGGGGGTGGAGGCTGGAGGGTGGAACATTAAATGTAGCAAGGAATATAATCCTAAATTTTAGAAGATACTTAAAGTTGATAATTTCCATATAAAACAGAACTGACTTTCCTATGTAATGTTATTGACCTGATGTGACTTAATAAACATCTGAATGAAAAAAATATTTTTTTATCACTTGTGCCATTCTTAACTTTGCATAGAACCATAGACTTTGAAAAAAATATTTTTTTATCACTTGTGCCATTCTTAACCAATCCAATCCAATCACCTGTGAACCATAGACATGCGCAGAGAATGGCTGTAGCAGAAATGAAAATGCTAAGATGGATGTGTGGACATACACGTAAAGATCGGATTCGGAATGATGCAATTAGAAAGAAAGTTGGTGTAGCTCCGATCGAGGATAAGATGCGAGAAAACCGCTTAAGATGGTTTGGTCATTTGCAAAGAAGGTCAACTGATGCACCGGTTAGGAGATGTGAGTGTTGGGATGTTGAGCCGGCTAAGAGATGGCGAGGACGGCCCAAGAAGTGTTGGAAAGAGACTATACGAAGGGATTTTAGCTTTTTGGATATAAGTCCGAGATTGACCCAAGATAGATCTGAATGGAGGCGAAGAATCCATGTAGCCGACCCTACTTAATTGTGGGAAAAGGCTTTGTTGTTGTTGTTGTGTGCCATTCTTAACTTCTACAATATCAATTACACCCCTTACATTTTTTGTATTAGTTGTGCCCCTATACTATTATAAATTTATAATTTTCCTTTTTGTAATATCAATTATGTCCCCGTTTAAGAACCAGAAACCCGTCCCATTTTATTGTTGGATGTATGGGTGCACGTGGATCGGATTTTAACTCAATCCATGCCCAATCTAATCTTAACAGATTTTTATTTTTCGAATCCAATACAATCCATCAAATACTTCAATCCAATCCATAGGATTACGAATTGGATTGAATTTTCACACTTACATTTTTTCGCTCAAGTTTACTCTCTCATGTTTGCGTTTTATAGTACTCTAGCCTTCGATATTTGAATAATGACTTCAAAATCGATAACATGAATACATGTAAAAGAAGAAAGTATGCATAATCAAATGAAAGTTGAAGAATTCCATCAATCCATTACAAAAAAGTTGAATACCAAAATTTGCATACCACACAATCAAACTAAAGGATTACACTAAATTTGCAATTTATATTTCATTTTTATAAATGCTGCATTAGTTTTTTTTCAAATAATTTCTAACAAATGTTTCAAATAAAAATGAGTCAAGTTACCAAATAAAATGAAAAGACAAGCTATATAAATAAAAAATGTGATCTTTTTCGTCAGATATTTATGAAGTCCATGATTGATTTAGAGTGTTAAGAGGTCACTTAAGGAGGATATTGGCAGTCGAGAGTGAAATGAGGGGAATAATCGAACATGGTTTATAATTTTACAGGTCATATACATACTTATTATTTTGGAAATTTAACATTGGACTTTCGAGAGAGAAGCACGGGTAATGGCAAAAAGACTTGTATCCAAGATCGATATGAGAAAAAAAATGAGATGAATGGCATTTGACATGAAATTCAGAATGGGTGCACATAGATATTATGTATGTATGTATGTCTACATTAACAGATTAACAGATCGGATCGGATCATATTTCACTAAAAATCCGATCCCATCCATACTTGAACGAAATTGAAAATTTCGATCCGATCCGATCCATTGGAATTATAAAGCAAAGCAAACCAATCCGATCCAATAACATTGGACTGTATCAAATTATAGATTTTATCCGATACGTGTACACCTCTAGTTGGACGGGTTAGGTTTTAATTTTAGTACCCTTGCATGTATGGGTTGGGTTTGGGATTGCCTCGTGTGTATCCGAACCCGTCCCAAACCGGATACATACATACACACATACCCACACACATACATATATAAAGTTACTGTCAGGAGTATATAAAGTTACTGTTTAGAATCTCACCTTGATAAATAAGATTGCAGCAGATACGAGGATGCATTTGGTATAATTTTTTTAAAGATAATGTTTATACAATTTATGATTTTGGTGATACAATGATGGGAAATAGAATGACAAAACCCTCTAAAATAGAATGATGCATACAATTATATGAACGCTGGAATAAAGTGGCTGTAGCAGAGTGATGATGAAATTTCAATTTTGATATCGGCCGATGATCATTGAATAATTACATTTCAAAAAATCAAAGTTTTTTAAATTGTAATTGTGACAATTTCCATTAGCTGTAATTTACTTTAGTTTTGTTAAGATGTCCTTCTTTTATATCATATATGATTACTTAATATATGAAGTTTGTTCACGCTCGATGCTATTTTTTATAATATATTAAGAGTTGTTTGTTTCTTTTTAGACTATTTATAAAAAAGTATGTAAGACAAGAAATGTTTAATTGCACAATTAATTACAATAGCAGATCATCAATTTATCATCTAAGAAATTATCAAAAAATGAGAAGGTACCCAATTTTCTCCCCTCCCAGATTTCATAATATTTTTCATTATAAATTAATTAAGGATTTTTTATGCCTTAATATTTTAGAAACTATCAATGATTGTATACGATTGATTTTATCTATGTTATCGTGAATGTTTATTATTTCACTAATAACTAGATGCGTACCTTGAGTACAAGGGTACCCGGTGGGTAGTCTATACTCTAATCCCCCGTCACAAGTCTTCTCAGGGGAAAGTGAGGAGAGTCAGAGGTCTTAGAGAAAAAAGATCGACAATAGATGGGTACTCGTTAGGAACTACCCATTTAATAAATTAGTGAATTTGGGTAGCAATTTTATAAACGAGTATGGATTTAAGAATATTGATATCTAGGGATGTAAGAAAATTCTCAAGTTCGATATTCGCTCAGGTTCGGCTCGCTAAAAGTTCGATTCAGATTCAGTTTGGAAATAAACGAACTGAACCTGAACACAAATTTAGGCTCGATTAAATAAATGAACCGAACCTAAAAATCATAGGTTCGCTCAGGTTCGATTCGTTAAAAGCTCGATAAACATACACATATACATATTTACAAATCCTTATCCGTAGAAGTAGACTTATTTTAATATGAATTATTTTTATCCTAGGGTAAGTGAATTTATCTAGAGATAACTAGATATTTACGGGATAACTAGGTTTTATCTCAGTATAAACTATCCAAAAATAAATAGTCACATCATGTTTACAACATCTATCATCTATGGTCTAGTACTTTTTCCTTTTTTATCTTCAAATCAACAGAATAAGTACAAACATTACTTATCGAATATCTCCGCATTATTCTTATTCCTTATCTCCATTTGAATAGATATAAAATATATTATAATTATACTTTTTTCAAAGAGACGGATCCTTATTAATCTATTTTTTTCAAAAGAGAAGATGAGTTAGATAAAGAAAAAACTAAATGAATATTTATTCTAACTGTAATACACACATATATTTTCATTTCTCTTCTTTTCACTCCCTCTTATTAGAGAATCCTTAAAATTAGGTTCGATTCGTTTAAAAAGAGGTTCGATTCTGATTCGGTTCGAAAATAAACGAACCGAATCTGAACACAAGTTTAGGCTCGATTAAATAAACGAACCGAACCTAAAAAACATATGCTCGCTCAAGTTCGGTCCGTTTACACCCCTATTGATATCTACCTCAAACCCAACAACCCAACGCGCTAACATCCCTGGCCAGAATCATGAATTTGGAAGAAGGTAAGGGCACAATCAATATTCTAAAAAAAGAGTATTATAGTTGATATTGAAAAAATTAAGAAGGGCACAAATGATAAAACTCAAAAGAAAAACGAAGGTGCCATCTCCTTCCTCCTCGTAACCCCTAAAACCTCCGCAGCCGCCCTTTCCTCCGCCTCACCACCGTCTCCTTTCCCTCATCCTCTCCGCCGCCATCAATCTAAGCCGGTGGTTCTCCTCCCTCTGCAGAGCGTGGACAAGTCCGCTCCGCCATAAGATGGACTCCTCGGCGAAATCCGGCAAGCCCCCGAAGGTCCCCGCCAAGGACTTGCCGGACATCCCTAAGGGGATCCTTCCCCGTCACCTCGAGCACCTCCACACCCGCGTCTCATGCGGCCTCGTCTATCCGAACAACGTAATCCCCTCTCCACCCCCTATCAACTCTCTTGCGATCGCTTGATTTTGTTCTGGTCCCTTAAAATCTGCATCCGTATTCGGTGGCTGAAGACAGAGGCCATTCAGTATTCCGGTGCGTTCGCGGCAATGGGAGTTGACAACAGCCTGCGTCTCGAGGACTTCTGCCGCAACTTCAAGGTGGAGGTGAAGAGACTGTCGGAGGACGACATGGAGTTCGACATGATTGGGATCGACGCCTCCATTGCCAATGCTTTCAGAAGGATTCTGATCGCCGAGGTGACCTTGACTGACCAAGTGCACAAGTTCAATCAATAGTCACACATTGCAATACAAATTACAAGTCATCTCACTTTTTTAATGTATTGGTGTTTCATTCAGGAAAGCACCCACCTGCCTAATTTTTGGCCACAAATGTGACATTTTGCTATCTTGTTTCTTGTTGTATCAAAAATTATGCAGGTCCCTACCATGGCTATAGAAAAGGTTCTCATGGTTAACAACACTTCAGTGATAGCAGATGAGGTGTTAGCTCATAGACTGGGCCTCATCCCACTTGACGTTGATCCAAGACTGTTCGAGTATCTTTCAGGTTTTTGCATGTCTTTTTTATCCACCCTACTATCTTTTGTTCGGTACGTATTCATGCACCTCCAGAATTCTAGGCCTTCCACATTGGGCTGTTTTTTTCGCAGAAAATGATGCTCCTAATGAGAGGAACACTATCGTATTTAAATTGGAAGTATCATGCAAAAGAGGCAGCCCACGCATAACAGGTATGCTGCCTATTGTATGGTACTTGACATTTCTCAACAAAATAACTGACTAATGTGGTTATGCAAAATGAACTAATGTGAAAGACAACTTTTTACTCCGCTGCAGTCAAGTCGGATCAATTGAAATGGTTGCCAAATGGCAGTGGGTTACTGATGACATCTTCCAACCAGTCTGCGCAGAAGAGTTACACTTCATTTAGTTGCAGTCAAGATTCCTTGCCTGAATTTTCTAACAGACCCATCCGAGTAAAACATCCTGACATTATCATAAATAAGCTTGGTCCTGGGCAGGTAATTGCAATTTCGGAATGATATTCGCTTTTATAATCAGTAATTGTATGCATTTTAGAGTTATTTTCATGCGATGCTATTGGCAATCATTAGTATATCGAAACTGATGGAAGGATTTACTGGAGTTTAAGAATTACACGCAGGAATCAGTTTGGTAATGCTACTCACGCCTTACATGTTTTGAGCTGTTCTCCTTTAAACTACCTCCTGTACAAATCAGCACACAAGTTCCCTCAAAATAAATCAGCACATCAAAAATATGAAAAGTGTTTGGTTGTAGAAAATTTCAGTTTCTTCAAATCCAGTGTCATAACATTATTATATCTTTACAGTTATCATCACAAATTGCAATTAAAACAGTGTCACAACTCATAGTGGAAACATGAAGTTTCCACATGCATCGATCTTCCATAGGTTCTCCTTTACGTATGTTGACTATAAAAAACCACAACTCTTTTGAATGATGATTGCAATTTCTTAGGACCACATGAATCTCTCTAGTCGCCGATACCACATTAGTTCGTGAGAGGATAGTGGTACTAGAAGGCAGAGACAGTGAGAGTTAGATGCCATTTGGGGTGCAGAGGAGAGAGAGGAGCTGACGAGGTCAACATCCTTGGATGAGGGTTGAATTATGGTGCGTGGGACTAGGATTTTGAGGGGTTCATGTGGGGCGCTTGGTGCTGCTCCCATTTGCCTTAGCGTCACATGATTCGAGATGCTTCCGATAAGCAGATTTGTGTCAATTCTGCATGAGAGTGCAGAGATCTGATTGTCTGCTTCATTTGTGGTGGGTCATGCGTAGGTGGTGATGCTGTTGTAGAACAACCTCTCAGGTGTTGACATCTTCGTGGCGGGCATGCTAAGACGACACATGTCTATTTGGTTCTTTCATAGTCTCAAAGGTTGCAAAGCGGGGAATGCGACGTGGAATCATGATTTCTAGGAGGCTATGCAGAGTTGTATCCCGGGCTCTTAATGTGGGTTATTTGTTGGTGATATGATCTCTTTAAGGGCTCGCTCCTTTTTAATATGTGATCTTTGAGCTTGTGAGGTGGATGTGCTATTGAGATCACTGTTGGAGCTTGTGGGGGGACGTAACATCATTGATGCAGCGTGACCCCAAATTATAGGGTCACATTTATTTAATTAATTAGTAGTCAATTTTATTTACGTTTTTAGCGGTCGTATTGGTCTAATTAAATAATTGAGATCGCCTGTGATCTCAACGTTTATTTCGTAGATTTTAATTGTAATTTTGGTCAATTGAATAAATTAGAGTCTAATTAGGGTAATTAGAGGTCAATTAGAATTTGTTAGAGTCCAATTAGGCAAGTCGGTTGTCAATTTAATTTAGTTTACTATTTTTGTAAACCCCTCTCTCCTATATAAAGAGAGGGTAGCCCATTGTTTTAGTCAGTCAATTATGAATTAAAAATTGAGATTGTTTTCTCTTTCCCTCTCTCTCTCCCTTCTCCCTCCACGCAATCTCCGCGGTTCTCCTCCTTCAACCTCTCGTATTCCCGACGAGTTCTCTTCTCAACCCTTCTCTCTCTCCACCGAAATTCCACCGCCCAAATATTTTATTATCAACGTCGACGCCGGAATCGATTTGCATCATTTGGTATCAGAGCATGGCATTTAGATCGTTCTCACGATCTAACGATCCGCCCCGGTGTTCGCACCGGCACCATCGTTCGTCCGACAGAAAACGACGAGTCAACGACGACTACGACAAGGAGACGGAGCGCATGTTACGTGATTTGCAGAACAACTTCCGATCCGTGTCATCAATGTTTCGGGACTTCACGGCCAACCTTGAGGCCTACCGCAACGCCCAATCGAAGCCGTCAACCACCGAAGCCGCTACCGCGAGTTTTGACAACGAAAAACTCGCCGTGGAAGCCGATCAAGCCGCTGTCCAGACCAAGGAAGGACATATCGATATCGACATCATATCGATACAATGTCGATACCGATATATCGCCGATATATCGGCGATATATCGACGCATATCGCCGACATCCTGTATCCATTGTTCTATTTTGAGATGTCGATACCCGATATATCCATATCGACGATATATCGGTGACCTGTCGATACCGATATATCGCCGATATATCGACGATATATCGCGATATGGCGATCCCTGGTCCAGACTGTTTTAGAAGGAAAAAATGAAGGAACAGTGGCTGCCCAGAAGATTTCAGATCAGCCGTCGTCACCGAAAGCGGCCCCGATATCCGCCCCGGGCCCCTTCCAGTCCAACAGCGGCCATCCCTCACCCCAGGGGCCCCGTCGCCCTCCTCCACCGACCCCTCCGGCACCGCAGCGCGTGGCCACCCCCCTGCGGCGCCTCCAGCCGCCGCGTCACATACGGATCCGCGAGCCACCAGCCAACTACAGCCCCTCCCCGCGGCTGCACCTCCCCTGAGTCACCACAACAACCCCCCACGCCATCTCACCGCAGGCCCAACCCCGCCTCCTCTTCCCCGGGTACTGCCCCCCACCGCCACCTCCACCCACAGTCTCTACCTCGCCGTCGCGGAACCGCACCACCATCGTGCGCCACCTCTCGCCCCACTCTCACAACGCCGCCACTCCTCGGAGCCCTTCTCTCGCCATCGCGACCCGCACCTCTCGTCACCGCCGCCCCACGAAGCCCATCTTCCTCTCGCCAACTCCGCGCGCAACCCAGCGCGCCCGCCAACCTCCCTCGCGCCGATGCCGACCGCTGGTCCCCCGCGCCCCAGCTCGTATCAACGCCAGCCCCCCCTCGAGCCGCCGCCGCCTACGAGGCCGCACGAACCCACGGCCGCGCCGCCTTTTGTTGAAGAGAACCGAAACCCTATCGGGGTTTCATGGAGCCAAATCCCTGGAATTGTGGGATTGGCTGGAAAGTGGGAAAAATTGCAAACTGAAATTCCCTAAAACCCTTATTTGCAGGAAGGTCCAAAGTGAAAAGAAAGTAAAGAGATTTGAAGGGGTACGAAAATTGCAGAGATGCCCCCCAATTGGAAAAAACTACAAACGTAACGCGGAAAATGATTGCATTAGGGGAAATTGAAGCCTCAATTCAAGGATGATTTCTCCAACGAACCACCTACATCACGCAATTCGTCAGGAGCCGAATTTTTTAAAGCGGTGGAGAGTTGATGTAGCGTGACCCCAAATTATAGGGTCACATTTATTTAATTAATTAGTAGTCAATTTTATTTACGTTTTTAGCGGTCGTATTGGTCTAATTAAATAATTGAGATCGCCTGTGATCTCAACGTTTATTTCGTAGATTTTAATTGTAATTTTGGTCAATTGAATAAATTAGAGTCTAATTAGGGTAATTAGAGGTCAATTAGAATTTGTTAGAGTCCAATTAGGCAAGTCGGTTGTCAATTTAATTTAGTTTACTATTTTTGTAAACCCCTCTCTCCTATATAAAGAGAGGGTAGCCCATTGTTTTAGTCAGTCAATTATGAATTAAAAATTGAGATTGTTATCTCTTTCCCTCTCTCTCTCTCCCTTCTCCCTCCACACGATCTCCGCGGTCTTCTTCTCCAAACCCCTCGTTCCGACGAGTTTTTCTTCCTCTCAACCCCTCCAATTTCTCTTCTCAACCCATCTCGTTCGTCTACCAAATATCCACCATAAAATATATTATCATTATTTTGTCGACGCCGGAATCGATTTGCATCAATCATCCTTTGATCTATGATTGGATGCATAAGGAGCAAAAGGTGGCGTAGTGCCACTTACATGGGGTTGTGTTACATTATTATTGTCTTAAGTACTTGGCATTCTCGAGAAACATCGTTTGTATGATACAAGATTGAAGAAGTCGGTAGTCGGTATTTGGTCGGCCATGTTATTGACTAAAGAATAATCGATAGTCGGGCGACTAATCAGATTCAATCAATTTAGCTTTTTATCTATATCAAAAATATACTATCAAAATGAATTACAGAAAAAATTTGAATTCATAATAAATATTAAGCATCTTAAATTATGCTCACTTCAAAAAAAAATCAAATAAAAAAATGCATGTGAAAAGATGGCTGACTAGTTGGCCGACCGATTATTGATCGACTAGTCAGTAGTCAGTCGACCACCCTACCGACTTGATTAGTCGGATCGACGAGTCGGGCTATAGTCATTTGACTTTTGCAACACTGGTATGTTGGAGGTTGTGAGCTCATGGTTGGTGTGAGGATTGCCGATTAGAGTTTGGTTAGTATGGATGTCTTAATGTGTTGGGTTTCATGTCATTGATCGAGCTTCAGGTTGGAAATTTTGAGTTTTCTAGTGACGGAAAGCAATGGATCATGATGGTATTGGTGGGGGCTAAAGAATCTTCTACGATGCAAGTAGAGTAAGTAGTAGATCGAGAGATCGGTGGGATGGGTAGGGGAAAGGATGCAATCAATATCATTAGTGGAGATGTCAGAGGCTAATGTGGCCAATTTGGGTCTTGGAATATGTCTACGACGACTGTGTCAGTTGAGGATGGGTGGTGGAGGTGGTGTTGAAGTTGCTTGCCATATATCGGGATATTTAGTGGGTGAATACCCTTGGGACATGTTCACTGTGTGTGATATACTCCAAAATTGAAGGCACAGAAGCTATGACTCTAACAAAGTTACAATGCACACTATAAAATTCTTTACGTAGAATACCCATCACATTAAACAACACCATTCTTAACTAACTATAGCGCACAAAACTCAAAAAGTCTCTGAACACACTCATTTAAATCTGTAGGTTGTTGTACCTAAGCTGCTCTAAGCTGTCTCTAAACTTAATTATCATCCCATGCCTAGTCTATTATTTCTTAGACATCCCATACATAGCCGTATGTGAAGAACATGTACCTTACATTCTTCGGTTTGCTTTGACATAAAGGACAAGCATTATCAATGGCATGAGAAAGACATACTCTGAATGTTGTCATCTACAAAGTTGCCTTATGAAGCAATCATAGAAAACTTGACCCCCGATATAGCCTTCTATCGTCAAATCATTTCGCATTGTCTGGCCAAGCTAGCATCACCCTGAGAAGTTTGCACAATTTGAAGTCTATATGCCTTCTTGATTGAGAAATCTCCATCCCGCCAACTTTGGTGGTCTCCAATGGTGGAAGGTCCACCATAAGAAGTTAAGAACCCTCTCTTCTATCAGCTTTAGCTTCAGGTACTTTCAAAATCGTTGATTCAAGAATATAAGGGACCAAGCCCTCCGCAGTAGTTGACTTGCAGCAATAGTAAATCTTCCCAAGAATCAATCATATAAGGCACCCTCCTATGTCAACCATCCTTCCAAAATCTAAAGGATGAATCATCCGTCACAATACATGAAAAGGACAAAATATGGCCTGACCGAGCAAATCTGCATGCAGAATGCTTAGTTACTTACAATATGCCACACTTATAGGCATCATATATGAATTTGCAGCGTAATTGTAGATGATTTTGAGAAGTGTGTTCAATAAATCATCACTATAACTTGAATTTTGATCTCCCACTTTATAAGCAAAGTCTTATGCATCTCTTCAAGCCTTGATATTCCCAGAGCTCCCTTTTTAAGGGGCCTGGTGAGCGGATCGTCATCCATTAATGCTATTCATCTGCACTTGTCAAAATTAGCGTAGAAAACCTCATCGAAAACCTCAACCATGGTGCACTCTCGCCAATAATCCATGTTTCAACAAAGGGAAGACATATATATTGTAGAAAGAATAAACTTTAGCATCATTAGCTTGAACCACAATGTAATTGCCTCGCCTTTAAACTAGTCAGCTTTATTCCATTCTCTCCAATAAGGAACCCTGATCGAATGGGTTCACCTCGATCAAAACAAAACCTAAATAGTGGAAAGGGAAACTTTGCTTAGGTATGTCCTAAACAAGAGTACACTCATGAGAAACCTCTTTTCAATAAGTTAAAGGACATAAAAATATATTCTTCACAATTGATTTGCAAATCTGAGCATCGACCAAATATCTCTATCAAGGCCAAGAGGCACTTTGCCTTCAACATTGAGCCCTTGACAAAGAAGGAGCATATCATCCTCATGCTACAAGACTGTAATGGATATACACAACATAGTATAAACATTGAAACACCCACTCCGAACTATTTTTGATGTAGTGATTACCGTTTTATCATCCACAACACCCACTCCGAACTATTTTTGATTTAGTGATTACCATTTTATCATCCGCAACGATACAAAGGGGTGGCTTTAGAGGGAACCCTATCTGACACCCATGGCCCTAAACGTTGATTTTGGTCGTCATATCGGTAACCGACCGAAATGAATTTTCGATCATTTCAATCAGGATTTCCACTATGCCCCCCCTTATTGTTGAAATACCGTCCATTTCGGTCAAATTTCGGTACAGAAAATCATCGAGCGACAAAATTTGAGGCTATGCTGACACCCATATGCGGTTGGAAAAAACTCCTTTCATACAACCAAAAAACCACGATTAAATAGGAGGTGGTAGTTAGACACCTCCAACCTATGCAATCCAGCTAGTTGGGAAGCCCCTTTTGTGCGGAGATTTCTACAAATATCTACTCAACACTGCCTAAGTTTAAGAAGAACCCACGTTCCAAAGCAATCACGGTCTTTGTGCCATCTTCCAATTTTCCATCAGCCTATATGCCATTTTAATGATGTTCATCATCAAGCTCTCATGTACAAAACATTTAATATGGGTTATTAAGGTGCTTTGGAGCATGTATTTGTCTATTAGCCAAGAGCATCATTATCAGGTAGATAGCGCTCGAAAACACATTAGCTTAAAATCCTTAAGTGTTAGCGTATACAGGAAAAAAATGAGAGCCTTATCTAGCCTATCGGAATCATGCTTTCTTAGCATAAAGTCCTTTACAACCTCGTCTGGCTAACCATTTGGACTTGAAGTGGGTGTATTCAACTCATCTATAACCATCCAAATGGATCAAGTGACCGTGTGGTTTATTGCTCAGTCTACTTAACTCTTTTCCAAACAACCATGAACAAGTATCTATGCAGTGGAGTTATTTATTGAAAGTCCGAATTATTTATTTATAGCTTACCTTAGATGAGCGTCACCTTGAATACGTTCCCTTGATACCTTAACATAGTAGATGAAGTGCCTCTGTCTTCTTTTGCCAGAGGTAGAGTGGAAAATCCATGTTTCCATCCACTTCCTTTGACCAAGTTTGCTTCGAACTTTGCCTCCACTCTACTTCATGCTCCTTTAGGAAGAGAGCCATGCAATCATCTACTATGTTTCACATGTCAATCTCATTTAACACAGCATGTTTCCTCAACAATCTCCGTTGTATGGTCCATTTCTTAGACTCATGTGAATATTTACTCCAAGTGGTAAGCTTTGAGAACATCTTCAAAGTAACATACCCCTCGTTCTTTGTAATTAAATAAAATGGTTTTTATTAGTTGTGTCCATATGAGATATTGTAATATCAGTTATGCCTCTCCCTTTTTTAGAATATTAGTTGTGCCCCTAACTTTTTTCTCCGTTATCACTTGTGCCCTTCCGTCAGATTGATCGTCAAAGAATTAAAATAACCATGGTTTATTCAAACCATGTGTGATTAAGAGGGGCATTGTGGTTAGAACAAAATCTCCCCCTCCTTTCCTTATAGCTCTACAAGCTCGATCTCCTCTCCTCTTGATGCCGAGCGTGACCATTTTCTCCTCGAGGGCCTTCTCGAGCGCGAGGCTTGTGGTGCTGAACGACTTCCAGGACATTAGCGGAATCACAAGGGGCGCGACATCGGGTCGGGCCTCAACACGACTGCCGAGAGGGGACAAGGCGGAGTTAGATGAGGCAAGGTTAGGGAGGAGGATGGGGTGGAGGGGGTGGATTGGGGAGGAGTGGGCACATGAGGAAGTGCGGGGCGAGTTTGGGAGGAGCTGGGGGAAGAGCAAGGGCGGAGGGGGAGGTGCGAGGGCGAATGGAGGAGCATGGGGTGGGGGGTGAGGGGGATGAGCTGGGGAAGGAGCGAGGGCGGAAGGGGAGGCACGGGGGCAGAGGGAGGAGCAGGGTAGGGGTGAGGGGGAGGAGCTGGGGAAGGAGCGAGGGCGGAGGGAGGAGCTGGGGGTGGGGGTGAGAGGGAGGAGCTTAGTGCGGAGGAGGCGACAGAGGAGGAGCATGGGCAGAGGGGGAGGTGTGGGGCAGGGGGCGGATGGAGGAGCTGGGGACCGAGGGAGGAGGAGGAGGCGTTGGAGGCTGGGGAGGAGGAAGAGAAGGGGAGGAAGGGGAAGAAGATGGGGGAGGAGGAAAATGATGTGATGACCTTCCAACCCTTTTTTAATAATTTAATTTCCCTTTTGTCCTTGAAGTTAACATCCGTTTGCGTTGGGTATGGATGGCCACTAACTCAAGGGGCACAAGTGATAGAACGACAAGAAGTCGGGAGCACAATTTAAATTCCCAAAAAAGAAGGGGCATAACCAAAATTGTAATATCTCAGAGGGGTACAACTTATAAAAACCCCAATAAAATCCTCCACCATTTCTGCGAAGACTAAAATCGTGTTCAAGAGTCCAAGATCTCTTAAGCTTAAAGTATGGAGCCTCTCTGGAAATGGGCATGCTATTGGCATGTCGATGATATCATGAACTCGTGCTAACAAATATTAAAAAGATTTTTATCAGTTGTGCCTCTCTGAGATATTGCAATATCAATTACACCCCTTCCTTTTTTGAAATATCAGTTGTGCCCCTGACTTCTTGCCGTTTTATCACTTGTGCCCCTCTGCTACTTTAGTCGTCAATAAGTTGAACTTAACCATGTTTTTTCAAACAATAGTTAGGTTTAGAGGGACATAACTGTCCAAACACTCCCTCACCCATTCTCCTCCGTTGTACGCTGCATCCGACCTCCTGCTTCATCATCCTCGTTGATGCACGGAACATCCACGGGGGAGGCGATGCTTCACATGTTCGATGGCTTCTTCTACGCAGGAGGAGGGGGACAAAGGAGAAGGGGACAGAGGTGGGGAAGCTGGATGAGGGGGAGGAGGAGGAGGATGAGGTCGGGGCAGAGGACAGGAGAGGGAGGATGAGGCTGGGGCGAACACCGGTGAGTGTCTCCCCCTATTTCAGGCTTTCAAAAAAAAGGAGAGGGAGGATGAGGCTGGGGTGCTGGGGAGGAGGGGGCGGAGGGGGATGTGAGTAGCTGTCAAGCACGAGCTGCTGCTGCTCTTCCTTGAGAGCGAAGTGGCCGCTCGCGAGCAGTGGAGGTGGTAGCAACAACATCATGCCCGTCGCACAATGCACCTCCGATGCCTCATCCGCGAGCACCTGCCCGCGCTTGACGACGCTTTCTCTCAGCAATTACAACAGCCACTTGAACCGTCGCAACTGTGCCACGTCCATCGCGTGATGGTCGGGGGCCTTCTCTCGGAGGCTATACTCCAGGAAGGCCCTCCTATGCTTCTCGAGCTCCACTGCCGCTAGTGCCTCCGCGTGCTCGCTCAACTCCCTTAGCCTGCCACTACCGTCCTCCTCATGTGGCACCAATGCAGGGCAGAGGAGGGGGATGAGGTGATTGGGGTGGATGGGGAGGGAGGGGGCGAAGGAGGAGGGGATGCTGGAGGGGGCGGAGGAGGTCGGGGTGGAGGAGGTTGGGGAGGAGGGTGGGGAGGAGGAGTGTGTGTGTGGGGTGTGTGTGGGGGGGGGAGAGGAGGTTGGGGGCGGAGAAGGGGGTGGAGGCTGGGGGCAGAGGAGGTGGAGGAGGAGGAGCATGTAGGGGGCGGAGGGGGGGGGGAGAAGTTGGTGAAAGACCATTCAATCTTTTTTTTTAAATTAATTCCCCCAGTATTATCAAAGTAACGTTCGCTTGCATTGGGGATAGACGACAACTAATCCAAAGGGCACAAGTGATAGAACGGCAAGAAGTCGGGGGCACAACTGGTATTCCAAAAAAGGGAGGGGCATAACTGATATTGCATAATTACAATATCTCAGAGGGACACAACTAATAAAAACCCATATTAAAGTAGATGAAAATGGGTGAATTTTAAAAATATGGTATCTATTGCTTCCTAAATTATAAATGATACAAAGTTACTAATATCCTATATTTAGGAACATTGATAAGTTGGGGGCGGAGAAGGGGATGGAGGCTAGGGGCAGAGGAGGTTGGGGAGGAGGGGAAGGAGGAGGAGCAGGTAGGGGGCAGAGGAGGAGGAGGGGGGAGGGGGAGAAGTTGGTGAAAGACCATTCAATCTTTTTTTTAAATTAATTCCCCTTGTATCATCAAAGTTAACGTTCGTTTACATTGGGGATAGACGACAACTAACCCAAGGGGCACAAGTGATAGAACGACAAGAAGTCGGGGGCACAACTGATATTCCCAAAAAGGGAGGGGCATAACTGATGTTTGCATAATTTTAATATCTCAGTGGGACACAACTAATAAAAACCCATATTAAAGTAGATGAAAATGGGTGAATTTTAAAAATATGGGTATCTATTGCTTCCTAAATTATAAATGATACAAAGTTACTAATATCCTATATCTAGGAACATTGATAAACTAAAAATATTACATAACATAACCTTGTCAATTGGGTAATCTTGAATATTAGTATAAATTATCCAATTAGTGTGACAAAAGTGGAATAATATTAGAAAAAATAGAAAGGATAACACATACTAAAAAGTGAATTTAAGTGAACTTCTATGATTCATCTAAGTAACGAGTGTATTGGAGGATCTAATCGTCCAAAATTGATTGCCTACTTTCTTGGTCGGATTGATGACATGCTTCAACATTATCATTATGGTTTCCTTTTGTCATGTATGAGTAATGTTCTTGTAGTCCATGACAATTTGTTTATGGTCAGAAATTGTCAGAGCAACCTAATGCACTGATATCTACTCGTCAAAACCTATGTCTCGATGAGTGGGGCATATTCTTGTTCTTGCTCCTAAATAGGATGTTGATGGGTTTCGATGTCCTTACTGTTTAACAACTAGCAATTGGAGCTTTTGGCGATGGAGCAATTGGAGTTTTGTGGTGATGGTGGATTTTGCTGGACAGCTTGACTTGGAAAAAAATCAGGGTACAATCCATACTTTTATCCAACTATTTTTCAACCTTGCTGTAACTAGAACATGATGTCCGTATACCATTACTACCACCATATCCATATCCATAGGAGGGGGAGGTAAAGGAACAACCACTCTTTTTGGAATGTGTCGAGGAAAATGCCCCACCATCTTAAGTTGAGGATTCTTGGAAACTTGATTGGGACTCAACGGTGAAAACTTGAACCATAAGGAAAGATGAGGAGGATGCATTCCTAATCCAACACTAAAGATCCTAATTACAAAATCGAATCCTTCATAAATTCAATAGCTGGAAAGTTTTGATAACTATCATATGGCTCATCATTATTTTCATTGGATCTGGATCTATGGTCATTGGTCACCATAACCATAGTTCATATAGGACTCACATTTATAGTCCATGGGCACAAAATTGGCACGTGGCCTCCATGTGCATTTCGATGTTGCACCAAAATTCTTGTTCAGCTTCCAACATTTAACTATTAGTTGGTGGAGGTTCTCTGCTACCGTACCCTATTTTTTTTAATATTGCCACCTTTGACCTTTGTCATTGACTCATTGTCTCTCCTGCATCACCGTTGTATCTACCATTCCCTTTCAATCCGCTGGAACGAGAGAACTATTAGTATCACTCTCGGTGCATAGAGGACCATCACTTGTGCGAGTTGATTTGACCATCATCAACATCCAGCTTCTTTGCAATTGTTGATTACAGACTTATATTTTTCCTTATTTATCAAGGTTAAGATGACTGCTACTTTCTATACATTTGCCGAGGACTTCACCTTCAGTTGCAATATCACAAATCTTGTAGAAGGAAGTGACGTCTATTAGATATGCGTAATTCTCCTTGTCTCGCCTTCCTTAGTATTTTTTCCTCTTCAGTGCAATATATTAGTTGATGCATATCAACCCATTCAACTTTTATTGACCATGCTTAATTCTTTTTGGATGGATCAAGTTGAAGACGCGCCAATCTCTTTCACGGCTTCTTGTAGATGCTATTTGTGACAATTTTAAGTGCAACCTTGTCATATGTGGAGCGTTCACACTATATGACATTTATCGGTTGAAAAAGAAGTCTCATGTATTACTTAGTTAAATAATAATTAAATTATAATATTTGAATATGTGATGATAACTCTACAACTGTTAAAATATAAGAAAGAATCATAGAACCAAAAGAAAGAAATGAAACATGAATTTACGTGGAACTCCACTCTATGAGGAGCAGGATAAACCACGAGAGAAAGCCACTAAGGGTTGAATACTCTATTAAGTTTCTCAATGAGTACACGAGGTGTGGCCCGTATGAGGCTTTATTAATAGCCTCACTAACTCAACCAAGTCCTACCACTTAGGGTTCGTTTGGTTGCAGGGTTGGGCAGGGTTGGGTTGGCCCAACCCGGGTTACCCCTCCAACCAAACGGCCCAATCCTCCTCACAGTTTACTATTCACAGGGGTACCCCTGCCCAACCCAACCCTGCCCAACCCTGCAACCAAACGAACCCTTAGTAATATAGGACTAAGCAATTCTCCATACACAGAGGTCCGATTACATAGATATCTCAACTCTCCCTCAAGCCGAAGCATGGAATATTTAGCTTGGAGAATACAACACTCATCAGGCATAAGCCGGACATATATATTAAGTACAACTCTTAAACTATCAATGATCTTCTCGCACTTGTGACTTGGGGAATATACAATTGTTGTTGCCGGTCTCTCGAATGCTCCAGATATAATAGATTGAAATGGGTCTTATCCAATGAGGACCTTTGTTAGTGCTGCATCATATGATAATCGGAACAAAGGGCTTTTATCTTGAAGCCGCTATAACTTGTCTCTTTTAATGAGAGCCTCAGACTTAGCTCTCTCCCACACCAGCTCAAAGAATGGCATCTCTACTCTTAATCCTTAGGGATCTCTTTGTATTGAGCCTTTATCATGGATCTCTAAAGTACGTGGTCGACATTAAGACTATGAATCTAAATTACGAGTATTGGGGCCTTTTCAACAAGTGACCGCATATATACACCTAATACAAAACAAGGAGATTTTTTAGACACCTCTTATCTCAGATACTCATGTGGGAGATACAAAAAAGTCAATAAAAATATTACCCTTCTTCTTATCAACAATTTTCATCAACCAGCATCATTTTTTATTTTTTGCTAGCATCGCCCCCTCCCTCGCTGTTTTTTCCGATTCTTCTCTTCTCAACATCTTTTTCCCTTTTTTCACAACTACTTCACCAATTTTTCCCTTTTCACATGCCTATTCACATGCCTCATGCATATACCTCATTTTTTTAATATAAGCCACCACTAGCCATGTTATTGAGCCTAAAACACATAAAATTAAAAAGAATAGAAACAAGTTTTAAAGCATATTAGAAATGGGCCTTAAAGCCCATTGGAATCAAATGTGTACATCCATTCTCAGCTTTGCTTCAATAGAATTAGGGTTCCGTTTGAGCCCATCCTATCATGTATATCTCACGAATATCGTTGTTGTTTTTGCATCTTGGCATCTCCAATGCCACATCAGGATGGGAGCTTGATGCTCATGCGCAACCTTCTCACGTGCTCTTGTTCTCTCCTCGGGTGTCATCGATTCATCTCCTTCACACAACGCTTCTCTTGCTTCGAGCGCCTGTATCAACACCATGTCGCTTGTTAACATATCACCGAGCAAACTTTAGAGTTTCCAATAGGGACTACAACCCATCTTCATAGGGTCTCACCATTATCATTGCCTTTTGATCTCCATTACCCAACTTTGGGAGCCTTGGTTACATCATCTCCTCCACCATTGGGCACACTAGCACCTCAAGCATGGCACTTCTCCACTAACTGCTACTGCCGCTTGTAGCACCTTCGAAGTGCTTTACACACTGTATGACTTTAATAACCTCTGCCGTTGATCGGCTGCATGAGAGGGTTTCTCCATCGGGAAGAAATCACCACCAAAACTACCTTTCGATCACCGCCAAGATTACCGTTTGAGCCTTGCACTATCACATGCTTCCTTGTGATGTTGTTGATACTTCTCTATCTCTGAAAAGTTGATTTGGTTCGTTACGCTATCACTGGGTATCATCTACTTGGCTTGGGATGGGGGAATATGGTGGTTGGGGTCGCTGGTTGTAAGGTCGAAGTTGCGACAAGACTTGATCTTTAACTAGAAAAAACACGCAGATCTTAGGGACAAACTTAAAGAACAATGCATAGCTAGTAGGGTTATGAATAACCTTTAATCTCTCTATTATCTGGATACTACATTTTTCTTCAAGAAAGATCGAGAGTTAAAGCACAAAAGATCGTAACATGAATTCGATAACAAATAATATTGAAAATCCACAAAAAATGGAGATCGGCAAACACACTCAAAGAAGGACTTGCTTTGATATCATTTGAAATATGAAATAAGAAACATCGGAATCAAACAACAAAGCAAACATGATTTTACATAGAACCATGCTCTGGAGGGAGTGGGATGAAATCACATGAGAAAGCCACTAAGGGCTGTATGTTCTATTTTGTTTATCTCAATGAATACATGCGTGGCTCTCTTTATAGTCCTAGACTCCTAACTCAATCAAGTCCGAACATTTAGCAATGTGGGACTAAACGTTTCTTCACACATGGGGGCCCAATTACACAAATATCTTTATAATAATCATGTTGCACAAATATTACACTTACTAGGGAGAGTGTCACATCGATCATTTGCTGTTGTTACTCTTCTGAATTAGAGTAATGATTTCCTAAGGTATTTAATCTGCATAAAAGCATCAGCAAAATAACATATAGAAATTTATAATACAGGTAGTACCCTATACCCATCACTATCACTGATTAAACGATATATTATACCTCATTTTTGTAAATTGTCTGGGATCCTTCTCAATCCTCCCTCCCGCTTCTTGTTTCGTAGACATGAGGTTAGACATTTACTTGGTTTGTGCTTGTATATATTGGATTCGTGTAATATGGTATGGAAGTTGTTAATCATGATTCATGAATTCTTATCTATATGTATGTACTTGACAATTTGATACGTATATATAAATAAAAGTAATTAGTAATATCTAGTGAACATCATACATGTCACCAACCCTTATGATGTGGATGTATCACCGTGTTGGTCCATCACGTTCTTTACTGATTGTCATCCTCATCATGGCATCATGAAGAGCACCCATTGTCAGCTTGTTATCCTCATCTACAATATCTAAACAGCCACAACATGATCCATTATCCTCATTTCTTTGACACAACTATCCTAAAAGGTTATTTGCCTAACCAAATCCTCCATCTTCTTGTCAATAGCCATTTGGCTTTCCTAACTATTTTGTGTACTTAACTGTCCCAAACAAGATCTTCAAGCCCAACTTATCTATTATGTATTGCAAGAGAATGGAGTTTGTCACAAACCTAGTGATGCTTGGTATGATCAAATCACTACCATAGTTTCCCTCATCAGTGATAATATATGGGAGCAGTTAGCAGTCAACTCACACACTTGTTTCAAGATATATAAGTTGCTTATTATTTTTTCTAAAATCTTTCAAGATTAGATCAATGCGGCGGGCAAAATAAGATGTCCAAAAGATTTTATAAGCACAATCTTCCGTCAATGTTTTCTCATCTTTCTTGAAGTTGCTACATTATCGTCAAATGACGATTTGCACCACATTCTTCACTCCAACTTCTTTATCCACTTCTTTCATCAACTTTGTAATTTATCAGTAATCCTTTACATGATCAGCGACATCGACTAATTAAGAAGATTGTTTTTTGATTGCAATAAACTATAAAGGTAATAATTTGCCTCATTATTCTTTTTCATTGCAGTACACTAAGAAGTTATGATTTGCTTCATACTGTAGCTAGTCCAACCATCTACCATGAATCCATGATGGTTACGTCGTAAATTGATCTTGTCTTCCTTAAGCTATCGATGTAGGAGCTAATTCATGATTTCATATGGAGAAGGATCTTTCACTCATATAGTAGCTTGCACTATCTCACAATGACAAGTTGAAGGAATGACCCTCTTGCCACATTAACGGAAATTCCTTTTATGAAGAAAAGCTTTGAAAATGCTCTCATAATATGTTCCTTGGCATTTGCAAGCACTCCCTTCATGACTTTCTGCCTTGCATCTTACAGTGGAACTTAGCAGTCCCTCAACGGACTACTTTTCTTCATTGTCAATTTGTTTTGTGTTGCCTTTGTCTTCTTTTTGGTTGGCTTCCGCCCAGCATCAACCCTCCTAGCCACAGTCTCAAATCTGAGACTAGCAGCATGGCCATATCTGTATGCGAATAATTCATGCCTTCTATACTAGAGTTGCCAAAATCTTTGATTGCGTATGTTATGTCCTCTTCTCAGTTGCAATCTCATTATCAAGAGGGTATAAAAATTATTGTCAGATGATTAGTCAATGGCTATGTATCCCTTTCGATTCTCCCTGAAAGAAGCATCTCTTGAAGATTTATCCTTATCCTTTAGTTTCCTGCCTATTAAATAAGTTCTCATCTGATCTCTTATATCTTTGTCCAAGATCATGGCAACAAGTATAGAAGGACAAAGAGAGAAGAAAATCGAATGAAGGAAGCAAAGGAAGACGTAGTGAGAAGCAAAGAAATAACTAAATAAGAGAGAAGCAAGGAGTGAAGAATAGGAGTGAGAAAGAAGGAAATGATCCACCTTCGAGCAAGAAGGAAACAAAGAACTAATGTAACCAAGGCTTTTGAATGCTTATATATATGCAAATGAAAATAGTGTTAGCATTGCCCCTTGCCGACCCTATATCACGATATATTGTATTTTGTTTTGCAAATATGTCCCCTCATTCGACGATATCCAACAACGTGCCTTTATTTGTTGTCATGCTGCTCGACATTGACATCATCTTAGAGTTTCGACACTACATGCATATCTAACTGCATGACATCATCAACACGACATGATACATTCGCATGCCTCCAACATCACCAATATGTCGCAACACCTTAATCTATGCCCTAGATTCCTAGATTAACAGAATGTGATGATTGAGCTTTTCATCAAGGACAACTAGAAGTGTTTCAATATTTCAGGTGGAAGAAGGAATATGTCTAGACACGAATGAGAGGGTGAGTGAGATCCTCCAAGTATTCTTGCATTTGGTAGCATCGGTCCAATTGCAACTCTCCCAATAACGCTCATAATTGTGGAAAGCACAATGCAGAAAGCGATAATCATATCAAGAGCAATAAACATAAGGAACATGGAGATTTAACGTGGAACCCTACTCCATGAGGAGTGAGATGAAACCATGGGAGAATGCCTCAAATGACAGTCATTCTCTCAACAAGTACATGGGTGTGGGGATCTTTATATAGCCTTGTCGACTCTCCAAAGTCCACCATTAGTCGATGTGGGACTATCTCTATGTCATTCTCCAACCTTCTCCTCAAGGTTGGAGCATGCAATGCTCAACTTGGACAAACAGAAAAAGACTTAAACTCACTCAATGAATACATGACACTACGGATCATAACGAGTCAACGCATATTCTGTCGGTTGTTGCTGAGGACAGTTCTTTAGCATGCCATGCTGGTGAGGATGAACTGGAGGTCTGGCCTTTTTAATGAGTCTCTTCTGTTGTCGAAAAAACCCGTGGGGTCGGCTCGTCACCTGCCAGGGGATCTGTAGTCGAATACCTTTTTCTTCATGCTGTGGGAATATCCATACGAAGATCTCTGAATGCGGGCCTCTCTCTTGGAACCTCGAAGTGTGTTCTCTCTTTTGGGAACCTCGAAAGGGTCTCGTACTGGAGTTCACAATCATTGGAGTCTGCTTTAAGTTTGTCTCAGAGCAGAATCTCTGAAAATCAATGGACGAGCATCTCATGTACTCTCACACTCCCCCTTTCTCCCATGCTTGTCGGAAGTTGGAGGGTACTCGACCAAGCTAGGAAAACAAGTGAAGGGGAAAAACTTCATCAAATTTTCTTTTTTTTTGCTCAAATTACTTTTTTGCGCTTCCCTTTTTTTCTACATATCATGTTTTTTCTTTTCTTTTCTTGTAGCTGTCTTTTCTTTTTTCGGCTGTTTTCTCTTCCTTTTTTTCAAGCTGTTCTCTCTTTCACTTTTTTTCGGCTTTCAGACTTTTTTAATATATAGCAACATCACCCTTTCCTTTTTTTGAAACCAAATATAATAGCCCAAATGAGGGTCCATTATCACCCCTCTCCCTTTTTGGTATAATAACAAGCCCCACTTAGGCCCAAAATTCATGCTCCCTCTTTAAAATGAAATTATAGCCCATACAAAAAAAAAGTTATTAAAGCCCAATTGAGGGGCTTCCTCCTCCCCCACCGAAACCTGGGGTTCTTCATGGGGGAACCCATCAATGCCGCCTGAAGCAGGGCACTCGTGCGTGCTGGAGCGGATGGACGCCATGGGGGATGAGATCACCTGGTGTAGAGGGTAGCAAAGATGGTAGTGCTGCCATGTGGCAACATGTGGGTGCGCTGCCGTGGAGGGGGATTGTGGAGGCATGATCTGAAGGAGGAACGATCTGGATAGTTGCGATCAGTCGCACGCCTGCATGTGGATGCACAAGAGGAGCTACTGCTAGGGTGTGGCACGAGGAGAGATCTGACTGTACGAGAGGTGGGGCGACATGTGTGTTGCGCTATGCTGTCGGTATTGTACCGCATGCTATTCAACATAGTCATCGAGAATCACGGAGGAACCATGCTGGTACTGTAGATTCCCATTAGCGGAGAAGGGGGTGCAACCCATGGTGCCGTAGCCTAATTCTTCCTCTGAATGTTGCTGAAGGGTACGATCTGGAGTGGGCAAGACACGTGTGGGATCCCTTTTGTTTCAAGAACAAGGGCCCTCCTACGAGGGCCATTGTTGCCATTCTCTCCTACGGTGCATGTGACATGACTTGGAAATGGAGGCGTGGAGATGTATACGCAGATTGTACCTTGTGCCTGGGATTTAAGGCTGCGTAGGAACCCAACAAGAGTGTGATATACGAAGGAACCATAATCACCATACAACTTGAAAAATCGGATCAGATCTTTGAATATCAACGAATGCGATCATAATCTTTGATTCAAAAGAACATGGATAAAAATCACTATTGGAAATAAAATTGAATCTCCCAAAAAACCGTCTTGCTCTGATACCATATATGAAAACACTATGCAAAAGCGATAACAAATCAAGAGCAATAAACATAAGGAACATTGAGATTTAACGTCGAACCCTACTCTGGAGGAACATGATGAAACTACAGGAGAACGACTCAAAGGGCGAATTCTTTTTTTTTTTCATTCTATCAACGAGTACAAGAGTGTGTGGCATTTTATATAGCCCCACTGACTTTCCAAAGTCCCACCATTAATAGATGTGGTAGGACTATCTCTAAGTCATTCTCCAACAATAACTTAAGCAAAGCAATGGTCCTAACCCATAGTACTTTTGGGCCAATCTTCTGGCAAGAAAGTTATATTGAAGTCCTTGCCTGTTAATCATGGTAAATGTAGAAACTTCAATTTCGAATCCCCTCAGTTTTAAATGTAACTTCCCTCATGTAGAAACCATCATTAAACTGTAGACTGTTGTAGCCACAAAGCAAACTCGTCTGACCTCCTCGTGAACAACACAATCAAGGATGCGGTTCCTCAGGTTCAAATTGGTCTCACGACCAACTGAGAAAGATCACCTCAGATCTCCTTACCAAATTGGTGGAGGATGATAGAGATTTGACTTTCCCCGAATTGAAGGAGAGGTCAGATCACCATAAGACTATCTTGACAGATGATAGAAAACATGCAACAAAATGGAAACATAGATTCATGCAAAAGTAGGGCAAGGAGGGGGATGCAAATATAAAATTCATCCATGCATTACCACTGGTAGGTGCAAACGTAATTTAATTCATGCGGTGGTAGTAGGGGACTCCTGTGTGGAGGGAGAGCGAGAGACATGGAGAGCTTTGATAAGATATTTTCACAGAATTTCCAGAAGAGGAACATAGACAGTGGAGGAGGGTATGTACATGTGCATCTATCCTTTTTATCGAGCAATGCGACTGATTGACAAGGCTATTTGATCGGGACAAGGTGAAAGTAACGGTGATGGAGCTGAATGCAAATGGTGCCCCATGCCTTACAATTTCCTTGTTTTTTCTACCATGAGTTTTTGGGCGTAGTTGGTGGTGACGTGATGGCACTCTTGGAGGAGCTTATACATGGTAATGCTAGGTTTGACATGCTCAATAAAGCGCTCATTTTCCTTTTGCCAAAGGAGATATTTGGGTGAGTAGAGGACTTTCGCCCCATTGCATTTTTGAATACCATGTACTTGTGATTGCCGGTCTTAGCTAATTGATTGAGTGAGGTTTTAGATAATCTTGTCTCTCCTAGTCGATCAATCTTCATCCTTGGGAGACAGATTCGGAATAGTTTGGCTATGGCTTCAGATTGTTGTGGATTGGAGAAAATGGCGGTTGCATTGATGTAGAAGTCGGTATTCGATATCCAGTTCAGTCGAATGGGTTCAAAAATTATTCGGTTATGTATTTTTTAATTATTTTAAATACAAAAATGTGTCTAATATATATTCTTTTATATTTTTACGTAGATGGTAATCAATCAATAATAGTCCAAAATAAAAAAATCAATTAATAAGTTACATATATGGAGCTTTAAAGTTTATGATAGTGAGATAAATGTGAAGCTTTACAACATCAACAATAAAGCCTTTTCCCACAATTAAGTAAGGTTAGTTAAAATGGGTAGCTTTAAAAATAAAAAATAAAAAAATCAACAGTCTATTGCAATAGTCGATCGAATATTCGTCGAATACCAAATATTGGGGAATAATCGGGTTGGATCGAATAATGACCTAATAGCAATATCCTATTTGGTCACCCTCTTGAATAAGAATATCCGATTAAATATTCGGTCCTTTTGGTCGAATATCGCAACAGTGGGCGGTTGAGTGACATACTTTGGAATGTAGACTTGTCTAAAGTTTATAACAACGTGGGTCAACACTTCACATGGTCGGTTTTGGCCAGATGAGTGCTCATCGACATTTGGATCTCATGGAAGAGATACGAACCACTGTATCCTATTTTGTTCTTGTGAATGATTGACCGGAAGGTAGTTTATTTCGACCATAGAGGGGTGTTCGTTAGGGGTGCCCCTTGGCACCTCTACTATTATCCTAGCTGTGGATAAGTTTCCATGCATGGTTGAACAAGTAGGCGAGCGATGAAATTTCAATATGTAACTCTGTAAGGGGCATTTTCATTCCTGTGTTACAATATGTGGATGGTGGGGGTATGCAAGAGGCAAGGGGAATGGCTTCATTATGGACATTTTTAGAGAACTTTTAGGTTTGAGGATCAATAGAGACAACTCATGTTTGGTGATTAATAGGGCAAATCAAACGCGGTTTAGTTTGGCTTGTCTTTAACCGCGACAAAAGCTTGCGTGGAGTTGGGTAGTGCTTGTGGCTCACTACTAATTCGTTATTTTGGTCTACCTCTATGTAGTGGTCATCTTCTTTTATCAGACTGATTACCTGTTGTGGAGAAGTTGGAGCAAAAGCTTGCGGGATGGAAGGGATCGATGTTATCATGTAGTGGGCATCTTGTTCTGGTAAAGGTCGTGCTTGATGTTATTCATGTTTCTTTATGTCATCAAGACTGCTACTAGTAGGGTACCTCATTGCATGGAGATGATTATGAGATAGTTTCTTTTGGGACACGTTAAACCAGAATGGTTCCAGTATACATCTCGTTGATTTGTATACGGTTATGCTCGCTAAAGATGAGGGTGGGCTTGGTGTGCATTGATTGGAAATGATGAATCGAGCCTTTCTATTGAAGTGGGTTGTAAGGATTTGGGGTGACAATGAGGATCTATGATGACAGTGAGGATCTATGTTGCAGATTAATCCATGGAATCTTTGTAATACACACTCAAAGCTCTGTTCCATTCATCCTCAGCATTTCACATTTCCAAATAAAAGTTACAGGGTAGGCGCCTTCTGCAATTTGGATGGGAATTTATGCGATCCTTTCTGAATTGCCTCGTTTATTTTGCCTGGTTTAAGAAGATGGTTGCTCTCGATTACCTACTTGGGCTTGCCCTTAGTAGTGGGCCGTCTGCGTGTGGTTGATTGGAACGTGATACTTGAGAGATTGGAAGGTAAACTGGCAGGATGGGAGATGGGACTAATTTCTAAGGTCGAGAAGCTGGTTCTGCTCGAACATGTCCTCTCTGCTGCACACATATTTTTCTGTTCCACTAGAAAGATACCGATGGGAGTATGTACATGGCTAGAACATTTGATGAGGCGATTTCTTTGGTCAGATGGCAAGCAAGAACGAGAGGGAATGCATCTTACAGATTGGGAGGTGGTGTTACACAGAAAGAAGGAATGCGTCCTTGGGGTCCTGAAGTTAGAATACATGAATAAGGCCCTATTTTCCAAGTGTGTGCTTAGACTATGGGGGGAGAAGAATGATCTGGTCTACAGACTGTTGAAGAAGATATATGGAATTGCTGGTGACTTGCAGCTCACACCTATTAGACACCTTTCTTCGCTCTGGATCGGTATAAAGGAGATCCTCCCCAAAATGATAGAGGCATTATGTCCAGTGGTTGCTAATGGTGAGACACTTAGATTATGGCTGGATAACTGGACATGTCTAGGGACCTTGAAGGAGCATTACCCCCGTCTCTTCCCTCTCTCGTGGAACCAAGCTGCTACTGTTGATGAGATCTGGTCAGCAGGAACATGGAGTCCCTCTTTTGCTACTGCTTTTTCAGAACAAAGGTTTCAGGAGTACATTGCTTTGCTTGGGGAATTAGCGGACTTGGGGGGCCCCACAGGCAAGGTTTGAAAAAACGAAAGGCGAAATGAGGCGGTCTCCTTGGAATCGAGGCGAGGCGTAGCCTCGAGGCGGTCGAGGCGTAAGCCTCAGTTTATATAGAAAAATATGTATAAAACTATAATTATATATATCTCTATGTAATTATATGTTCTCTTCCCAATATATAATAATTTACACTACAAGATATGATAAAATAATAAAGATAAGAACCTCAAAATAGAAGATAGAACAACATCATATACATTCCTACACATTTTCATCCAATCAAAGAGGAATTCATTGACTATAGATATTGTGAAAGAATTAAACAATACATATTTGTCTATGAAATATTGTTGTAATTAAAAGTATGACTAAATATACATCGAAGAAATTTATGTTATGTGTCTAACATATAATATATGATCGCACGAGAAACCATGAATCATATCCATTTCGAGCAAATCTTTGAAATATTGTTGTAATTAAAAGTTCGATTAAATATATGTCGAAGAAATTTATGTTGTGTCTAATATATAATATAAGGTAACATGAGAAACCATGAATCTTATCCATTTTGTTTTGCTTGATATATTGCAAATCTTGTTAAGTTACAAGTATTGTTTAATTTAATATTTATGAATTCATTCATTAAGAGTGAAATAGTAAGAGTTTGCCAAAATAGTTGGATACATTAATTGTAAATGTGAAGTTATCGGCATGAAATAAACATCATATTTAGGCATTCATCTTATATAATCATTATCCTAAATAAACAGATATTGATAAGCTTCTCAAACTACTAAGGAAACCATTGAAATAGTAAAAAAAATACTTCAAAAAAAGCAGAAACGCCTCACGAAACGCCTCGACCGCCTCGACCACTCGAGGCGCACGCCTCACAGGACTGGTCTGAGGCGTAAGCCTCGAGGCTAAAAGGGACCGCCTCGCCTCGAGGCGTACGCCTCGACCGCCTCGAGGCTAGCCTTTTCGAACCATGCCCACAGGTGGTTGGGACCATTTTATTTCGAATAATGGATGTACTCGGTAAAAAGAGTGTACCTTTCTTTACGTCGAATCACAGTATGGTTTTGGAGGATCAGCCACGTGATTTCATGATCACTTGGAACTGCAATATCCAACAGAATATTAAAATTTTCCTTTGGCTAACAAGACGTGGTCGCCTACTCACAAAGAAGTGACGGAATAACATTCTTCACACAGGCGACCTCACTTGTGGAAGATGCAATGAAGAAGATGAGGACTTGGAGCATCTTTTCTTCAAATGCAAGACCTCATCTCTTGTTAAGAGTGCAGGGATACAATGGCTCAAGACTTATGATAGTACCTCTTTTTGGAGCTCTATTTGATCAATATGCGGCAACTCACAAGATGACACCTCTCCAGCCTTTATTCTTCTCTTGGCAATCTGGTGCGCTAGGAATGATGATATCTTCTGGGGCCAACGGGTTTATGCTGACAATGTAATTGGTCATTTCAAGGGCCTTATGTCAGCCCAGTGTCAGTCTATTTGTATGACTGTATAAACTTATTTTTTTCTTATTAATGAATTCTTTGCGGTGAGTCCCACCTCGGGCTCTCACCCCTTCTCCTTAAAAAAAAAAGAAGATGGTTGCTCCTTTTAAATGGACAACGGGACTGATAGTGGGACGCCGACAACATGGTTTCCATGCCTTTTCGGAATTGCAGCAGGGAGAAATACTCATGTTGTTGATATCTGGGCGGAGGGTATATGGCTGCCCACCTTTATTACGGATTCTTCCCAGCAATGCTTCGGGATTTTATTGGAGTTATGGAAGCAATCAACCCTTTCAAAGGCCCAAAGGAGGGGAGGGATCACTGTGTAGAGATAGTGATTTCTCATTGAAAAGAGCGTACATGACACAGGTTAGACGGTCTGATTCATTTCCAGAAGAGTTAATTAGAGATTGCAAATTTATTTGGGACATGAAAATCCCATCTCGTATCCAAGTTTTCTTGTGGCTAATTAGGCATGGTAGAGTACTCGCCAAGTATAATCGGTCAATAGTCTATTCTGGTAGCAACTGCTCCTGCATGATTTGTCATTGGAGAGATGGAGTCAATTGATCATCTTTTCTTTATATGTGAGAAGGCAAAAGAAACGGCTGGTGACGGGCTTGGATTGGCTGGATGTTAGCAATTAGATCGATTTTTGGGAGTCGATCTTTAACTGTCATTTTGTTCCCAACATTGACAAGTTCTTGCCTATGGCCTTGATCTGGAAGCTTGTGTCGGCACGTAATGGTGTTATTTTCTATGCTGAATGTTTTTATGTTGAAAATGCTTCTCATCATGCTAAGATTCTCCTCGAGTCCTGGCTTTTGTAATGCCTATTTTTATTAATTAATTATTTTGGGGTGGACACCTAAGCATGTTTCCTCTTCTTTTGACTTAAAAAAACAATCGGCCATGTAGGACATGGCTATTTATGGACGGATAGATACATGTAAATTTCAACTATTGTTCACATTTTTGATATTAAGAAAAGGCCTTGGAGATGTTAATGACGATAGTAAGGAAGTAATACTTTGATAAATTCACATACGACGTTAATTTTTTGAAAGAAAAAAATAAATGATGTATGTCAAATGGTGATTTTTCTGGTTGGTTCTTGCACATTCTTCCCTTCCATTGTGAATAGTAGAATAGAAGATAAGTTCGCATTGAAAAAAGTAATCCCAATATTAGAATCTAGAGAAACTGACTGTGTAGGAGCCTTGATAATTCATGGATCTCAATTGGCACAAAAATGTTCTTAAAACACACTCCACGTTAATCATCAATTCTATCTGAATATCTGTTCATGTATTAAAGCAGTTAAACCATCCTAAAGCTGTGGGCCAATTCAAGCATAGTTTTTGGTTAAAGATCGTTATAATAATTTTTAAAACAGCATGATCCTAAGCCCTCTCAATTGCTTACAGAATTCTTTCTTATTTCATGGGGATCTACTTATACTACATTCAACAAAACACATCAGATGCTCATGATTAGCTCAAATACACCCACATTTCGCAAGATACATCGATTCCATCTATACATTAGTTTATATATTAAAATACTATGTGCCTTCCCTAAGATCATTCCCAACATTTATATGCAGTAACATTTGTGCATGCATAGAACACGAAAGACAAGCTACTGGAGTACAAAATTCCCTACAATTGACAGCATTAAACATTTTTTTTGAAAGAAAACAACATTAAACATTACCCAAAATAAAAAGAAAAATTACACAATTAACTTCAGGTAAACTTATTAGACTATTCTAAAGGAAGATTTATGCTTCTAAAGTTTGGAATAGTGTGAATCATCACCAATTTCTCCAAGTTGTTCATGTTGTCCTTCCGAGTCTTCAAGATCTCCTTTTAACAGAATTCTCTCTGTACTTTTACCTTTTAGTTTACTGAGACCTCATCCAGAAATTCTTGAGCAGTACTGCTGAATGCCTAAGCGAGGTAAATGAAAATCCGTGAACTAATATTTTCAAAAAAGGTGATACCTTTAAGTTGAAAGAAAAAGAACTATTTCTAAAACAACAAATATATCAGAAGAATACTTTACCTCATGAGATTCAGAGATTCCATATCGATGTGAATCAGCAATTAATTTTGATGTCAAACTTCACTGCTTAACCAGAGAACTAAACGTGTTACCCAATCTGAATGAGCACTCCAATGGAAAAAGTCTCAATAGATGAAGCATTAAGTTTCCAGTAAAAACCAGCACCTCTACATGTGTCCTCATCCAATTTGGAAATACCGATTCTTCGGGGTCCACACATTGGACTTCGCCCCGCTCGACGGGGATATAGGGATTAGAAGCCAGAAAGGGTCATCATCTTCCATGTGGAGGTCGTGCCTTTGGGGTTGTCATGATTCAGACAAGCTCCATCGATGCTGCGTAGAGCTGCACCATGTGCGATGATGGAGGAAAAAGTTTGATGACCAGAGAAAGATGAGCAGTGGTTGAGGGGGGAAGGGCAAAAGTGTCGAGAAAGGTGCAAGTGTACTGATTACGGATAGGGAATGGACACTTATTGCAGATTTGATCATTCCAAGCAAAGATCTGATGGCTGGGAAGCAAAGCAGCAGCAATGTTGTCTGCTCACGTTTTCTTTTTACAAAAAAGTATTAGAACAATTTTACGCAGTATTTTTTTGGTTTGTTACCTGCTCTTTTAATATTTCATAGGAGATTGAGCTTGAAGCTCATGCTGTAAAAGGTGTTGGAAAAGTTCATGCAAAGTGGTCCCCTGTGTCAACGGCTTGGTACCGGATGCTTCCTGAGGTAAAAATATGATTTGGTTCTATTACAATAATGCATGGTTTATTGCTGAAATTTCTATCGAACTTGCTTTTTGTTACATTCTTGGATAGGTTGAGTTATTGGTAAAAGTGGAGAATGAAATGGCCGAAGAGCTCAAGAAAAAGTGTCCTGCTAATGTGTTTGACATTGAAGACATCGGGAAAGGTTCTTTGTCAAACTTCTATAATAAATATATTTGAGATTGCCATTTTTTACCGTCAATATCATTCTCTTCGTGTGCAAAAAATGTTGAGATGTTTTATTTTTTCCTGTTTCTTTTATATATTTCTTTTCTTTTTGTCTCTATCATGTAATATACCCAACATGGTTGTCCACATATAAGAGAATCCTAAGGCCTCAATATCAATTCATTATTCTCATTCCATGGTATCAGAGCGACGGTCGTACGTTCCGTTACCTTAGCCCCTGTCCCCACTCGTCGGCCGCCTCTTCTTCTTGCAGTACCATCGATGATCGTCACCTTTTTCTGCCACTGCCAATCAACGCCCGGAGGGGCTTCCACCGCCCAAAGGGTGGCCTAGGACCTCCGCGCGGTGGCCTAAGAACTGCCCAGTGGTCACCGGCAATGACCTCTAGGACTGCCCAACAGTCGTCGGCAATAGCCTTAGGACCGCATGAACCGCTTAGCGGTGCTGCCCAAGCCATCGTGGAAGTCTAGGCTACCTTGGAGGGGCCTCTCTAGAAGTCTTAACATCATCGACTCATCACTGACTCTTCCCGTTTGCCGCGTCGCTTCACGAGTTCTCGGAATAGTCTGATTTTGCCCTAAAACAGTCTGATTTTGGGTATTTTTGGGTGAAATCAGACCTCAAGGCTACTCTACGAGCCCAAGAAAGACACCAAGATTGATGAGAATGGTTGTATGAGTCTACACACAATCGATTCCCTACATGTCCTTGTAGACACATTTGTTTCAGTCTACAACCCTAGTCTTTGTCTACAATCGGCATTATATCATAAAACAAGATGATATTCCATCCTCGGGTATCTTCAAATGTCCGTCGCCCATCGTCAATATGGATATGACCAACTAGGAGTTGTGGGTCATGCTGTTCATGAGCCTTATATAGTACAACAGAAAGAATACATTCTAAGATAGGATGAGTCGACATATAAGATAAGGCTGGGCCTAATGCCTCGTGGGAGGAAGATGACGCGTACACGCGTGTGTGGTTATCCGGTACCATGGTTATGGAGATAGCCAATGACACCATGCATCAACCCACAACCAAGGCGATGTGGGATATCCTTGCAGCCACATACTCTCATGAAAGGAATGAGATGAAGATTCTACTGCTCTAGCATGATATCTTCGGGTCAAGCAGAATTACCGTACTCCTCATGCCCTATACATATCTCTCGGGGGTATGTTTGAAAACTTCACAGCTTTTGCATCTCATAGCGACACTGGAGGAGAAGACGTACAGGAACGCCACCATGGTGGTGTATTTTTGGTGGCACTTGATCCTAAGTATGATGTCGCTTGATCCCATTTACTTGAGGATGCTACAATACTTCCCATGAAGGAAACATACCACATACTTAGTAGGAATCTAGGATTACGGTTCCTTCATCAGCCTTCTCTCAGAGCTCATCGGCGATGACTGTATCTCGTGGTAGAGGAGGATCTTCACAGTTCAAAGGATGATGTCCACGTGGCAGAGGAACGAGTCATTCACGATTCTCGTCTTCATGCACTTACTGTAATCGCTCAGGTCGCTCCAAGGATACATGCTATTCCAAGCATGGATTTCCAACATTTGCCCATGATACTGAGCATGTTGAGATGTCTGCGTCTCCTACAACGGTGTCTGATAGGAGATTCGATGAGTTAGTCTCTCGTCTAAGGGAGATCATGCCTCCCACTTTTGGATCTTCTAGTGCTCCATATGGCTCATCCGACTTAGCTACCTCGGCTTCTGGCAGTACTTTGGGTATAGTCTATGCCCTTACCAAGGTTGCAAAAGTCGGTAGTCAGTACTCGATCGGTCGAGTCACTGACTAAGGATTAATCGACAGTTGGATGATTAATCGATTTAGTCAATCTTTAGTCAGTTTTTATTTTTTTAATTATATTATATATATAAATTAGGGTAAATTACAATTTGGGTCCCCATCTATGGGTCAAATCCTAGAATGGGTCCCCATCTTTAAATTGTAACGATTCGGGTCCCCAGGCTGTTTAGGAAACAGAAATTTTGGGGGCTCATGACGAAAATTCCCTTATCGGGTAGGAGAAAAGAAGGGAACTAGGGTTGGGTTCCAACTTTTAAACAAGGGCATATTCGTCATTAGCCTCAAAAAGTTCATTACGTGAATGGCTTGGGGACTCGAATCGTTACAATTTAAATATGGGGATCCAATCTGGGATCTGACCCATAGATGGGGACCCAAATTGTAATTTACCCTATAAATTATTTTTTATGCATATATTCTTATGTATTTACATTGATTTGTACATTTTCTGTTGAGATATTAGCTATTTTTCGTACCGTTTATGTACTTTTATTTCTTATGTATTCTTTATGTAGTTTGCCCAACAGGTTAGTCTCCTATATAAGAGAACCCTAGGGCCTCATTATCTGATATCATTCTTTCATCTTCACATGGTATTAGAGTGACGATCCTGCACCGGAGTTCTCGTACCCATCGAAACCCTAACTCTTCCTCCAGCCTCTTATTCTCGCGCCGCCTTTGCCACTTCGACAGCCCACCGCAGTCGCTGCCAGGACCTTGCGTTGCTCAGGGCCCTCACCCGCCCTCCGCATCGCTGCCTAGGGTTTCTGTAAGCTCCCATCGCCGCTGTCTGGGCCTCCTCCAGGCTGCTGCGACCCATCGTGGTGCCGCCAAGCCCTTGCGCAACGTGCTCTAGGTGCCGCCAGCCACTTCGTGGGTGACCTAGGGCACCGCCAGCCCCTCCTCCGGCTTCACTTGACGCCTCAAGGCCCCTCCAGTGGCCTAACCTACTGCTGAAGGCCACCTCAAGGCCCCTTGCGCTGCCCAACAGTTTGATTTGACTCGAAAACACTCTGATTTTGATCGGAAAACATGATTTCAGACTTATAGATCACGTTTTCTAGCCTTAGCATGCACCATGGATTGATAAGGATGGTTGTATGACTATGATACACGTACAACCAATCCTCCGTATGATTGTGTAGACTCGCTCAAATCGGTCTACTTCTCCAGTCGAGTTCCCTTTTCGGCCATTCTTCCATCATGTCAGAGAACAAAGGTGTTATTTTTTCTTCGTCCGATGCCTTCAAGGGCCCGATTCCCATCATAAAGATGGGTGTGACCAACTATGAGTTATGATCCATGCAATTTCTTACCCATATGCAATGTAACAATAAGGAGCACATTTTGACGAAGTCGTAGTCGATAGATAAGCCGGGGACAATGCTTCATGGAAGCAAGACGTGTATATGCATATTTGGCTCTCCGGGACCCTCACCACGGAGATAGCCAACGACATTGTGAATCAGCCAACCACCAATGCGATGTGTGGGATATTTTGGCATCCACTTCAGTTTGACTTTTATAGGGTCAAACAGAATGGCGATCCTCTACACACGTTTTACTCCTAACTTCGTGGCATATTCGAGAAGCTTAATAGCTTTATGCCTATTACGACATCCACAAAACAACAAATGACATACATGAACTCTACGGTGGTTGGAGTCTTTTTGGCTGTGTTAGACTCGGAGTATAAAGCGACAGGGGCACAACTCCTTACTAGGGCAACCATACCTCCCGTGAAAGAGGCCTACAGTTGTTTCAACATGCTTCTTATTCGTCAGACTGCCACCCCACTATCTTCTTCAACGATGGCTGCTTCTCGCAGCAGAGAGGGTCTACCCAGTTCAGAGGACGTAGTCTCCGTGGCAGAGGCCGTGGCATAGTCAACAATATCGCGACATATCGACGATATATCAATGATATATCGGTGTCGACGAGATGTGGGTACCAATATACATATAAACGTCCTTTCCAGGATATCGACCGATATCTCGCTAGATATCGACGATATATCATCATATCGAGCCATATCGAATGATTTCTGTACAAAATTTCTTGGATATCGATTGATATCGTTTATGTTTCATCGATATCTATATTATATATCAACGATATTACCCTTGTAAGCTTGATTTTACTACTTATTTTGCTACTCCTAGTATTAAAACACATCATGAATTACATATTTTGTTTCGGGTAGGGGGCGTTGAGCAGCTGCTCCCCCTTGACCCCCCAGGTTCGCTGATCGGGCAGTGAGACCCCCGTCTGGTAGGATATGGTGCTATAAGGGGGTGCATATGACGGTTCTTTAATTGGTGCACTTCGCCCTCTTTGGCAGTAGAGATAAAAATAAGTCTAATGCTAATCTAGTTAGAATCACAGGTTCAGAATACATCTCAGCAGTCAGCTCAGCTGTCAGCTATCAGCATAACATCCATCGATTTGTGCGATATAATGTGCATTAATGTGCTAAATACAACTCATTCTTGCATCTAAATGTGTATTTGCATGTTATTTATTATTTTAGTAACTAGGATGATCGTAATTCGTGAAAAAAATACTTTTTATGCCATTTTCGACCAACCAGAACGATACGATATCGATATCGGTATTTCCTACCTTGCCCTCCACAGAACTCTTGGTTCTAAACCCCTCATTACTAGTACTAGGTAATCTCTTTTATAATATTACATTAATTTATATGTTTTCATTTATTTTTATAAATAGATAAATCTTTATACCAAACAAACATAATCTCATTAATCATTATGTACATTTTTTGAATCAAATGACTCATATCAATGCCATTCACTGCTTCCATGAACAAAACATGTGTTCTAAGTGTGCTTAACTTAACTACTTTGTTTCCAATTCCATTGTTTTTAATCACCAATCAACATTAACAACGATATGTTCGATATGACCGATATGAGCGATATAAGGGTCATAGAGGATCTATATGTGTCATCTAAGTGTATATTTGTAAGTTATTCAATGTTATAAGAACTTGGATCAAATCAATTTCCAATATCTATAAGTCAACAATCATCATTAATAATGATATGTTCGCTATTACCGATATGCGCGATATATAGGGTATAAATGATCGATATGTGTGATATAAGTATGTGTTTGTAGTTTATTAGTTGTTTTAATATCTTGGATGGTCTTAATTTTTGAAAAAAAAAACAAAATGGCTTTTTTGAGCCATTTCCGAAATTTCCACTGATATCGTCGATATATCTTGATATATCCTTTTCCGAGCGGATTGATACGTTATCGATATTTCCTGCCTTGGGCAGTGGATGCCAGCGTGGTCCTTGCGCCTACTGCCGTCGTCCATGGCACTCAAAAGACACATGCTATATGAAGCATGGATACCCCCACATCTACTTGTGTGGCAGAATAGATCGAGCCTTCAAAGACTCCAGCTTCTCAGACAAATCCATGTCTGGGTTACATTGTCTCTCGTGTGCGAGAGATCATGACTCCGATGGCCGGCACTATCACTAAAGGATCCACAGATATCGCAGTCGCAACCAAAGCCTTTTCGAGCTCCTCAGGAGTCGCCTACGCTTTTAGTGGTAGCAGCGATGCATATATGACAGAGTGGATCATGGAATCTAGCGCATCCCACCATCTGTGTGGAGACAGGGCCCAATTCAGGTCCTACATGACTATACCTCCTGACAGATGAATTGTTATTGCTAATGGGGTCCACTTACCCATTACCTGACATGGGGACTCTCTTGTGTTTCAGGACATACTCACGGGTAGGGTGATTGGATGTGGTCGTGAGCAGCAGGGGTTCTATAGACTGGTCCGACCTCTTCATGCTGGTGCCTCCACTATTTCTGCTGGACCAGTCTCACCGTATTTGTGCGTGGGACTCGTCGTATTAGGAACTGAACTTGTTCTGAAAAACTGCCTATATCCAGTATCAAAAAAAATGATTGATCACTCCATCGCGTAGTGCTCGTCGAGATATTTCCAACGCGTCTAAGAACCCAAAAATCCGAATTTGGGAGCCAGAGTTACGACTATTTTAACGAGACCGGGTTCGGGTCAAATTCAGATCCGAACTTGAATCCGAATCCGGGTTGAATACCCATCAAAACCAACCCTCCCCTAAATGTCCAAAACTCAAAGAGCAGCCCTTCCTCTTCCCTCCCTAAATGTCCAAAACTCAAAGAGCAGTCCTTCCTCTTCCCTCCCCCTCGTCGGGGCACCGTGTAAGGAATATGAATGCTGAAGACTTCCTCATTCTTTTGGAAGAATGGAAAAAAGCTTTGCAAGAAGTATCATTGCATTGATGATGTAGATGATTAGATAGAAGTTGCCCTCGACTGCTCGGATGAAAATTCTTCGAAAGAAACTGATGACTCTGATGAAGAGTCTGAGGTTGAGAGATTTCTTGATATATGCTATGGAGATCCTACAAGTTGTGGAACTGAAGGGTTGAAATTTAAGGTACCTTGGAAGGGATATGGTTCTGGTGAAGATACATGGGACTGATGGATAACTTTGGGAATGCCAGGAAAGACTTCTGGAGTTGTACGGAGAGGCCAAAAAAATGCACATTCTTCCTGCCATGTATGTTCTTACCTTTATTTGATCCTAATGTTTTTAAGTCAATGTCTATTCTTGTGTTTCTAAATCTCAAGCTGTTCCTGGTTCTATGAAATTGTAAGATTGCTAATAGAGTATTCAAACATGATATTCAACTTTAATGAAATTTAGTGCTTTGATTATGTAGATTGGGATTTTGGCTGACTTTTGCACATCCATAATGGATGCTATTGGTATTATCTTCCTCAGTCAGGCGGATGTCCAAATAAGACATACATCACTAAGAGTTATTGTGTTGTGTGTGAGCACTAAGAAATGACATCAAGGAGATGTCAGAGGCCGAGAGTTCGGATAAGCTGAAGTATGAACCGGAACCTGTATTTATAGTTGATGTATTGGAAGAAAATGGGGGTAAACCTTGTGCCACAATCTTCCGCATTTTAGTTTTAGTTATTGGTGTTGTTTAGTTCCAATACAAGGGCTTGAACAGAAACATCTGGTGAAATATTTTTGGATGAATGAGTAGACGGAGTTAGGTGCCGCAAGAGAATGAGCATGCACCCTTGGGTCCTCGGGTAGAAGCCTAGATGACCGAGATCTCAACCACTACCATATAGCTGTGACGGTAGGACATGTTGCTTGGCACACCGGGGTGTAAATCAGATGGTATTCGGTCTCAACACTTGCGTGCATTTAGTCCAGTGCTTGGAGAGCGTGTAAAATAGTCATGGTTAGTGGTCTAATGTTTCATTTGTTCACTTAGAGTTAACACTCATGTATTTACTGGTGTAGGCCACTTTGACTAGTACTGAGAGCGCTAAGAGAGGAGTTTCGGGAAATGTTGTTAATGAAGTTGAGATTAAAATATAAACCTTCTGTACATAAGGATGATTGGGTTAGTCGCGGTGATTCGGACTACGGTAAGAATGATCTTGGGAACAGATGCCCTAACTTGTGTCCTACGCCACAATAGACTCTTACATGTGGGTAGTGGACTTGGGCAGTTCATGATGATTCACGGGTTGAATTTGAATTGGGAATCAGAACTACATCGTGTTAAGTGAAGCTAGTGGATGTGTTGGGAATTTAGTTAGGATGCGTTGTACCCCATCGCATGCCTATGGAGGCACCCAACCCTAAGGCTTTTCTCTTGCCTTAAAGTCATAGTGTGAGGTCTCACTCGGACCAAGAACACATGCTATCCACGAAGTTCGGGTTACTCATATCCAATAAAAATGACTAGAGTTAAATTTTCTTGTGAGGACAATTTTACCCAGTTGTTTTTTGTACACTCCCGATTTCTGCAACCTTGAGCACCTCTCTTATAAATTTTATATCGTACTGGACAACTTTGCTCATAACGTACCTTTGTGTTGGATCTGCATGTTCTCAACAGAAGCTGCAACAGTGAGCGACTGTTGTTGGTTTGGAGCTATTTCTTTTTGCGCAGCTACACGATTTCCGTTTTGTGGTATAGTTACTTGTATCTTTTACAGTTCTTACTTGTAGCATTTTGGAAGACATGATATGTACCATGTATGTATGGACAATTTTTGAATGCATACATGTAATATATTTTTGTGGACATGGACTGTAATGAAATGTATGACGGACATGTTGCGAATGAATGATTTTTTTTTAATTCCAATCTTTTGCGCTACTTTCTCCTGCTTTATATTATAGTGTATTTCGTATGTGAATGGTATGTACGTGGAATTGATTTGTCGAGTACCTGGATCCTAGAGGGACAATCATCACAATTTGGTATCAAAGCAGTGGCACTCCATTCCATTCCACACATATCATTCCTCATTTGTTTCGAAATATAGGATTGTGTTGAGAGTCATCCGACCCAACACAAATCCTACGGAGAATAGCATACTTTGTACCCTTGTTCATATGTCTTTCTTAAATAAAGCAAGTATTAATGCTCTGGTTCTTTATGCAGAACTATGTTGCCTCGTATGGATCAAGATATGGTGCACGCAGCAACTGGCCTTCCTTGTACAAGCCATACAAGGCATCCGGCATTGTCAAGAGGCAATAAAGCAGAGACTACACCAGCAAGACGATGTTTACCATCTCTCTCATGATGGAGAGGAGAGCGTCAACTTATCCTTTTCCGTAGAGGCAGAACAAATAGAGGATGCTGATGCTTTGCAGAAGCATCAAAGCAATTATGTAGTATACTATCGGGCGATGTTGCTACAGTTCTTTGGTACCGCCACCCCTAACGATGCAGAGCTGTGGATGGCACATGTTGCCAAGGTTATGAGGATGATACATACACTTGAGGATACATGGTTATCTTTTGCAGAGTACTCACTGGCTGGGTACACATAGCGTTGGTGGAATGCCACTAAGGAGCACACCTGGCCGAGCCCATCACTTGAGAGATCTTATTTGATGAGTTCCGTGCAGAGTTTTACCTGGACCATTGGGTAGAGGACAGTGTTCACGAAAGCGGCCCGTGCGGCCGCATATGCGGCCGCTTATGCGTATGCGTTGCCCTCAGCGCACCGCTTTCCTGAAACCCCGCATTATGCGCCCTGTGCGCTTATGCGGGCCGCATATGCGGGCTATGCGGCCGTATATGCGGTCTGTGCGGCCGCAAACCCATTTTTTTTATTTTTTATTTTTTTAATTTGTGCCATGTTTTGTTGTGTTATTTGTGCCATGTTTTCCTTACTTTTGCATGTATGCCAACCAAGCATTCCATGACCATTTATATCCATCGTCAAAGTAGTTGTACTGTGAGATTGGAGTAAACACACAAGAAAGAAAAAGAATAATATACTAATAATTTAGGAAACTAATTTAGTCAACTAATAGTTACTATGAATGTAAATATTATATGTAAAGTTCGGTACTTTTGATGGAGGATCAATTATAAATATAACGATATAGATAAATGACACTATATTCAAGAATAGAGGTATTTTGTGCGCTGACTTTTTTAATTTGTTGATTGTTGTCAATTGTTTTGTGTGCTAACCGTTCTATTGAAGTATTGATATTTGATTGATAGAGATTATTTTGAATTCTATGAAAGTTATTTTTCTTAGATCTTCTGTTGGACCACAATTATACATAAACTTAGTTCTGTTGTAGTCACTTTTGTATATATTTATTTATTTTTAAATAAAAAATTAGGAAACCGCGTAGAACCGCATATACCCCGCATATGCCCCCGCATACCGCTTAAGCGCTATTCAGTGACCTGTCCGAACGCATACGCATACTGCTTTCCTGAACCTTGGTAGAGGATCATATGAGAGAGTTCGTCGAACTGACACAAGGGTCGATGACGGTTCCAGAATATCTGATCCGTTATACAGAGTTGTCTTGCCATCCTCTGCTACGACAACTTACCCCACAAGAGAACTTGAAGAAGTTCATCCGAGGGATGTGCGGGGAAGTTCAGGACAACCTCCCCACCTTGGACCTCACCTATATCAAGGAGGTTACTGCGAAGGTGACGAAGTGGGAGGCTACATAGAGGCAGTTACATGGAGGTCGATCAAAGTTACTTCTACCCAGCCTAACAGAGTTGTACGCCGGGCCTTCTCTTGGTTTCATAGAGACTGTCGTGACGGTCGTCACCACTCGACAGTGACAACATCGCCAGCTAGCAGGTTTACATCATCCCTACCTTAGGGCATGCCTTGACAGGACATGATTCCGTCTCTTCCTGCCCCCTACACAGACACAGAGCCGTAGGCCTGAGGGCGGTAGTTTGGCTTCTGGAGGGAGCTTGTCATAGGCAGGAAGCCGTACGTGTTACCATTGCAAACAACCGTGCACTTTAAGGCTCAATGCCCATTGCGTGCCAGCAGCTTGGGCGCATAAAAACAACAGAGTGGAAGACCAGTTGGGTCTTCCGGATAGTTTCAGGGCTCGGGATTTCGACGCAGAGGCCGTGACTTTCAACAAGTCCCACAACATGCATTCGATGCTGCGAGATCTAATGCACCATTACGAGGGCAACTGAATGCGGTGACACAGAAGCATGTCCATGCTTATGGATCGGTCGTTAAAGGTATGATTTCAGCCTGTGAGATTTCTTTATGTGCGTTGTTTGATTCAAGGGCTATACACTCCTTCCTTTTATATCGTATGCAGCCTACATTAGACACGTCTGTGATGAGGGTTTCTTTTCCGTATTACGTCAACGACCCAAGACTGTTTATCATCCGCTAGGCAGTGGAGGATGTAGCGGTGCAAATAGGTGGGTACGAGATGCCTGCATTTCTTCTGTTGATTCAATTAGAGGATTTCGACATCATCTTAGGCATGGACTGGTTGTAGAGGTACCACGCGTACCTGGACTGTTTTGGAAGATTGTTAGAATTATTATATTACAATTATATTTGTAACCTTTCGGATTCCGTAATCCTTAACACTTCGGGTTCCGTAACCTTTAACCCTTCGGGTTCCGTAAACCCTCAGGGGTATTTATGTATTTTTCCTCTTGTACTCTCTAGGGTTTTCTCTCTATATAAGAGACCCTGGCCCTATGGAATAGATATCCCATTCTGTCTCTCTTCTCCACATGGTATCAGAGCAATGGTCCTAGATCGAGGTTCTGACCTAAAATCCCCTTCGCCACCTTCAAGCCTCGTAAAAGCCTGCGCAGGCCCTCTTCCCTGAATTAGGGCCCCGCGCAAGGCCCTCCAATCGCCTTCAGTGCAACAACCCTCCCGCTAGCGCTACATTGCGCTTTCAGGACCTCCTACGAAGGTCGTCAGCCCCACAGCTACTCTCCACGGGTACCGTAGGAGTCTTTGGAGTCCAAAACTCATCACGGATCGCTTCCAAGAATCCAGATATGCTGTCCATTGGGGGTTTTCAGCCCTTCTTCAAGGGCAAACGTGAGTTTTAGGGTATTTTTTAGCTCTTATATGCATCCTTAGTTGATCACAGGATCGTCTTTCTATTTTAAGACCACCATGACGCCTTCTTCTACCGAGACAAAGTCCTTGGTCACGAATTATAGCACAAGGCACTACTATCAAACTCAAGGGCACATAAAATTACGTGCTCTGGTCTCGATCTTTTATGGTGTTCATTGGTGGTAAGAGGAAACTCTACATTTTGACTAAAGATCCTTTACATGAAAAGGACAAAGAGTACGACAACTGGCAGACTGACAACTATTTGGTTATCAACTGGATGACCAATAGTGTTGAGGCTCATATTGCCTCAAATCTTCTTTACAAAAAATACGGCCCAGGAAATGTGGGAGGATCTCGAGCAAACATACTCCCAGAAGAAAACAAAGTCACGCCTTGCAGATATTTACAGGCGAATCTGGTCGGCATCTCAGGGTGATTCCACCGTCATCGAGTACTATAGGCATCTATCCAGTCTGTATGAGGAGCTTGCAATATTCCAGCCCTCATGTTGCACCAAGCAGATACAAGAGCGTTCTGACTGGCAGGTATACCGCTTCCTTAATGGCCTGCATTCTAGGTACCATGCAGCGAAGGAGCAATTTCTTATATCAGACACAGTGCCAACAATGAAGGCCATCTTTGGCCGACTTGAGGAGCTCGAGACATCCGTTGCCCGACCTCCTATCTTACCTTCAACGGAGAACTTTGCACACATCGCCTCATCTGGGCGGAGGCAGATACGGCTTGCGAGGAGGACGCGGTCGCGATCCAAGTCGTGGTCGTGGACGGGAATCTGGACGAGGTCGTGACTTTGGTCGTGGTCGTGGGCGAGACTCTACTGCCGCTCGCACTCACTGTGGTAGGTGGAACCACCCGACTGAACGATGCTGGCAGAAGTTTGGCGTACCTTCTTATCACTCCAATAATGCTTATGAGGATGCCTATGATGTGGAAGAAGCATCGCCTACCTCCAGTGGCAAGACTGTTCATCTTAATGATGCAGATTACTCCCGCCTAATGCAGATCCTTCAGACTTCAGGGCCTACCACCACTAGTAACACTACAACTGCTGCTCTGGCCACTCCTTCAGGTACAATAGCCAACTCTGCTATCACTCCTACTCCAGGTTGAATTATTGATTCTGGCGCCTCTACTCATCTCACTGGAGAAGGTAGTATGCTCACCTCTTCCATACCATCTACCTTTGTAAAGTCAGTTCGAGTCGCTAATGGGACTCAATCACAGATTACTACTGTCGGAACTATGGAATTCTCTTCCAAGCTCCGACTTTCGGGGGTTCACTGTGCTCCTGATTTTCCTCTTAGCTTGTTGTCAGTTCACAAGCTTTGTGTTGAGCTTCATTGTCGTGTGATATTTGATGAGTCTTGTTATTTTCAGGACATTCGGACGAGGCAGATTTTTGGTGGGGGTCATGAGAAGAACGACCTATATTACCTTGACATACCCTCAGACTCCAATTTTGTTGGTGCTGCATCTATCTCCGAAGATCCGCTCCTATGGTATATGCGCCTTGGACATCCCTCTGCCAAGGCCATCTCCATGATGTTTCCTGAACTCTCTGCTCTGAAGCCCTTTCAGTGCGAGGCATGTGAGTTCGGGAAACACCATCGAACTTCGTTTCTTGTTCGTACTGAGTCTCGCAGTACTGCTGCTTTTCATCTTGTTCACTGTGATGTTTGAGGACCTTGTCCGATCCACACATTAAGTGGTCATCGCTACTTTATAGTTTTCATTGATGATTATAATCGATCTTCTTGGGTCTATGAGTCTATCTAATAAAGGAGCGTTCGGAGATTAATCAAATTGTCAGAAATTTCTTTCAATATGTTAAAACATACTTTTCTAGCATTGTTAAGATCATTCGTACCGACAATGCTCTTGAGTTAACCCAACATGACTTGACCTCTTTCTTTGCATCCCAGGGAACTGTTCACCAAACATCATGTCCATATACCTCACAACAGAATGGTATAGCTGAGAGGAAACTCCGACACTTGCTAAATGTTGCAAGATCTCTTCTTAGTCAAATGAGCGTTTCTAAACAATACTGGGGAGATGCTATCCTTACTGCAGTGTATGTCATCAACCGTGTTCCTTCATCAGTTCTCAAAGGGGCAACTCCATTTTCCTTACTTTATCCTACCGAGTCTCCTTTTCCTATACCTCTGCGAATTTTTGGTTGTATTGTCTTTGTTCATAACTTTCATGCAGCTGACAAATTATCCTCTCGTACCATCAAATGCGTCTTTCTTGGGTACTTGCGTACCCAGAAAAGCTATCGCTGCTATGATCCTGTTGGACGTCGATACTATGTATCTGCTGATGTCACCTTATTTGAGCAAACAAGTTATTTCACACAGACTGTATGTGACATTCCTCTGGACCTCCCTCCACCAATCGTCTATGCTCGCCAACGTACCTATATACCTTCTACACCAGTGTCTGTAACTTTGCCTGTCCCTTTTATGCAGGATGATATGACCACTTCGAGTGCTCCCACCACCGTTGTCCCAGATGTACCTGGGGAGCTTCCTATAGCTCTACACAAGCAAAAAAGGAAATGCATGTATCACCCCATGTCACATTTTACTTCTACAGATGGTTTATCTAGCTGTGACAAGAGATTTGCAGATGCTCTTAATGCTATTACCATTCCAAGAGATCATTTCAGTGCAATGTAAGATCAAGGTTGGCGACAGGCCATGGATGAGGAGATGGATGCACTTACCTCCCGGGGTACGTGGGATCTTGTGCCGTGCCCCCGAGGGTTCGCCCTATGGCTTGTCGATGGGTCTTCATGACCAAACAGTCGCCTGATGGTTCTATTGACAGGTTGAAAGCCAGACTTGTTGCCAAAGGTTTCACACAAACATTTGGAGTTGATTATTTTGAGACCTTCTCGCCTGTTGCCAGAATTGGGTCGATATGTACCATTCTCTCTGTTGCTGCTAACAAGGCTTGGCCCATTTATCAACTTGATGTGAAGAATGCCTTTCTTTATGGTGATCTTGAGGAGGAGGTCTACATGATGCAACCGCCAGGGTATGTAATCGAGGGGGAGCATGTATGTCGACTACGCAAGGCCATTTATGGCCTGAAGCAGAGCCCAAGGCATGGTTTGACAGGCTCACTACGGAGATCAACACACTTGGTTTTCAGAGGACAACATCTGACTACTCCGTCTTTGTTAGACGACGGTCTACTGGCACGATCATCCTTGCTGTCTATATTGATGATATGGTTATCTCAGGAGATGATGTAGATGGTATTCAGGAGACCAAGGCCTTCCTCCAAAAGGCCTTTGTCACGAAAGATCTCGGCCAACTTCATTATTTTCTTGGCATCGAAGTAATACGCACTACAGAGGGGCTCCATCTTTCACAGAGAAAGTATTGCCTCGATATTCTGACTGAGGCAGGACTTCTTGGATGCAAGCCATCTGGCATCCCTGCAGAAGTGAGAAAATATTCATCATCTACTGATCTAGCATTTGAGGATGCAACACGATACAGAAGCTTAGTGGGAAAATTACTCTATCTCACTGTTACTAGGCCAGACATATCATATGCTGTGAGCAGAGCCAATCAATATATGGAGAAGCCTCTTTACAGTCACTGGCAGGATGTTCTTTTGATCCTTCGATATTTGAAGGAATCTCCCGGACGTGGACTTTTCTATGGGGTGAATGGACACACTAATATCTCCGCCTATACAGATTCTGACTATGCTAGCTCTCCTGAGGACCGCCGATCCACTACAGGATACGCCATGTTTGTTGGGGATAACCTTGTCACTTGGCGAAGCAAGAAGCAGACAGCGGTATCCAGATCTAGTGCGGAAGCAGAATACATGGCAATGGCTCATGCTACATGTGAGATCACATGGTTTGTTTCTTTCCTAACAGAACTTGGCATGTCAGTCGTCACTCCTATACCCTTATACTACGACAACAAGTCTGCCACGTACATCGCCACCAATCCAGTTTTCCATGAGCGGACAAAACACATTGAAGTTGATTGCCATTTTATTCGTGATGCAGTACGAGAAGGACGAATCAGCACTCCACACATCTCCACTGAACTTCAACTTGCAGACATCCTCACAAAGGCTCTTCCAAGGAAGCGCCTAATGTACTTAGTATCCAAGTTGGGCATGATCGACATATATGCTCCAACTTGAGGGGGAGTGTTAGAATTATTATATTACAATTATATTTGTAAGCTTTTGGGTTTCGTAACCCTTAACCCTTCGGGTTCCATAACCTTTAACCCTTCGGGTTCCGTAACCCCTCAGTGGTATTTATGTATTTTTCCTCTTGTACTCTCTAGGGTTTTCTCTCTATATAAGAGACCCTAGCCGTATGTATCCCATTTTGTCTCTCTTCTCCACAAGACGATGGTCTTCCATTTACTTGAAGTGCCGTCGTTTCAGTTTAACGGGCATACATCTAAAGGTGTGATCGAGTGCATCTCCGCCTTGAGGGCACACCAGTTTCTCAGCTAAGGTTGTGTAGGCTACCTTGCCTACGTGGTAGACTTTGTGGTACAAGATCAGATGATCGAGGATGTTAGAGTTGTGCGCGATTTTCCTGATGTGTTTTCGGATGACTTACCTGGACTATTACCAGTGAGAGAGATAGAGCATGGAAGGCCATATCGATTTCGATACCGTTTCGATATCGTATCGATACGATATTTCGACGATATATTGCCCATATTGACACACTTTTGTGAAGGAAATGATTGAAAATGAGGAAATATCGCCATATCGGTACCCATATCGGTATCATCTCGATATCGATATATCGACGATATATCGCGACATTTCCTTCCATGAGATAGAGTTCGATATCATGCTATTACGTAATACACAACCAATCTCTATCCCTTCATACAGGTTGGCACTTGCTGAGATCAAGGAGCTCAAGGTGCAATTACAAGAGCTGTTGGAGAGAGGATTCATCCGCCCCAGTACATCACCATAGGAAGCACCAATCCTCTTCGTGAAAAAGAAGGATGGATCCTTGAGGCTATGCGTAGATTACAGACATATGAACAAGAGAATGCTCAAGAATTGTTACCACTGCCAGGGATTGATGATCTCTTCGATCAATTACAGGGAGCAGCGATGTTCTTTAAGATTGACATACGATTAGGATACCACCAATTGAGGATCAAGGATGCAGACGTGTTGAAAATCTGCATTTTGTACTAGATACGATCACTACGAGTTCCTAGTGATGTCTTTTGGACTTACGAATACACCTGCCACATTCATGAATTTGATGAACTGATTTTTCTGTCCATACTTGGATCTGTTCGTGATTGTGTTCATCGACAACGTTCTAGTGTACTATGATGAGCATGAGCACGCGTCTCATCTTCACACCGTGTTAGAGACACTCAGGGGGCATCCGTTGTATGCCAAATATAACAAGTGCGAGTTTTAGCTTTCTGAGGTGGCATTTCTAGGCCATGTTGTTTCAGGGGTGGGGGTTTCACTGAACCTGCCAGAATAGAGGTAGTGGTATCTTAGGAGCATCCCAAGACGGTTACAGAGATCCACAGCTTCCTTGGCCTTGTCAGGTACTACAGGAGGTTTGCCAGAGGGTTCTCCCAGTTGGCCCTACCTCTCACCTGGTTGACGTAGAAAGACGTGCCATTTATCTGGAGTGACAAATGTGAGTTGAGCTTCCGAATGCTCAAGGACCGGTTGACTTCCACGTCCATCCTCACCCTTCCTTTAGACACCTTAGACTTCACGGTTTACACCGATGCTTCCAAGGATGGGCTGGATGCTGTGTTGATGTAGCGAGGATAGGTTGTGGCTTACGCATCACGACAACTGAAGAACCATGAGCGCAATTATCCCACTCACGATTTGGATTTGGCAGCCGTAGTTTTTGCATTGAAGATATGACATCACTATTTGTATGAGGTGAATTTTGAGATCTTCATTGACCACAAGAGCCTCAAATATGTTTTTGATCAGAAGGAGCTAAACATGAGGCAAAGGCGGTGGATGGAGCTGCTGAAGGAGTATTACTGTACCATCTCCTGCCACTCTGGTAAGGGGAATGTGGTGGAAGACGCCTTGGTAGGCGATCACGCACGGAGGGTTCGGCGGCTTGGTTGCGGACTTGGGATATGCTCACTACACTTAGTGAGTGGCATCCATTTGAGGGCACATCCGATGCAGTAAACATGCTAGTGAAGTATAGTAGCTTGCGGGACAGGATCGTCCAAGGGTAACATACAGATCAGAGAATCCATGACTTGTACCATAGATGATTGAAGGATGAGTTCAATGGATTCCGAGTTCATGAATCCATCATATAGAAGGGGGATCATGTGTATGTCCCAGATAATGAGGAGCTAAGGAGAGATATCGTGGATGAGGCGCATAGTTCGAGATTTTCTATTCATCCAGGTGGCACCAAGATGTACGGTGACCTCCGTCAACACTTTTGGTGGAGGGGATGAAGGACATAGCCGAGTATGTCAGCCGATGCCTTACATATCAGATGGTGAAGGCAGAGCACTAGAGACTCTTGGTTTATTACAACCTCTTTCCATCCTGATGTGGAAATGAGAGAGCATCCCCATGGATTTTGTCATGTCATTGCAACGTACCTCAGGCAGGCATGATGCGATATTGGTGATCGCTGATCGGTTGACCAAGTCAACCCATTTTATCCCGTTCAACATGAAATGTACACCAGTTGAGTTAGCCGGATTATACATCCAGCATGTCATTCGGTTGCACGGGATACCCAATGAGGTAGTGTCGGACAAAGATTCATGCTTCACTTCATACTACTGGGAGAATTTATGAGAGCCTTTAGGACTGGGCTATGTATGAGTTCAGCTGACCATCCACAAACGGATGGGCAATTTGAGAGGACCATTCAGACTTGGGAGGATTTGCTACGGGCTTGTATTGTTGAGTAGAAAGGATTCTGGAAGGATCACCTTCCATTAGTTGAGTTCACATACAACAACAACTACCACACAAAAATAGGCATGTCACCTTCTGAGGTCTTGTATGGGAGGCGATGTACCACTTCTTTATGTTGTCAGCAAGTGGATGACAACACCTTGTTCACCCCGCAGATCATAGAGGAGACCTCTAGAGTTGTGGAGACTGCTAAGAAGAGATTGCTGACTGCACAGAGCCATCAAAAGAGCTATGCCGACCATCGTTGTCGAGACCTTGAGTTTTAGATACAGTATCCTACTTTCATGTCTTAAAGGATATGATTCTTAACCAACCTTGTGTCTAAAGTATTCCTCATAACCACAGGTTGGGGACTTTGTGTTCCTACGAGTACCTCCGATGAGGGGCATCCAACGTTTCAATGTCAAAGGCAAGCTTGCACCGTGCTTTGTGGGATCGTTCGAGATCTTTGATCGAGTTGGGAAGGTGTCCTACAGAGTGGCACTTCCCCCACCCCTTGAGGGCATTCACGACGTGTTCCATGTGTCAAATCTTCAAAAGTACATCCGAGATCCCAAGAATGTGATGAACTACGAGGTCTTGGCAGTAGAGTCGAACCTCTCCTTCCGAGGAGCCGATTCAGATACTGGACCATGCGGTAAATAGGCCTGAGGAGGAAGGAGATCCTTTTAGCCAAAGTCCTGTGGCAGAGTTAGGATGTCGAGGAGGCGACTTGGGATCCTGAAGTGGATATGAGGGAGAAGTATCCTCATTTATTTGTAGGTAAATCGTAGTCAATTTTCATTTGAGATTTTATGAGTTTCACTCCCTTTGAGATTTTATACGTTAAGGCTGGGATTGGAAAAATCTATCCTTGTTGGGGCTTGCGCGGTGTTGCCTAAAGTACCCGCTTCTTTGCAGTAAGGTTTAAAGAGGAACCCATTGTTAACATAGTGCTTCACCTGCTTTTAGGATTCCACAAGGGAGGCCATTGGCATTGGGATTGGCCATAGGGGATCGGGGGCCACTGCCCTTGAGAGACCTTGTGCCACAAACACGTACTTCTCCTAGAGCCCTTGCATGACACCCTTGTTGCTTTCATGATTGTAGCATATGTGGGCACTGCCTGGAGTTTCGCAACGTGCTTTGGTCGGCCACCCTCCTCGACCCTATGCGCTCGAATCTTGCTGCATTCGTCTCATATCTTTAGATAGATTTCCTCTTATGGTGATCTTTGATAGATTGTATGACTTTCAACACTAAAACACATGAATGTTTTGCAAAACAATCTAAAAGAACCCCAAACCTTGACAATGAAAGTTCATCTGGATCTCCTGACTCTAATATCATGTTGAAATATAATATAACAGATATAAATGCTGGAACTATTGACGTTGTTCGAGATAAATGGGAAGACCATCGTACTCCACTTGAGAAGTAACTTAATAATTGTATTTTCTTGTTGAATCTTCTTATTGAGACCAGTAGTATAGAACCATATATATATATATATGCCCTTTTCACACCGTTTCTCTCAGAGTAGATGACATGAGACTAAACACATGACCCTTAATACATGATAGATGGGTCTCTTATAAGATCAAATTACCCCAATTAACTCAATCTTTCAATATTCTGAATGCCGCATGCTAGCATGGTATGAATACAACGGAAACAACATAAAAATGGGGCCATTAGAATAGAACCACATCTTTCTTTTGGTTTTGGGGATCAAGTCGTGTTGTGAAAGAGGAGACAGGAAAACACATTGTATTTGACCATGTCCTCTCCTGTATTCCTGCCAAACGGATAGAGTTTGGAGAATTTTTGTATTGTATACAATACAATTCACAATGCGCAATATGCGCAAGGGTGTTATAGGGAAAATCTTTGTTTTTGTCCCGGACCTTCCTTTTGACCTTTATTTTATTTTTTATTTACTAAGGTAGTCATATGATCATGGAAACTAACTTCGCTGAAAAAGTTAAGGCTACTTCAAATTGACCTTAAGTTCCTTGTTCGTACTTATGTAGCGGGAGCTTTGAGATGTCTTTAATAATGCACGTAAGATGTTTTCATACTCCTTTATTACCAAATGCGTTACCTCTCCTTCCATGGTATCTTGGAACCCCGGGGCGTCCAACAAACTAAAGCCCCAACTCTTGTGGACGGACCGTGGCAGCACTCCTCTTAGCCAGTCTACACAAACCTGCCTATTTACCCATTTTTGTACATGAATGTTTAATGTAATCTCCGGAAGATGCAACATAGATCCGTAGCTCTGAAATGAAAGCATCAGCCTGTACTTCTGGAGGTAATCCTTTTTGGCTAAGTTTTTTTCTACGTTTTTGTTGCATGCTAAAACTAATTATTGACGTAGTTTGATTTCTACATGCTGATCAAACATTGTAATTTGTCTAAACTGAAATAAATTGGGCAATATTGAATAGAAATCAATGCAGTTTGTTTAAGTGAATGATGAACTTCATCTGTTTCAGCTTATCTAAGAATTTACGAAATTTCCTAACAAGCCCAGCTGTAGTTTCTGCTTATATTTCCTCAGAGTTAGTTTTTTTTTTTGTTTTAGGCAAGAAGAAGGCTGTAGTTTCAAGACCACGGGACTGTACTTTATGTAGAGAGTGCATCCGTGGGGAGGGATGGGAAAACCGTGTGGCACTTCAACGTGTCAGAAATCATTTCATCTGTGAGTCTTATTTAATGCTGTTTTTGTGATTCATATCAGAAATTATCGGATCACTGTATTTCAGGAAATTGTGTTGGAATCTCATATTCATTCTGGCATACAGTACACGACTAATGGTAAATTCAAGGATAACAAGGTGCAACACATGTAACACATGTAACAGCATCAATAGTTTGGAAGCAATGAATGAACTTATAAGAAAAATGGTATTAGTCCCAACAATGCAACGATAACTAAACTATCCATGTCTTTTGGTGGGAATATATCCAATTACATGTGCCTCTCTTAAAATCGGTTCAATTCCACTACTGTCTACTGTCTTCAAAGACTATAATAACTACAAGCACTTCCCATGGCCAAAACAAGACAAATATCCGAGACGTAGTCTCTTCCCTTTTCGTAGAAACTATCTCCATCTCCACATTCGCTTAATTGTTACCAAGGTTGCAAAAGTTGGTAGCTGATATTCATTTGGAAGAGTCGTTTCTAGGGATTATTCGCAGTTAGATAATTAATTTGAATTTAGTCAGTGTTGTTTTTTTAATATTTTGAATATTTTAAAAATTAGCTCCTATAACAATATTCTTATATGTTTGTATAAATTTGGACATTTCAATATTATTATAATGAACTTAAAGTAGCAATTGAATTACAATCAAACATTGAGCATCTTACTTTTAGTTTACTTTAAAAACTAGAGAAAATATTAATAAATAACTATTAGAAGAAGACGGTCGACTGGGCATTCTGATTGGTACATAATAAATGAAACATCGAGCAAATAATTTAAGAACAACTGGGATCCTTCCTGAATTTCGCAAGCAAATAATTTAGGAACTGAGATCCTTTCTGAAAGCTATGGTTACCGCTGGCGCTGACGGTAAAATTCCTGGGACAACGTTAGCTAGCGACCAGGGTGTACAGGAGCAAGTGGGCCCAAACGCCAAACTTGAGCTGCCCTTTATGTGAGACAGCAGGATGGCGTCAAGCATTTATTCTTCAAGTGCCCTTAGTCCAACTAGTGTTGAACAATCACAGATCAATCATTCTTCATGGGAGACCTGGGGATTCATTCATGGAAGGTAGAGCGCACATTGACACTTGTGAGGAGTAGCTATAATTGGGAGAGGCTGGGGCCATCTGCTGTTTGGGCAGTTTAGAGACAGTGTAGTGATGCTGTCTTATTAGATCAAACGATGTGCCACCATGAGAACGTGGACGTAACGTGCAGTTTTTGTTGGATTTTGTGGGCCATTTGAGGGTTGATTTGTTTTTTGTACCTATTCTGAATGCGTTCTTTGTACACCTTTCTCTGTATCAATGGATACTATTTATTTTTTTAGAAGAAGTGCTTGGCTACTATTATTCCCGTTGTTTAGCTTAAAAAGTGTATACTGTAAATAAATTGACTGATGGTGTCCAAAATGGAGGAGCATGCATAACTCACAACAAGCGAAAGTGTGTTATAAAAGCTGGGGATCACACTTTGGGCTCTTGATCATTTATGTCATTCCGATTTGGTTCAATTGCTATATGAAGGATCCCGTGGTCGAGGAGGAGGATGTCAACGTGGCCCATGCTCACACTGCCACCGTCCAGGTCATTCAGAGGAAACATGCTATCTGCTGAAGTATGAGTATCCTGTGTCTGCCCGTGTGGCTTAGCAAACAGAGACTACTCCGGCTCCTCATGATGTGGGGCTTGACGATATTATCTCTAGATCGAGGGAGATGATGACTACATCGATCACCCCAGTTGCAGGATCTTCAGATGTCGCAGTTGCTGCCAGAGCTTATACGAGTTCGTCAGGTATTGCTTATACACTTACCAGTTGCAACAGATCAGATTTGACTGATTGGATCATGGACTCCGGAGCATCTCATCATATGTGTGGAGATCGAGCTCAGTTTAAATCTTACGATCTATCTCTCTTGGTAGATCAGTGGTGAACGGTGATTGCAAATGGGGTTCATCTACCCATTGTTGTTGGTCAGGGGGAGATTGTCCTAGCCCCCTCGACGCGCTTGCAGAATGTCTTACATGCTCCAGCATTTCATATGAATCTTTGTCTATTAGTCAGGTTACAAAAGATCTAGGACATACTCAGGGGCAGGGTGATTGGATGTGGCCGTGAGCAGAGAGGACTTTACAGACTGGTCCATCCTCCGTGTGCTAGTGCTGCTACCAAACCTTCTGGATCATTTTCTCCTTTCACGTGGCATCTTCGCTTTGGACACCTTCCTCTGCAGAAGCTGTGTCGTGTTCTCCCTCGGATCTCTACTCATACCACTTTGGAGTGTGAGGCATGTCAGCTTGGGAAGCACCCTCGTTCTTCTTTTTCGAGTCGCCAGAGTTGTCACAATAGTCAATCGTTTGAGTTGTTTCATTTTGACATATGGGGTCCTAGTCGTGTTCCCGATCATCAGGGACATCGGTTCTATATGGTTGTTGTGGATGATTTTTTTAGATTATCTTGGGTTTTCTTGTTAAAGAATAAGTCCGAAATTGGTCCTTTCATTAAATCATTTCTTACTGAAATAAAGAATTTTTTTGCTAATGTGAAGTTTATTCGCACTAGCAATGCCTTGGAATTTTCTACTTTACAACTGTCCGACTTTCTCGGAACTCTTAGTATTGTTCATCAAACTTCTTGTACTTACACTTCGTAGCGAGATGGTGTCGCTAACACAAACACCTTCATCTTCTTGATGTTACGAGGACTCTTTTGATTCAGAGTCGAGCTCCTCATTCATTCTGGGGTGATGCGGTTCTCACTGCATGTTACTTAGTGAACCGCATGAAGGTTATGGGAAAAACTTTAAGCGCATAATGGAAGCGTGAATATCGCATCATATGCGATCGGGAGCGACTAGTCATACTAGTTGCTCGATGTAGCGAAATTTTAAAAAATATAACGATAAAACTGTATGATTCAAGAACACTTCTCAAATCATTTAATCAAGATCACAAACGAGTTCAAGGAATACAGCTTGAAGTGCGGTTGCGACCGCTAATCTCTAAACGAAGATATTCTCCTGTTTCAAGTCCGATCCGACGAAGATCACACTTGCGGACGCGTTGATGAGACACGTGCATCCCACAATCCATGTTGTTGATCCAAGCTTGGAGTCTTTTGATTTCGTCCCACGAAATCCGACACCTTCTTTACGAGCGGAGCGCACCGAAGAAGATGGAGATCCACAAGCAGTCGATCCGGCAACATAACGATGTCGTGATGACTGCATGCTTCTCTAGGTCAATATGTGGATGGCCACATGTTGAGAGAGAGAGGGAATGGACGACTATGAGAATATGGAGAGAGATTTTTGTTGCTCTTTTGATCTAATAGAAAAGGCTAGGGCTACCATCCCTTTTATACTAACTTGGATGTCCATGGATCACAATCCATGTGCATACAAATCGAATGGTTGACATTGATTTGTGCTTTCAATCAATGGCCATGATTTCATTGTGTTTTAATAACCAACAACAAATAGTTGTATCTAAATAAATTAAATATGTTGAAGATCCATCAATATAATTCAATTTAAATCAAAATCAACAAACATGGAATAAATTGGAAGGAGAGAATGACTTATTCTTTACATGGAGTGGATGGTCACAACTTGACAAAACAAGTGTGGTTGTCCACCCTCTATATTAGGAAAGGGCACTCCTCATTCCAAAATTATGTGATCTCATATCTCACATAATATTCGACATGCGCAACATCTTTTATTGCAAAATTATTCACCAAAATAATTTCGATTTTTTGTGATAATTTCAATCATGACGTTGATAATTGTAAATCATATTAACACATCCGCTCTAAAATGTAAATTGCATTTACAATTAATTGTCCAATGTGAATCCAATTTGCACCAACATTTAATTCGTAAATACCAATTACAATTAACTCTCTCTAATATATTATAAATCACACTTATAATATTTATGGCTAATATGGATAGTGATATCCACATTATTCATTTCCTTGATAATTAAATCATATTTAATTATCTTGGATATCCATCCTCATGTGTCCAAATAATATGAATCACATTCATATTATTCATCATAATTAAACATATTTAATTATTAGTTTTTCCTCAATGCTCAGATACATTATCAACAATGAAATTATTCTTGAATTTTTTCAAGAATAATGTGCTTTCTCCGCAGATACTTGGAGATAAGGATGGGACGATTGTACATTCGATGCATAGTGACTTGGATATTGAGATCATATCTCAAATCCAGATCAAGGGGACCTCTCAAAGATATTTGATTAAATCAAATCCATAAATTTAATCTTCTCATTGCATCCGAATCACATTCGGATCAATGTCCAATATTTGGACTAAGATTAGAACACTTCTCTATTAAGAGGAGTCACTAAAATCCAAACTTGTTTCATCACTCCTCGGAATGGAAGCGTCACGATTATATAATCGTTTACGATCACATCACCCTCGAGTATTCCTAATACCTGCACATCCTGCATACTGGAAGACCTAGTATGAACCCGAAGTTTTAGGTCTTATTTAGATTGTCTTCTTCAGTATTTTATTATTAAGTTTCTCAATCTATCATTATTAGTTGGTATCGATCATATACATTCCAAAAGCGTATATCATATCTAGGTATTGATCATATACTTTTCAAAAGCATATATCAATCCTACAAATTTAGTCAAGCTTCCAAAGCGAGACGACCGTGCACGGAATTTGATCTCAACATTTCATGAGTGATATCATGTCTTTCGGTTCAATAATGAACATGTATGATCCTTTTGAGAGATCTTATTACTCATATGCCCTTGAATGCACACCAGCTCGTCGGTGTATAGACCTTGTTTAGATCATCAACCTATCGGTCCGCCAAATGTACATACTCAAACATATAGCAATACATGTCTCCGGTCAGAGGATGTGCGCCTATATCGTGACAACATACGACATAGATCTTGGTTATCTCGATCTCGTTAAGTCAACTCTTTGACCTAACTTATCTAACACCTCCGAATCTCTGTTCCTATGCAGAGGACCTGCATCAAGAGGTCGGTCATTATGAATCTATAGAGAAGGATTGCCATCTCCTTCTCAGACTGGAGATCATCTCTTAATACTCATTTGACGGTATTTGATGAGTCCTCAATCTAACTCCTTAGATATTCATCTAAGCACCGGTCTCTATGATTCAACACTTGAATCAACAGCTGTATGATCATTAAGATGGCCATGGTACATAACCCTAATTGTACTAAGGGATCTATTATGCAAATTAGTTATTCTTCATTCATATCAGGGAATGATTTACAATAACATTTGTTGCATAGTGGCTCGTCGTGGGCTCACATGTCCAACAATCTTCCACTAGCCCAAAGAGCCATTAACGGGCTAATCTTTTAAACCCACACTCATGTGCTAATCGTAAGCTATTTGGATTAGAGTTCCTAGGTCAGCGGTTTGTTACTAAGGATCTTGGCAGTCTTTGTTGCTTTCTTGGATTAGAGTTCGTCAGGAACCAGCGCGGTCTTGTGATGACCCAGAGGAAGTTTGAGACATATCTTCTATTTGAGATAGGGATGATAGGGTGTAAGCCTGCTACCACCCCTATGGATCCGAGCATGAGATTATATGATGACGGCACTGAGGAGGTAGACAAGAGGAGTTACTTGGAGCTTGTTGGGAAGCTCCTCTATGCTACTATCACCAAGCCAGACATATCCTTTGCTGTAAGTAAGGTGAGCCAGTTCATGGAGTAGCCCAAGAAGGTTCATATGGATGTTATCTATATGATTCTGGGGTATTTGCAGTCTTCATCAGGTACTGATCTTATATTCAGCAGAGGTACATCTCTTGAGGTGACTTGTGCATATGCAGATTATGCAGGATGCCCTAGAGACGGGAAGTCTACTTCTGGCTTTGCTATTTTTGTTTGGAGCTCACTCGTGTCATGGAAAAACAAGAAGCAGACAGTGGTTGCTAGATCCAATGCACGGTCTGAGTGCAGAGCCATGGCTCAGAGGAGCACGGAGATGATGTGGGTTAGATCGGTCTTGACTGATCTTGCAGTTGAGGTACCTCTTCCCATGCAACTTCTATGCGACAATCAAGCAACTCTTTTTATTGTCAATAATACTGCATTACTATATCGGAGACATGATCCAGAAGGGTCTCATATCCACCTCCCATATTTCTACTAAAGATCAGACGGATGATATTATTCACCAAAGCCCTTGTTAGAGGTCCATTTCAGAGATGTTCCAAGCTGAGCATGATAGACATATATGATCCAGCGTGAGGGGGAGTGTTGAGATATTTGTAAAATGAAAATGTACTAAGCCTTTTCCCACTATAAGTAGGGTCGACTACATGGATTCTTGCTCAAATCCATGTTGAAAGATTCGACTATTTTTTACGCTTGCCGTCGACTACCTAACACAACCCCTACAAGAGTGGGATTTGAACCCTGGTCTTTTGTGTGGTAGACACACTGTACTACCACTAGACCATTGAGTGGGTACAGTGTTGAGATATTTGTATCTTATTATATTTATTTCTTATTTCTATTTCTTTCATGTGTCTCTTATGTAATCTACCAGAGCTTTTCTCCTATATAAGAGAGCCTTAAGGTCTCTATAATGTCTAGCAGTTCTATTTTCCCAAAAAGGCTGCCGGTGACATCAAGTGCTCACGCAACTATAGCATAATATTATCATTGGGCACTAACTTTACCAAAGATAGATTAATAGGATTACTAAAATGGAATGCTAGTAAAACCTAGGCTACATCCACCAGTTAAATCACTAAAGTCAATGGGTAAAATAACTAAGAACCGACTGGAATGAGAATTAAATCACTTGTCCCATAGGATAGCAAATGAGTCGCACTTAGATTCACCATAATTAACATATAGTGACTTAAAAGAAGATTCGGGCGGTACGTAATAAATGAAACATCGAGCAAATAATTTAACTGAGATCCTTCCTAAATTTAGCGAGCAAATAATTTAGGAACTGAGATCCTTTCTGAAAGCTATGATTACCGCTGAAGGTAAAATTCTTGGGACAACGTTAGCTAGCGACCTGGGTGTACAGGAGCAAGTGGGCCCAAACACCAACTTGAGCTGCCCGCTATGTGAGACAGCAGGAGGACATCAAGCATTTATTCTTCAAGTGCCCTTAGTCCAACTAGTGCTGAACAATGCAGGGATCGCACAGATCGACCATTCTTCATGGGAGACCTGGGGCTTCATTCATGGAAGGTAGAGAGTGCCCATTGACACTTGTGAGGAGTAGCTATAATTGGGAGAGGCTGGGGCCGTCTGCAGTTAGGAGACAGTGTAGTGATGCCGTCTTATTAGAGCAACGATGCGCCACCAGTGAACTTAACGTGCAGTTTTTTGTTGAATTTGTGGGCCATTTGAGGGTTGATTTGTTTTTTTGTACCTAGTCTGAATGCGTTCTTTGTACACGTTTCTCTGTATCAATGGGCACTATTTATTTTTTTTAAGAAGCGCATGGCTACCATTCTTCCTGTTGTTTACCTTAAAAAGTGTATACTGTAAATAAGCGACTGACCATGTCCAAAATGGAGGAGCATGCGTAACTCACAACATGCGAGAGTACGTTATAAGAGCTGGGGATTACAGTCTGGGCTTGACCATTTATGTCATTCCGATTTAGTTCAATTGGCCAGCTGTTAGGGCTAGTTTTCTTGTGTAGATGTATTTTGTAGTTTTGGGATGTTAGAGAATCGTAGGTCCCAAGCTTGTCAGGGAAATCCTCAGTTCGAGAATTAGTGCCGAGCCTTCTATATTTTTAGGCGTGCATCAACCTTCTGCCATTCATCTGTGTTGGTATATACTCCTTTCTCAGCAGTGTTTTCTCCACAGTAGATCATTCATGACTTTTTTGAGCTCATATGCCGGTCTGTTGGCATCTTGTGCTCATCATCATGCATGAGTGGCATTTGCAGCAATTTCATGTTTGACCTTGTATGTCAACCAAAGTTGAAACTATTCAATACAAGATGTATTGTACTTGAACAGATCTGATGCGTGTTATCAATGTCAACTAAACTATATAAAATTTTACTGAGAGACCGGCGGTGCCATCCGCTTATGGACACAGCTGGAAAGTTCCAAATGCTATGGATCTGTTTGGTTACTGGATGGATAACCTCCTGTGAATAGTAGCTTTTTGGATGGTTATGAGGGTTGGAGAGGGTTGGAATAAGGAATGTGATGTGACTATCACATTGATTTGTGATGGGATTCCAACCAAGAATGCAGGAGGTAAACCGGGTTACCCGGGGTAATCCGGTAACCAAACGTACCCTATATCTACGAGAGGGATAGCCCTAAAGTAACAGATTCCATGGACTCCTTTTCATTGTATTCTAGTTGTAACGAATGCGGAATTTCAGATAATGCAACACATTAACCAACAAAAAGCTATTAGATTATAATGTCAAATGTTAGAGATAATGCAACACATTCAATACCAAACGTTACAATCCAATTTTATGGAAAAGGATTTATATTATGGTTATCCAAACATGGCCTGAATGTTTTTGCTCAAGCCTGCTAGTTTTACGTATTTTTATTATTGTGCTATTGATCTTACTAACAATGGAGTGCCATAATTTGCCTTGGCTTTTTGACCAGTTACTATTGAGTCGGCTGGCGGACTTCCTCCTGAGGTTCTGTTTGTTGAAGCTGTCAAAATTCTGGAAGAGAAATGCGACAGAGTGATATCGGAATTGTCATGATGGTAAAATTGCAACCGACGTGTTCTATAGTGTGATGAGCAGGCACACCGATGCGTTTGACAAGTTCTCACACTCTTCTGGTATTGCTGCAGATGGAGTAGATGGAAGTTTATAACTGACTTGCTGGAGTGGAGTCAGAAGCACGACACCGAGTTAAGTATCGATTTATTTACGACATGTCAAGTTTTGTTGACTGTTATGTCGCCGAGTTAACCTTAAATTTTAAATGTTATACCTCATCTACCTGTTCTCTAACTCGTGTAATACTGAATTCTTGAATTTTTACATGTATTAATTTTTTCAGATTAGCATGTAGCTCTCTCTGATATAATCTCGTCCCAAACGATGTTATTGTTAGATTTAAAAAAAATCTGCAACTAATGCTTATTCGTCGTGGATGTGATTAAGCAAATCTTATTTGGAAGGATAGGATTGGAGGGATACGAAGTGATAAGGAAGGATAGGTGGTAGTTATTTATTTATCCTTCGTTTGGTTGGAGAAGAAAAGATAAGAAATAAGGGATATATAAGTTAATTATGTTAACTAATGCTGTTTGGGTTGAGAAAATAATTTTATTTGTTCTATTAAAATTTAGGAGGTAGTTTAGTTGCCCCCATGATCCTATGTTACATTTAGAAAATTTCTATTGCTGGGATGAAACAAATTGCAACGTGTCGAAAATGAAGTAATGAAGTTTTACTTGCACAATATTTTCATGGAATTAATTTTCAAAAGCTAATGAGTTACATATTTATCGTAGATTCCGTTATTCGCGTCGCATAATTGGAATTGTGATCTCCTGCGAGTAGGGATGAAAATGGATCGGATATCGATCTGTATTCGGTCCGTTCTTTATTTGATACGTATTCAGATCCGATAAATATCCGATTTGAATTCGTACGTATTTTTAAGGATATGGTTTCCTTGATGCATGTCCGGATCATATTCATATCCGTAATCATACTCGATAGAGATGAATCGAATATGGATATGGAAATAGGCATATCCAATCCGTATCCTATATGTTTTCATCCCTACTCTTGGGTTAATGTAAAATAGTCATTTCGGATGGTTATCCTTCCTATTATGTTTGTGTTAATTTCTTCACTCACTACAATGCAACATGTAGTGAGGTTGACCTCGCCATGATATTGGCCACTACAAGGAATTCGACCTAAGACAACAAATAATTTGAATATTCATGGCTATTTCTTTCGATGTTGAAGATATAGTAATGAATGTTATTCGTTGTCAAATCATCTTTTGTACTTATAAATTTATAATTAACAACAAATGTAATATTCGTTGTTAAAGGCTTATATAACAATGAATTTTTCACTGACTTATTTCTTAAAATTCATACTAATCATTGCTAAATTTAGCAACGATCAGAAGAAAAGGTCAACGATGGAATATAGCAGCAAGTACCATTATTCGTTTCAAACTTAAAGAAGAAAGCGACGAACAATATTCGTTGTTATGTATTTAACTACGGAAGATATGACAATAGATATTAAATTATTCGTTCAACGGATCTCCTGTGTTACTGTAGAGGCTGTTACAGCAGGGGATCTGTTCCCTACTACATATAAGATCCGATCATATACTAACTCACCTTTAATGCCCTACTCACAAACACAAGCAACATCCCCATCATCATCGTCGAAAAAAATCCTCAATATTATTTTTTCTGTCGCGTAGATAAAAATGGGGCAGATATATTTTCGAGACCTTAGAATATATTGAAATATTTTTGGATTTTTTTGAGTAATTAAACATAAGAAATAATAAAAAAACATGCAATTCTACGGTAGGAAAATTATGGTAAATATGACGCTGGGAAAAACACTACAAATGGATCAAATTGAAGTCCTAAAATCGTGCGGCTGTTTTTTCTAGATAGATAAAAATACAAAGAACAAAACGTGACCTTATTTTGGGGGTTCTTACAATATATGCATTTTTAGTGATTTTTGCAAAAATGTCCAATGTTTTCAGGTTTTTGGACTCTATCCTAAAGATCATTGAATGACCTTTGGACATGCGGTTGATATGGATGAGGGCAGTCTAAGATATTTTTTAGGTATTTTTTTGGAGATAATAGGAATTAATTAAAAATTACATACCACAAATAGATTGAAATCATGTTATTGATTTTGATTTTAATATTAAAACTATAAAATAAAAATCTAAAAAATCCTCTAATGTAAATAATGTGAGATTTATCAAAGTTTTTTTCAAAAATTTTCTAGTATGATGTAAAATTGGACTTAGAATAATTCAGACAGAAAATATTTTCAAAAATCCCATAGACTACAAATGACACTATTTTTTAGTGAAATTTCGCAAGCAAATAGACTTAAATCGAGCTTTATCACATCTAAAAATGAGTTAAAAAACATGAAGTGTACAACTAGTTATGGCTAAAATAAGTGAAAATGATGGGTTCGATTCAAAAATTCATAAATAATCGTCTTTTATCAAAAAAAATGCATGAAACTTTGAGTCAATGTGAACTTTTAAGTCCTCTTTCCAACTAAACATATTTAACAATTGTTGGATAAAAATAGAGAGAGATATTGAGCATTAACCCATGGGTATAGTGCAAGGACATGAAAGTTCACAATATTAAAAGATAGAGTCCAAAATGTTACTCCTGTGTAATACCAAAACTTGTAGGTCAATCTGCACAAAAATCCCATGCCACATGCAGAAGTTTGGGCTGAAGATGATGCGCATGGAAGCGGATCGTTTGTTGTAACGAGAGTTACAACATACTTCTCTTTTCCAGTTTAAACATCTCTTTCTTTTAAACACAAACTTCTTGAAGGCCTCGAGCTTCCAAAAGAGATTTCTCATTTCAAGAGAAATTCTGACTTTTCTAGTATGCCCAAGCTCTCCTAGCCAACTTCAATCACTTCTGACCTTCAAAGTTCCTCCATGACTAGTCAGAGATCTACTTTCTATGTGTGACAACATTATTGGTTAAATATTTCTGATTTATGTACTTTATTCATATGTGCTTATATTATGAGATATTGTTTTTACTTATTGTTTGATATATTTGTCGAGCAATATTCGTCTATAGCAAGCTGTACAGAAAGAAATATTGGATATTATCTTTCATTCAAGACAATTTCTACAAGAAGTCTTGTTTTAGATATGAGCACTGTAGGTATTTTGGATGCTTAGACTCTATCCAATCCTAGAATGTCAAAGGACAGTCACAGTCTGCCAAATCCTTGACATTGCCACGATGTTTGATATGCCGATGCTAACTTTGGTGTGTTGATCAAAAGTTGTAAAGCATTTTGGTGTATGATCCAAAGATTTGTAAATGGTTGAGTTATATGCACAAATAATTAGGAATTATGAAATAGTTGATTGGCTCAACTGATCAGAAATCCTAAGTATGGAAGACGGGTCATGGTTATTACCTACTTGGATTTCCACATAAATGAATATGTGCATTGTTGTTGAATATATGTTTTGCTTGTTCCATGCTTTTTAAATTACGTGGATTATTTTCAATTGCCATACAAAGTAGATACTATTATCGTCCCCTCCTAGTAGTGTTGGAATCACGTGCACTCTTAAATCACATATCTCTAAGGATGGCTTTTGAATCTTTCCAACATAATTATTATACAATAATTCCTTTTTAATTTGTAATTTTTAATGTAACACGGAAATCCAACGATCAATCAAAACCAAATAAAAATGTTTGATTAATTTAATGTGGTAATTATTTAAAAAAAAAGGTAAAAGTAATTTTCTTGTATTTGCACAAAAAATAAGAAGGGGCCATAAGCCGTTATAGTCAATTTCACATATGGTCACAAGGCAAGCAGAGTAGCCTTGTGAGTGTACATGAATTCAACAAAATAGGAAAGAACAAGCAATAACGAGTTTCCACTAGCTTAGGTAGTTAGAGCCGCAACATCCCAAGATATGAGGTTGATGATTCAATCTGCAAAAATGGCAGTATTTCTCTTCCATCTTTGGTTTCTCTCCATCCAGAGGTTATAAACAGTCACGGCAAGTGCGACCCTCGATTTCGATCCAGATGCGGAGTTGTTCCTCTGTAGGGACTGCACCCATCGAAGCGAGTCTGATAGATGCAGTTCTATCAGCGTACAGGGAAGCTGGATCGAAATGCATACCCCAATCCGGACCTTTGAGGCATAAGGGCATTCCCAGAAAATGTGGTCGACGGACTTTATTTGTCCTTCACAGATGAGGCAACCACTAGTATGTGTTATGCCCCATCTTATCAAACGATCTCGAATAGGGAGCTTGCCACGAACAGCTCTATACATGAAACAGGCGTGCTTGGGGGCCGCTTTGCTACACCAAACATCTTGCCACCAGGTCACCACCGGGGCATTATGTCTGACTAGATCGAAGGCAGAGTGGAAGGAGAAGCCCCCAAGCGCATGAGACCAAGAGAATGGTGGATTTGACCGACTAATACATGTTTGCATTTGACTCCGAAGGCACAGCATCCGCCTCCATATGGGAGAAGTATCTGTCTTCATTGGGGTGTCCCAGAAATTAGATAGTTGGAGATACTTGATCCTCGTGAAGGAAGCCCAGAGGGATTGCTCAGAAGTGAGCAGCCTCCAAGCCCAGGCAAGGGTCGCCTCCTTAATAAGATCCCCGAGAGAACGAAGTCCCATTCCCCCTTCCGCTTTGGGAAGTCATAGCTTTCCCATGCAATTTCATGTCTCTTGTAGCCCCAAAGAAAGTTCGCGCACATAGACTAAATGCGCCCAATGGCAGCATTTGGAATAATGGTGCCATCAACCCAGTATAGCAGGATGCCATTAATCACAGAATTCAGAAGTTGTATGCACCCAGCCATGGATAGGATCTTAGATTTCCAGCCACTAATTTGTTCCCTGATTTTATCCTCTAAGGGACAGATGGCTTTACTACCCCCATGCGAGTGCACCAGCGGTAGGCCAAGATAGGTCGTGGGTAGTGATTGCCCCAAAAGTCCAGCAGCCAGGTTGAAGGCAAACTCCCCATGCACCTTTTCGGAACAGAATAGGCGACTCTTCCTCATGTTCATCTTTAGGCCCGAGACATCATGGAAGTTATCCAATATCCTCTTGATGGTTCTTAGTGACTTAAGAGAGCAGCGACAGAAGAACAGTAAATCGTCCGCATAGATGAGATGGTAATTATTTATTTTACTTAAAAAAATCCCCTAATGTTGACACAAGGAGGCAACGTAACAAGCTCAATATCAACTTTAGATCATTTAGTGCACATGATTTTCAAGAAGATTTTGTTATGCAATGTTGAATGCAGAAATGCAAAAATGACCAAGTACAAGACCGATTCTATAAAATTACAATAAAATAAAGTCCAAAAATGATGAAACTTGATCCGGATGTAAAAATATGCTAAAAGAGCCTAATGTGGTTTTTTTTATTTTCTGATGCAATGTGAATTTTGTGTGGATTAATGAACGTAGATTGAGTGAATAAGAATAATTCAATTTGAATAATTATCAAACATTAAAACTAACCCAAAAAAAATTATCCTGAGTAGATCAGTTAATGAAAAGTCTAGGAAAAATTTAATTTTGGAAAAATAATAAATGAACGATGAACTAAAAATCAATTACTCGCGTCACAAAATAATATATTCAAAGAAGAATATGCATGAAAAATAACTTGATTTTAGGCACTGACAAACAATAGAAAGGAAGGGGTCCATGTAGCAATCCCACTGAGCAGCATGTTGGTATCTACTATTAAAAAAGAAAGGATCTACTAAAGATAACCATGCCTCTTCCCGACAATAGCAGGCCGAGAGCGGACTCTTTCTCATATATAATCCAAATCGAGAGTGGAGGGATCAATCATCTAATGGAAAACCACTTTCATGATGGCAGAGCATAATCAATGGTACAAAATGAGATCTTTTAAGAATTTTTAATGCAAAGATTGATTTATTATGGATAAATTAAGCACGGATGGAGAAAATATGATTAACTTCACGACAACAATTATAATAAATCCAATATTGCTCGTAAAATTGACAAGTAAAGACCCATTAAAATGAGTAATTTTTAGAATAACAATATGTTGCAAAATACAGAATCAAACTAGAGCACAAACATAGGGGTATCAATGCAAAAGAAGTAAATAAAACAAAATAAAATAAAATAAAAGCATCAGCATATTGACCTTTATTGAAACTCAAAAACCGCCTAGGTTTAGTGAGAAAACTTTCCAGGAGGCGAAAAGCGTCTCCTCGTAATGTTTCCATAGAGGCAGGGCTTGTTTGGTGAATCTAAAAGCCACGAGGGTCCCTTTGTAAAATCCACGTCACATGTGGGGTTTAGATCTAGGGCTCGGCCCAGTCTACGGTTGTTGTTGCTTCATCTTTGTCGACGTTTGGCTGAAAGGGAGAAGTCCTCGAAGAATTCTAGGGGTATGTTTGGTAATGGGTTGGGTTGGGTTGGAGTAACCTCCTGTGAACAGTAGTTGTTTAGATGTTTGAGAGGGTTGGAATGATAAATGTGATGTGATGTGACATTGACTATGCGTTGTATTAACTTTTTTAATGATTATAATATATTTTTATGTTAACTTTTTTATTTGAACGTGGTTAAGAAATATTATGACAAAGGAATTGTGTGATCCATACAACTAATTCCAACCCAAGAATGCATGGGTAGAGCATGTGGTTGCTAGGCTACCCTGAGGTAACCTGGCAACCAAACGAGCCCTAGTAGCTCGGTGGTGTTCCTTGATTGAAAGCTCTGGTATCGGCGACAGTCCGGTCATTTTCCTCATCGTGTTCTTGCAAGTTTAAGAGATTGATCAAGTGCTAGGATTCGATCTGCTCGTGATAACTATGAAAAGGGGGAAGGATAGGTGGAGGTGAACTCGGGCAGTAATGATGGAAAGAGTTTGCGTCGAGGAGGGATTGCATGTAGGTATAAGAAAAGGTGGAGAGTAGAGAAGGTGAAGTAGATCATGGGTAGTCGGAGAGGAAATTCTGAGAATGAAGATGGTGTTCGTGGAATTTGGGAAGAATTGCAATAGCATAGAATGGACGGAGAGAACAAGGAATGAAAAAAGAAACGAAGAATAGATGGAGGAGGAGAAGAGGATAAGAGGAAGAAGAAAGAAAAGAGAGAAGAGTTTTACCTGTGATGGAGTTGTATTCGTTGGCGGAGTTGATGGTGCTTGAGGCACCATCGATCATTGCATGTAGAGGTGATGTGGGTCAACCCCGAAGCTTAGCAACAAAACATATCCGCTGCAACAAATCTTGGGACCAAGCTTTGTATCTCACCTAAGGTCGGGCGTAGTACGTCGTCGTCGGCAAGACCGATCTCCGAGCATTGTCATCGGTTGGAGTGTCGAGATTGGTACTATATCTTCTCAATGGTGGCGGATGGATTTCGATCAGGGACAACGATGGGTTTTTGTGAGACTGGTATTAGGGTTCTCGGAGAACATATGGATGGTGGTTAGGCATAGGTTCGATCAACGGGTAAAGAGGTTTCAAATAAGAGAACGAGGGAGGATAATCTTTGGACCATTGGGTTTGCTAGAGAAGAAGGGTGGAGGTTGTGGGGCTGACGGGCCATCTGCGGTGAAAAGAAGAGGTCTTGGCCATTGGATCAGAGTCGATCCAACAGCTATGATTAAAAGGGATGATGTGGGGAGAATAAAGATGAATCATCGGATTGTAGATGATCCAACGGTGGAGGTGAAAGGTGGCTATAGTAGAAAGGGGCGGCACATGGCTACTCTAGGAGCAGCCACATGTCACTTCTAGAAAAACCTGAAAATTAAAATCAAATGAAAATGAAAATATAATAAAAAGTCCTCAAATAAAAAAGTTTGCTTCACAAAATTGTTAATTTTGACGAGATCTACAACTTTCCTGAAGGGATCAAAAGCAAAATAACCTTGTATGTACAAAACATATTTTTTGGTGGTATTTTATGAGCATAAAATACATGAGTTTTATGTTTTGCAAATTTTGTAATTTCTAATAGTAGAAAATACTCAGAAGAAAATTAATTAAAATAATAAAGAAATATTTACATATTAAACTAATTTCTTTGGGATGACTTATATAAAGAATATGTACATACTTGTAACAAGGCATTTTCTTTGATTTTTTTATATATTTTTATCTTGATTTTTATTGAATTTATTAAACCATGACTCAAATAAAATTAATGAAAAAGAAACAAATAGAAAGAGTTAATTTTATACATAAAATGACATATCAAAGTCAATGCATATATACAATACACAGTTCGATCCTAAAAACCAAGTTTCACATATGAACATCGATTTCTTTCATATTTAGTCTTGATTTGTAAATAATTAAGTGCAAATTAATTCAAAAGTAAGTGTGTGTTCATAAGAGATTGTATGTGAGCGATATTTTATTTACAACTTTTCAGTCTCAAACTAAGGTTTATGTTTATTTCACATATATATAAGTTATTTGTTTAGGATTTTTTGTTGGTTAATATTGAGTGATATGTACATAATAAAGTTGGTTTTATTTAATTTGAAATTAGTATAAATAATTAAAAATAAGTGAAGTTAAGCTATTTTACATATGAATATATGGATGCAATATGAACATGATAATTTATGAAAATTATTTACAGATGCATGAATGTGAATTATGAATTATAAAAACCTAAATGTACTTACTAGAGGTAGAGCCCTATTTTCAGCTAAGTACAATGGTGAATCACTTATTCATCACATAGGAATACAGTTTGTAACGTCCCAGGCTTAGGTCCCCAGTCCGTTACGAGGAAAACTAGCCTTGACAACTTCTTGGGTATGGGTCCAGATAGACCGGTTGACAACCACCCAAAATGCTTAAGCCCAAGTTGTCAAGTAGTAATCCCCGCCACTTATAACCCACACTCACACTTTGTGAGTTTTAGATGCGGGACTATGTTTGGGGATATGGGTGTTACAACCTCCCCCATTTATATTCGCAATGTCCTCGTTGCGACATGGCCCCTCACTTATTCCCACTGACAGTGGCGGTTGCACGCTCCGGATAGTCATTTCTTCCTCTCTTTATAGGGGTGTCTCCACCTCTCGGGTAGCCCTTTCCACTATCAGAGGGATATTGGCTCTGATACCATTTGTAACGTCCCGGGCTTAGGTCCTCAGTCCGTTACGAGGAAAACTAGCCTTGACAACTTCTTGGGTACGGGTCCAGATAGACTCATTGAAAACCACCCAAAATGCTTAAGCCCAAGTTGTCAAGTAGTAATCCCCACCACTTATAATCCACACCCACACTTTGTGAGTTTTAGATCTGGGACTATGTTTGGGGGTATGGATGTTAAAAAGTTGTACTAGCAATTGTAGATGTATACCAGGTCTGTGAACGTCGATTCTCCACATTGTTCATGAGTTTTCCTTCTCCCACCTTCTTCGACTTCTAGAAGGAAGGGCTTTACCACCTCCAATATCACTACACATCATTGCACATCTGTAATAATATGGGAACATGATAATGCTCAGTAAAATGAATAAGAAATCAAGGTCGCCAACAATAGTAGTCGGTTCTTGGAACGGGATCAAAGCTGACAATCATTCTATTTCCAAATCGTAAGACATACGAAAATAATAGATATACGGTCAATAAGTTGTAACTTGCACGTCGAAAGTGCTCAAGCATTCCTTCGATTCATGGCATGACCATTAATCTAACTACTGGATGCCCCCAAGAGACACTCTTCTATCTCTTCTCCATGTGAATTAAAAATCAATTAAAACCCATAATAAAATAGCAATTAGACTCAAATCAAAAAACTTATTTCATAAAAGTTGTTCATATCAATGAGATCTACAATTTTGTAAAAGGGCCGAGATCAAAAGATGTCATTTGAACAAACTCGTTTTTTGATATTAATCTAGATGTCATTTGAACAAACTCATTTTTTAATATTAATCTATGTATATAATATTGTATTTTATATTTTACATTTTTGTACCTTTTTAGTTAAAGAAAATTTAAGAATATAATCAAATAAATTATAATAAAAATAATTACATATTAATCTATTTTTTAAGATTTTTAATACTTAATAAAATAAAGAAATAAAAATAAAAGGGACTGATGTACATACTCTATATATAGACTCATGCAATATTATTTTTTTTTGTTTTTACATTATTTTTGTAATGTCCCCAGGTTTTGGGTTACCCATTTACACAACATTCACATTATTTTATGATTGATCGTAATAAGCTATGAAAATGGGGGGATTTCATGATTGAATGGCATTCACAATTTAATAACCAGCCACATAATAACACGTGTCACTTCAGAATATTTTGCATTTATATCCATATAGTACAATATATATCAAAATAAAATTTTTCATAATTTATATATGTATCCCAAAAATATGATAAAAGAGAAAAAGAAACACAAAATAAATACATTTATCTGTACAATGGTTGCCATGTATACCGTCAAAGGTAAATGTCTGATCATCAAAAGCTAAGAGCCCTGAGAAGTATCTATTGTGTCGCAGGTGCCTTTCCTGCCATCCATGTTAGGAACAAACAGATGTCAACAAATGTTGTGTACAACTAAAATTATAAAAATACCATATATTTAAATGGTTACAAAAAGAAGGCAAGTAGATAGGTAATGACATTGTAATTATTTAAGCTACTTGCATGGAAATTTGTTTTTCTAGTGGTTCCGTATATAATTCCCTTTTTGTACTCATCATATTTCAATAGTCACAATTAATTATTTCCTTGATTCATTACAAAGGTGATCTAGATCTAATTTACATCCTTTTCATTATTGTCAATTGTAAGATGTGATAATAGGTCTTATTGAATGTACATGATTGATGAATATTTTCATGATCCGATCTTTATCCTCACCAGATTCTAACGGTGTAACAGTAAACAAACTCAAATTGTGAAGAAGCCTCCTAAGAGACTCTTCCGTCTTGTTTTCTTAGTGGAAGTATGATCCAGGAGAAAGCTAGGCAAACTCCAACCACGCCTCTGAAACGGGTGGGAGAGACTCTCCGGTCTGAGTCACTCCAGACTTTCCTGACCGGTAGGTACGGGCTAGATGAGCTCAAAGAAAACCAAAGGATCCTCAAGTTTAGGAACCCAGCAGAACACAGGGTCGATGGAACTGGTCAAAAAGAAAAACACATGGATCCCAGAGAAGCAAAAAACTGCGAGCTCATGATAAAATCGCGGAAGAGACTGGGATCTTAGAATCGTGCACTAGGCGGCCGCTACCCAAGCTGAGCATCCTAACTCCAGCCCAGTCGAGGGCCACTGCACCATATCACACTCAGGTGTAAGAGGTACCTTGACCTGCACAATGTCTGAGATTACTTTATTAAGGTTCAACACCTCAAGTAGATCTAAGGGTGCATTGCTTTGTCGAATACTTTCTCAGGAGAAAATAGGGATGCGGGGATATGGCAATAACGTTTGAGAGGTTGTGATATGGTTAGATATGTTGAGAGACTTAAATGACAGTCAAAATGAAGAATGCATGGAGTATGTAGACCTACCAGCTTCTCAATCTATAGAATCAATTGATTTATCAAATGAAACAAAGATACCATGTATAATTTGAAGGCTCTTAAATTATTTCAGTAAATCAAAGTTTGAATTGAAATAGCATATTATAAGATTATATTGTGAATATCCTTTTAATCGATCTTTAAATGATAGAGAGTTGATTGTGGGGGTATGGCTTAAGAAATCAAATGGCTACATTTTCAAGAAGTATTCTAATCTTTTAAACAATATTTTTATTCAGCATAAGAACGTCTGTGATATGATTCATAAGATATATCTTGAAATATTCTGATGTGTATACACATTAGAAGAAAACACAACGGTTCTTATGTAAAATATGTAAAACCAACACTTATATCATAAATAGTAGAGAGCATCAGCACAACATGAGAAAAATCAATATGGACCAAATTCTCCATCTAAATTTCTGAAATAAGTAGCTGAGAATTTGCTTGATTTAGTTTTCAAATTTTCAAATCAGTAAAAAAATTAAGCAGTAGAAAATCACATGCAAATCCCCAAATTTTTATCTTTTAAAATCTAAAATCATGAGCTATGAATCTGACTTGAATTATATTCTGAAATTTCAAATCAATATTTTTTTAGCTATAGAAATCACATGCAAATTCCAAGTTTATATCTTTTAAAATCCAAGATCAGGAGATACAAATCTGACTTGAATTAGATTGTAAATTTCAAATCAGTAAAGTTTTTAGCAACCGAAATCACATGCAAATTCACGAATTTTTATCTTTTAAAATCTATGATCAGGAGCTCTTAATTTGACTTTCAATTTTTAACCTGCTAGAATATTTCTCAAGATACATATAAGATCAAATTAAACTCTGAAAAGACACCGATTAAAATTTTTGTTACTCCAGTTTCCAATAAAAGTAGACTAACATAGAACGTAGAACTGAACATAAGAAGGCACTAAATAACAACTAAAATAAATACAACTCAAGATGCATATAAGATAAAGTTAAGTTTTGAAATTGTGTGGTACTAAAATTAACCAGCAAGGATATTAAAGTTATGTAGTTCAAAACTAACAATTCAGCATCAGAATTATGATAAACACCCCTAAATTTCATAGTTTATCATTAGCGAATCAGCAACAACAACATGTATAAAAACTCCGAATTTTCAACCCTTCTTTCTAAGCAAATCAACAACAACAACAACATGCATAAAAATCCCAAATTCTCAGCCCTTCTTTTAAGCAAATCTGCGGCAACAACATGCATAAAAATTCCAAATTCTCATCCCTTCTTTCTAACCAAATTAGCAGCAGAAACAACATGCATAAAAATTCCAAATATCAACCTTTAAATCTGGAATTCAAGAGCTAAGAATATGACATTTAAATCAGATGTGTATAAATACATAGATTGTAGCAAGAGAGGGGTAAGATTGTACCTCTTGGATCTCTACAAATGGGAGAAGATGGACTTGAATCAGTAGCAGCAAGAGCTACTACTACATGTAGTAGTAGCTTGGCAATACTAACAGCAATAGTAGCTGCTACAATTGCTACAAATAGCAGCAACAACAACTGGTCTTGGCAGCAGCACCTGCTGCTTTTATAAGCAGCAGCAGTAGGCTGCAATGAAGCAGTTGTCCAAGAGGAGCAGCAACTGAAGGAAGTAGAGAGCTCTTTCGGTGGGGAAGAAAGAAAGAGAAGAAGAAAAGATAAGAGGAGAAATAACGAGAAAAGAATAGGGAGAGGTAGGGTTATATAAATAAGAAGGGGGGATAAACGATCGATTATGTTTCTTTTGCTGTTTGGACCGCGTCATGGCTTTTCTGATGATACGAATTACGATGCAATTGATTCTTGATCTATTGCACCCAAACAAAATTTTGATTTATGATCTATGAATCGACTCATGTTTATTTAATATCAATTGATATTTTTATCGGATCACACGGACCCAAACTGGGTCGGATTTGATTTCAATTCCAAGTGTTACAAATATAAAAACCTCAAAGAGAGTCTCGTCCTCGAGACTCATATCAATGTCACTATGTGTTTTATATGGATTTCATCAATGATTTTCTTGCCATAAAACCTCAAAGGTTTTTAAACCCGTAAAAACCTTAGAGAAGAAACAAGTCATAATCTAAAACATAAATTAATTAGGCTTGAAATGAGAGTTCCATGAAAAGAGTTGCCAGTATCGCGTCTAGATATATGCTTCGAATTCCCATGTTGCTTCTTCTACCTCTTGTCGGTGCCATAACACTTTGACTAAGAAAATCTCCTTGTTGTGAAGCTTTTTCACAGTACTATCCAACATCTGTACCAGCTTTTCATCATATGTCAAATCAAGCTCTATATCAAGATTCTCATAGCTGATGATATGGTGAGGATTCTGAACGCATTTCCTCAAGTTTGATACATGAAACACATCATGTATCGATGATAAGTGCGGAGAGAGAACTACTCAATAGGCCACTTTCCCTATCTGAGCTATGATCTCAAACAGTCCAACATTTTGTGGCTCTAACCTGCCACGAACACTGAATCTCTGTTCTCCCTTTATGGGAGATACTCATAAGAACATCCAATCTCCTGCGTGTATATACATGAATTTCATCAGTATGAATGATTAAGTTGAATATCAAATAAGACATATTTGAAAAATGGATTAGGAGAAGAGAATTGGATTACCTAGAACTCTAAATTTATTTCTTCGATGATCTGCATAGCTCTTCCGGTAGCTCTGTGTTGTCGGAAGCTTCCGCCTCACTAGGTAAATAGCCCTTACAGTCTTCTCTAGGAGATCCATGGAGCAAAGAGCGTGATCACCTACCCCACACCTACTGAGATGTGTGAGGCATCTCTGCCCGTATAAGGCTTCAAATGGTGACATGTCGATACTGGAATGAGGTTTGTTGTTATATGTAAATTCTATCAACGGTAGGTGGGCCTTCCATGACCCTTTCCACTCAAGAGCACATGCACGTAACAAATCCTCAAGTGTCTGGATAGTGTGCCCGCTCTGTCCGTCAATCTGCAGATGCTAAGTGGAACTCATCTTCATTTTGTCTGTAACGTTGACATAAACTGATGCTAGTAGTGAGATGTGAACCTTGAATCTTTGTCAGACACAACCTCTCGAGATATACCATGCAGCCTAATTATATTATGGGCATATAACATGGTCATTTGAGATGGAGTGTAAGTCATGTTGACAGGTATGAAATGAGCTGACTTGGCCAACCTGTTAACAGCAATCCAAATAGAATCATGGCCACATGATGTCATGGCAGTCCGGTGACAAAATCCATAGAAATACTTTCCCACTTAACTCGGGAATGGGAAGAGACTGTAACAACCCTAGCAGCCTTTTGTCCTCCACCTTGACCATCTTACAGGACAAGCACTTGCTAACATTATGTGCCACATCACACTTCATCCCATCCCACCAAAAATGCTTGCATAGATCACAATACATTTCCGTACTGCCGAGGTGAATAAATAACTATGAACTGTGTGCCTCATCAAGGATATCTCTGCATAATTGCTCGTCATCGGGAACAACGACATGGCTAGCCTTCCACAAAATGGACTCTGCCACCACAAAATCATCACATTCACCCTTGATGGCATGTGTGTATCTATCCAAGGATCTGTTTGATGACCTTCTACTATGCGATCCTATAAGTTGTTGAATCATGGGGGACCTTTATAGATATAGATGCACTCTCATGAGGGTGCCAATCAGTCAAAGTTGCAAGCAGATCCCACGTATACAACCATTTTGTCGTATCCCCCCTGCATGGCTCTCCTGCTAAACACATATGCCACCACGTTTCCCTTGCTGGGGTGGTAAGAGATCGTATAGCTGTAATCCAATCCTTCAGTATCTCAAGCCATCTGTGTTGCCACATGTTCAGCTCCTTCTGATTGAAAATGTCTCTTGTAGTATGTGAAAATCTCATAGTTCACCCCATAGAGATAGTGGCACCAGATCTTCAAAGCGAAGACCACTGTAGCCAACTCCAAGTCATAGGTGGGATAATTCCATTCATGCGATCTTAACTGACGTGATGTGTATGCAACCACGTGTCCCTGCTACACTAGTCTTGAGTCCCTACTGCATTAGTCCCGCTTCTAAGCCTTCTCCTGAAGCATTTGTATAAACTGCATAATCTGAGTGCCTGATGGAAGTATAAGAATGGCCACAGTCGTCAACCTCTCCTTCAATGTCCTGAAAGCCTGCTTGCAAGAATCGTCCCAGACAAAAGGAACTCCCTTCTGTATCAACTAAGTCATAGGAAGAACAATACGAGAAAAATTGTTGACGAAGTGTCTATAATAGCCTGCCAGTCCAAGAAAACTATGAATCTAGGTGACTGTCTTGGGTTGCTTCCAAGACATAACTGGATTAATCTTCGTAGGATCAACTACGATACCTGCTCCAGAAATGACATGTGCAAGGAATGAGACATGGGATAATCAGAACTCACACTTTCTCATCTTAGCATATAGCTTGTGCTCTCGAAGTGTGTTCAGGACTATCCTCAAATCATTTGTGTGATCCCATTCATTTCGAGAATATATCAACACATCGTCAATGAAAACGATCGTGAACTTGTCCAAGTACGGATGGAAGATCATCTTCATCGTGTCCATGAATGTTTTTGGGGTATTTGTGAGCTAAACGACATCACAACAAACTTATAGTATCCATATTGAGTCATGAATGTTGTCCTTGGGATATTCGATTCCTGAACCCTCAGATGATGGTGGCCAGACCAAAGATCAGTCTTTGAAAACAATGAAGATCCATGTAGTTGATCTAACAAGTCATCGATGCATGGTAGAGGATAACAGTTCTTCATCATTTCTTATTCAGTTGTCTGTAATCAATGCACAATCTCATGGATCCATCCTTCTTCCCAACAAAAAGAACGAGAGCACCCCAATGGGAAGTGCTCGGCCTCACAAAACCCAAGTCAAGTAACTCTTATTTAACTGTACTTTCAGCTCTCTCACCTCAGCCGGAGCCATAAGTATGGGGCCATTGAGATCGATTGCATATCTGGTAGCAACAAGATCTCGAACTCAATCTCTCTCTCAAACGACAAACCTGGAAAATCATCAGGGAACACATCATTGTAATCTAACACCACCCTGATGTCATGGTCATCGGCTCTCTATTGGATGTCTCACGAATAAATGCTAGATAAGTATCACATCCTTGATCAAAAAGTCTCCGAGCTCTCAATACTGAGATGTACTTCATTTTGGAGTCATGTAATGTAGCCTTAAAAGTAAACTCGAGTAAGTCTGGATTCTGAAGACATCCGTCTTCAGAAATCAATCAAAAGAGCATGTGAGCTGATAACCAATCCATACCCAAAATCAGATCAAACACATCAAGTTGTAGTAAAGAACAATCTGCGATCATCTCGTGATCGCCAATCAATAGTGGTAGACCTCTGACGATCAATCTAATGACGAATAGTTGTCCACATGGCCCATGGATGTAATATGGAGGGTCTAAGGCCTTTGAAACTCTACCTACTGAAGCTATTAATCTCAAAGCAATGAATGAATCTGTCACTTTAGAATCAAATAAAACATGGTCCCTCTAAAATCAAATAAAACATGAAAAGGACGGCTTAAAATCTATATCATACCTTTCACCACAACATTTGTTGATCGTGCCTACTCCTGAGTCACTACATGCAACTGTCTCTATCTCCTTGGTACAACACTCGAACTGACCACACTCGGTGTCTGTCTCTGCAACCTCCAAAAGTTGGAGTTCCAACCACAAAAACTCCCAGTATGTTGTGTTTGCGGCTATGAAGGTTGTGTCTGAGATCGAGGTGCACCAGAGGCATGGTGGCACTGAGACTGGTGGTGAACCCACTGATTGCACAAGAAACAACAAACTAACGGGTTAGGCATGGTGGTCGTGGCTGCGCTTCGACTCGATTATGTTGTGGAACTCTCCACTCTTTGCGGCCTAGATGGTTTTGTTGAACTGGTGTCATGTCTGGCAAGTTCCCCTCCTAAGGTAATCAATGGAGATGAGCGAGCACTGCCAGAAAATGTCGATCCTGAAGGATGAAATCACTGGACTGAACTCTATTGCTAAAACGATCGTCATATAGGTCCAAATGATCGATGTGGTGTAGATGATGTTCCAGAAGAACTCCCAAAACATCTCTCTTTAATATCCTCGAACTTCTCTGCTGCATTAGTCACCTCAAAGATGGATGTAAGATGTAGTCCAGCTAGCTTCTCATGTACCTCTTCCATCATTCCTCTGATGAACTTCTCCAAATTCTCCTAGGGAAATGCAGTCAATGCTGGAGTGTGATGGGACAACTCAGTGTAATGTACAAAATACTCTCGGGTCGTCATTAGTCCCTATCTGGGCTCTGCAAAAAGTCGGCATTGGGAGTCCTTCCACTTCCCAGAGAAGAAGTGATATCTAAAGATCATCTCGAAATCATCTCATGTAGGCTCATGTCCCATCTCAGAAACTATCACTTCCCACCATCTCTCGACGAATTCAGTCAAATATTACTCTGCAAAAGGTAATCACATGTCTTGTGGTGAATGAATCATTCGGAGTACCTTCATGACTTTTTTCAGCCACTGCCCTGCCTCATCTGGGGTCTCTATGCCCTCGAACTCAGATGCATTGCCTTGTTGATATGAGGTGAAAATTGACTAATGCATGTGTATGGTAGAGTGATCATGACAATCTCATGTGCAAAAGGTACAGGGTCCTGCTCCCTGCCATGATCTCTATCATTTGATCCATGTGTTGGTATCTCCTCATGCAAATCATAAAACCTCGGTTGTTGAACCTCTGCGGACCAAGGTTGCTCCTGTGGTATTCCAAAATGTGAGGGATGGTAGGTGAAGCCGAAGAGCTCCTCGAATCTCATCTCGATATCTCCATGCATGTCAGCTATCTTTGTCTGCTAAGCTAAAATCTGATCCTACTTGCCTCTCGTCTCCACTTGTTGATCTCTCATGGTAGTCTACTACTCCTGGAGGTTTGTAAGTGCAACCATGATGTACTCCAACCATTTTATCATCTCCTGACCAACCCTAGGTGTCATGATTCTATACAAGTACCAACATCATTAGCCAAAATGATGATTGTTTGTAAATATATTTGATTGTGATTTTCTTTTCTTGAGATCATTTTATGAATATTAAATGCAATATTGACACATGTGGTTATTCAATTTGAATGTCATTTATTCCCTCTCATATTCGCGGCAAGATGGAGGACTGTCGATATCTGAGCACTTAATGCAATCAGAATTATTGCGAAAGTGTATAGCGGGGAACCTCTGCTCTGACACCATTCCTGTAACATCCCCGAGATCTAGGTCGTCCATTTACACAATATTCACATTAATTAGTTTATGATTGATCGTACTAAGTTACCAAAATGAGGAAAAAATCGTGATTCAATGATATTAACAATTTATTAACCAACCACATAATGTCACTTTGAACATTTTGCATTTATATCCATATAGTAAAACATGTATCAAAAGAAAATTTCATTATTTATGCATGTATCTCAAAAATATGACAGAAGAGAAAAAAACACAAAATAGATATATTTATCTATACAATGATTGCCATGTACTGTCAAAGGCAAATATTTGATCACCAAAAGCTAAGAGCCCTGAGAAGTAACTACTGTATCGCAAGAACCTTTCCTGCCATCTATGTTAGGAATAAACAGATGTCAACAAATGTTGTGTACAACCAAAACTATACAAATAATAGATATTTAAGTGGTTACAAAAAGAAAGAAAGTAGATAGGTAATGACATTGTAATTATTTAATCTACTTGCATGGAAAGTTGGTTTTCTAGTTGTTCCTTATATAATTCCCTTTTTACTCATCATATTTCAATTATCAACAATCAATCATTTCCTTGATTAATTATATGATCAAAGTGGCAAAGGTGATCTAGATCTATTTTACATCCTTTTTCATTATTGTCAATTGTAAGATGCGATGATAGATCTTATTGAATGTAGATGATTGATGAAGATTTTCATGATCTGATCTTTGTCCTCTCCCAAACCTATTGCCGTAACAATAACCAAACTCAAGTTGTAAAGAAGCCTCATAAGAGACTCTTCCGTTTTGCTTTCCTAGTAGAAGTACGGTCCAGGAGAAAACTAGGCAAACTCCAGCCACGCCCTTGAGACGGGTGGGCGAGACTCTCTGATCCGAGTCACTCTAGCCCTACCCGATCGATGTAGGTATGGGCTAAACGAGCTTGAAGAAAAACCAAGGGTCCTCTAGCCTGGGAACCCTAACAGAACACAGTTCAGCTGAACTGATCGAAAAGAAAACACTTGGATCTCATAGAAGAGAAAAACTACGAGCTCTCTATAAAACTGCGGAAGAGGTTGGGATCCTAAACCTGCGCACTAGGCAGCCACTGCCCAGATTTGGGCACCCTAACTCCAGCCCGGTTGAGGGTCACCACACCCTCGCACAGTCATGTGTAAGAGGCACCTCGATCAGCACAATGTCTGAGATTATTTTATTAAGTTTCAACACCTCAAGTAGATCTGAGGGTACATAGCACTTGCCAAATACTTTCTCGGGAGGAAATATGGGTGCGATGATATGGTAATAACATTTGGGAGGTTGTGATATGGTTAGATATGTTGAGAGGTTTAAATGACACTCCAAACTAAGCATGCATGGAGTATGTAGACCTACCAGCTTCTCAATTTATACAATCAATTGGTTTATCAAATGAAACAAAGTACAATTTGAAGGTTCTTGAATGATTTCATTGAATCAAAGTTTGAATTGAAATAATAGATTATAAGATAAGATTGTGGATATCCTTTTTGATCTTTAAATGATAGAGAGTTGATTGTAAGGGTGTGGCTTAAGAAATCAAATGGCTAAATTTCAAGAAGTATTATGATCTTTTAAACCATATTTTTATTCAACATGGAATATTCTGATTTGGATACACATTAGAAGAGAACACGGTGATTCTCAGGTAAAATCTGTAAATAATAGAGAGCATCAACACAACATGAGAAAACCAATATGGAACCAAAACCTCCATCCACATTTATGAAATCAGTAGCTAAGAATATACTTGATTTATATTGCAAATTTACAAATAAATAAAAAAATTTAGCAGCTAAAAATCACATGCAAATTCCTACAATTTTCTTTTAAAATCTAAGATCAGAAGTTATGAATCTGGATTCTAAATCAGTTATTTTTTTTATCAAAAGGAAATCACATGCAAATTTCCAAATTTTTATCTTTTAAAATCTAAGATCAGGATCTATGAATCTGACTTGAATTAGATTTTGAAATTTTAGATTCAATAAATTTTTTAGCAATACAAAATCACATGCAAATTATCGAATTTTATCTTTTAAAATCTAAGATCATGAGCTATGAATCTGACTTCCAATTTTTAACCTACTGGAATATTTTTCAAGGTGTATATAAGATCAAATTAAATTCTGAAAAGATACCAACTAAAAATTTTGCCTCCTCCAATTTTCAGCAAAAGTAGACTAACATAGAACATGGAACTGGACATAAGAAAGCAGTGAACAACAAAAATGCAACTCAAGATGCATATAAGATAAAGTTAAGTTCTGAAATTGTGTAATACTAAAATTAACCAGCAAGGATATTAAAGTTGTAGTTCAAAACTAATAATTCAGCATCAAAAAACTATGATAAACACCACCAAATTTCCAGTTTATCATTAACAAATCAACAACAACATATATAAAAACCTTAAATTTTGACCCCTCTTTCTAAGCAAATCAACAACAACAACATGCATAAAAATCCCAAATTCTCAACCCTTACTTTCTAAACAAATCAGCGGCAACAAAATGCATAAAAATACCAAATTCTAAGCCATTATTTCTAAGCAAATCTGCATCAACAACATGCATAAAAATCCCAAATATCAATCTTTAAATTGGAATTAAAGATATAAGAATTTGGCATTTAAATCAGATGTGTATAAATACACAGATGGCAACAGGATAGGGGTAAGATTGTACTTCTTGGATCTCAAAAAATGGAGGAAGATGAACTTGGATCAAGAGTAGCAAGAGCTGCTATTGCATGTAGTAGTAGCTGGGCAATTTCAGCAGTAGTAGTAGCTGCTATAATTGTTGCAAATAGCAGCAGCATCAGCTGATCTTAGCAACAACATGTTAGCACCTGCTGTTTTTGTTAGCAGCAGCAGCAAGGCTGCAATGAAGCAGTTGTCCAAGAGCAGCAACAACTCAAGGAAGGAGAGAGCTACTTCGATGGGGAAGAAAGAAAGAGAAGAAGAAAAGAGAAGAGGAGAAATAAGGAGAAAATAAGAGGGAAAGGTAGGGTGATATATATAAGAAGGGGGGAAGTTGAGTTGTTAACCATTTGGGGGAGAAGAGGGCACGTGTGTTGTGTTTGAGTTATATTTTTTATATTTATTTATTTCTAACTTATTTGAAACACCAAAGTTATCACGATTTCCACCTTCGCTCATTTGACAATCTTAAAGTGATGATCAAAATAAGCGTAATATTTATATTTTTCTGATCTAAGATCGATTCAGAAATCAACGAAATATGGTTTTGATTTATGATTAAATTTTACAATTTATATGGGTCAAACGATCAACAAACGGTCGATTCTGTTGGTTTTGTTTTGTCGAAACAAAATTTGTGATGGTCTGTTTATTTTGCAATTCAAACCGTTTCATGACTTTTCTGATGAAACAAATTACAATGCAAACGATTTTTGGTCGCTTACCCCCTAACTAATTTTTTTATTTACGATATATGGATTGATTCAGGTTTATTTAATATCAATTGATATTTTATCAGATCACACAGACCTAAATCAGGTTGGATTCAATTTCAAAATCGAGTGTTACAGTTTTAGATTTTGATTTTTTATACTTTATTAAAATATAAAACAAAGCAAATAAATGAAAAAGAAATAAATTAAAAAGAATTGATTTTGTTCATAAAATGACAAGTCAAAAGCAAATAACTACAATATACAATTAGGTTCCAAGATCCAGATTTCACATATAAACAAATTTGATCTTGAGTTGTATGTATTTGAATGTACATTAATCCAAACGTGAGTATGGGCTTGATGAATCCATGATTCATCTACTTTATAGGAAGATTTTAGCAAAATATCCTTCATAAATCACCAAATATGTCATCTAAATTGACTTAATCAACTTTATTAATTGTGCAAGAAATTAGGGTTAAAATTTGTGTATAAATAAACCTTGATATTTAGCCAGCTTGAGCTTATTATTTTATGTACAAAAATCACCTATTTTGACCTAATTCTTTCTCTTTCTTTAATTCATGCACTGACCTGCATTAAGAAACAAAATTCAAAAGAAAATGAAAAGATTTGAACATGTATATATTGTACATATTATAACTTGTGTGTCTTCATATTACTATTTTCTAACTTATAAAAAATCCTAAAAAATAGATTATGTTGTACATATTGTATATATATTAACCCACTAATTAAAATCTATTTAAAAATACAAAAAAATACAAAACATGAATATAGGGGCTAATTGCCATATTAATACATATACAAAGATGTATTTTCTACAAATGGCTTTTTCTACTTTTTGATCCTTCATAAATTGTAGATCTCATTAAGATCAAAAACATTCATATTGACTACTTTTTTTGTTGGAAACCTCCTCCTATTCTTTTTCTATCTTCTTTTCTTTTCTTTATTGAGTCAATAGTAAAGGGGAAGGTTGCCTCTGATTTGTCCACCTTTACCCCCACCTTAGCTCCTCGCTCCCACTCTCTCTCCAGTCCGCCAGCTGATCTTGCTTCTCCGCAAGTTGACCACAGTCAACTCGCCATCTGCCAACCATTATTGCACCTCCATATTGCGTGTGGCCCATTTCTCCCTTGGACTCCATCCGATCCTCACTACTACCCGCCTTCATCCTTCATTCCCCCTTGTATGTAACACCCCCCCCCCCCCACATCATCACCACCTTCGCCGATCAGTCAGGTCACCCATTAACGTCGTCCTCTGATCACCCCTATAAAAACCACCACCTCCTCTGGCTACAATACCATCCACCATTTATAAGTCTTCCCCTCCAACCCAATCATCCTCTTGGTAACAGTATGTGAAGGAGTATCCTGTACGGTGACGACGAGGCTAAGACTTTAGTGTGATCCACGACCTCCCTTCGATCGTGCAGCTGCTCGATCGAACAATAGAGCTCGATGTTTCCCCTCGCCAAAGCCATTAGAGCGAAGATACCAGGATCCCCACCTCCTCCTTCAGGCGATTCTCCACCGCTCCACCCCCTGATTTGATCCATCGCATCTACTCTGATCATCCAGATCCACCTCCAACCACTCCAGACATCTTTGTCATCTCCTCTCCTTTTCAATTTCTCCATTTGCTTACACACAACTCAATGCATCTACAACCCTCTTGGGGTTCTAGCTAGCTCCACCTCGCACCACTCATCTTCGTCGACCCATCTCCGATCACACTCCCCTTATCCACACCCCTTACCTTGCAAAGACATGGAACTCTAGGTCTTTGTTCCCTTCACATGCCAACAAACCTCCATTCCACTCCCCTTCGACTCACCCTTGATTCCTAACCCTATAGGACCTATCCCCCTTCATTGATCAAAATGAGCGATAGAGCTCCAATCTCCTTCTCTACCTTCGATGACTACCCATTGTCGCGTTGCCTCAAGCCTCACAGCAGCTCAGAGGAGCATCCAGCACCCTCATCGTCACCTTCTCGAGCTTTCAGGTCATCAGCAGGCCTCCAAGACCTGGGAGGAGCTCGGGGAAGATCGTTAGAGCATTGCTACTCCACCATCACTCACGGAGGAGCACGAAGAGCAAGCACCTTGGATTTTGATCCAATGGTGCCTGTACACGATCATCATCAGCCATATGTTCAAGCTCGCAGGTCATCCACACCACCCATCTCTACAACACATCTAGTCCATGAGATCATATCAGATCTAACGACCCAGATTGTTGCTCGAACCTCCACCTACACATCCAGGCTTGGGTCGCCCGAGGCTCCTTCCAAGCCTCCTCGCTTCGCCACGTGGACGTCTGACACCGATCCTCGCTTTGAGCCTAGCACTCACGTGTAGGAGGCATGTGTGCAGAGAGTTTTGCAGCAGCACCCCTTCGCCTCTCATAAATTACATCCAAGTCCTCCTCAGGTGTAGAGCACATGCCTGCATGGGATATTTATGCCCAAGCCCCATCGGGTCTTCCAAATTATAGACCTGTCCCTACACACTTGGAAAAATTACAGAAGACCCCACCAGATTTTACAATGTTGTTGATAAGTTCTCCATGTGTATTTGTGATATATTTATTAATGTTTTCTTGTATTTTAGTCTACGATCTTTGATATTAGATATCTTGGTCATTTTAAATCCAAATTTTGCGTATTTTATGTCATTCTGAAGCATGTTTCAAGCTCTATTTTTTTGTATCAATTGTGACCAGATCAAAGGCTCTTTAATGTTAATTATTGTCTGAGGATTACATTGATATATGTAGGCTTTATTTGACTTATTTTAGCAATTTCATTTGGAAAAAAATGATCTAATCTGCATGCATAATTGGAGAGACTTCTTGATATTTATTCCTTGATATTTTTGTAACTAAAGATAAATTTATTGAGGATTAAAATGACAAGGAATCACCGGTGCTAATTGATCTCAGTTTATGCATACATATTTATAAATTAATCTCTTAGCTTGAATTTGGATTTTAATAGATAAATATGTCTTGAGTCTTAGATTTGGGGATCATTTTCTAGGATTTTTATTGATCACATTATTCGAGGATATCTTTATAATCACATACATATCTCTTGACTCTCTCTCTCTCTCTTTCTCTCTGTGTGTCTTGCTTTTATTTGCATCTTTTCATCCTTGCACCCTTTTATCACACATAAATTGATCATTGCAACAATCAAATATATAAATTAACTAAAACCATTCAACTAAAGAACATTGTTCCTTTAGTCCGACATTGGTATACTTACCAAGTAAAATTTGCCATATATTAAAAAGTGTGATTTTTATTGAATTAATGTCCAACTCGTTATACTACAACTTAACATTATTAAATATGTGGAAATACGGTTCATCAGGATTAATATGAGATTGCATGTGAGAAATATTTGCATTTACGGCTTTCTGTCTTCAAATTAGGGTTTGGGTTTATTTCACATACTAAAACTTAGTATTTTTCTGCTATTTTTCCATCGTCAATGTTAGTGATGTGTACACAATGGTGTTGATTTTATTTAATTTTGATTTAGTATAAATTAGTTTAAAGTATGTGAAGTTAGGTCAATATACATGTGAATATATACAAAAACAATATATGCTTTTATAAAAAAAATTAATATATAGCAGTTAGGCCTAATTATCCACACACTGTGGATTGATTGTGTTATTTTTTTAGGGGGTTTGTTTATTGAAATGTCTTAGTAAATGAGCTAATATTAAAGATGAATTACTGATGAAATTATGATTCATCTACTCTATGTGGACGTTTTAGCATAATACCCTTATGAATCACTAATTAAACCATTAAAAATAATTAATAAACATTCACTAATTGTGCTAAAATTGGGGATAAAATTTGTAAATAAATAACCCTTCTTTTTGCCCAGATTGAACCAATAATTTTACTTGTAAATAATCATTATTTTAACCTAATTATGTTTCTATCATATTCTTTGATTGGATAACTAATATGGCATCAAGAATTAAAATCCATAAAAAGAGCAAAATTGAAATAAATCAAAAATACCTGACAATATATATTTTACACATTTTCCCTTTGTTGATTTTATTTTATCTTTTCCTAGCCTATAAAAAATCCACAAAATTTAGATTAATTATGTATATAAATTAATCCACTAATCAAATTAAAAGTATAAAAATTACAAAAATACACAAATGCAGTACTTTATTATATAGAGTACTACCAAAAATATTTTTGTATAGTTGACCTCTTTTTCTTTTGGCCCTTCACAAAACTTGTAGATCTCGTCGAGACGAGCAACTTTCATGTTGACACTTTTTTATTTGACTTCATTTACTATTTCTTTTTTATTTTACTTTTTAGTTATTTTTATTTTATTCTATTCTATCTTTATTTAATTTTTAATTTTACTCCTTATTTTATATTTTTTTATTATTAAATTTTAATTTTTAATTTTATTTACTTTTTATTTTCTCTTCTTTCTCCCTCTTTCCTTCTCTCTCTCTCCCTCTTTCCTTCTCTTCATCTCTCTCTCTCTCTCTCTCTCTCTCTCTCTTCTCATCTCTCTCTACCTAACCCATCTCTCCAGGTTAGCCCCCTCTTGCCCTCTCTCACCTCAGTCACGTGCAGAGTACGTGACCGTCCCCTTCCTCTTATGTCGCCCATGCTCGATCGCTCCGCCTCCCCATGGTCATTACCATCATCTCCGTTCATTACACCCTTGCATGTAACCACTGCCATGCCCCTCCAGCCGTGATCGCGATATCCGATACACCCCTCGCCTCCTCTTCCTATAAGACCATCCGCCCCGACACCTCGTTGAGGCATCCGCCCTTCTTCCCCGAGAGCAGGTGATGACAACTCAACCATGGTTGTGGCTAGGGATGAGCATTGGGCTGGGCCGGCCCAGCCCGGCCCAAAGCCCGGCCCGCGTAGCCCGGCCCGTGTAGCCCGGCCCAGCCCGAGCCCGAATTATGTATGGGTCGGGCTTGGGCTGAAGATTTAAGCCCATTTAATAATTATGCCGGTGATGAACCTCAATTTCATCACCTTTATTCTATCATTTTGGTCTCAAAAACCCCAACAAATGCATGTAAATAGCATCAAATTGTATATAATAGCATTCATGATTCATTGTATTAATTCCACATTAAATAAGGTTTTAATGCCAAAATTATAGAATAAAGAAGAGAAAAGAAAAAGGAATAAAATATTGCAAATATTTTATGACCCAAACCCCGAGACCAAGGCCAGCATGGTATTGGTCGACAAGGAATAAAGTAGGGGGAGATAAGGGCCAGTGTACAATAAATACCTTATTTATTAATTCATTCATTTGTGCATTTTTGGCACCTATTTTGTACATAACTATTTCTTCATCAAATAAAGAAACTTTGTACATGAAAGTTGTAGATAATAATAAATAAAAATACAAAATTGAGTTTGAGCAAAAATAATACCCAGTGTACATTTTATACACAGAATAAAAAGCCAAAATCTCAACTTCACAGACCCATATCTTGCAAATAAAAACTCCAAATCACCCAAACTCACTTTTAATGTATATAGCATTCCATAAACTATTTTATAAAATTGGTTTTATAATTTTTGGAGTCCATATGCAAAAGTTAGGTTTTGGCCCTCCTTGTATATAGGACTGATTAAAATATGCATTTTATTCAATATTCATTATTTGTATAAATTCATATTTTTAGAATTTTGTAAATAATGTATATAATGCATACACATATTAAAAGTTAAAGAAAACCAAAAATAATTTGTAAAATAAAATAAGTCTACAAATTCATAGACAAAATACCTATGTTATACACCTATACATAAATAAAAAGGATTTTGTTCCTTGATTCTTTTATTCTTCTATATTTTTACAACAATATATACATTATACATAACTTATTAAAAATGTAAATCCAAAATAAAAATCAAGAAAATACAATAAATAAATTATGTGTACAAAATACATAGATAAAATACCTATAAGTATACCTACATACATCTATACCTATTTATTTAAAAATATAAATAAACTCATAAAAATCAAACAAAAATATCTTTATACTCACAAAAATAAATTATAAATTTATAAAATAAGCCAATAAAATAATAAAAGAAAATAAACAAAATAAAAATAAAAATACATAAAAATACATGTAAATACATACAAATACACATTATTCAAATAAAACTGTCATAAAACACCTCGAAAAATTCAATAAAAATTGTAAATAAATACTAGACGAAATAATACACATTTTTTTATTTTTTAAAAAAAATTAATAAAATCATTTAAGGCGTCAAATAATTCAATTTCTCATCAGATTCCCTGTTTTGTCTCCTAGCGGCTACTTGGACGAATCACAGGCCGTCAACAGTTGACCGCTCGGTCAACTGCTCCCCCAGCCGCCCGATGTGACTTAGTGTGTCTCTTCGCCCATCTTCTCCCATTTTTTCCGGGCATACCATCCATCAATCGAAGATGCTTTCTGTACAAGAATTGTTCTCTAATCATCACTGAAGCCCGCCAATTCTTTGGATCGACCTAATACTCTTTTGATCATGCAATAATCGCCGGTCAATAAGGCTACTCGCCAATGTTTATAAATAACAAGCTCCGGCTCCTTCCTCATTTTGGCCACTTTTATTCCAACCTAAAGCCTAGATCTCGCGCCTGGATTGTTCCTTGTGACAGGGGGAGTAGCCCAGCACCTTGACTCGGCCGGAGGAAGGAGATTTTTGTCGTGGCGGATCTCCGGCGTCCGCCCTGCTCCCTGGAGGCCCCCAGGTATAAGAGCTGCCCTTTTAGGTGTTTTTAGTTAGCTTTTAATGTTAGCGTTTCATTCCAGTAGTTAGATTAGGTTTTAATTAATGTCTGTAGCTTAAAAATCGAAATTCGAAGTTCGCCGGAGCTCAGCTCCGGCGACTTCTCCACTGTTGTTCCGACTGTCTCCGACCGCCTCGTGCCCCCCATCTCGAACCTCAGCGCATTCTCCATCCATTGCACGCATTTGTTCAACCCAGGACCCTAGGTCCTGGCGAATCGGGGCTCATCCTCCGCCGTTCGCCGGAGCCCCTCCGCCCACCCTCATTTTTGCGTTGTAGCTCCAAACCCCGGGTCGAGGAGCATCGCCTCGAGCCCCTCTTCCTTTCTGTGCAGGTTAGGTTTACTAAAGCACGCCGGGAGACGAATCCCAAGCGAGCGAAGGTACCTGGAGCTCCGTTTCTTCATCGGGCTCGTAGCGTCGCTCCAGGGCCCCTCCGTTCGATCAGACACCTCCAGCAGTTAGAGAGCCCTGCCAGGAAGCTATTTGGACCCTCAGATACCCGAGGGAGCGCCGGACGAGCGAGCAGCACCGGATTGAAGGTCGAGAAGAGGGAGTTCTTCCCTGTTCTTCGTGCCTTCGTCTTCACCGTCCGATCGCAGTCCCAGCCCAGATCGCATCAGCACCGTCAGATGGAGCATCGCATCAACCGTCAGATCGGCCTAGCTGATCTAATCTCAGCCTCCCATCGGTGAAGCGTCATCGGGCGAGGAGGTGGCGATGCGTGGCAAGTGAAGAGCGCTGTGCCGTTGGATGCCGCGCTTTGTTTAGGGGTAAACTTCACATCCAACCCCTCTACTTTTTGTATTTAGTATTTAATGCCAAAAATAAAAGTCTCAGTTGTAAATAAAATGTATATTTTGCAGAAGGACCCCCAATGTTTTAAGATTTGCACTTTAGTCCTTCCGCGCCTCACGTGCAGCAACCACGTGTGGCACGTGAAATTTTGCATTTAAGCCCCGCCGGGTCCCTGTAATTATTAAATGGTCCTGAAAATAAAAGTTAAAGTGTATTTTTATTGTGATTTTTGCATGTATGCCCCTGTGAACTATTTTATTTGCAAAAATACCCATGCCAGGCCATTTAATTTTTTGAATGCTTTGTCTATTTATTTTGTGCTCCATATTTAATCGAAAAATTTTGTAAAAATAGACGTAAGCTCCTGATTGGTTATGCTTGAACGCCATATTTTTAGTTTAGCATTTTGTTGCAGTTTTGCATTTATTAAAAATAAAAAACATGTCTTTTATTCCCCGTCTAACTTATAAAATCCCAAAAAATATCAAAATGCCTTGAAAAATTCCCAAAAAATTCCCTATGGTGTATTTTGAGCTATTCTAGTGTCAGTCCAAAAATCCCTAAAAATATCAAAAGGAAAACCTTAAAAATTCAAAAATACCCAAAACCTTCAAAAAATATAAAAACTCAAAGAAAAATCATAAAAATATAAACTCAGGCCCTATTTATGCTATAGTTTATTATCTTTATTAGAAATATAGTGTGGAAAGTTTTTGAGGCTGTTAGCTATTTTTAATATCGATTTTTGTGACCGCCAGTACCTAGCCCATTGTTTGGTATTATTTAGCTATTTAAAAATACTAAAAATGTTTGCAAAAATACCCAAAAATCATAAAAACAGTAACAAACCATGAAAATCCCAAAAAGACCTTAGCCCTGAATTTTTGACTATTTTTGAGTATTTTTGTAAAATATTATAGTATACCTTTTATGAATACATATGAATTTCCAAAACAAAAAATATATATATATCTAATTAATTGTATTTATAGATCTATTTATTAACCCTAATATATATATGTATATATATAATAATATATATGTATATCTTCTATTATACTTATAGATATCTGTATACATATTATATGTATTATTAGCTACATACTAACCCTTTATGGGTATATACATGATTAACATATGTATATTATATGTATATTGATATATACTACTTAATTATTATATAAAAAACAGATATTTTAAAATTCAAAACCCACTTCACACACAAGGATGACTCTGAGATACATGTAGGCTACCACATTTTTGTATTGCTCTCTGTGGTTCGACCTCTACATACTTGTCACTGTACATTTTATGGTAGAGTAAATAAAGATTAATTCACATTTATTTTTGAGCTTTATTGTTGTATTCTTTGGATTGTGGGTTAATTGCTGATCAACACCCGTATTCTGCGAGCGGTCACCTCAGCGACACCTTTGTATTATTTATTCATGGTGACCCTCGTGGTTTACCCGCGTTATCAGATGGCGCCGTTGCCGGGGAGCAATGAGCATAGCCTAATTCATGTTGTCATTCTTGTATAAAAAGATTCTTCATTTATTATTCATTTTTGTGAGCAGCTATTTTTTTGCTATTAATCACCATGCTTCATTTCTTTATTCATTGTGATTATTTTCTTTGCTCTATTTGATTGACTGAGTATGCTAATGCAATCTTTTTGTGACTTTGATGCGAGGGTCCGCCACGCGAGGATGGCTTCTTAGGAGGCCAAGGCAGCCGAGCTTGGAGGAGGATGGTCTTCTCTTCTCATGACCATCTGGAGAGTGCACCAAAGAAGCAAAGAGAGGGGCATTAGATAGGCTAGATACTTAGGATTATTTATTCTGTAATTTATGGTGAGAGAGAGACATTTTTGGCATGTAATTAAACAGGACTCTACTCTTCACAATGAGGTCCAGTGCCCGGGTGATTGTTCACCTGGGGGCCTCATCGCGGCTTTTTTGAGTTTTCATCGCCTTTCTTTTATTTTTGTTTTCCGAAGTTTTGAGCTTTCCGCCTTTCTTTTATTTTATTTTGTGTGCTTGGAGCCCCTAGATATAGGTTGCTTGACTCGGTAGCTAGGTCCAAACATTAATAAGAATGCATGTTCCTATAGTCTACTTCGCTTGGATCTAGTCAAACTTAAACAAGTCGTTCGTTATCTCTTAGCCCTTGTGCCGCAGCGAGCCCTGTAAAGCGCTTTCTCCTAAGCTCAAGTGTGTTGAGTACAGAGGAGGGGTGAGCCAAGACCGGACCCTTCGAGCTAGAGATAAATGAGTGCTTATGGTTCTTCACGTTAATAACAGCTTATGTTTAGGACGATTTTGCGCCTTGCATACCGACATGTAGATAGGTTTAAAAATTCTGTTTTGCATACCACATGGAGAGAGCTGGGATGCACTGTAAGTCTTCTAACTCAGCATGCATCATTCGGTTCAATGGTGAGATTTCCATCATGGAACCACTTGCACGGCTTTTCCGCTATCTCCCTCTGATTTTGAGCACCTAGGACTTAAATGAAAATCTACAAAAACGTTAGGCGCTGGCATGAAACAGATCCAAAAAAGTGAAAACCCAAAAAATTAAAACAAGGGGACTGCTAAATAAACTTTGACCTTTATTAAAATTCGTAATGGACTATCATTGTACCGGGTTCATAAAGCCCTCATTGTTTTCAGGTACCTTGGAGGAGGACCAAAACCCTACTCCCTTGAGTGAGTGCGACCCCTAAGGATTAAAGCCCAAAACCCAGTTTGCAACTGCCTTGTGTATCGCCTGGATTTCCGAAGTAATGGCGCTTCTATCGTACGTAGGCGAGTAGGACTTGGTCACCAATGGTGACTCTCTGTTGTGAGAGCATCGACCCTGTCCGAAGTATTGAGCATAGGCCACGCCTTCACGGGGGTGTCTGTCTCATTGTCCTGCGTCCGAGTAGGTTCTTGCACGCTCATGGGTGATTCCGTTGCGAGCGAGAACTGAAGTATTGGTTTCGCCTATCAGCTTCCTCTCTCTTTTCTTTGGCTGAGTAGGGATCCAGGAAGGGTTACAAGGACTCCAAAAAGTACAGACTACAGGTTACACAGGAGGAGGACAAGTACGGGATACTCTTCCGGCAGTACTCTCTCTCCTATAGGGTAGCGTACTAAGGACTTGTTATAAGATATGCCTGAAATCACAACTCTAAAAATGAAAAGATAATAAATAGCCGAGCTTTCACAGCTTCACATGGCGTGAGTTGGTGAACCCGATTTTGTATTGTGTTTGTATGGATCTAGATTAAGGTTCAAAGATCAAGTCCCGCGCATTTGTGCACATTTTTGTTGTTTCTCCCTTTGACCACCCCGCTCAACCGAGCCTTTCTACTGTTTTACACTCCTTTTATTCCTCGTTGACCATCGTATCATTCTTCCAACAATCCGACATTCTCTTGTGCTTCGCGAAGTTGATCCATGGATGGTTTCATCGGGACCATGCCGACACCTACATCGATTCCATAGACTCAACTTCACTAATAATTTCGAGGCGATTTCCGAGAACCCGATCCGGACTTTGCGGATCGATCTCCAGACTCCTCGTTTTCTACCTTTCTCTTGGCCACCCAATAAACTGGGATCACTTTTGTCCCACTTCCGTCGTTGTGAATGGGAGTCGATTACAGTCTACATCCCTTTCCCATTCACAACATGCTGGGGTTGACCTGAATTCCAGCTTAATCACGGCAGCTGAAAGTTAATTGCAAGTGATCTGATTCGGACTATCTCATTCTACAGATAGAAGCCAGTGCGAGCCCTGGAGACTACTCCGGAGTTCATCTCGTCCGACTCATACCCTGACATGGCTCTAGGAGGAAAGGGCAAGGGTCAGCAGCCACCCATCCCAGAGGGGCAGATGCCAGATCAGAACCAAGTTGATGCACAACTACTGGCGTCTATCCAGGCTATTCAGCAGCAGTTGACCGAGCAGGCCCTTACACAGACCGCATTCCAGGATATGTTGAATGACATGATGAACCGTGACGATGGAGGAGGAGGCAGACGCAGAGGAGGCTGGGGAGGAGGAGGTGGAGGTGGAGGAGGTGATGATCCTCCTGATGATGACCTTGAATTACCACCACCGAAGCCGACACTCAAAGAAACGTATAATCCGAGAGACAGCCAGATGACCGAGTGGATCCTCATTCCACCGGTACACGCTCACTTCGAGCTGAAGCCCCAATTCATAGCCCTTCTCCCCGCCTTTCATGGAAACACAAACGAAGAGCCGTACATTCATCTCCAACAGTTCTCCCGCATTTGCCGCACCACCCACTATCCGAATGTCCCTTTGGACATTGTCAAGATGATGGCTTTCCCCTTCAGTCTACAGGACAAGGCCCTTTATTGGGTCAATCATTAGGGAAAGGTCGTGACGACCTGGGAGGAGTTGAAGTCCGCCTTCCTGCACAAATAGTACCCTCTCGGTCGGCTCAACCAGATGCGGGCCCGTATCAGTAATTTCACCCAAGGACCCCACAAGTCTATACATGAAGCTTGGGAGAGATTCACTGATTTGCAGGAGAAGTGTCCCCATCATGATATCCCGAAGACCAGCTTGGTCCAGCATTTCTTTGGGGGACTGAACATCGAAAGCCAAAGGCTCGTGGACGCAGCATGTGGGGGCTCCCATTTCAACAAGGATGAAGATGTTGTCTGGCAGATTTTTGAAGAAATGGTCGAAGGAGAGGCCGCCCTCTCTTCATCCAAGGCATACCAGAAGCAGCCCCAGATCCTCCAGAAACAAGTTCACATGGCTGCATCTAAAGAAGCAGAGAGAGATGAGAGCTCCAACCTCAGCATCATCGGGGGCCATCTCTTTAAGGTAGATATCATTGAGAAGCGATCACAGGACCTCGAGAAACTCGTTGTGATCGAGAAGAGGACCCAGAACCTGGATAAGCTAGATCAGATCAACAAGTACCTCGAACTGTTGGTCGGCACGATCAACTCTGTCCAGTCGGCTACACCATCAGACGCTCCCGCTGAGAAGAAGGACGAGCAGCAACCGCAGCATCAGCCTCAGCCGAGCCAGCAGCCACCGGCAGTCCAGCACGTGTACTACGTGCAGGCACCCGACCAGGGCCCGCCGCAGCAGCAAATGGTCGTATACCAGCTAGAGTTCCTTTCTATTCCTGATCCAGTCTTCCCACCACCACCCCTGATCCAAGAAGTCAATGGGGTATGGAGTAATGATGCACTGCCGGCCCGTCCTCAGGGACAACCCCAGGGTCAGCAATTTGCCAACCGGCAGTACCACCAACCTCAGGGTGGTCGTTTTGGTCAAACCTCTCAGCCTCACCAGCAACACCAGCAGCCTCTCCAGTTTACACATCAGTGGAGGCAGAATTTTCTGTATCAGCAGCAGCCGCAGTACCGCCACCCACAGTCGTATCACCAGTACGCGGCTGCCCCCTCTCCACAATATCAGCAGTATCCTCCTCCGTCATACCAACAGCTTCAACTTCCTGCACCACCACAGCAACACCATCAGCAACAGCCTCCCCACCCATCTACCCAACAACAGCGTGGTCTGCACGCTGAATCTTCTGATATGTCCCCTGCTAGTCCCACCATGGAGTGTCTATCCCAGCTTGTTAAAGGGCTGGCGGAGATGACAAAACGGCTTGATGACCTGACCGCCACCCGAACCACTATTCCAGCGCAGGTCGAAGCCAACCCCAACAATTTCAAGAAGAAAGAGCAGGTAGAATGTGATGTCCAGTCCGTGTCTGAAAATGATATTACTGTTTATTCTAATGTTGTTACTCTCAGGAGCGGTAGGGCCTTGCCTTCGCCTGCTACTACCAGTGGGATGAATAAAGAAACAGGTGGATCGTCATCTTCCGCATCAGCCGTGCCAGCTCCAGGGGCAGGTGAGGAGGAAGAAGAAGGAGAAGCCAGTCCAGCCGTCGTGCCTTGTCAGCAGCCACTCCAACCAAAAATACAAAAAAATCAGCAAAAACAAAAACAACAAAAAGAAGCTTGTAGCAGAAGCAAAGCCGCACCAACCTTGGAGGAGCCGCCAGCAGCAGCCGATCCCTCGCCAGCCGATGGAGCCGACGCTACCCCTTTTGATTGCCCAGCAGCACCAGCATGTTCTGATTCAGCTTGTACTCCTTTTTGTAGTCCGGATGTACAACATTCTGTGGGCGATGATTTTGATGTAAATAAGAACTCTTATTTTCCTTCCAGTGGTGTGAATATTCCTTTTCCGCATGCAATACAAAAATCCAAAAAATTGCAAAACGAAAAAAGGCATTGTCTGATCCAGGTGTTGTGGATATTTTGGATAAATTGACTGTTGAGATTCCCTTGTTGAAGGCCGTGGAATACATGCCAGCTGTAAAGAAAGGACTGAAAGAGGCATGTACTAATAGGCGTCGCCCAGCGCAAGACAACAGACGCCGAGAAGTAGAAAAACACGTTCTCTCCATGGCCACAGTTGCAGCTATCAGCAACCTCCCCCAGAAAAAGCATGATACAGGAGCACCTCTGATCGGTTGTGTGATTTTTGACCAGGTCTTCGAGCGTACTCTTCTTGACAGTGGTTCTTCCATCAACCTCCTGCCCTCGTTCATAATGCAAGAATTCGGGTTGGGACCGCTCAAGCAGACATGCATGATCCTTCAGTTCGTTGACCGATCCGTCAAGCGACCCCGAGGTCTGTTGGAAGACGTGATAGTTACCGTGCAGGAGATGAAATTCCCAGCTGACTTTGTAGTCCTTGATATGGACTCACCTGCACCCCTGCTCCAGACCCCTATCATCCTTGGCAGACCATTCCTCCGTACTTCCGGTGCCGTGGTTGATTATGGGTCTGGGAAGATCACTTTCAGCTCGAACACCCAGCAAATCATGATAAACATGAACAAAGAGCAGAATGCCACGACTGATGAGAGCCAGGCAGCCTTAGAAGCAGACTGTGATTTTATTGCAGAGATCAGAGACTCAGAATTATCACTGGACGATCCATGGACCCGAGAAATCCTCACTCTTGAGGAGGACTTGGAAAGCACAGTCAGCATATGCTCCGATGATTTGTGGGAGACAGATTCTCAGATGCAGGCGCATCTTCTTGAGCACTCACTCCAGACCGAACATGATCAGCTTAGCGCAGAACCGTTCGGTACATCATTGGGATCTCAACAGAATGAGGAGGATGGTAACAACCTCAAGGTACATTCCACCACCAGCATGGTATCAGAAGTGACCGATAAAGTGGACATATCAAAACCAGAACTCAAGCCACTTCATGCAGGCCTGAAGTATGCTTTCCTTGCGGGTGAAGAGCAAATGTATCCGGTCATCAGCAGCAGGCTGAATCCGGATCAGGAATCTCGACTTCTCGAGGTTCTAGAAAAGAACCGCAAGGCACTTGGTTGGAGCGTATCAGACCTCCGAGGGATAAACCCAGCTCTGTGTTCACACCATATCTATCTGGAAGAAGACGCCAAGCCGCCCCGCGAATTTCAGAGAAGGCTGAACCCTAACCTTCGGGACGTCGTTATGAAAGAAATCACGAAATGGTGTGACGCAGGCTTCATTTATCCCATCTCCGAGTCGAAATGGGTAAGCCCACTACATGTCGTTCCCAAGAAATCAGGGCTTACCGTGGTTACAAATGATAAAGGAGAGGAAATTTCAACTCGGGTACCAACATCTTGGCGGGTGTGTGTCGACTACCGCCGTCTCAATGCAGCAACCAAGAAGGACCACTTCCCCTTGCCATTCATTGATCAAGTCTTGGAGAGATTAGCAGGCAAGGAGTTCTTCTGCTTTCTGGATGGATACTCCGGGCACAACCAAGTGGCGATCGTCCCTGAAGATCAAGAGAAGACTACCTTCACTTGCTCGTTTGGCACCTACGCCTTCAAGAGGATGCCCTTCGGATTATGCAATGCACCCGCAACCTTCCAAAGATGCATGCTAGCAGTCTTCGCCGAGATGGTAGGCAGTTTTCTCGAGGTGTTCATGGATGATTTCTCTGTCTATGGTGACAGTTTCGATTCTTGTCTTGAGCACCTAGACAGAGTGCTTCAGAAGTGCCGTGAAGTCAATCTAGTGCTCTCATGGGAAAAGAGCCACTTTATGGTCACAGAAGGTACTGTGCTGGGCCACGTCGTTTCCAAACGTGCATGGAAGTCGACCCGGCGAAGGTGAATGTCATTTCAAATCTTCAGCCACCTCAGTCAGTTAAGAATGTGAGGTCATTCCTGGGGCATGTGGGATTCTACAGGCGATTCATCAAGGATTTCAGTCGCATTGTCCGACCTCTGACAGAACTCTTGTGCAAGGAGACTGAATTCATTGTCGATCAGCCGGTTCTCCTTGCTTTCAATCAATTGAAGGAGCTTATCACTCAGGATCCAATCTTACAGCCTCCTGACTGGACTCTTCCCTTTGAGATAATGATCGATGCGTCAGATTTTGCAGTCGGAGCTGTCCTTGGGCAGAGAAAAGACAAGGCGCCCTATGCCATTCACTATGCCAGCAAAACATTAGATGAAGCACAAAGGAATTATACAGTGACAGAGAAAGAATTGCTGGCTGTGGTTTTCGCCTTAGAGAAGTTCAGATCCTATTTGTTGGGATCAAAAGTCACAATTTTCACGGACCACTCTGCTATCCGGTACCTACAGCAGAAGAAGGATGCCAAGCCAAGACTTATTCGTTGGATCCTTCTCCTCCAGGAATTCGATCTGGAAATCAAGGACAAGCCTGGAGTTCAGAATGTGGTAGCAGACCATCTCTCCAGAACAGAGCAGCATGAGCCTCCTCTGAGCAATGCACCTATAACAGAAACCTTCCCTGATGAAGCCATCTTAGCTGTGGATTCTCTCCCTTGGTACGCTGATATTGTCAATTACCTCGCTTCTGGGGTAATACCTTCGGATTGGACGAAGAATCAGAAGAACAAATTCATGTCGACCATCCGCTTTTACCAGTGGGAGGATCCTCTATTATTCAGAGAAGGAGCAGATTGTATTTGGCGCAGGTGCATCCCTCAGACGGAGCAATCTAGTGTCCTCGAGCATTGTCATTCGCTCGAATCTGGTGGACACCATTTTGGAGATCGTACGACAGCTAAAGTATTGCAATGTGGCTTCTAGTGGCCCACATTATTCAAGGATGCAGCAGAGTTTGTTAAAAGATGTATTGACTGTCAGCGACTGAAAGATACACTCACTGCTAAAGATTCAATGCCCCTGAAAATCATTCAGATAGCAGACGTTTTCGATGCATGGGGCATTGACTTCATGGGACCTTTCCCTAACAGTCAAGGTTTTGAGCACATCCTTCTCGCCGTCGATTACGTGAGTCGTTGGGTTGAAGCTATTCCCGCCCGAGCCGCCGACAACAAAACAGTTTGCCAATTTCTAAAGAAGAATATCATTTCGCGGTTTGGGATACCAAAGATTCTCATCTCCGACGGGGGTAGTCACTTCATCAACAAAGAGGTCAAGAAATTAACGAAGGAGTACGGCATTGATCATCGTGTCGCCTCTCCTTATCATCCCCAGACCAATGGCATGGCAGAGTTATCAAACAAAGAAATCAAGACCATATTGCAGAAACTTGTTAGGCTGAACAGAAAAGACTGGTCTCAACTCTTGGACTCAGCTCTATGGGCTTACAGAACCGCCTACAAGTCTCTCTTGGGCATGTCGCCCTACCGTCTTGTATATGGGAAACCATGCCATCTGCCCGTGGAATTAATACACAAATCTCTTTGGGCAATCAACAATTGTAATTTGGACTCACGCAGAAGTGGTCGGAAGCGAAAAGACGATCTGAACAAGCTCTTGGAATTCCGAGACTGTGCATACGATAACACCTTGATGTAAAAGGAGAAGGTGAAACGCTGGCATGACCGGCACATCAGACAAAAGACCTTCGATGTTGGACAGAAAGTGTGGCTATTTGATGCAAAGTTGCGGATATTCCCCAGTAAATTGAAGAGTAAGTGGACAGGGCCATTCCGAGTATGTGAAGTGCGGGACAATGGAAGCATCGCCATATCAGAATTGTCCCCTGACGCACAGCCCTTCATCGTCAACGGCCAACTACTGAAGCCTTACCTCGAACCAGATGCATTCTTGGCCGTCGTTGACTCTATTCAGTTAGTGCACCACGATGACATCTTCACAGCACCTGCGGCATCAAAAGATTCAAACGATGTATTCCAACCGTTGTTTCTCTGATTTTCTCCTTTTCTTCTTTTCTTCTTTTCCTTTTCTATTTTCTTTTTCTATCTAAAAGGTGCCACCCTTGTAGACAGTTTTCTATACTTAGGACGTACTTGGTCCTAAGTATAGGGGGGATGTGCACCCAGAGTTTTTCATTTCGTTCCGATCCTCTCCATTGTCTCCTCTTCTTGTCTATACTTAGGAGTATCTTACCCTAAGTATAGGGGGAGACGATCTGAGTACGATCAGTATATTCCCACCCTTGACCCTCCCCGCTTTTTGTACAGTCTGCTATACTTAGGATTATTTGATCCTAAGTATAGGGGGGACGGTCAACTTCTCATTCATTCATTTCATTCATATTTATTCTTTAGATCTGTCTATACTCAGTACGAGTTATGTCTTTGCTTTTCCTTTCGATCTATGAGGACATAGCTCAAGCTAAGTATAGGGGGGTCGTATATACCCTGTATATACTAAAATCCATAACTCTTACTGAAAAATAAAAAATATCATTCCAATATAAATTAACATGTAATAAGTAGCTCTATAATAATGAAAGATGATTGTGAGTTCCTCAGACTCTTTGTAATTGTACTGATTATTGAATCAGAAAAGTGTTTTGTACAAAACATTCTCTTTTGAAAAACCTTGTGAAATTTGTTTGAAAAGTAGTGTGTACAAGTATTCAATGATTGAAAAATTCGTTTTGTGTGTAAAATTTATTTCCTTTGAGTGAAACCAAAATGTGTGAAAATCAGTGTGCAAATGATTGTGAAATTTGATTGACAAAATTGTTTTGAAAAACCTATCTATGATGTGTAAAACCTTTGTAAAAGGATTTTCAAATGCGTGAACAGGTTTGCAAAAATTAGTTTGGACTATAGTTTTCAAAATCCTTGTGAAAATGATTCTTAAGTAAGTCTGAGGAGTCCGCACAAAAATCTCTCATTTGTAAATAATGAATAAGCCCAAACAAAGCCTATAAGAAACAAAATCATATCATACATCAAATACTGTTTTCCTTCTTTTGTACATACTTATTAATAAATCAGATACCTATACAGTATGGTTTAGAAAAAATAGGGTGACCAGTTTTGAAAAATTTGACGTGAAATGATTTCAACTGTGTGAAAATATTTTGATTACAAAACTTTTTTTTTGTGTGGAAGAAAGGATTTGAAAAACCTATGTGCAAATATTTTGAAAAATGCTTGCCAAAACTATTGTGAAAATTATACTTATCTAGTGTGACAAATCTTTGCAAAAATAATTTTCAAACGTGTGTAAATGATTGCAAAAATTATTGTGTACTATAGTTTGCAAAATTATTTTCAAAAACTAATAAGAACACCATTACAAATACTTGTAAATTATAAACAAGACACATACAATTCTTTCTGTACAACTCTAATTAAACGACTTCATTCAAACCTGTAAAGTTTTTAGAAACTAATACATTCTGTGCATAAAGCAGCACGCCCGTGTAAATAATTGTATGTACTTTTTGTATATGTCCAGTTCTTAGTTTATTTGCAAAAATTCTTTGTGTGAAAACATTCTTTGATTCTTTCAAACTCTCTGTGAAAAAATTGCATCATTCATTGTGCATAGCATAAGCATACCATTCATATTCTTTTGAGTGAAGCTTGATGATTGAATCGGTCTAATAAAGTCTCAAATTGGAGCTCGGTTGGACCTTTCCGCACCTAACTGCACTGGAACCTTATAGGAACTAGGTTTAAGGTACCTCAGGTCTACACAGACTTAATCCTTTGAGAAATCAGGGCTGGGTTCAAGTCACCTCAGTGGACTAACTAGAACTTTTCGAGACACACGTATGACTCTTACCGACCGTGACCTAACTTGGACACTTGCACCTTTCACTTGGCTCAACTCAGTTGGAGTGGTGAGGGGGTTGGATTTGCCAGTCTGAGACGCACACGGGTGGAAACATTCGTCCTCGTCTAGGGAGGGAAGTGCACCCCAACCTGGTCCAATAGCCATGAGGTCTAAAGACAGGAGACTGTGGGTTGCGATAAAGCTTCAAAAGAGGGATAGTCTACTGGCTCAAGAGGAAAAACTCCTTATGTAAATGCTGCTGTGAATAGTATGTTGAAAAAAAATGGTCAGGCCTGTACAACAATAAAATGCATGTAAAGTATGTACAAAGTCAATAAGCAAGCTTGAGTTCCAAAGACAAATATGTGAGCCTGCAGCTGGATGACTTGACTACACTGGTCTTGCATCCCGGGATAGGTAGCTACACTGGCTACCGTCCATTCTTCTCTTCACCCCCTCCTCTTGAGCTGGTTGCCACTTGAACTTAGAAGGGAATACCCTGCTCCTCGAGGAAAGAGCTGTCAGATTGGGGAATCATTGGGTTGTCATTCTGGAGAAGTCAGTTCCTTTATCATTTCAGTTGGGGAGAGCCACTATCACTTACACCGTACAAGTCAGCTTCATAGTTATAAGAGTTTGCGTATGATGTAGACTAGTTCTGACCCGGCTATTGAGGTGGGTTAAACCGAGTTCTGTGACTATCGAAGGCTGTTGTATTTTAGAGCTGGTTCCCGACTAGGTTCCACACACATTCACACCCAAGGTCTGACAGGAGCTCCAAATTCAGATTTTGTAAGGACATGCATTGCACTGAAAGCACCCTTATTCACTCTATCTTGTATTTTCCTTTTTCTTTTCTTTATTCTTTTTGTACTTATTGCATAAGTGTTTGCTAGGGACTAGCAAAGGCAAGTATAGGGGGGTGATGAACCTCCATTTCATCACCTTTATTCTATCATTTTGGCCTCAAAAACCCCAGCAAATGCATGTAAATAGCATCAAATTGTATATAATAGCATTCATGATTCATTGTATTAATTCCACATTAAATAAGGTTTTAATGCCAAAATTATAGAATAAAGAAGAAAAGAAAAAGGAATAAAATATTGCAAATATTTTATGACCCAAATCCCGAGACCAAGGCCAGCATGGTATTGGTCGACAAGGAATAAAGTAGGGGGAGATAAGGGCCAGTGTACAATAAATACCTTATTTATTAATTCATTCATTTGTGCATTTTTGGCACCTATTTTGTACATAACTATTTCTTCATCAAATAAAGAAACTTTGTACATGAAAGTTGTAGATAATAATGTAAATAAAAATACAAAATTGAGTTTGAGCAAAAATAATACCCAGTGTACATTTTATACACAGAATAAAAAGCCAAAATCTCAACTTCACAGACCCATATCTTGCAAATAAAAACTCCAAATCACCCAAACTCACCTTTAATTGTATATAGCATTCCATAAACTATTTTATAAAATTGGTTTTATAATTTTTGGAGTCCATATGCAGAAGTTAGGTTTTTGGCCCTCCTTGTATATAGAACTGATTAAAATATGCATTTTATTCAATATTCATTATTTGTATAAATTCATATTTTTAGAATTTTGTAAATAATGTATATAATGCATACACATATTAAAAGTTAAAGAAAACAAAAAATAATTTGTAAAATAAAATAAGTCTACAAATTCATAGACAAAATACCTATGATATACACCTATACATAAATAAAAAGGATTTTGTTCCTTGATTCTTTTATTCTTCTATATTTTTACAACAATATATACATTATACATAACTTATTAAAAATGTAAATCCAAAATAAAAATCAAGAAAATACAATAAATAAATTAAGTGTACAAAATACATAGATAAAATACCTATAAGTATACCTACATACATCTATACCTATTTATTTAAAAATATAAATAAACTCATAAAAATCAAACAAAAATATCTTTATACTCACAAAAATAAATTATAAATTTATAAAATAAGCCAATAAAATAATAAAAGAAAATAAACAAAATAAAAATAAAAATACATAAAAATACATGTAAATACATACAAATACACATTATTCAAATAAAACTGTCATAAAACACCTCGAAAAATTCAATAAAAATTGTAAATAAATACTAGACGAAATAATACACATTTTTTATTTTTTTAAGAAAAAATTAATAAAATCATTTAAGGCGTCAAATAATTCAATTTCTCATCAGATTCCCTGTTTTGTCTCCTAGCGGCTGACTTGGACGAATCACAGGCCGTCAACAGTTGACCGCTCGGTCAACTGCTCCCCCAGCCGCCCGATGTGACTTAGCGTGTCTCTTCGCCCATCTTCTCCCATTTTTTCCGGGCATACCATACATCAATCGAAGATGCTTTCTGCACAAGAATTGTTCTTTAATCATCACTGAAGTCCGCCAATTCTTTGGATCGACCTAATACTCTTTTGATCATGCAATAATCGCCGGTCAATAAGGCTACTCGCCAATGTTTATAAATAACAAGCTCCGCCTCCTTCCTCATTTTGGCCACTTTTATTCCAACCTAAAGCCTAGATCTCGCGCCTGGATTGTTCCTCGTGACAGGGGGAGTAGCCCAGCACCTTGACTCGGCCGGAGGAAGGAGATTTTTGTCGTGGCGGAGCTCCGGCGTCCGCCCTGCTCCCTGGAGGCCCCCAGGTATAAGAGCTGCCCTTTTAGGTGTTTTTAGTTAGCTTTTAATGTTAGCGTTTCATTCCAGTAGTTAGATTAGGTTTTAATTAATGTCTGTAGCTTAAAAATCGAAATTCGAAGTTTGCCGGAGCTCAGCTCCGGCGACTTCTCCACTGTTGTTCCGACTGTCTCCGACCGCCTCGTGCCCCCCATCTCGAACCTCAGCGCATTCTCCATCCATTGCACGCATTTGTTCAACCCAGAACCCTAGGTCCTGGCGAATAGGGGCTCCTCCTCCGCCGTTCGCCGGAGCCCCTCCGCCCACCCTCATTTTTGCGTTGTAGCTCCAAACCCCGGGTCGAGGAGCATCGCCTCGAGCCCCTCTTCCTTTCTGTGCAGGTTAGGCGTACTAAAGCACGTCAGGAGACGAATCCCAAGCGAGCGAAGGTACCTGGAGCTCCGTTTCTTCATCGGGCTCGTAGCGACGCTCCAGGGCCCCTCCGTTCGATCAGACACCTCCAGCAGCTAGAGAGCCCTGCCAGGAAGCTATTTGGACCCTCATATGCCCGAGGGAGCGCCGGACGAGCGAGCAGCACCGGATCGAAGGTCGGGGAAGAGGGAGTTCTTCCCTGTTCTTTGTGTCTTCGTCTTCACCGTCCGATCGCGGTCCCAGCCCAGATCACATCAGCACCGTCAGATGGAGCATCGCATCAACCGTCAGATCGGCCTAGCTGATCTAATCTCAGCCTCCCATCGGCGAAGCGTCATCGAGCAAGGAGGTGGCGACGCGTGGCAAGTGAAGAGCGCTGCGCCGTTGGATGCCACGCTTTGTTTAGGGGTAAACTTCACATCCAGCCCCTCTACTTTTTGTATTTAGTATTTAATGCCAAAAATAAAAGTCTCAGTTGTAAATAAAATGTATATTTTGCAGAAGGACCCCCAATGTCTTAAGATTTGCACTTTAGTCCTTACGCGCCTCACGAGCAGCAACCACGTGAGGCGCATGAAATTTTTCATTTAGGCCCCGTCGGGTCCCTGTAATTATTAAATGGTCCTGAAAATAAAAGTTAAAGTGTATTTTTATTGTGATTTTTGCATGTATGCCCCTGTGAACTATTTTATTTGCAAAAATACCCCTGCCAGGCCATTTAATTTTTTGAATGCTTTGTCTATTTATTTTGTGCTCCATATTTAATCGAAAAATTTTGTAAAAATAGACTTAAGCTCCTGATTGGTTATGCTTGAACGCCATATTTTTAGTTTAGCATTTTGTTGTAGTTTTGCATTTATTAAAAATCAAAAACATGTCTTTTATTCCCTGTCTAACTTATAAAATCCCAAAAAAATAATCAAAATGCCTTGAAAATTCCCAAAAAATTCCCTATGGTGTATTTTGAGCTATTCTAGTGTCAGTCCAAAAATCCTTAAAAATATCAAAAGGAAAACCTTAAAAATTCAAAAATACCCAAAACCTTCAAAAAAATATAAAAACTCAAAGAAAAATCAGAAAAATATAAACTCAGGCCCTATTTATGCTATAATTTATTATCTTTATTAGAAATATAGTGTGGAAAATTTTTGAGGCTGTTAGCTATTTTTAATGTCGATTTTTGTGACCGCCAGTACCTAGCCACTGTTTGGTATTATTTAGATATTTAAAAATACTAAAAATGTTTGCAAAAATACCCAAAAATCATAAAAACAGTAACAAACCATGAAAATCCCAAAAAGACCTTAGCCCTGAATTTTTGACTATTTTTGAGTATTTTTGTAAAATATTATAGTATACCTTTTATGTATACATATGAATTTCCAAAACAAAAAATATATATATATCTAATTAATTGTATTTATAGATCTATTTATTAACCCTAATATATATAAAAAAATATGTATATATAATAATATATATATGTATATCTTCTATTATACTTATAGATATCTGTATACATATTATATGTATTATTAGCTACATACTAACCCTTTATGGGTATATACATGATTAACATATGTATATTATATGTATATTGATATATACTACTTAATTATTATATAAAAAAACAAATATTTTAAAATTCAAAACCCACTTCACACACAAGGATGACTCTGAGATACATGTAGGCTACCGCATTTTTGTATTGCTCTCTGTGGTTCGACCTCTACATACTTGTCACTGTACATTTTATGGTAGAGTAAATAAAGATTAATTCACATTTATTTTTGAGCTTTATTGTTGTATTCTTTGGATTGTGGGTTAATTGCTGATCAACACCCGTATTCTGCGAGCGGTCGCCTCAGCGACACCTTTGTATTATTTATTCATGGTGACCGTCGTGGTTTACCCGCGTTATCAGCCGGGCTCGGGCCTAGCCCGGCCCAGCCTGTTAGCCCGTTAGCCCGGCCCACATAACGGCCCGTAGATAGGCCCATCAGCCCGGCCCACGAAGCCCACTTAGTAGCCCATATATCAGCCCGAAATGTGGTTTGGCTGGCCTTAGTCAGTAAAAATCCAACACTTAGCCGCTGGGGCCTCCCACTTCCCTTCCCTCTTTCGATCTTTCCCTGCCAGTGCTCCCTCCCACCCGCGACCCGCGAGTCTAGGGCTCCCACGCGCTTCCCTCTTTCCCTCCCAGGCTCCCAGCCGCGACCCGCGCCGCCCGCCGCAACCCTCCTCCCCACCTCGCTCAGCCTCGCCGCTCGCGTCTCCCGAATCCCGCGCCCAAGCCTCGCCGCCGCTCGTGCCTCCTCCCCGCCCTGCTCAACCTCGCACTCCCCTCCTCCCGCGCCCAAGCCTCCCACTGGGAACCCCCCCCCTCCCTTCCCTCGTCCCCTCCCTGAAGGCCCCAGCGGCTAAGTGGGAGCGCCGCCCTGCGCCAACCCCGGCCGCTCCGCTCCGGCATCGCCTCCTCCCCGCCCCGCTCAACCTCTCGCCCCCCTCCTCCTGTGCCCAAGCCTCCCACTCAGGCCCCGGCTCCCCCATTGCCATTGGTGGCTGGTGAGAACACCTACGGGCTCCCCCATTGCCCCGGCTCCCCCATTTGGTGACTGGTGGCTCTCGAGAACACCTGTGGGTTGCGGCTACCTCCCCCCGGTCCCCGCACACCTGACCTGCGGGACTGGTGGCTGCGGCTAGCCGCTCAGGCCGTACCTTCCCCCCGTGCGGCTGGTTGAGGAATCGAGGGCTCCCCAGAGTGCAGGAACACCCGCGTGACGCGTCTCGCCATCTCCCCATTGTAAGGATAGTTCTCCGTTTTCAATTGGCCTTTACAGTCATAATAGTATGATTTATTTTACATTCATTTGTTGTAAGCGAATTGTATAATGGCATTAGTGTTAAGTTTTTAGTAAGGATGACAATAGCGAAAAAAGTTCTTAGAAATCAATTTGGAAAGTAAAATCTAACTTGGTATTTAACTTTAGATGTCGGACAGTAATCAAGAGATGCAAGATCTAGTTGAAGAGAATCCTCCAACGACTCATTTGGGGGAACCTTCATAACTTAATGAGGTTTTGACAAAGAAGAAACATGGAAGACAGTTAAAATCATGGGTTTGGAAGCATGTCACAAGAGTCGGGATGCTAGATGGATGAGATATGTGCAAGTGTAATTATTGTAAGGCACAATTATCTTGTGGGACAAAAGGTGGGACAAGTCACATCGATCGTCATTTGAACCTTGTTTGTCCATATTATAACAAACATTTAAAGTCCCAGTCTCTTTTGAACGTTGTCAATTCTGATCAAGGAAGTGCCACCATCTCCACATGGAAGTTTGAACTAGATAGAAGTAGGGATGATTTCACGAGGTGGATTATATCTAGTGAATTGCCCTTTACGGTTATTGATAACCCAAAGTTTCAAACTTTTGTATCCAATCTTCAGCCCAAGTACAAGTTTATGTCCATATTTACTCTTCAAATAGATTGCATAAAATTGTATGAGAGTGAAAAACTAAAATTGAAGACGACATTGAAATCGGTTGGCAGAATTTCCCTCACAACTGACATGTGGACATCAATTCAGAATTTAGGTTACATGGCTGTTACTGCACATTATGTTGACAACAATTGGAAGCTACAAAAGAAGATTTTGTGTTTTTGTGTCATTTACACACGTCATACAGGGGAGAATATTGCGGATATGATTGTCAATCGTCTGAGAGAGTGGAATATACCGAATATATGTACCATCACAGTTGACAATGCGTCAACTAATGATGTTGTTGTACGGAATTTAGTTGACCAGTTATCTCAGAAGGAAACGCTACTCTTGGGTGGACGTTTTTTCCACGTTCGTTGTTGGGCACACATCTTGAATCTTGTAGTTCAAGATGGACTTTCTGAGATCAAAGAAATAATCACCAAAATCCGCAATCTTGTTAAATATGTGAAGTATTCCACTAGGAGATTGCAGGATTTTAAAGACCTTGCCAAACAAGAACGGATTGAGATTACAACAGGTTTGAGGCTTGACGTCAGCACTAGGTTGAACTCTACCTTTTTAATGCTTGAGTCTGCTATCAAATATCAAAAGATTTTCAATCGTTTGGGGCGTGATTTCCATTTATCAGACACACCTTCTGCGAGTGATTGGAAAAAAGCTGAGATGGTCAGTGGTATCTTGGAGAACTTTTATGTTGCCACCAAGGTATTCTCTCGACAGAAATATTCAACTGTGAATTTATTCTTTGTTATGATTTTTGAGATTGAGAAGCATCTCCAAACTATTCTGAATCATGATGATGTAGCTATCAGAAATATGGCTTCAAAGATGTACGCGAAGTTTGATAAATATTGGAGGGAGAGAGAAACTGTTTTGCCTCTAGCATTGGCATCAATTTTGGATCCACGTTACAAGTTTGACCTCATAAGATTTGCTTATTCAGAACTTTACCCCGGGGATGAAGCCGCGCAATATGTCGAACGGGTTAGTCAAACTTTCTATGCCTTATTTGATGAATACTCTTCTAAGTACATGGCAAGTGTTTCGCACGAAATGTCCACATTAAAATCCAGTCAAGAAGATGTATTATGTCCAACAATGAGAAACAGGGCAATGCTAGACAAGTTCTTTAAACAGAAAAAAGTGAGCGGCTCTTGTGATATGGGAAAATCAAAGATTGAAATCTATTTAGATGATCATTCCGCAGACAATGAGCAGGGTGGCAACTTTGATGTCCTGAGGTGGTGGGAATTGAACAAGAGCAAGTATCAAATCCTATCCGCTATGGCTCGTGACGTTCTGGCAATATGTGTGTCCACTGTGGCTTCTGAGAGTGCTTTCAGTACGGGCAGTAGAGTTCTTGATACATATCATAGTCAACTTAATCCAAAAACGGTGGAGGCATTGATTTGCACAGGAGACTGGATCCGTGCGGATGAGACCGAGAACTCAGAGTATGAAGGAGATGACGAGGAGGAGTTACAAGAGAATGAATTTGGTTAGTATCTACTTAAAATTCAATCAATATTCTCTATTACCATTGTACTATATCTATTAAACATTTATCTTTATTTTAGATCCAAGATGCAATGAACCTTCCAACTAGTTTGTCAACAAATTTGATAAGCAAGTCTGATTATGCCAGGTAAATTCCGTTTGGTTTGATGTTAATAAATATTTACAAGTTTTAGTGGTATCACTATTTATTATCTAACCTTTCTTAAAATATTCTAACAGGTGGAAAGTGGAAATTGTGGAATCATTGTGTGAAAAGCTCACTTCATCTTTCTGAGGATTTTGTGAAACATCAATTTTGTTCCTTCTTAAAGTTTTTATGAACAATGCGCAATTTGGAAGTTTTTTCATTACTGTTTTTATAAAATATGAACTATGGGATCCTTATTTTATTGTTTGGAATGTTTTATTGTTTTTCATTATTTGCATCTTCGAATGACGAAGTGCACCTTCGTCAAAGATTGAGTTGTATTTGTAGGCTTTAGCCTTGTAGGTACCCGACATGAAGGAGAGGGAAGATCGAGATGTTTACTTCTCAAGGAATCTATTTTTCAGGTCATTCTTATGATATCTTCACATTAGTTCATCTCGGTAAAACACATATTGATTGGAAATTATTTCTTCATTGCAGAAATTGGATTCGACATAGGTCTCCAGACTTTCATCTCTTACTTTGATATATACATCTGCAATTAACAAGGGCGTTGACGACGGATTAATCCACTTCAGCCTTGAGGTACATTTTTCAATCTGTTTGTTTACTATTCTTGCATACCAGCAGCCTTGTTGATTTCTTCTACTTTATTATTTGGACATGTTCATATAATATCTCTATGACATTCTTTCCATTAGGTCCTATAAAATCATACATAAGATCAAATCCATCCAAAAAATAGGATAACTATCAAACTCTCTATTATTTGGACATGTTCATAATGAAGATTACAATAAAAATAATCAAATGACGGTGCGCCAAGTATATGCGCCCGTCAAGTCTAGCCTCATAAGTTCTGGGTCTGTACAAAGCCTATTTATTTTTGAGATATTATGGCCCATGGGCCGGCCCGGCCCAGGCCTGACCCATAACAAATGGGCTGGGCTTGGGCTTGGGCCTTCAAAAAAATTAATGGGCCCAGGCCCGGCCCAAAGCCCATAATTATAAATGGGCCTGGGCCTGGGCCCTGTATGGCCCGGCCCAGGCCCGGCCCATGCTCATCCCTAGTTGTGGCATGATCCAGAGGCTCATGTCTGTTATTATTCCAAGCAGCGAGCTTCCCTTGGCTTCGCCGACAAGGTTGAAGCGAGAACCAGGAGCGAGCTTATGCGCCTCCATGTTAGGTGATGAATCGCATATTCATAATTCTAAAATTGGTCAATCAGGCTATTTTCCCAAAATATATATGCATTTAATAATAAATATAGCATCATTATCATTCATACATGTGTAAATAATATTTGCATTTCATCATGCATAATTGCATAATGTGTAAATTGGCCTAAAAAGTTGCAAACTTCCCATATTTGTAACTAATTCATCCTTACTATGATTGAGATGAAACCACTCCATTGTGTAGATATTACTAACAAGAATAAATAAAAAATACAAAAAAATGCTAGCTCAAATAAGTGTCAAATAAACCCAAGTCCTAATTTCACATCTGACGGACTAAAACGTGCATATCTTCCTCATACATTATCTGATTTTGGTCTATTAATTTTTAAATACTCTGTTTTCAAATACCTTCAAAACAATACCAATTTCATAAAATTCGGAGCTCATATATGAAAGTTGGGTTTTGGGCCTCTTTTGCGCATTTTATCTTTTTGCTATTTTTTACTTGAGTTTTTATGTACATAATTAATCCTTTTAATTTTATTTCTTCTTCATTTGTATTCTTTGATGAAAGTTTTATCAAGCATCATAAAAATCCAAATCTAGATCAAGACTGAAATCAAAGAAACTGACTGAGTCCCGAGTGCCCTCTGTGAGTCTGTACAAAAAATCTCGCGTTTCGTACTTCTATTTTATTTTAATGTTTTCTTATTTAGTAAAAATCCAAAAAATAGTGTGCAATTAATTTTCTTGTATTTTATCGTATTTTCCTATAATTTTTATCCTCTTTTAAATAATCAAAAAATTACAAAATTAAAAGAAGAAAAAAATAAAAAAGAAATAAAAAGAACCTTGTATTGAAAAATTCCTTTCACGAAAGTTGTTCGTCTCGTTGCCGGGGAACGACAAATTTTTAGGGTTTTTAATTATTTTCTGTAATTAATTTTTGTGAAAATAATTTCTGTGTCATTTTTTTCTACATTTCATTTTGTATTTTTCTCTCACTTCTGATACTAACCACAATTTCTCTCTTTGCAGATTACTCAGAGCTCTTTTTGGATATAAATCAAGGATCTACGAAGACGAATACTGAATTTTAATTTTGTGAGAGAGAAAGTTATTTCTGCATTATTCATAGGGTCCCTCTCTCTCTCTCTCTTTGAATCCTATTACTTTGTAATAATTCATGACTAAACTTCTTTGTGGCGTGTCGGGTCTGTTTCAACCCCTTCTGTATGGTTGGGACCTGACTTGAGTAGCATAGAAATTAAGCACATATACGCTTGCTATTTATCCTTGATTGTGCTCGTATTTTTTAGGCCACACTTCTTCACTAACTAGACACACTATAGATCGTTCGACTTAGTCAAAAAAATTAATCAATTCTTTCCCGCTAATAGAACTATCTGCTTAGGGTGATTTCATCTGTGCATATAATTTAGTGTAATTTTAATTACTTATATTGCATCCCGCATGAAGAATGTGCGGAATCATTGTAAGTCTTCTTCTTAAGAATGCATCATTGATTTAAACTTGCATTGATTTTTTCGATTCTCCCTCATCTGTTTTACAACTTAGGAATTAAAGGAATTGGGACTGCTCGTTAAGCGTGAATTTTTGTGCTCGCTAAACTTCAATGATCACCTTAATCTAAAGTTGGGACTGCTAATCAAGGTGACTGAAAATAAATTTGACATAAAATTAACTCTTGTGTCTGGTGGAGAATAACTCACTCATTGTTTGTAAGGACAAGATCGCACACTTAGGACAAAGCCAAAAATCGAAAATTTTCATTTAGACTATTATTTTTAGAAACAACTAGCTACTTCTCAGTGAGAGTTTCGGGTAGCCGTTGTATGGTTCGACTTCCCTTAGCAGAGTGGGCGGTTTAAAGGATACCGTGAAAGGCTTTGTCCTCAAGTAACACGGGTAGTTGTTTAGCGGTCCGTACTTACACCCATATTGCCTGAAAGTAGATGCAACTAGTTGTATGAACTTTGGATAGTCTTTGAAAAATATTTCAGCACCTAATAGCTCCGCTTAATTTTCAAGATTGCTTTGTCATTAAATTAAAATTGAAAAGATAAGCGGTCGAGCCCTAACGTGCCTTCATAGTGTTGAGTGGGTGAATTGACGAGTTTGAATTGTGTTATGTGTGAGTCTTTTGTACATTTGTACGCTCCGTGAATATTTCTTTGCGCTCCAAACTACTCCTTTCATCCAAGATCGATTCTTTTGGAGTTCTTCGTTCGAACTTTACGAACAAATCCCTGAGCTCCTTAAGTAAACTCATCTCTTCGGTTTTGAGATGACCCTCTTCTCAAAACCCCATGGTATGGAGATGACCCTTTTCTCCAAACCATGGTTCACCCCACACCTATAGGGATTAGTCTACCCCCAATTAACCCTCTCTCCTGCTCCCTTCCTGTCAAAGAAACTTTCATCTTTGGCAGAACCCCTAAACCTTCCAAGTATGAGCCTAACTCATATTTGTGTGCATCTGAAGGTAAAGAAGAAGACAAGATGCCTCCAAAGAAGGATGATAACGACAATGACCCTATTCGTGCACTTTTGGCTAGAATAATTACTGTCGAACAACACAATGAAATCCTTATAGCACAGATGGCAGAAATGCAATGCGGTGAGGCTGCTATGGAAGATACGTACCTCCCTGAATTAGATGAAGATTATAATTGGTTGAGGCTGGTATCCCCTGAGGATGTGTTCGAACACAAACCGCATTTCCTCACTTTGTTGCCTAAGTTCGGAGGGAATAATCATGAAGAACCTTACATCTTCCTCCTTAACTTTGAGTTAGTCTGCGATAACCTGTGCCACCCTAGGGTTAGTCAAGACTACATAAGGCTGAGAGTTGTCCCCTTCTCCTTGACCGATAAGGCGGCTTACTGGTTGAAGAACTTAAGGGAAGTGGTCATCACATGGGCCACCTTTAAGACAATATTCTTAAAGAAATTCTACCCAGTGAGTAGAATTAATCAGATGAGGATCAAGCTCACAACTTCACCCAGCACCGGACGAGCCATTCCATGAAACCTGGGAAAGGTTCACAAACCTAATCCAGAAATGCCCAGGACAAGGGATAAGCAGAATGATGTTGGTCCAAAGTCTTGTCAGTGGACTAAACCCCTAGACCAAGGGTTAGTAAGTGCATCCTGCAGAGGAAGCTACATGGGAAGCCACGAGGACATCGTCTACAAGGTGTTCGAGACACTTGTAGAACCCAGCCATACACAAACCACCAGCCGGGCTTACATAGCCAGCTCTAAGAAGATAGTGAATAATCTGACGACCAATCAAAGCACTAACATGGGAATAATAGTTGATAAGCTAACTATGATCAAACAGATTTATAAGAAGGTGGATGAACTCCATAAATCATCTGATATGGTGAAATTGGCTAAATTGCCTAAGAAAATGGAGGACTGGCTGACAGGGTATCTAAGATGCAGATACATACCCTGACTTCACCCTCTGCCCCCATACACCAAATTCACTACATTTAAGAGTAAGGGGTAGGGCAACAGAGCCATTGGGGTGGAGACCAAGTCTTTTCCCATCAAACCGAATAAACCTCCGCTCAAACTATTTACGAGGCCCACACACACCACATGCTGAATACTACACTACTGAGGACCTCGGAGAATCAGAATCTGAGTCTGACAAGGAAGCATCACCAAGACATCCGCAACAATTGTCCACCAATTTCCTTATTTTTGGATCACTCAGTCTGAGTCCTATAAAAATGTTTAATTCCCCATTCAATAAAAGTGTTTTTTATCACAATGAGTCCAATCATTTCCCCTGTGCTCTTACGGCAGGAAAGAAGAAAAACTTAAAAAAACCAAAAAATGATGAAGACATGGCCCGCATCTGCAGAGAAAACATCAAGGTCACCTTATCCCTAGATAAGTTGATAGAAAGAGACTCGGCTTTTAGGAAATACCTTAAGGTGAGATGCGCACCGATTATGACCAGCAAAAAGAACCCTAATCGAGCAAAGAAACACATACTCTCTATTACTACATCTCGCCTGATAAAAAATGAGCTACCAAGGAAGAAAAGAGACATGGGTGCTCACTTTATCACTAACCAGATCAACGACATCAAGTTTGCCCGAACACTGTTAAACAATGGCTCCTCCATCAATCTCATGCCCACAACTCTATTTGAGCATCTAAATCTAGGTCCTCTTAAGAAGTCTAGAGTCGTACTTCAATTCGTAGATACGTCAACTAAGAGACCTAAGAAGGAGATTAGAACTGTTGTCATCAACATAGAGGGACAAAATTACCCAGTAGATTTTACAGTACTTGGCGCGGATGTCCCTAGAAATTAGAAAGAGTCCCAAATTATACTAGGGCGGCCCTTCCTTAGGACTGCAGGAGTTGTATTCAATTACACATCAGGGAGAATCCAGTTTGGAGTTCGAACTAGAAATGAAGCAAACGAGGTTTCAAAGACCTGACACTGAATCTAGCACCGAGTCTGAAAATTCAGAACATGAGGCAGAAAACACAGAAGCAACAGTTGGGCTATGGAGACAGAACCCAACATCAATGATAGAATCACTCTCATCTGGAGAGGACATTGTTGATGATTTAATATGGCATCTCATCCATGCATCTACCTACACTCTCGGAGACTCTGAGGTCCCTCTTGACATGTCAGTCCATTCTCCTTATGGACAATCCCGGAGTGAGGTAACAGGTCGGATGTAGAGTTTTCCAAACCACATTGTATCTTTAGCGATCCAATCCACGAAACAATTAAGATGGTGGCTGATATTGATACACAGAAAACATCCACACCACAACTACAATCACCAATGATAGAGCTATTTTTTATGAATGATACATACTTATCCGAGCTCAAACCATTGCCCCCTACTCTTAAGTATGCCTTCCTTCCAGGAAATAAGGGGACAGTTTCTGGTCATCATCAGTTTACATCTGACCGAAGAGCAGGAGATCCACATGCTTAAAGTTTTAGAGAAAAATCACAAGGTTATAGGCTGAAGATTGTCAGATTTTCCTAGGATTAACCCAGCCCTCTATTCACACCATATTTACCTTGAGGATAATGTAAACCATCCCGTGAATGCCAACGTAGGTTGAATCCAAAATTTATGGGAAGTGGTTAAGATTGAGATCAAAAAATGGTGTAAGGCTGGTTTCATATATCCCATCTCAGAGTTTTAATCAATTCTTTCCCACTAATAGAACTATCTGCTTAGGGTGATTTCATCTGTGCATATCATTTAGTGTAATTTTAATTTCTTGTATTGCATCCCGCCTGAAGAATGTGATGAATCACTATAAGTCTTCTTCTTAAGCATGCATCATTGATTCACGCTTGCATTGGCTTTTCTGATTCTCCCTCCTCAGTTTTACAACTTAGGAATTAAAGGAATTGGGACTGCTCGTTAGGCGTGTATTTTTGTGTTCAGATAAAACTTCAGTGATAACCTTAATCTAAAACAGGGACTGCTAATCAAGGCGACTGTATATAAAATTGACATAAAAATAACCCTTGTGTCTGGTGGAGAGAAACCCACTCATTGTTTGTAAGGACCAGATTGCACACTTAGGACAGAGCCAAAAACTGGAAATTTTTACTCAGACTACTATTTTTAAAAACATCTAGCTACTTCTCAGTGAGGTTTCTGGGTAGCCGACATTGCAATTGCAGGCATATCGTGGTTCACAAATTATTCCATCTCTCTCTTGAGAAGATGTCAGCACAGTGGTCTTCTTTCCCGATCTCCACAACCATGTCCCAGTATCCTTCTTGTCGCACTTCCCAGGGGAACCTTCTCTTCAAATCAGGTCCCCCTCAACCATCATTCTCTTCCCTCCCATACATCCCACCCTATGACCACACTTCTTCATGCAATAGACCTCTCTCACATTCTTACAACCTTATGGACATGAGAGAGTGCACCGAATTGAGGATGTACAATAGAGTAACCGATATTGACAGTAATACGTGATTTCCGATTACTATGATCTCACAGCCTCTTAAACCATCCCCTAATCAGATCGACTATCTTCCTGAATACAATCAATTTTCCTTCGACAATCCATGAGAAAACCGGAGTCAAGGAAATGTGACTCGTGATCAGACCATAATGACTATAAACAATCAATAATATACTCGAGGTTACATGATAGAATCATGACATATGGAGAATTATTATTCAATCACAAGTCATGAGATATTTGAGAATGAGATTGCTCGGGTCAATCATAGAGCAAACGCTTTGACTGAGAAAATATATGATCTCATCTAGTATATGCAGAATCTAGAAGAAGTGAGTCCGCCGCCAAGCAAACCACATAATAATCACGTAACTCACAATCAAGCACAACGACCGCTGACCTCTGACCTCCCTACTGACCATATCACATAAAATACAAAAAAATGAAAAAATAGAAAATTTAAAAAAATGGAAGTATTTTGCAAGATCTTGATCTTAGAGCTTACATTGATCAAGGCCATAGAATATGTGCCCGATCTTAAGAGATTTGTGAAGAGTCGACTAAATCCTAAAAAGACGGGCAAGAAACGATCAAGGACTGAATATTATGTCATATCTATGGCCAGTTTTTTGGTGATGAATCGAAAAACCAAAAGCCGCAAAGACAAGCAGGTAACTCGGATCACATGTGAAATTGAGGATACATTATTTACTCATGTTCGGTTAGATGACGATTATACATTACACATCCTCACCAAGTCCATCTTTGACCAACTCAAACTCATACAACTCAAAAAGACTAGGGTGATCGTTCAATTGCCTGATCGATCCACCAAAAGAACACGGGGGATTGTTTCGTTCGGCATAATCTTCCGCAGTAACAAATACAAAGTGGACTTTATTGTCATTGACATCAAGCATCACATAGGATTCTCTGAGTCTCCTATCATTTTAGGAAAGCCATTCTTATCCTCCACCAAGGCAATTGTCGATTGTGAGACTCAGAAAATCAAGTTTCCGAACTTTGACCACAACGCCCAAAGCCTCAATGACACAACCTTCTCTGAGGAAAACCAACTTGAAACCGATAGTTGTGATTAGGAGACAAACAATTCACATAATCAAACCTCTCCTTACGGAACACATATCCTAGGAGAAACACCTGGGAAATCGACTGTTGAATTGTATTTGGATTCTCACTACACTGCTCCTAAGAGGAATCAAGATTTTGGAGCTTATGAATAATCGGACCATATTTCTGAGGATCGTCATGATTATTTATGTGGTCCAATATTTGAGTTGGTTGTAATTCATGAGATACTTGAACCATACAAGGAACCGACTCAGGAAACCTCCGATGTCACCAAAACTCACGATTATCCAGAGGTGACATCAACATCCCCAACTAACAATCACAAAGCCACGAGGAACTTGCTCCCTCGCCCAAAGCCGTGTATGACCCTACAAGAATTGGTCAACTTTTACGGGGATTCATCTGACCAGGAACTCATACATGCCATACCGGTTACTCAAGAATGGGAGATGAAGAATGTCCAACTTCCTCTCAATACTTATCAAGGAAATAAACCGACCAAGAAAGTCGCCTTTGACCTTAGACACCGGGTGATTTCTGAAGAGTCCTCACCCGGTCCTGATGTAGTTCATCAGCTAATGTAATAAGTACAGCTTTGATCCAAGGGCGCTTACCTCTGATTGACAATAGTTGGAGATCCTCTGCGTACGACTATTATTCTCCTGAGGATGACTCTGTTGATGGCTGGTCTTCTTCATCCGCCCCCTCTTCACCACCCTCCACATCTCCACGCTATCTCCCACCACACTCACGCAAGAAGGTCCTTCGCAAGCTCCTTGACCTTGTACATCCGTAATCTACCAGTTCCCCATCTGTAATTATTCGATCATACTTAGGTTGACCTGAGCCTAAGTATAGGGGGACCGATACCATTGTTTATACATCACTTCTCTTCTTTTTCTTTTCCGCTCATCTATACTTAGTATGAGCTATGTTTGCATTTCACTTTGTGCCATGAGGACATAGCACAAGCTAAGTATGAGGGGGTGCTTGTATATTTTCTACACACTTTATCCATAGCTTGTACTTTAATTATTTTCATCTAACATCGGGGATGGGTACAAGTAATGTATATTATACTAAATTCTCTCTGTAAATAATACATGGTTTTCAAAAAAATAAAATAAAATAAAAAATCATTCATGGTCTTGCCTTTCATTAAGCATCTCATGCATCTAAGCATTCCTTGGTTGATATATTCCTGACACATTCACTATCACTCAAGGCTTGAGGATTTGAGGACACTTGATTTCTGAGATCTTGAGACTTTGAATTAACCAACCTTAGTCATTAGGGTTTTGAACTTAATAATCCACACTTCCCTAATTTGAAAGATTTGAGCGCTACATTGCACTTTTCATCTCTACCTTCTAAAGAATATGATCAGCACATCACTTTCACAACTGCATGATTGATGAGATGAGTTGAGTTACCACTTGAGGAACTAGGGACTGAAGACCCGATCTAATGATGCTCGAGGATGAGATAAAGTTAATGAAGGCTTTAATAAACCTGAGTGTCAGCAAAACACTAGCTAGTATATGAACAAGTTCATATGTTATCGTTTGATATTTACCTATGTGCTAGGGTGTGGTAAAACAAATAATTATTGATCAGTGTGTGCCAACTTTTGGTAAAAGCAGTGGAGCTAGCCAAAAAGAAAAGAAAAGAAAGAAATGTTCAAAGAAAAGCTCCATCCTTCAAAAGTCAAATTACAAATGAGCTTCCACCAATGGCGAGCGCTCCCAACCATTTTCAAAGTGTCCACTTGGACCAAGCACTAATTAGGACCAAGGAGTCGGGCTAGCACCATAAAAGGGCTCTACATCGTATAGTGATATAAATCTGGGTGTCGAAGGTATCTTAGATACTTAAAAGAGACACACCCGGTGTACTCCCAGAAAAACAAGTGCAGACGACTCCGAATTCTCTTGACGGACACATTAATCAAGAAAAATAAAATTACATGTATTGAGTAATAATGCACTCGAGAGGCCCCTCGTTCCATTGTGAGAGACAGAAAAATATACACAACCCTATGCCCTCCATCATCTGACCGTCCATCTACACTTTCAAGTCCGGCAAACTAATGAGACGGTTTATTGAAGCAAGAACCAACTTATTCCCTAGTGTTGGAGGAGAGTCTATTGGACTGGAACTTTGGGTGATATCTCGACTCGACTCTCATGAATGAAGTACACTAAAAGTCATATCCTTATGTATTATGTACAATAGAGAGTCTGATAAATAGAGAAGTTGGATTCCTTGTGATTAAAGCATGGTTGAACTCAGAATTTTAGGATCACTCAAATTAAGGGTCTTCGATGAATTGAGCCTTGAAAATTCACATGCACAGTCAGGGATGTATCCAACTAAGTCATTCATTCATTGATGCTTGGGGATGAGCATTGTTTAAGTATAGGTTTATGATGAATCTCGTATTCATCATGCTAAATTTTATTTATTAGGCCATGTTCCCCACAATCTATATGCATTTAATAATTAATATCGCATCATTAGCATTCATACATGTGCATTTCATCATGCATAATTGCATAATGTGTAAATTGGCATAAAAAGCTACTAACTTCCCATACTTTTAATTAATTCATCCTAACTCTGATTGACCCCAAACTACCTCCATTGTGTAAATATTACTAACAAGATTAAATAAAAAATGCAAAAAAATTACAAACTCAAATAAGTATCAAATAATTCCAAAGACTAATTTCACATCGGATGGACTAAAACGCGCATATCATCCTCATACAGTGTCCAATTTTGGTCTACTCACTTTTAAAATACTCCATTTTCAAATACCTTCAAAAGAAGACCAATTTCGTAAAATTTAGAGCTCATATGTGAAAGTTGGATTTTGGGCCTCTTTTGTGCATGTTAACTTTTTGCTATTTTTTACCTAAGTTTTTATGTACATAATTAACCCTTTTAATCTTATTTATTCTTTATTTGTATTCTCTAATGAAAGTTTTATCAAATGGTATAAAATTACAAATCTAGATTAAGACTGAAATCAAAGAAACTGACTGTGTCCGAGTGACCCTTGTGCATCTGTATAAAATTTGTGTGTTTTGTACCTCTATTTTATTTCCATATTTCTTTACTTATTAAAAATCCAAAACTAGATTATATGTAATTAGTTTTCTTGGATTTTATCATATTTTTTCTATAATTTTCATCCTTTTTAGAAAAAAAACACCAAAAAAATTACAAAACTCCAAAAAATTGGTTTTTTATACACTTGGAGACCACCAAAAATACCACTTCGCACAGATGACCTCTTTTGCTCTCGGGTCCTTCATGAAAGTTGTGGATCTCGTTGAGAAAATTTTTTGATCCGAGGTCTCCTTCTATTTCTTTTCTATTTTTCTTCATCTTTTTATTTTGAATTTTTTGGGGGTGACACGTGGCATCCACTGGGCATGCCACGTGGCACCCCCGTTTCACTATCTCCTCTCTCCTCCCTCGGGTCATGTGCGTAGCAGGTGACCCCCTTCCCCTTCCTCCAACCATTCTCATGCCCGCAACCCCCCCTCCCGTTGTCATTTCCCCTCCGCCTTGCACGTAATGCCATCTCTTCCCCCGCCCCGGCCGTTACGGCAACCTCCATGTAACGCCCTATGCCAACTTTCCTTTAAAGCCTGGCCTCCATCCTCCAAGTAACACTAACTGCCATATCCTCGAAGACCGAGCTCGAGCGCCATGGTGATGACAACACCCTGACCTTGTGGTGAAGACCCCTTCCTTTGGCGAGATCCACTGCGCGCCCTCGACGTCTACTGCTCCAGAGCAGCTAAGCTCCTCTTGGATCCGCTGCCAAGATCAGAGCGACGATCAGGAAGTGGGCCCCTACTCCTTTAAAATCCAGGTGAACTGCAACCTCAGCACCTCCTCTGCCATCCCAACGTCAACGCTCTTCCATCCTCCCAGTGCCGTACACCCTCGCGCTCCTTGGCCTTGTCGATCACAACATTTCCCAGGAACCTCCTCCACCATGTGACCACACTTCATCTCTAGCCATCGCCGCCTCTCCAACAGCTCCCCCATTCTCCACAGTCATCGTTGCTCTCTCTGCAAGCCACTTGTAACTTCTGCAGCACCTCCGCGGAGGCCCAGATCCGCTCTACCCCTTTCCTATTTTGAAAGGTATCTCCGGTCAACCCTCCCTCTCGTAACACCACCAGCATGACGCCCCCAGATCCACCATTCTCGTGTAACCCCCATCATCCCTCCTCCATTACTCTCCCGCCTTCACTCCTCATTCAAACCCCCCCCCCCCCCCCACCACCACTACCACCACCATATAACCGTCAGTGAGCTCCGAGGACCCAGCTGACCTCGCTGGGCGATGACAGGAGGCTCTCGAGGAGCCTCAGCCCAAGCTGCTACCTCCTCCAACTACCCATCTCCAACGAGGTACTATGATGCCTCATACCCCTCCAATTTTCTCTTAATTATTCTGACATCTCTGTTCACCTTCATCGCTTCCTGACCATCTCCTGAGCTTTGCCCTACATCCCTCATTCATGCCGACTACTCCCGACCATCTTCTCCTTTCTCCATACCCCCTACCACTTCGCCCCAACTCCACTCTGGTCCGCCGGAGTCGAAGACACGGTCTCCCGTTTCCTCTGCCCGTATGAGACACCATCCCACTCACACATGCACACGCATGCTTCAGCTATTTTTCTAACCTTGTAGATACTCAATGGCCGGACATCGCGCCTCCACGCCGGTCTCAAGCTTCCACTCCGACGACCTTCCTCTGCCTTGCTGCTCCAGGCGATGATGAAGCTCCGCCTTCACTCCATGATCTCCGCCAGCATGCCAGCAAGCTCCATCGACCTTCAGATGAGCCCTCAGAGCACGGTGGAGCAAATTGGAGCTCATTGGATCCCCGCCTCCTCTGGATGGTTGCGGCAAGAATGAAGAGCAGCTATCGTGCGATCGTTTCGATCGGACGGCCCATGTGACTCCATGTCGCCGACCCGAGCCTCCTAACGGACCTCTAGGATCGGGTCCACCGAACCTCGAGCCAAGCCACCACCAGACACCACGTGGCCCGAGCCTGCGACGACCCCCGAGCCTGGCCCCCTCATGTGTACACGTGGGGGCTGGGTAATTTGCACTGATGACCCTGGATTATTTTAATATTACATTTTGGTCCCCAGACGTGTGCCTCGCATGTGCACGCATGGGTATTTTACATGAAGGCTCTCACAGGTTTTAAGAATTATATATATGCCCTCACATGTAATGGAGAGATTACAACAAGGCCCAACTTGTTTTTACAAATTACAAATAGGTCCCTCCAGAGACCTATTTGTAATTATTTATCATTTATTTTCATGCATTTTTATTACATTTATGCCCCTTCATTGTTTCCTTCATAACTTGAGCATTCATCGGACAACATTTTAAATGTAATGTGTTTGTAATGTTATAAAGTGTCTCGTGCTCAATTCAATTGCCATTAAATAAGTGTTTGCTCTTGATTTTATGCGAAAATCGACACTGAATCTGAATTAATTTTCTGCTCATTTTCTCTAGGGTATTTTGTAATCTATTATCTGCATGATTATTCCTTGCATTCATTCACACTTTATGCATTGAATTTCTGTTAATTGCATCTTAAAATCAACTAAAAATGCATGCATCATTATTTGCATTACTCTGCTTGCATTTTATCTGGCATCAACACGAAGACCTTTAAATGAGAAAGTATTCACACATGCATCTAATTGACCAAGATTCGATAAATATATTAAGGTAGCCTGTGTCCTTGTGTTCGACCTTGGTAGGCTTGCCAAGTTAAAATAATCCACAACATTCAAAGATTGTAGTTTTTGAGGAATCATTTTTCGCCTCCTATACTACAATTTCCCTTTATTAAAGAGGCGAATTCCGTGTTCATCAAGATGCCAAAGCACGTCTCCTCAGATGGATACTCTTGCTTTAGGAATTTGATTTGAAGATTAAAGATAAACCTAAAGTTAAGATTGTCGTGGCTGATTATTTATCACGGATCGAACAAAACAAAATCCCTGCAAAATCCCTGAGTCTGAATCCATCCATGAAACCTTCCCAGACGAGTCAATTTATGCTATTGACTCTCTCCCATGGTATGCTGACATGGTGAACTATCTTGTCTCTAAGAAAGTTCCCCAGTGTTGGCCTAAGAACATAATCGACCAACTCAAGTCGGAAGCCAGACACTACCATTGGGAGGATCCATTCCTTTTCTTTTAAGGATCGGATTGTATTTGGAGAAGATGTATTCCTCAAGAGGAATACCAAAGCATCGTCGATCTCTGTCATACCTTGGAGGTAGGAGGGCATCACTCCGGGAAGAGGACCGCTGAGAAGATACTACTACAATGTAGATTTTACTGGTCGACCTTGTTTAAGGATGCCTACAATTTTGTCAAGTCGTGCCCGGTCAATCAGAGAATGGGAGGGACCATTGGTCCCAAAGATGCCATGCCTATGCAACCAGAAATCATTTATGATGTACTCGATGCATGGGGCATTGACTTTATGGGCTCGTTCCCCAACAGTCAAGGATTTGAATATATTCTTCTCACAGTAGATTACCAATCTAGGTGGGTGGAGGTTATCCCTACTCGAGCAACAGACAGCAAGATTGTATGCAAGTTTTTGGAAGATCGTATTATTTCGAGGTTTGGAATCCCTAAGGTATTAATATCTGATGGGGGTAGCCACTTTGTAAACTGGGAGGTGAAGAAGTTGACTAAGGAATACGACATCGAGCATCATGTCGCTAGTTCTTACCATCCACAATCCAATGGCATGGTCGAGGTGTCAAACATGGAAGTCAAAGGAATTTTACAGAAGCTAGTCCGCCCTGACAGGAAGAACTGGTCCCAACTCCTGGACCAAGTTCTATGGGCTTACTGGACGACTTACAAGACCCCATTGGGCATCTCCCCATTTCGAATGGCATATGGAGAGCCATGTCATTTTCCCGCAGAACTCGTGCATAAATCAGAATGGACGATAAAAAAGATCGATTAGAACTGTCACCAAGGAAAGAAGAACAAGGATATGGATTTGAATGAACTATCCGAAATCTGAAATCATGCCTACGAAAATAACACTATTTACAAGAACATAGTGAAGAAATGGCACGACAAGAACATCCGAACAAAGAACTTTGTTCCAGGACAGAAAGTTTGGTTATTTAATGCAAGATTGAAAATTTCCAAGGTAAATTGAAATCTAAGTGGACGGGACTCTTCATCGTGAGAGAGGTGCACAATAACGGAAGTGTTGAGATCTTAGAGACCGCAGACAACACACAAATTTGTATAGTTAACAGTCGGATGCTTAAACATTTTGTCGAATCAAGCGACCAGTTAGTGCAAGTAGAGTGTATCTCCTTCACTCAGGGCACTGTATTAGATGAAAGACTCAAGCGGCACGGATGAAACACATCTTCCATTAAAATTCCATCACTCTTCTGTATATCCATCACCCCATTCATCTCCTCGGTACCCCACCTGTAATTACTTCTCATACTTAGGCTGACTTGAGCCTAAGTATAGGGGGACTGGTACCATTGTTTATATATCACTTCTGTTCTTTTTGACTTAACTATATTTAGTGCAAGCTATGTACGCATTCACTTTGTGCCATGAGGACATATCACATGCTAAGTATAGGTGGTGTTTGTATATATTCCACTTCATCCATAGCTCATACTTTAATTGTTTTCATCTAACATCGAGGTTGGGTACAAGTAGTATATATTATTTATATAATACTAAATTCTTTCTGTAAATAATAAATGTTTTTTTTAAAGAACAACAACAAAAATCTTGTTGCATGAAAAAATTCATCACTCATGGTCTTGCATTGCATTAAGCATCTCATGCATCCATACAATCCCTGCTTGGTGTATTCCTGACACATTCACATTCACTCAAGGCTTGAGGATTTGAAATACAATTGATTTCTGAGATCTTGAGAGACTGAGCTAACCAGCCTTAGTCATTAGGGTTTTTGAAACTTAATAATACTTACTTCCTTAGTTTGAAAGATTTGAGCGCTATATTGCCTCTTCATCTCTACCCTCTAAAGAGTATGATCATCACATCACTTTCACAACTACATGATTGATGAGACGAGTTGATTTATCACTTGAGGGATTGGGACTGGTGATTTGAGTCTAGACCCGATCTAATGATGCTCGAGGATGGGATAAACTTAATGAAGGCTTCAAGAAACCTGAGTGTCAGCAAACCCTAGCCAGTATGTGAACAAGTTCGCATGATATCGTTTGATACTGACCTATGTGCAAGGGTGTGTTGAAACTAATTTAATTATTGATGAGTGTGCGCTGAGTTTTGGTAAAAGCAGTGGAGCTAGCCAAAAAGAAAAGAAAAGTAAAGAAAAGAAATATTCAAGGAAAAGCTCTATCATTACAAAGTCAAATTCAGAAGAGCTTCCACCAATGACGAGCGCTCCCAACCATTTTCAAAGTGTCCACTTAGACCAAACGATATTAGGATCAAGGAGTCGGGCTAACACCATAAAAGGGCTCTGCATCGTATAGTGACACAAGTCTGGGTGTCAAAGGTATCTTAGATACTCAAAAGAGACATACCCCGGTGTTCTCCCAGATTTACAAGTGCAGACAACTCTGAATTCTCTTGATGAACACATTGATCAACAAAAATAAAAAATTACTTGTGTCGAGTAATAAGGCACTAGAGAGGACCATTGTTCCAATGTGAGGAGAGAAAAATATACACAATCCTATGCCCTCCATCATCTGACGTCCATCTACACTTTCAAGTCTGACAAACTAATGAGACGGTTAATTGAAGCAAGAACAGACTTATTCCCTAGTGTTGAGGATTAGGTCAAGAAGAGAGTCTCTTTGACTGGAACCTTAGGTGACATCTCGACTCGACTCTCATGAATGCAGAACACAAAAGGTCATATCCTTATATTATACATACAAACAGAGAGTCTGATAGATAGAGAAGTTGGATTCCTTTTGATTAAAGCATGGTTGAGTCTAGAATTTTAGGATCGCTCAAATTAAGGGTCTTCAATGAATCGAGCCTTGAAAATTCACATGCACAGACAAGGATTTATCCAACTAAGTCATTCATTCATTGATGCTCAGGGATGAGCATGGTTTAAGTATAGGGGTATGATGAATCTCATATTCATCATGCTAAAATTGGTCAATTATGCTATGTTGTCCAAAATCCATATACATTTAATAATTAATATAGCATAATTAGCATTCATACATGTGTAAATAATATTCGTATTTCATCATGCATAATTGCATAATGTGTAAATTGGCCTAAAAAGCTGCTAAGTTCCCATATTTGTAATTAATTCATCCTATCTCCGATTGACCTGAAATGACATCCATTATGTAGATATTACTAACAAGAACAAATAAAAAATACAAAAAAATTGCTAACTCAAATAAATGTCAAATAAACCCAAGTCCTAATTTCACATCCAACGGACTAAAATGTGCATATCTTCCTCATACAATATCTGATTCGGTCTACACACTTTTAAAGTACTCTTTTTTCAAATACCTTCAAAACAAGACCAATTTCATAAAATTCAGAGCTCATATGTGAAAGTTGGTTTTTGGGCCTCTTTTACGCGTTTTATCCTTTCTATATTTTTTTTATTGAATTTGTGTGTACGTAATTAACTCTTTTAATTTTATTTCTTCTTCGTTTGTGTTCTTTGAAGAAAGTTTTATCAAGCATCATAAAAATCCAAATCTAGATCAAGACTGAAATCAAAGAAAGTGACCGAGTCCGAGTGTCCTTTATGAGTCTGTACAAAAATCTCGTGTTCCGTAAATCTATTTTATTTTCTATTTTCTTATTTAGTAGAAATAAAAAAATAGATTAGTGTGCGATTAATTTCCCTGTATTTTATCATATATTTTTATATTTTTATACTCTTTTAAACTACTAAAAATGTAAAACTCCAAAAAGTCAGTTTTCTGTACACATGGAGAACCATCAAAAATACCACTTTGTACATATGGCCTCTTTTGCTCCCGGATCCTCATGAAAGTTGTAGTTCTCTTCGAGACAGACAACTTTCGTGAAGGAAATTTTTTTATCTGAGGTCTCTTTCTATTTCTTTTCTATTTTTTCCTCTTTTAATTTTGAAATTTTTGGGGAGACATATGGCAGCCCCTGGGCGCGCCACATGGCACCCTATTCCCACTTCCTCTCTCCAACCTAGTCATGTGCCTCGCAAGTGACCTCAACCTCCTCCCAGTTCATGTGCAGGCACGTGACCCATCCCCCTCCCCTTCCCAGCACCCCCCAGCCGTTCCTCCTCCCTCATAACCGTCGTCCCATAGCCATCAATCCTTCCCTCACAGTCGTTGCGTAGCCCTCGACGTTACACTCCCTCTCCAATCGTTACTCATCTCCTCCTATAAAGAACCCCTGCAAGTGCACATCTCCCCCATCCGCCATTCTGCGAGCTTCAGGAAGAGAGAACAACGATGTGGGCTGGTGACAACATCTCACTCCATTCTCTTTCAGCTCCAGTGAGATACTGCCACTCGCGCGGCTGTAGTGAGCTTCCCAGCTCATCCAAGCTCGGCCTCATCGAGGCAAGACCCACCTCTAGGTAGTGTGTGTCTTTCCCTTTCTTCATCCCCTTCTCTTCTTTTTTCTTCCCGATCGACAACCTCATTGACGTTCACCTGCGTTCCTCTTCCATCAACCGCCTCGACATCCCTTCACCATCACACTGCCTCACCGCTCGTCGACCCCCACACATCTTCCCTTTGGCCGAGTCCACCATCGCCACCTCATCGTCCTCGCACCACGACAACAGCCACCTCCAACCTACTCGCACGACCTTCATCTTCCTCATGGATTGCCCTCACTGATGCCTTCTCCACCCGACCCCGCTCATCCATGTCGTTCACAACTGAACATCTCCCTCGTTGCCTCGCATCGTTGCACCTCTGCGTGGAGCAGTCACGGTGCTTCCGCCTCCTTGACCGTGTGTTGGTCGAGGCCTTCATCGTCGGACCTTGGCCCCGCAGTCACCGACATCCTCGCCAGCCGACCACCTTCACATCGCATGAGGCCGAGCTCCTCTCGCATCGTGCTCACCACAGCTTTTCCCTTAGCTGAGCTCAGCTGCCCAGCTCCTCTGCCATCGCCTCAGTCATCCAGTTGCTCTCCATCGATTCCTAGCCACCGTTGGATCAAGGTCCAACCCTTGATCCAACGGTCAACGAGCAACCACATCAACCGCCCGAAGCAAACCTCCATACCTCCATGCTCGGGTAGCTGAGCCTCGCATAACGTGCCATGTGGAGGCTCGGGTAGCCGAACCTCGCATAGCGTGCCACATGGAGGCTCGGGTTCGCACCTCAGCCTTCGCCCCCGAGCCTCTGCTTCAGTCCCCTAGCCGTAGCTCCGGTCAGAACCTCACTGCATACGTGCCCCGCATGTGCTTCTGAGGAAAATTGCAACCTGGCCCCCACAAGTTCCAGAATTTGCAAAAGAAGTCCCACCGTCCCACCCGCATGTGACGCCTTGGGAAAATTGCAAGTAGATCCTTCCGAGTTTCTCGAATTACATATAAGTCTCTCCAAGGACCTTTTTGAGGAAATAACTTTACTTTTAATGCATTCCAGATCTTTAATTTATCATATCTTTTGCATGTGAACTCCAATTTTAGCGCATAATATGTCGTTTTGAAGCTAGTTTCATGCTCTTTCGTATATATACTTTGTGGACTGATTAGGGGACATTAACTGGTGATTACTTTGTGATTCAATCTGATGAATGTAGGCTAAAAATTGACATAGTTGACATAGTTGTGCTGTATAAAATAGAGGAAATTGAGGAAATTTATGCATGAACTTAATTGAGAAGATTTTGTGAAATTAATCCTCTTGCATCATTTCATAATTATTTATTGAGATATTAATCTATGCAAGGGCTCTATTAATCAGATTTATCTTTGCATGTATATCGCAGAGGAAAAGGAATTAATTACTTATTGAGATTAAAATTCATTTATTTCATGATATTTAATTAATTCTCTCGTAATTCTTGTGGAGTATTATTGAGGAATTTGATCTATTGCAGAAGATCCTTCAAGGATATTAAATTCTTTGATCTCTCTTTGAGGATCCAATATTTGTAGTCTGATATATTCCCTTAGATCAATTAATTATATATTTGAGGGTTAAATCACAAGGAAGTTCTGATGTCGAATTAATCATCGATAAAATTACTGTGTGATCTCCTTAAATAGCCGTATTATTTTACATTTTCGCTTGCATCTTGGATTACAATTGAATATATTTGCTGGAGAAACATAGTTTCGATCTGTGATTCAATTTAAAGGGTTTATTAATCATATTACTCAAGGAATTAATTCGTACAAAATCATAGATCTTGCACTTATCCCCTCTGTTTTCTTTCTTCACGTTGCATCATCATCACATTTTTATTGTATTTTTTTGACACAAAGATTAATCTAGCATTTGATCAATTATTTAATTTAATTTTAAACCAAACAACTAAAAATCAGTATTCCCTGTGTTCGACCTTGGTAGACTTGCCAAGTAAAAATACTCCACAACGTTCAAAGATTGTAGTTTTTGTTGAATCATTTTTCTGCCTCATGTACTACGACAATTCCTTACTTTTAAAGAGGCAGATTTCACATTCATCATTAGGCGAACCCCCCTCCGCCTGCGCTTCCCCTCTTCAGCAACCACATTTGTGCCACTGCTCTCCACCGTCGACCGCCTTGCACGACCTTCATCTCCTTCACCAAACATCTTCATCGTCGTCTGCTCTGTCTGTCATGCTCGGCCGCCCGCCACCACCCCCGAGCACATTCGTCGCTCCACCTTCGAGCGCGGCTCCACCTCGCAGCTCCCGCTTCTGTGTCTCCATCGCAACCCAGCTCCGCCCTTCCCTCGCTCCTCTCCATTATTACTAACAGTTGCAGGTAACCAAGGAAGTCTCCACCGATCGCTCTTGTTCCCTCGCCGGCGTTGCATCTTCACCACATCGCCATGCACCGACGCCTTCGCTCTACCGCCTTCGCCCAATCGCAACACTCCTCCACCTGGAGCTGCTCGACCCTTGGGCCAACTCCCTCTCTAGCAGCATCGTCGTCCCCCGTGCACGGTCATCAACCGCTGCCTCACACGCGTTGTTGTACCTGCTCCGTCCACGCTGCCATCTATATAATTGAACTCGCTCCCACCGCCCCCTGCTCCAGTAAGCACCACCACCCTCCATCGCCTGACACCCTAACTGCCACAGCATGCCTACCAGCTACCCACCCCCTCACGAGGAGCATGTGGGGCTAGGGATAACTTGTGTCCACCCCATCCAAGTTTTATAAATCACATGAAGCTCCTGCTAGCCAAGAGTCGCGTGCTGCGCACGTGACTTCTTAGAAAAATTACATATAAGGCCAAGAGCTTTTCTTTATCACAGATAAGTGCTCCAAGGGCTATTTTGAGAGGAAAGTAACTTTTTTATTTTCATTTTAGTCCATGATAGTTCATTTTTGCATAACTTCTCCATGCGAACTCTAGTTTTTATGCATAATATGTTGTTTTGAAGCTTATTCAGTGCTCTGTCATTTCATATATCTTATGGATAGATCTGAAGTTGTATTAATGATTATTATTTGAGGATCCACGTCGATTTATTTAGGCAGATCTTTGACATACTTGTGCTCCTTTTTTGAGAGAATTAATGATTTGTTTTGCATGGATTCTAGTGAGGATTTTAATCCTCTTGTGATTATTGTGGATCATGCTTTGAGGATCTAATCTTCGCAGGGACACTATTGAGGAGGAAGATTAAATTTATTTCCTTATTATTTTTACATGATAAAAATATACTTTTTAGGAATAAAATTATAGGGAAAACATGCTCGATTACCTTGAAAATGTATTATTGATCTTTGAGCATGATAAATTGGCAAGTATTGATCTTCTAGCCTACAACTTGGGTTCGCTTTGATAGATATATTTCTTGATATTATTTTGATTTGTGATTTTATTTTGAGGATTTAAATTGTATAAAATCAAATATCATGCGCGTCATCATCTATCCACTATGTTCACATTGCATACATATCATTTCATTGCATTGCAATTTCTGACACAGAAATTAACTTAGCGATTAATTAATTATTTAAGTTAATTTAGAACTACGCAACTAGAATGGTTTATTCCCTATTTTCGATCTTGGTAGACTTACCAAGTAAAAATATTCCATGTCATTCAAAGAGTGTTGTTTTTTTATCAATCGCTTTTCATCTCCTATACTACAACTATAGCTTATTAAAGAGATGAAGTACTCGTTCATCAATTATGGATTCGTCAATGACGATTGATATATTTGTATCTTCTATACTCGGCTATAGGAAACTGAAAATATGCTTTTATCTTATATTTCTAATTTTCCATATTTTTATATTTTCATTTTTCATTTTTTAAGTAATATTTTTATTTTGATAAAAAAAGAATATAATTTGTTACTATATAAATAAAAGTTATAAATCTGAGAGTTCTTGTGATTAAGAAATATTAACAAAATTATGATAAAGTGGCAAACAAAAACTTTTGGAATTTCCCAAGGCTTTGGCATGTTCTTAGGTATATTTAAATAAATAGAATTCAAAATATATTAAATAAAAAGGGATTTTGAAAAATGTATTTTAAGAGAAATCTGACCAGACTTATAAAATAGATTTCTACATGAAATTGATCCTAAAAATCCTAAGATTATTTTTCCCTCATACTTTATTTGGTAAGGAATCATGAAGGTTCTTTTTTGGTATTTTTGGATTTAAAATGAACTTAATATGCAAGCAAGTTTTTTGGTCTTTTTCGATTTTATGATGAAAATTGCAATATTTTTACAAAAATAAAAATATAATATGCAATGCATTATGAAATGGAACCATTGGAAAATTCTTTGAACTTTTATAGTTAATACAGATAAAAATAAATGCCGAAAAGCCCTTGATTTTCAATATTTTAATTTTTAAACTCATACAAACCATTGAATTAAACTCCTCGAAAATCACATGATATAATGCATTCAAAGAGGTGTATGCATTTTTTTATTTTAGAAAAATATTACGAATTGGACGCTTTAAATTCAAACAAGGAATCCATAAAATAAATTATTCGAAGCGCAATTGCTAATGACATTCAATCAAATTATTTCCAATCAGATTTTTCAAAAATTTCTTTAATAATGAATTAACAAGCATGAATTATAGTTACTATTCAAAAAGGGCATGAGAATAGCTTTAAAATGTTGTAATAATTGTAATTTTTGAGCGAGTGGATTGCAAAATATTCGCCAATGAAGATAGTGACCAAAATGCAAATTAAACAAATTAAATAAATACTAACAAGTCCTCAAGGGCCCTTATTTGTAAATATGTAGCTATAGAGGATGACCAATGAAAATTTACCAACAACATGGATATTTTTGTGGTAACTTGAAGGTCTAGGGGCTTCAACATAAATAGGCCAAACAGCATGACCAAGTCACATGGTGCCTTTGCTAATCTAATTAATGGTTGAGAGAGGGCTCTCAAGCTCTGATGTGTGGTGTTCAACACACCACGTCACTGATGGTGAACCATAGATAGATTGACCTGAGCACGAGTAGTGTTGTTGGCCATCGAGAACTGATATAAATGGAGAAGGTTTCAATCAATGACATTTGGGATCTCGAGGGACGGTGATCAAAAAACCCTTCTATCTCGATCAGATGGTTATTACTCTTATGCTCCTACCAAAATTTATCTAGACAAGTCAGATTCACATAGCATTATGCATATGCATTCCTTGAGAGTGTGATTTGTTGGCTCAACACCATTTTGAGTTGTTGTTTTGGGAGATGAAAATTCATGCTTTATCCCAGCCTTTGTACAATGCTCTGAGAAATTCTTCTTTGTGAGCTCCCCATCATAATCACTTTCTTAGTCTCGTGATAGTGGTTCCTTGTTCATTATGAATCCTCTTTGCTATCTTTTTCAAACTCTGAAAAGCCAAGTCTTTTGATGAAATGAACTAAAGCCGATTGAAACGAGAGTAGTTGATTATTATGACAAAAAAATAACAACATCCACTTAAATTTTTAGTTTTTGTAGGTCCAAGTATTATTGTATGTAGGAGATCTAAAGGTCGAGAGGAGATGATGGACTGATTACTTTTGAGGGTCATTCTGTAGAGTTTTCCTCCTTCACGTGTTGAACACATGTTCACCTTATTGTGGGAAAGTTTAGGTAGGTCTTCAACTAAGTCATGTTTACCAGACCTATTAGTTGGTTTCATGTGAATGTGACATGATCTTTACGCAAGAGAAGCAGTTCTTCTTGTGATGTCATTAGGCAATCTAGCGATGTATGATCATCGAATCTACGTGAATAGACACTTTCTTACATATCTCACTTGAGCAGAACTTCTCATGTGCCCTCTTTAATAACTTCAAAGCAGTTCATAGGAAAAAAACTTTAAAGCCTTTGTGACCTACATGAGAAACACTTGAGAGGTTTTATTTCAAATCTTCAACAAGACTGACACGATTAATATAAGTGAGGGAGTTTCCAATCGAGCCTTTGCCAATGATTATACATATATGGTTGTTCTTGAGTGTAATCATTCCATTAACCTTAGATTTGATACTGAAGAAGAGTTCTTTTGTCTCGAGGCATATGCTTAGAGCATCCATTGTCCATGATCCATTTTCCACATCTTTCTTTCTCGGTATCCTGTGAAATATAACATGTTCATGTATTTTGGTTCATGGTGTTTCCAGATGTAAGATACCTTTTTATGCAGTTCCGCAAAACAATTGATTAACCCTTCTGATTCCCATCTCTTTTGGGTCCTTCGAGGATTATAAAGGTTTCTTGGATTTCTCTTTGGTTATGACACCTTATTGGATTTTACTTGACTCTGAGAAAATTTGGCAGAGTTAGCATACTTGATATGCTTAATAGTTTTAGAGGCACTTGTAATATAGGGGTCGTAACCAATCCTAAACTTAGTTTTTATCTGGTAACTAAATCCCAATAGTTTATATAAGTTTTCCTTCCCTTTAGTGTACCTATCAACATCATTTACTAGTGCACTTGTGTTCTTTTTAAGTTCATCAACAATTGTTTCTAAAGTATATATGTTACCTTTAAGAGTTTTAATCTCAGTTTCATGGTTATTTTCAGATATCCACGAGTAATTACTAAGTTCATGGCTACTTTCCTTCAGAGATCCTGCTTTAGATTGATGCTTTTCTGAAGAGTACGCGCTATTAATTTTAGCAGCTTATTTTTCATCTTTCAGTTTTAGAACAAGGTCATGTAAAACAGTCATAGATTATTGCAATTCTTCTATAAAGGGTTCATCGGAGGTTACATGGTCATCGATGTCCATAACTCTAAGGAGGGCTTCTTTGTTCAAAGTATCGGTGTCACTTCCAGAAGAATTGAAGGAGTCATATGAGGAGAAACCTCAAGTTGCTTGCAACACCTTCCTTTTTGAATGCTTGCAACGATGTTTGTAGGGTCATTTCACTCTTTCCTTATCTATTCGCTTGCCTTTATAAGACTCGGGTTGCTCGAACTTTTGGTGATTGCTTCTATCAAGTAAATGACAAGCCTTCTTGAAATGATCCTTTCTTTTGCAATTGAAGAATTGTATTTTAGTATCATTCTTATGATCATCACACTTGATGAAATTCTTGAACCTTCGGGTGAGCATCGTTAGGTCGTCCTCAGATTTCATCTGCCGAAGGGGCTTCCGTAGATTGAAGAATTATGTTCTTCTTTTTCTTTATTTCATCTCCAACTTTGGATGTTTGATGATTTATACTTCATAGGATGATAGTTTATTTATGAGCTCATTCATTGATAAAGTGTTGGCATCATTTGCTTCCTTCGTGATTATAGCAATTGTACTCCAATTAATGGTGAGAGATATGAGTATATAGTTCACGTGATCTGCTTATGCAATCTCTACGCTTAGGTTTTAGAAGATCGTTGATAATCTCAAAACTTGTATACATGTCTCTGTTGGAGACTCTGGTCCCCTCCATCTTGAATAGTTCGTACCTTTGTTTGAGTGGACCGATATGATCTCTTTTACCTTGTTGGAATGTTCATATGTGATGCTGAGTATGTTCCATATTTCATAAGAAGCCTTGCATGCTAATACTCTGTTGATTTTTTTTTGTGATGGCAAAAAAAATAGCATTCATAGTTTTTTAGTTGTGAGTAGCCTTATTCCTATCCAAATCAAATAGAGAAGATGCTTAAGTAAGCATGTGCATAGTATACTCTGACTCAATATTTTTCTATATGTCATAGTTGATATATTCAATGAATAAATGCATGTGAACCTTCTACTTGTTATAGTTGGTCTCGTTGTATGGAGGAGGCCTGACAGTGGATTGTTTTTTGAAAGAGTTGTTTGTTGAAGTTGCCATGTGTGTTGATGGTGCTTTACTTCATATCACTGAACCTGCTCTGATATCACTTGTAAGTTCTTGAGTGAGGATCAAGATGCTAGTATAGGAGGTTGAATAGTAGAGTCAGCGTCAAAATAAACTTTTTGAAGTAGACTTGATCACACCACAACTAAACAATTAATCAATTACGTTGCACCTGATGTTACCTTGGAAATCCGACTATGTAAAAAGCATGACTATGTTTTCCTGACTCAAGATTTTTGGATAATTAATTGCAAATCTAGCGGTGGCAATTTGAATAGTTTCAAAATTACAAAGCCTCTACTTTAATCTAAGAACACATGTAGATGTAGATAAACGTGATCATCAGTATTGCTTCAAGCACTTCTTTCGTTGTAGGAATTTGGTCATTTTTTATCAAGATCAAATCCAAGCATTATGCATCACAAGATTTCCAACAAATTTTACCACACTTCTTTTCGCTATTTTGCTTGCAACTTGATGATTTGCAACAATGCATATGATAAAGAGAACAACGTGCTTGTCACAACCCCGGTTCCGGACCGTCGGATACTCCCATATCCGGATCTAGTTACTCAGCAATAATTTATCCATCAATCACAACTAATATTCAGAAAAAAAATGCAAATAAAAATATTCAACAAGAAGTATTTAATAATTTTCCATTCACAAAATAAAGTTTACATGATCCATTGTCCGACTACAACCCTTTACATATACATCAGCTAGAAGGAAATACACATAAATATTACTAACCACCTTAGAGAGTAAAGCTACTGTGACTGACTGGATGGTTAAAGTCCTTGCGATGGCTCACTGACACCTGTTAGGTTTTCCAATAAATCATAGGATAACAATTAGCGAGTGCTAAGTAACGAAGAAGAGAAAAGTAAACAAATTGTGTAATTTTGCAAAACTTGTTGTCATTAAAAGTTACAATCCTTTTATTAATTTAAGTCATATTCCTTTCTATTCCACGTCAGGGATTAGTACAGGGGAACCCCACCATTCTTGTACTCCGAATCTGTAGATACTTCAGGATTGGAGATTGCGTTGATCTGATGAGCTTATGCTGCCGCACGTCGCCTCAACCACTCCTCCAATACTACCCTAACGATTTTCCTTTTATTTATCAGGGTTTCAAACCCTCAGTCTGGAACACAAAGGAGCACACCGTCCTCGAGGACCCGGTTGCTTAAACCTCAGGCTAACATTTAATCACATAACCTAGCGACTTTAAATACATGTTATCGTGACCCAGCCACTATTGAACTACCCGTGCCTCCACATGGCACGGCCACATCTTCCGTCGTTCAACACAAATATATTGACACCCGGTACCACGCGTTGCAAATCATTCATTTCATGTGCACTTATCAAAACAAAGCAACTGTGTACCACCTAGGCAGGGTCACACCAATACGGGTTCTTTCTGACAAACCTACAGGTTGCATGCCCGACTTGTAGTTCTACTCCCAGTCATTTCTTAACGTAACACATGATCTTTTTCACTAACCAAATCAACAAATATCAACTCCCATGATGTAATTCCTCAATTCAGCCTTATATTTGCATAACCATAAAATATTGAGTATAGACTTACACATATATTAATTCATATATTTATATACTCATAATTATGCTCATTTTAACTTCCAAACTCTAACTTTCCAATCCATCGCATCAATTCGATGCTTAGATCTTATTTTAGTTGAAATCACAAAGCAACTTTTCATATTTTCTCAAAAATAACCAAATTAGGGTTCTTCGTAGCAAAGAACATAAAATGAGAAATTTCAACGATCTCATATGAAAAACCCAACAACAAAAGGAAAGATTTCGTTACCTAATCGAGTTCTCTCTCTTGTATACGGTTCTTTATCGTGATTCTTTTTCAAAAGGATGATTTATGGCTCCTGAAATGATCGAATTTCATTTTCATATCAAAAACGCTAAGAACGTGCCAAGAACGCGAAGAACGAACGAAGAACACGAAGAACACGCGAAGAACACGAAGAACGTGAAGAACATATTTTCTCTTGAAATTTCGGCAGAGCTTCCCCTTATAAGGGGTGATATTTCTAAGAAAATTTTGGCAAAGTTTCCCCTTATATCGGGACATATTTCTAAGAAAATTCTGGCAGAGTTTCCCCTTATATCGGGACATATTTCTAAGATAGTTTTGGCAGAGTTTCCCCTTATACAATTATCGACAGGAAAATAGCAGGGAAACTGAACATGAATCGAAAACCTAACTCAGGAAGCAAACTAAGTAAGAGATGATCGTACCTTCCTCCTTCTCATTCTCCTGGTAGCCCTTCGCTAGCGCTCCTTCCTCGCCTCCTCCTCCTCCTCCCGACCTCTCGATCCTAGCCCTTGGGGTGGTGGTGGTAATGGAAATCATAGAGAATGAATGGGTAGGGGGCTATTTATAGGCTCCAGAAAACCACTAACCATGGTTAGAAAACCATGGTTTAGACCTTAACCACGGTTAGCGACCCATGTTTTTGGCCCATGGTTTTGACCAAAATTTATCCCAAACTTAGGGCTTAAGTTAGAACATTCTAGAAGATTCTAGATTCACTAATGATGCTTAATTAACACTGGTCATGATTAACTTTCACTAATCGCGATTTAACTTTCGCGGCTTATGCTTATCTTTTGCTAACTATTGATTAGTGTTTGCTAATGATCATTAGCGATTTTCAATCCATCATTAATTTCTTTAATCATGCTTAATTAGTCTTAATGACAGTCATTATAGGTTAATGACGTCTTAATCCTCCTTACTCCTCTTTCTTCCGAAAATCATAACAATACAAAACGAAATCCGATTCACATGAAACAAATTCCGTTGGTTTCCTCTTGACGAGTCGGATCTTATGATATTGGATCCGAGAGATGCTAAGTTCAAGGCTTTACAGTGCTCATATCCAACATACTTTGCACAACCCGTGAAGAGCCAAAACAACGATTTTTTTGTTTTTCAATGTTCATAAGATATAAATGGATCTAAAAAATATATTTATCCAAAACAACAACAATAACAATAAGGACAATTTCCAGAATTAATTGTGTTGGATACATGGTTTTTTACCTATGTTCGTATTTATTTTGGGTCATTCTCGGGCTTAAATCCAACTAACTAAAATGTTATGTGTTTCCACGTAGGCATTTAACTTAATAATTGTTCATTAGTGGTCCATAGGCTACATGCGGTATTGGTGTTACTTTATACTCGAATTTTCTCCTCATTTGCTAATAAAAAAGGCACAAAACTCACATGAAATTGCAAAACAACAAACAACTTCTAAGAAAAAATAGGTTAATTGTATATTGTTGACTTGTAAATAAATCCAATCAATAAAATTTAATAAATGGTTAAAAAACAAGGAGTTGAATGTTGCATGTATCCATATGTATACAAGAACTAACTTCCTTGATTTTTAATAAGTTCACGCGGACTCTGATTGACATGAAATCAACTCCGTTATCTACATATACTAATATTAATATAGGAAAAAAGATCCTAGAATCAGTAACATGTCTATATTGTAAATAAAACCATATAGAAAATACAACCAAACCTTATCTGAGAAGACTGCAAGTCGCACATATGAGTATCTCTTCTATACAGTCTCTTGAGGAACTTTACTCATCTTTGAATTAATGGTCACTCAACTATATGCGGAAACAAGACCAAGTTAAAAGGAATCGAAATTCACACGTGAAACTTGGATTTGGGTTTTGTGACCGAATCATGTAGTTAGTTTTTTTAACTACATGGACTCTAGTTTATTATTTCAGGTACATGTTTTAACCATTTTGTTATATTTTCATTCATTTATTTTTTGATTTTAATTAGTTACATAAAAATCAAAATAAAAAAAACACAAAAGCTAAGAAGAACCATCAGCGTAAAAACCATGACCCCTCAACCTTCATATCTTATCTGCCAAAACATTACCCCTTTTCGCTCTCTTGCTACATTGGAGTGATCCAAGGAACATTGAAGCTCATTGTCACGACTGCATTCCTGTGACCGATAAGCTTCGAGGTGAACTCATCGCACCTCTTGAGATGGCAACCTCCGCGTGACCCCGAGTTTCACGACTCTCTTTGGCAAGAAATCTATCAGGTAAAGGTCCTTCTCCCTATCCCATCCTTCTCACTACCTTCTTCTTATTCTTAATTTGTTTTCTCATATTTTCTTTTGCCTCCCCCTTTTTATTCTATTGTATGATTCAAACTATATTCGATCTGATTAACTCGCCCTCATCTTCCTCCCCCATCAATTCCTTTCCATCCGCCATATCTTTTCCCTTTATGTCATGTTAATTCGTTGGTTATCTCTGAAGTTTATTTCAAAGATGTTACACTATGCATGCATGCGTACACACATACATATATTGTAGTCACTCACTTGTAAAATTTGTTTACAAGAGTGCATGGTATTTCGTCAAGTACAAACTATGGAATGTTAGATCGCAAGCTCAAAAATTCTCGTTGAATCAAAGTTGTAATATTGTAATTTATATTGTGTTCCGAAATATTGTAATATAGATTATCAGAACTTTCCAAATCAGCAGAGTTGAGAACTTTAAGATGATCGACCATCATTTACCTTGATCGATCATACATGATCGACCTTTGACTTGAACTAATCGAACTGCACCGATCGACCATCTAATATTCACGTCTGTAATAATATGAGTTTTGGACCCCCAACAGCTCTCAAATGAGCAATTACCTTTGAATAGCCCGATAAATTAACATGACAGGATTGGTCACTTTTTTGTATGATCTAACATATATTACAATCTCGTTGATGTCATCTAGATTTGTTTCCAATTGGATCTCTGTATAAGGACCCCACACTCAATGTTGGAAGACATAATAGATCTCGCTCGCTTTCTACAATAAAGAAAAATATTCAAGTAGCACATTCTTGTATTCTCTATCTAGTTCTTTGATGTTTTGGAGAGAATAGTTTGAAATAGTTCATCAAGAAATCTATTAAGAAGCAACATTCGATCGCCTCCCATATCTCTAATTGTTCTGACAACAATAATAACATGTACGATATACGTCATCATCTAGTGATATTATTCATTTGATGTAGTATCATTCACTGATGCTTATTAGAAATACCATTGCATGTGCATCTATTCTGATATTATTTATAACTTTTTAATCTGCTCTTACTGTGAAGATGCTTGCGAAATTAATGGTTCCAAATTCTTTCCATAATACTTTTTCTATAGGATGTTGGCGTCGAAAGTTTACAAATTGTTCTTAGATTCTCGGATTTTGCCCCATCAAAGGAAGTCAAAGGAGAGTCAGAGTTTTCCACCATCATTGTTGCCACATTATTGTGCACGTGATGTTAACTCTGGTGTTTGATCCAAGTTATGCGAATGTGTAAAGCCTTCTTGAAAATACGATGGTATGCTTTCAATGGTTGCACCAAAGGAATCATCTGATAATTGACTATCTAAAATGTTAATGAGGAAAGAAATTCAAGAGTTGGTACTAAACACCTCATTCTAGAGTGCATGTGTAGTACTTGTTGTATATATGCAAATCAAGAGAATGATTTTGATGAAGGTTGACATCTCATCAATCGTTGTTTGTTCAAAAGAAACTTAATTTAACTGCGAGAAATTCCTCTATCATTATGATGCACACAACTCGTGATTTGAAACATTCACAAAAGATACAGATAGAGGAATTTTATAGGTCAGATTAGTTCCGTCTTATCAATTGAGTTGTTTGTTCTGAACCTACGTGTTGGCGTCCCTATCTAATCACCAAATGACTGCCATATGGAGGTCAAAACATGGATTTGTATTCTTTGAGGGTTTTTTCAAGCAGGTTTAAAAATATATTGTTTTGTTTGTCTGGAATTTGGGGAACACAGAATGAAGTCATGGTAGTGCATTGACACCATTCGAGCTACTAATATATAATATGTAACATTGATCTCGATCAAGTTTTAAAGGTATTGCTTGTTGTAGATAGTGATGATAACTTATATGCAATGTTCATCTATGAGGTCAAGAAGATTACATGATGTTATCAAATTAATATTAAATGAAATTTAATATGAACATAATATTTATATTAGTTTTTTTTTACGATGTGCAATAGAAAGCTTGATCATCTACTTAACAAAACAACGTTACTTTGAAAATTAAAAACTTTTGCAAGGAGGACAATGTATCCTTAGATGCCCACATTACATTAGACTTTAGCGATACAATGTTAATTTTATTCTGCAATAACAAAAAGAAATTTAATTACATCAATGCGGATTTCATTTGTACATGGATGCAATGGCGACTATGGACACACATCTAGATTTTTAGATCGTGTAAAAATGATCTATATATTTAACAATGATATTGTTCACAACTTTGTTAATAAATATGCAGTATATTATTTTTATTTTTTCTTTAAATCAAATGACAAAAAATGTCTAATGGAGCAGCACTTGCACCACAATCACTGGATATTAGAGTTATTAGCCAAACATGTTCATCATCTATCTATGAGCGGATTCTCACTCTGCTAAGAGATAGTCTTATATTTATTGTTGATCCTGTTTACAGTAGTTGACATGAAATAATAATTGTCTACATATAAAATTATGTATTGTACAAGTAAGAACTTTTCTTTTACATAGAAGAAAAGTGAAACTAATGCAATATTAGATAGAATACATGGATTTACATGGTAATGCATGAATTATAAGCTATGATTGATTATCTCGAATAATCATATATGTATATTACTTACTACATGACGACGTTAACTCATAGAAAATGGACATCAAATTATTTATTATTCATAAATTGTACGGGGAAATATTCATACATTTTGCTATAGATATTTACATTTTGGACCGAAAGAGACACGAAAAGAAGTGAAATTCCAGAGAAAAAGGATTTCGAAATGAATTACATCATCATTGCTTTTTTTAGAATACAACTTTATAAATACAGTCTATTTATATTATGAAACGTTATTATATGGCATGGCATTTTTATATGAAAGCATGTTTGAGTAAATATATACTTTACAGTTCTTGGTATTAAATACATATTTCTCGATTTATAGAACTAGTCCATATTGATCTGACCTTTGTAGAAGAGCTCATCTGATTTTTTTCTCGTTTTGTATGGAATTGACGTCATACTAGCATCATCACCGATTCAATCGATTCCGACCATTTATTCAAAGGAAGAAAATGAAATACTATTATATATGGGGAAAAGGGAGCCTAAACCCAGGTGTAGGTAATTTCCTACACCCACCCCATTTTCTCTAAGTTTTTTTTTTATTTTTTTGAAATGGATCTTTATGATATTTAGATCACAATATATCACCATCGTGTCATTCAAAATTCAACTTATTTTGAGACTTCTAACTTATCCATCAAGACAATCAAATTTTAACGGTCTCATAATTGCTGAAATCGACCCCTTCCGATGGACATGTTAAGAATGCTTGTTTTACACGAAATTTGAAACATATATTCAACTTAATATTTTAAGTAAATCACCTAAGGATCCATTTCAAAAAAATAAAAAAAACTGAGAGAAAATAGGGTGGGTGTAGGAAAGTTACCTACACCTGGGTTTAGGATCCCCAAACCCTTATATATGTATATGTTCGCATTTACATTCGTCAAATAAAGGATATGGATATCATTTTCTTATACCTGACGAACATAATGGTAATACAGAAAAAAATTCATCACTTGGCGAATACATATATGAATTTGATATCGTTAATTTTCACAAACATGAGCGTTCAAGTTTTAGACTATACATATGCGAATATTTATTTTTGAAGGATACAAATATGTATGCCAATGTGAATATGAACATTAAAAAATATGGGTGATTTAATACTAATATGATACACACATGTAAGTAAGATAAGCTTTCTTTTATTATTTAGTTATTTTGAAGTTTTCTTCTATTGGTTAGTTATTTCGAGTTCATATATATCATTAAAATATTTAACGTACATTTTATATATTAGATATTGTTGTGAATCTAAAATACCTTTAACTTTAAGTAAATCTGGACATGTCTAACATTCGCAAATTAAGTTGCATTCATTTGTCAAATATTCTATCCGAATTGTTATATCCGAATTTAATGATTTATTTTGCATGGATTCTAGTGAGGATTTTAATCCTCTTATGATTATTGTGGATCATGCTTTGAGGATCTAATCTTTGTAGGGGTACCATTACCATTGAGGAGGAAGATTAAATTTATTTCCTCGTTATTTTTACGTGATAGAAATCTACTTTTTTAGGAATAAAATTACAGGGAAATCTGGCTAGATTACCTTAAAAACACATTATTGATCTTTGAGCATGATAAATTGGCAAGTATTGATCTTCTAGCATGCAGCTTGGGTTCGCTTTGATAGGTGTATTTCTTGAAATTATTTTGATTTGTGATTTTATTCTGAGGATTTAAATTGTATAAAATCACAGATCATGTGCTTCATCATCTATCCGCTATGTTCACATTGCACACATATCATTTCATTTCATTGCATTTTCTGACACAAAAATTGACTTAGCGATTAATTAATTATTTAAATTAATTTAGAACTATGCATCTCGAAATAGTTTGTTCCCTGTGTTCGACCTTGGTAGACTTACCAAGTAAAAATATTCCACGTCATTCAAAGAGTGTGGTTTTTGAACAATTGCTTTTCATCTCTAATACTACAACTATAGCTTATTAAAGAGGTGAAGTACTCATTCATCAATTATGGATTCGTCAACGATGATTGATATATTTGTATCTTTTATAATCAGCTATAAGAAACTGAATACACACTTCTATCATCTCTTTCTAATTTTTTGTATTTTTATATTTTTCATTTTTTTCATTTTTAAGTACACGTTTTAAATTTTGATAAAAAATGAATATAATTTGTTACTATATAAATAACAGTTATAAATCAGAGAGTTATTGTGATCAAGAAATATTAACAAAATTATAATAAAGTGGCAAACACAACATTTTGGAATTTCCCAATCTTTTGCATGTTCTTAGGTATGTTTAAATAAATAGAAATCAAAATATATTAAACAAAAAGGAATTTTGAATATTATATTTTAGGAGAAAATTGACTAGACTTGTAAAATAGATTTCTACATGAAACGAGTCCTAAAAATCCTAAGATTATTTTTCCCTCGTACTTTATTTGGCAAGGAATCATGAAAGTTCTTTTTTGGTATTTTTGGATTTAAAATGAACTTAATATGCAAACAAGTTTTTTTGTCTTTTTCAATTTTATGAAGAAAAAAGCATTATTTTACAAAAATAGAAAATATAATATGCAATACATTATGAAATGGAACTATTGGAAAAAAATTTAAACTTCTAGAGTTAATACAAATAAAATAAAAATGAACGTTGTAAAGCCCTTGATTTTCAATATTTCAAATTTTTAACTCATACAAACCATTGAATTAAACTCCTTGAAAATCACATGATATAATGCATTCAAAGAGGTGTCCGTGTTATTTTTTATTTTAGAAAATTGTTACAAATTGGACGCTATAAATTCAAACAAGGAATCCATAAAATAAATTATTCGAAGTGCAGTTGCTAATGACATTCAATTAATTGTTTCCAATCAGGTTTTTCAAAATTATTCTTTATTAATAAACTAACAAGCACAAATTATAGTTACTATTCAAAAATTCATAATTAATTCCATATTGCTTATAAAATATCAATAACATGTCCACGTGAAAGGGCATGAGAATAGCTTTAAAATGATGTGATAATTGTAATTTTTGGATGAATTGAACCAAAGCCGATTGAAATGAGAGTAGTTGATTATTATGACAAAACAATAACAACATCCACTTAAGTTTTCAGTTTTTGTAGGTCCAAATATTCTTGTATTTGGGAGATGTAAAGGTCGAGAGGAGATGATGGATTGTTTACTTTCGAGGGCCAGTATGTAGAGTTTTCCTACTTCGCATGTTGAACACATGTCCAACTTATTGTGGGAAAGTTTAGGCAGGTCTTTAACTAAGTCATGTTTACCAAGTCTATTAGTTGGTTTCATGTGATGTGACATGATCTTTACGCAAAAGTAGCAGTTCTTCTTGTGATGTCATAAGGCAATCTAGCGATGAATGATCATCGGATATACGTGTAAAGATACTTTCTTACATATCTCCCTTGAGCAAAACTTCACATGTGTCCTCTTTAATAACTTCAAGCAGTTCTTAGAAAAACAAAACTTTAAAGCCTTTGTGATCTACATGAGAAACACTTGAGAGGTTTTATTTCGGATCTTGGACAAGACTGACACGATTAATAGAAGCGAGGAAGTTTCCAACCGAACCTTTGCCAATGATTGTACATATATGGTTGTTCTTGAGAAATCATTCCATTAACCTTAGATTTGATAATGAAGATGAGTTCTTTTGTCTCAAGGCATATGCTTAGAGCATCCATTGTCCATGATCTATTTTCCACGTCTTTTTTTCTTGGTATCCTGTGAAACATAACATGTTCATGTATTGTGGTTCATGGTGTGTCCAGATGTAAGATACCTTTTTATGCGGTTTCGCAATTGACTGACCCTTCCGATGCCCATCTCTTTTGGGTCCTTCGAGGGTTATAAACGTTTCTTGGATTTCTCCTTGGTTATGGCACCTTATTGGATTTTACCTGACTCGGAGGAAGAGTTACATACATGTTTAATAGATTCATAGGCACTTGTAATATAGGGGTCGTAACCAATCTTAAACTTAGTTTTTATCTGGTAACTAAATCCCGATAGTTTATATAAGTTTCCTTCTCTTTAGTGTACCTATCAACATCACTTACTAGTGCGCTTGTGTTCTTTAAGTTCATCAACAATTATTTCTAAAGTATCCATGTCACCTTTAAGAGCTTTATTCTCGGCTTCATGGTATTTTTCAGATAACCACGAGTAATTACTAACTTCATGTCTACTTTCCTTAAGAGATAATGCGTTAGATTGATGCTTTTCTCAAGGGTACGCGCCATTAATTTTAGCAGTTTATTTGTCATCTTTCAATTTTATAAAAAGGTCGTGTAAAATAGACATAGATTATTGCAATTCTTATATAAAGGGTTCATCGGAGGTTACATGATCATCGATGTCCATAACTCTAAGGAGGGCTTCTTCTTTGTTCAAAGTGTCGATGTCACTTACAAAAGAATTGAAGGAGTCATGAGAAGAAACCTCAAGTTGCTTGCAACACCTTCCTTTTTGATTGCTTGCAATAATGTTTGTAGGGTCATTTCACTCTTTCCTTATCTATTTGCTTGCATTTATAATACTCGGGTTGCTCGAACTTTTTGCGGTTGCTTCTATTGAGTAAAGAACAATCCTTCTTGAAATGATCCTTTCTTTTGCAATTGAAAAATTGTATTTCACTATCCTTCTTATGATCACCACACTTGATGAAATTCTTGAACCTTCATGTGAGCATCGTTAGTTCATCTTCAAAGCTTTAGTAATGTCGAAGGGGTTTCCGTAGATTGAAGAATTATGTTCTTCTCTTTTTTTATTTCATCTCCAACTTCGGATGTTTGATGATTTCTACTTCATAGGATGATAGTTAATCTATGAGCTCATCCACTAATAGAGTGTTGGCAACGTTTGCTTCCTTCGTGATTATAGCAATAGTACTCCAATTAATGGTGAGAGATATGAGTATATATTTCACTTGATCTGCTTATGCAATCTCTACGTTTAGGTTTCAGAAGATTGTTGATAATCTTAGAACCTTGTATACATGTCTCTGTCGGAGACTCTGGTCTCCTCCATCTTGAATAGTTCGTACTTTTGTTTGAGTGGACCGATATGATCTCTTTTACCTTGTTGGAACGTTCATATGTGATGCTGAGTATGTTCCAGATATCGTAAGATTCCTTGCATGCTAACACTCCGTTGAATTCTTTTTTTTTGTGATGGCAACAAAAATAGCATTCATAGTTTTTTATTTGTGAGTAGCCTTATTCTTATCCAAATCAAATAGAGGAGATGCTTCACCAAGCATGGGCATAGTATACTTTGACTCAACATTTTTCTATATGTCGTAGTTGATATATTCAATGAGTGAATGCATGTGAACCTTATAGCTGTTATAGTTGGTCTCGTTATATGGAGGAGGCCTGACAGTGGATTGTTTTTCAAAAGAGTCGTTTGTTGAAGTTGCCATGTGTGTTGACGGTACTTTACTTCACATCACCGAACCTGCTTTGATATCACTTGTGAGTTCCCGAGTGAGGATAAAGATGCTAGTATAGGAGATTGAATAGTAGAGTCGGCGTCAAAATAAACTTTTTGGAGTAGACTTGATCACAACACAACTAAGCAATTAATCAAGCACGTTGCACCTGATGTTACCATGGAAATCCGGCCGTGTAAAAAGCCCGACCTATGTTTTTCCTGACTCAAGATTTTCATATAGTTAATTGCAAATCTAGTCGTGGCAAGTTGAATAGTTTCGAAATTACAAAGCCTCCACTTTAGTGGAAGAAAACATATAGATGTAGATAAATTTCGGTGATCATCAGTATTGCTTCAAGCACCTCTTTTATTATAGTAATTTGGTCATTTTTTTAATCAAGATCAAATACAAGCATTGTGCAACACAAGGTTTCCAACAAATTTTACCACACTTTCTTTTCGGTATTTTATCTTCAACTTGATGATTTGCAACAATGCATGTGATAAAGAGAACACCGTGCTCATATCCAACATACTTGCACAATCCATGATGAGTTAAAACAACGATTTGTTTTTCAATGTTCAGAAGCTATAAATGGATCTAAAAAATATGTTTCCCCAAAACAACAACAACAAGGTCTATTTCCACAATTAATTGGGTTGTCTACATTGTTTTTTTACGTATGTTCATATTTATTTTGGGTAATTTCGGGCTTAGATCCAACTAACTAAAAGGTTCGTTAATGATCCGAAAACAAATTGGAAATTTATCAATATATGTTGCAGTATATTTATCCAAGAACATGTCATTATAGTACACACATCCATTTTCTTGAATCCTTCCATGTGTTTCCACGTGGGCATTTAACTTAACAATTGTTCATTAGTGGTCCATAAGCTACGTGCGGTATTGGTGTTACTTTATACTCAAATTTTCTCTTCACTTACTAATAAAAAATGCACAAAACTCACATGAAATAGAAAAAACAACAAACAAATTTTAGAAAAAATAGGTTAATTGCATATTATTGACTTGTAAATAAATTCAATCAATGAAATATAATAAATGGTTACAAAACAAGGAGTTTGATGTTGCATGTATCCATCTGTATATAAGGACTAACTTCCCTGATTTTTAATAAGTTCACGCAGACTCCAATTGACATGAAATCAACTCTATTTTCTACATATACTAATATTAATATAGGAAAAAAGATCATAGAATTAGTAGCATGTCTATATTGTAAATAAAATTATAAAGGAAATAAAACCAAACCTTATTTGAGAAGACCGCAAGTCACACATATGAGTGTCTCTTTTATATAGTCTCATGAGGAACTTTACTCGTCTTTGAACTACTGGTTACTCAATTACATGCAGAAACAAGACTAAATTAAAATGAATCGAAATTCACACGTGAAACTTGGATTTGGGTTTTGTGACCGAATTATGTATTATATAACTACGCGAACTCTAGTTTATTATTTCACGTACATGTTTTTACCATTTTGTCATGTTTTTGTTCATTTATTTTTGGGCTTTAACTAGTTACATAAAAATCAAAATAGAAAAACACAAAAGCTAAGAAGAGGATCAAAACCGACCTTATGTATATTGATTCTTATCTCTACATGTAATCATTCACCTTCCGCATTTTATGTCTTTTTTCCTAACTGTTAAGATTTGCAAAAATGCTTTAGTATGTAAACTACTTTATAGTGTTTTATAAAGAATATATCATATATATGGTATTGAATAAAATAAGAGAAAAAATACATGACAAATGAAAATTACATATTTTATTCCTATATAATACCTTCGAAAAGATATAGTCTGGCCTCTTTCAATGAGGCATTCATGGAAAATGTAGATCTCATCGAAACCAAGTTTTCAATGGAGTCTGTTTTTTTATGTGAGTTTTACATTTATTTTAGTTTAAATTTCCATTTTTAAAATTTGAATCTTACTTGTATTTATTTTGCATCTCATATTTTTTAAGTTCAATCATCAAATTCTCGGCCAACTGCAAAAATGTCACGTAACCACTTGCTCTGGCACTGCATCTTAACTCGTCTAGTTGATCGATTAGTTGATTGAAAGACCCATTCCCCTTTATCATTCTGCCTACCACATTCATGCCAACTTGACATGGTATATTGACCATGAGAGTCAACACTACTCTCCACCTCGTGTTTGTCGCCCAAGAAGATCCCTTCAAACGTTGCCCACATATGTACCCTCTTTCCTATGCTTCCCGATCTTTACATGGTTCTATCCATAAATATCTATGGGCCTTTGCATCAACAACCTTCTTATGTAACAATCACTCAACCATTCTCTGCTCTCTCTTGTGCATATGTTATGACTCAACCATCACGGTAAAAACCATGACCCCTCAACCTTCACATCCCATCTGCCAAAACATTACCCTTTTCGCTCTCTTGCTACATTGGAGTGATCCAAGGAACATTGATGCTCATTGTCACGACTGCATTCCAGTGACCGGTAAGCTTCGAGGTGGACTCATCACACCTCTTGAGATGGCAACCTCTGCGCGACTCCAAGTTTCGCGACTCTCTTTGGAGGGAAATCTACTAGGTAAAGGTCCTTCTCCCTATCCCATCCCCCTCGCTATCTTCTTCTTATTCTTAATTTGTTTTCTCGGATTTTCGATTGCCTCCCCCTTTTTTATTCCCTTGTATGATTCAAACTGTATTCAATCTTGATTAACTCGACGTCATCTTCCTCCCCCACCAATTCCTTTCTATCCCCCATATCTTTCCCCTTTGTGTCACGGTAATTCGTTGGTTATATCCGAAGTTTATTTTAAAGATGTTATGTGTGCATGTAAGCATGCATGCATACACATATACATATATTGTAGTCACTCACTTGTAAAAATTGTTTACAAGAGTGCATGGTATTTTGTCAAGTACAAACTATGGAATGTTGAGACTGCAAGCTCGAAATTTCTCATTGAATCAAAGTTGTAATATTGTAATTTATATTGTATTCGGAAATATTGTATTGTAGATTATCAGAACTTTCCAAGTAACAAAGTTGAGAACTTTAAGATGATCGACCATCATTTGCCTTGATCGATCATACATGATCGTCCATTGACTTGAACTAATCGAACTGCACTGATCGACCACCTAATATTCATGTCGGTAATAATGTGAATTTTGGACCCCTAATAGCTCTCAAATGACCAGTTACCTTTGAATAGCCCAAAAAATTAACATGATGGGATTGGTCACTTTTTTGCATGATCTATCATATATTACAATCTCGTTGATCTCATATAGATTTGTTTCCAATGATTTTCTTGGACCTATGTATAAGGACCCCACACCCAATGTTGGAATACATAACAGATCTCGCTCGCTCTCTACAATGAAGAAAAATATTCAAGTAGCATATTATTGTATTCTCTATCTAGTTCCTTGAGTTCTTAGATGTTTCAGAGAGAATAGTTTGAAAATAGTTTCATCGAGAAATCTATTAAGAAGAAGCATTCGATCGCCTCCCATATCTCTAATTGTTCTGACAACAATAATAACACGTACGACATACGTCAGTATCTAGTGATATTATTCTTTTGATGTACTATCATTCACTGATGCTTATTAGAAATACCATTGCATGTGCATCTATTCTGATATTATTTATAACTTTTTAATCTGCTCTTAATGTGAAAATGCTTGTGAAATTAATGGTTCCAAATTCTTTCCATAGCACTTTTTCTATAGGATGTGTTGGCGTCAAAAGTTTCCAATTTGTTCTTAGATCCTCGGATTTTGCCCCCATCAAAGGAAGTCAAAGGAAAGTCAGAGTTTTCCACCATCATTGTTGCCACATTATTGTGCACGTGATGTTAACTCTGGTGTTTGATCCAAGTTATGCGAACCGGATATTTGGTCTAGTGGTAGAGCAGTGGCTCCCACAGTGGATAGACCAAGGTTCGAGTCCCACTGCCCTCACTTTCTACCAGAAAAAAAATTGGTACTGAAAGAAGGGCGGGTTAGGGTTTGATCTAAAAAAAATGGTTGCACTAAGGGCCTGTTTGGTTGCAGGGTTGGACAGGGTTGGGTTATGTTGGGTTGGACTGGATGAATAGTAATCTGTGAGGAGGAAGTACTCTTGTGAATAGTAACCAGGGTTAGGCCAACCGTGCCCAACCTTGCAACCAAACATGCCCTAAAAGAATCATCCGATAAGTGACTATCTAAAATGTTAATGAGGAAAGAAATTCAAGTGATGGTACTAAACACCTCATTCTAGAGTGCATGTGTAGTAGTTGTTGTATATATGCAAATCAAGAGAATGATTTTGATGAAGGTTGACATCTCATCAATTGTTGTCTATTCAAAAGAAACTTAATTCAACTGCAGGAAATTCTTCTGTCAGTATGATACACACACCTCATGATTTGAAGCATTCACAAAAGATACAGACAGAGGAGTCTTATAGGCTAGATTAGTTCCCTCTTATCCATTGAGTTATTTGTTATGAACCTACATGTTGGTGTCTCTATCTAATGACCAAATGACCGCCATATGGAGGTCAAAATATGGATTTGTATTCTTCGAGGGTTTTTTCAAGCAGCTTAAAAAATATATTATTTTGTTTATCTAGAAGTTGGTGAACATGGAAAGAAGTCATGGTAGTGCATTGACACCGTTCGAGCTACTAATATAATACGTAACATTGATCTCGATCTAGTTTTAAAGGTATTGCTTGTTGTAGATAGTGATGAGAACTTATATGTAATATTTATCTATGAGGTCAAGAAGATTACATGGTGCTATCAAAGTAATATTAAATGAAAATTACTATGAACACAATATTAACATTGGATTTTTTTGATGATGTGCAGTAGAAAGCTTGATCATCTACTTAACAAAACAATGTTACTTTGAAATCTGAAAAACTTTTGCAAGGATGACAATGTATCCTTAGATCTCCACATTTCGTTAGACTTTCATAATACAATGGTAATTTTATTCTGCAATAACAAATAGAAAATTGATTGCATCAATGCGAAATTCATTTGTACATGGATGCAATGGCGACTTTGGACACACATCTAGATTTTTAGATGATGTAAAAATGGTCTATGTATTTAACAATGATATTGTTTATAACTTCGTTAATAAATATGCAATATATCATTTTTATTTTTTCTTTAAACTGAATGGCGAAAAATGTCTAACGGAGCAACACTTGCATTACAATTGGATGTGAGAGTTATTAGCCAAACATGTCCAACATCCATCTACGAGCGGATTCTCGCTCCACGAAGAAATAATCTTATATTTGTTGTTGATCTTGTTTACAATAGTTGACATGAAATATTAATTGGCTACATATAAAGTTATGTATTGTACAAGTAAAAACTTTTCTTTTACATAGAAAAAAAGTGAAAGTAATGCAATATTAGATAGAATACATAGATTTACATTGTGACTTGGGTGTAAGAACCTGGTAATGCATGAATTGGAGGCACTGAATGATTACCTCGAATAATCATATATTTATATACTTACTACATGACGAGGTTAACTCGTAGAAAATGGACATCAGATATTTATTATTCACAAATTGAACAAGGAATTATTCATATATTTCCCTATAGATATTTATATTTTGGACCGAAAGAGACACGAAAGGAAGTGAAATTCTAGAGAAAAAGAATTTCGAAATGAACTACATCATCGTTGCTTTTTTTAGAGTACAACTCTATAAATACAGTCTATTTGTTTTATGAAACGTTATTATATGATGTGGTATTTTTATATGAAAGCATATTGAGTAAATATATACTTCACGGTTCTGATACTAAACACGTATTTTCCGATTTATAGAACTAGTCCATATTGATCTGACCTTCGTAAAAGAGTTTGTTCTGATTTTTTTCTCATTTTATATGGAAATGACATCATGCTAGCATCATCATCAATTCAATCGGTTCCAACCATTGATTCAAAGGAAGAAAACAAAATACAATTATATATGTATCCGTTAGTATTCACATCCGTCAAATAGAGGATATGGATATCATTTTCTTACATATGGAGAATATAACGACAATACAAACAAAAAAATCATCACTCGACGAATACATATATGAATTTGATATCCTTAATTTCGATAAACATGAACGTTCAAGTTTTAGAGTATACATATGCGAATATTCATTTTTGAAGGATACAAATACGGATGCCAATACGAATATGAACATTAAAGAGTCTGGGTGATAGGTGATACCAATACTAATATGACACATACATGTAAGATCAGCTTTCTTTTATTACTCAGTTATTTTGAAGTTATCTTCTATTGGTCAATTATTTTCGAGTTCAAACATAATATTAAAATATTTAACGTACTTTATATATATTGGATATTGTTATGAACCTAAAATGCCTTCAACTTTAAGTAAATCTGGACATGTCTAACATTCACAAATTAAGTTGCATTCATTGGTCAAATATTCTATCCGAATTGTTATATCCGCTTGCATTTGAAAACGTATTTTAAGAATATGACTTTTTGTTTCACAAATTCATGCGATATTCGTATCCAGTTTGTAAAAAGTATAAGGATACGATAACACTAATACTCATATTCTTATTCGATCTTTTTCTTTCTAATTCACTTGTCAAAATCAAAACCAATTGGTTCGATAATCAGTCTGATTTTTTAAGGGATTTTTACCCGGCAGATCCTATAAACTTTTTAAATTACCTCTACGACCTTTTGCATAACGTAATTAGCCCATTGACCCTATAAATTACCCCAAGACCCCTCACGAGCTTCAAACAGAGTAACCGCTGGGTTTATGGGGTAAGAGTTGGCAAGTTTACGGGGTCAAGGGGGGAATTATGTTGTTTCAAAGGTTGTGGAGGTAATTGACAAAATTTATATGATCTGCCGGGTAAAAATCCTTTTTTTAAACCTTGCAAAAAATCACAATTTTAAGAATTTTCATAGAATCACATGCGGTTCTATCCTACATGTTAACCCAAGCAGTCAAAGATCCAACGGCCAGGATACTATCATATTCCTCCCCTTCCCTCCGCATGCCGCGCACGTGAGGCGAGAAAATCTCTAGGGCGCGCGGCTCTCCCCTCCTCCAAAGTGCCGCATCTCCTCCTCACAGGAAAAAAGCACTCTCTCTCCATCGACGATTTCCTTCTTAGGGTTTCGATCTTCCCTGCTCGGGAGCGGCGCTACGATCTCCGCGCTCAGGTACACGCCTTTCCCGCGATCCCCGGTGTCCTGTTTGCAAATATTGCCTGCTCATCCGTGATTGCCACCATCGATTAGCTAAAATTTTCCTCACCCTCCAAATTGTGGACGTCGTTGCACCGGTTGCTCGATTTTCTCGAGAAATTGGTTCGATTCTCGAGAAAGTAATCTGATTCCTAACAGTTCAACTTCACCTGTCATAATCAATCCTGAATCCATAGATTTTAGAGTGATGTAAAAGATCGATTGTGGGATTAGTATAGGATTCAACATCGACATAAGCATGGAGCCCAACTAAGGCACATAATTAAACAATTGCAACGACTAAGTTCCTTTCTTTTTTTTTCAAATCTCTTGCAAAATTTTGCTGTATACAGTGGGAATTGCTGGTAACAAGTAGAGGTTTGTTAGAAACCCATTAAGTCTTTCATGTGCTTTGAATACCATGAGCATACTGCATGTTAGTTTCTCACATCACGTATTGTTGTTTCATTCTAACATAAACATATCTTTCGATGTTATTATTAATAAAACCAGTTTATTAATGCCTCTGCCTACGCTAACATTGTTCAAAGTTTACCATTTCTAAGAAAAAAGGTGCCAGGAGCTTTGTTGGAGGAACAGTTGCACAACGAAACTATCGAACAGAGATTGAGTGCAGCATAAAAGAACAACTGAAGAAGCTCTACATATGACACCAAAATAGGGATCCAAATGACAAATGCAATCCAACCCAAAATCACATCCCAAAAAGATGTAACTAAGGTTACAATGTTGGAGATAGATGATCGAAACTCGTGTGGAAACCGCAGCAAGAGGGATGGGGACATCGTACCTTCTCTACACGAGCACGACTTCGGATCGCCGATCCAAGGTGCTCCGGCGGCCCTTGGTGAAGGAGAGGGAAGAGAAATGGAGGAGGGAACTGCTGGAGGTCGAAGGAAGGAGGATTTTGGCGTTTTGGGCGAGTTTCACGAAGGCGGAGGGCTGGTATATGGGCTGGGACTCGGATTCGGATCCGGGTCCGGATTCGTATGTGGCATGGACCCCCTCTCGCTAAAATGGTCATAACTCGGACTCCCGAAGTCGGATTTTAGCGTTCTTGGACTCATTGGAAAGCTATCGACGAGTCCTATGCAATGGACTCCTTATTCAAATTTTTTGGTCACTGAACAAGTACAGATTTTACAATTAAGTCTAGACTCAGCCAAGATTTGCATTTTAGTCCATTTTCGGTATTCGGGGTCTTCACAAACATGCTTATATCCAACATACTTTGCACAATCCGTGAAGAGTTGAAATATTATGTTGTTTTTCAATTTCAGAAGATATAAATGGATCTAAAAAATACATTTCCCCCAAAAAACAACAACAACAATAAGATCCTTCCCCCCAATTAATTGGGTTGGCTACATGGATTTTTTTACCTTTCTTCATATTTATTCTGTGTCATTCTTGGGCTTAAAACCAACTAACTAAATTGTTCGTTAATGATCCGGAATCAAATTGGAAATTTTATCGATATATGTTGCAGTATATTTATCCAAGAATATGTCATTATAGTACACACATTCATTTTCTGAATCCTTCCATGTGTTTCCACGTGGGCATTTAACTTAATAGTTGTTCATTAGTGGTCCATAGGCTACATGCAGTATTGGTGTTACTTTATACTCGAATTTTCTCCTCGTTTACTAATAAAGAATACACAAAAATCACATGAAATTGCACAACAACAAACAAATTATAAGAAAAAATAGGTTAATTGTGTATTATCCAATCAATAAAATATAATAAATGGTTAAAAAACAAGGAGTTGACTTGCATGTACCATATGTATATAAGGACTAACTTCCTTGATTTTTAATAAGTTGACGCGGACTCCAAATGATATGAAATCAACCCCAGTATCTACATATACTAATATTAATATAGGAAAAAAGATCCCATGATTAGTAACATGTATATAATGTAAATAAAACCATGTAGGAAATAAAACCAAATCTTACTTGAGAAGACCACAAATCGTACAGGTGAATATCTCTTCTGTATAGTCTCTTGAGGAACTTTACTCGTCTTTGAATTGATGTTCCAAACCTTATTTGAGAAGACCGCAAGTCGTACAGGTGAATATCTCTTCTATATAGTCTCCTGAGGAACTTTACTCATATTTTAATTAATGGTCACCCAATTATATGCAAAAACAAGACTAAATCAAGAGGAATCGAAATTCACACGTGAAACTTGGGTTTGGGTTTTGTGACCGAATTGTGCAATATATAACTACATGAACTTTAGTTTGATATTTCATGTACATATTTTTACCGTTTTGTTATATTTTTATCATTTATTTTTTGATTTTAACTAGTTACATAAAAATCAAAATAAAAAACACACAAAAGCTAAGAAGAAGAGCAAAACCGACCTTATTTATATTGACTCTTATCTCTATATATAATCAATCACCTTCTGCATTTTATGTCTTTCTTTTCCTAACTATTAAGATTGCAAAGATGTTTAGTATTTAAATTAATTTATAATGTTTTACAAAAAAAATAATGCATATGGCATTGAATAAAAATAAAAGAAAAAATACATGACAACTAAAAAGTACATATTTTACGCCTATAAGACATAGTTTGGCTTCTTTCAATTTCGAGGCATTCATGGAAAATGTAGATCTCATCGAAACCAAGTTTTTAACGGAGTCTGTTTTTTTAATTCGAGTTTTACATTTATTTTAGTTTAAATTCCCATTTTAAAATTTGAATCCTACTTGTATTTTATTTGGCATTTCATATTTTTTAAGTTCAGTCATCAAATTCTCGGCCAACTGCCAAATGGCACGTAACCACTAGCTCTCGCACTGCATCTTAACTCGTTTAGTTGATCGATTAGTTGATTGAGAAGACCCATTCTCCTTTATCATTCTTCCCACTACATTCATGCCAACTCGACATGGTCTGTTGAACATGAGAGTCGACACTACCCTCCACCTCGTGTTTGCTACCCGAGAAGATCCTTCAACGTTGCCCACATATGTACCCTCTTTCCTATGCTTCCTGGTCGTTACCTAGTTTTGTCCATAATTGTCGGTGGGCCTCCGCATCAACATCCTTCTTATGTAACAATCAGTCAACCATTCGTTGCTCCAACTCCTCTCCAGCCAAAAAATTACCCTTAAACTTCGCTCTCTTGTGCAGATGTTATGACTCGACCATCACTGTAAAAACCATGAGCCCTCAACCTTCATATCCCATCTGCCAAAACATTACCCCTTTTCGCTCTCTTGCTACATTGGAGTGATCTAAGGAACATTGAAGCTCACTGTCACGACTGCATTCCAGTGATTGGTAAGCTTCGTGGTGGACTCATCGCACCTCTTTAGATGGCAAGCTTCGTGGTGCATTCTATTTGTATATGACTGCCCATATATCTCGTCTTTGAAGATATTTGAAAGTGATTTTAAGGGCAATAGGTGAATTATCATTCATGATCTCCCTTCCATTCCCTTCACTTGACCTTCATGTATGCAACCAATATTAAAAAAACTGCTCTCCCAGAAAAAAGAAAAAATAAATAATGGCTGTCAAAACGAAGGTGACAAAGATACCATGTGAAATGGTTCTAACCATGGAGAAAGATGGTACTTTCTGGCTAGTGTTCTCACAGATGCTACAGTGATCCATCTGCATGGCTTGCAGTTTCCTGTTGGGCTTGCAAAGTAAGCATTTGCTGAAAATTAGATGCCAGAACAAGCTAGTCAAGGTACCATAAAAGGGGAACCATTTCTAAACAACCCAATGGAATATATTTTGACTAAATAAAGGTGCACGAATAACTAGTATAAAAAGTTGAGCACATTAGCTACACAATGGGATCTGGTGGAGGTAGCAAAACTATAATAGAATCAAATTACTCCTGCAATATATCTTGCAATGGGTCAATGGCTTCATCACTAGGTCCCGCCGTTTGGGTATACACAATGGGATCTGGTGGAGGCTTGATGGTAAAACCATGTCCTTCAAATTAGGGTTTGGATTTATTTCACACATATACAAGTTTGTATTTTTCTGCTATTTTCCCTTCATCAATGTTAGTGATGTGTACACAGTGGTGTTGATTTTATTTATTTTTGATTTCGTATAAATTAATTTAAAATATGTGAAGTTAGGTCAATATACATGTGAATATATACAAAAACAATACATGGCTTTTAATAAAAAAATAATGTATAACAATTAGCCCTACCTATCCACACACTCTGGATTAATTGTGTCATTATTTTAAGGGGTTTGTTTATTGAAACTTCTTCGTAAATGAGCTAAGATTAAAGATGAATTGTTGATGAATCCATGATTCATCTATTCTATGTGGACGTTTTAGCAAAATCCCCTTAATAAAATCACTAATTAAAGCTCTTAAAATCATTTAATTAACATTCACTAATTGTGCTAAGTTTGGGGATAAAATCTGTAAATAGATAACTGTTCTTTTTGCCCAGTTTGAACCTATTATTTTATGTGCAAATAGTCTTTATTTTAACCTAACTTATATTAATTATGTACATAAATTAATCCACTAATCAAATCAGAAGTATAAAAAATTACAAAATACACTAATGCAGTAATTTATTATATATAGAGTACCACCAAAAACACTTCTTATCCAGTTGACCTCTTTTACTTTTGAGTCGTTCACGGAAGTTGTAGATCTTGTCGAGACGAGCAACTTTCATGTTGACCAGATTTTTGTTTGACTTCATTTGTCATTTCATTTTTATTTTTTTAGTTATTTTATTTTATTTTTTATCTTTATTTAATTTTTAATTTTACTCTTTATTTTATCTTTTATTATTATTTAATTTTAAATTTTAAATGTTAAATTTTATCTAATTTTTATTTTCTCTTCTTACTCCCTCGTCCCCCCTCTCTTCCCTTCTCTTCATCTCTCTCTTCTCCTCTCTCTCTCTCTCCTTCTCTTCATCTCTCTCTTTTACTCTCTCTCTATCCTTCGCTTCATCTCTCTCTCTCCTCTCTCTCTATCTCTACCTAACCCATCTCTCCATGTCGCCCCCCTCTTGACCTCTCTCACCTCGGTCACGTGCGGACACGTGACCATCCCCTTCCTCCTATGTCGCCCACACTCGATCGCTCCGCTTCCTCACGGTCGTTGCCATCATCTCCGTATGTTACACCCTTGCATGTAACCATCGTCACGCCCCTCCAGCCGCAATTGTGATATCTATTACAGCCCTCGCATCCGCTTCCTATAAGACCATCCGTCCTACTACCTCGTCGAGGCATCCACCCTTCCTCCCCGAGAGCATGTGATAATAGCTCAATGACGGCTGCGACGCGATTCAGAGGTTTCCGTCCTTTGTTATTCCAAGCAGCGAGCTTCCCTTGGCTCCGCCGCCAAGGTTGAAGCGAGAACCAGGAGCGAGCTTATGCTCCTCCACGTCAGGTGAACCCCCTCCAGTCGCACTTCTCCTCTCCAGCAACCACCTTTGTGCCACTGCTCTCTACTGTCGATCGCCTGGCACGACCTCCATCTCCTTCGCCAAACATCATCATCGTCGTCTACTCCGCCTGTCACGCTCGGTCTCCCGCCACCACCCCGAGCACCTTCGCTGCTCTGCCTTCGAGCAACGCTCCACCTCGCAGCCCCCACTATCTATGTCTCCATCACAACCCAGCTCCGCCATTCCCTCGCTCGTCTCCATTGTTACTAACAGCCACATGTAGCCAGGGAAGTCTCCGTCGGTCGCTCTTGTTCCCTCGTTGTTAACCAATTCGCCACGTACTGACGCTTTCACTCCACCGCCTTCGCCCAATCGCAACATTCCTCTACCTGGAGGCGCTCAATTCTTGGGCCAACTCCCTCTCCAACAGCAATGTCGTCCCTTGTGCACGGTCACCAACCGCATGCCTCGCCCGTGCTGCTGCACCTGCTCCGTCCACACTGCCATCTCTGTCATTGTCCTCGCGCCCACCACCGTCCCTCTCGCTCCAGCAGGCGCCGCCGCCCTCCACCACCCGACACCCTAACTGCCTCGGCATGCCTGCCAGCTGCCCACTCCCATCACACGAGGAGCACATGGGGTAGGGGATAAATTGCGTATGACCCATCCAAGTTTCATAAATCGCAAGAAGCTCCAGCTATCCAGGAGTCATGTGTTGCGCACGTGACTTCTTGAAAAAAATGCATATCATGCCAAGAGTTTTCCCTTGTTACAGATAAGTCCTACAGGGGCTTTTTTGAGAGGAAAATAACTTTTTTATTCACATTTTAGTCCCTAATATTTAATGTTAGTCTAACTTCTCCATATGAACTCTTATTTTTATGCACAGTATGTTGTTTTGAAGCTTATTCCATGCCCCACCATTTCATATATCTTGTAGACAAATCTGAAGTTGTATTGATGATTATTATTCGAGGATCCACATCAATTTATGCAGGCTGGTCTTTGACATACATGTGCTCCTTTTTGAGAGAATAATGATTTATTTTGCAAGGATTCTAGTGAGGAATTTAATCCTCTTATGATTAAGGTGGATCATGCTTTGATGATCTAATCTTTTCAGGGTCTCCATTGAGGATGAAGATTAAATTTATTTCCTTGTTATCTTTACGTGATAAAAATCTGTTTTTTATGAATAAAATTATAGGGAAAGCATGCTAGATTACCTTGAAAATATATTATTGATATTTGAGCATGATAAATTGACAAGTATTGATCTTCTAACCTGCAACTTGGGTTCACTCTGATAGATATATTTCTTGAAATTATTTTGATTTATGATTTTATTTTGAGGATTTAAATCGTGTAAAATCATAGATCATGCGCTTCATCATCTATTCGCTCTGTTCGCATTGCATGCATATCATTTCGTCATTGCATTTTCCGACATCGAAATTAACTTAGCGATTAATTAATTATTTAAATTGATTTAGAACTACTCAACTAGAAATAGTTTGTTCCGTGTTCAACCTTGGTAGACTTACCAAGTAAAATATTCCACAACATTTAAAAATGTGTGGTTTTTTATCAATCGTTTTTCATCTCCTATACTACAACTATAGGTTATTAAAGAGGTGAAATACTCGTTCATCAATTATGGATTCATCAAAGAAGATTGATATATTTGCATCTTTTATATTTGGCCATAATAGACTGAAAACGTGCTTCTATCCCCTCTGTCTAATTTTCATATTTTTATATTTTCATTTTTCCTTTTTAAGTGCGTATTTTTATTTTTGACAAAATGAATAGAATTTGTTACTATATAAATAAAAGTTAAAAATCAAAGACTTCTTATGATTAAGAAATATTAACAATATTATAAAGAAGTGGCAAACAAAACCTTTTGGAATTTCCCAAGGCTTTGGCATGCTATTAGGTATATTTAAATAAATAGTTAAAATATATTAAAAAGGGAATTTTGAAAATGTATTATAAGAGAAAACTGACCATACTTATAAAATAGATTTCTACATGAAATTGAGTCCTAAAAATCCTAAGATTATTTTTCCCTCGTACTTTATCTGGCAAGGAATCATGAAAGTTCTTTTTTGGTATTTTTAAATATAAAATGAACTTAATATGCAAACAAGTTTTTTGATCTTTTTTTGATTTTATGACGAAAATTGCAATATTTCTACAAAAATAAAAATATAATATGCAATACATTATGAAATGGAACGATTGGAAAATTCTTTGGACTTTTAGAGTTAATACAAATAAAATAAAAATTAATGTTGTAGAGCTCTTGATTTTCAGAACTTCAAATTTTAAACTCATACAAACCATTGAATTAAACTCTTCAAAAATCACATGATATAATGCATTCAAAGAGGTGTCTATGTTATTTTTTATTTTAGAAAATTTTTACGAATTGGACTCTACAAATTCAAACAAGGAATCCATAAAATAAATTCTTCGAAGCACAATGTTAATGGCATTCAATTAAATTATTGCCAATTAGATTTTTCAAAGTTTTTCTCAACTAATAATGAATTAACAAGCATGAATTATAGTTACTACAAAATTCATAATCAATTCCATATTGCTTATAGAATATCGATAACATGTCCACATGAAAGCACACGATAATAGCTTTAAAATTATATAATCATTATAATTTTTGAGCGAGTGGATTGCAAAATATTCGCTAATGAAGATAGTGACCAAAATGCAAATTAAACAAATATAATAAATACTAACGAGCCCTCGAGGGCCCTTGTCTGCAAATATGCAGTAACAGAGGATGGCCTATGGTAAATTACCAGCAACATGGATATTTTGAGGTAACTTGAAGGTCTAGGGGCTTCAACGTAAATAGGCTAAACCGCATGACCAAGTCACATGGTGCCCTTGCTAATCTAATGGTTGAGAGAGGGCTCTCCTGCTATGATGTGTGGTGTTCAACACACAGCGTCACTGATTGTGAACCATAGATAGATTGACCTCAATTAGTGTTGTTGGCCTTCGAGAACTGAGATAAATGGAGAAGGTTTCAATAAATGACATTTGGGCTCTCGAGGCACAGTGATCAAAGAACCCTTCTATCTTGATCGGATGGTTATTATTCTTCTGCTCCTACCAAAAAGTATTTAGACAAGTCAGATTCACATAGCATTATGCATATGCATTCCTATAGAGTGTGATTCGTTGGCTCAACTACACTATTCTGAGTTGTTATTTTGGGAGATGAAAAATCATGCTTTATCCCAGCCTTTGTATAATACTGCAAGAAATTCTCCTTTGTGAACTCTCCATCGTAATCACTTTCTTAGCTTGGTAATAGTGGTTTCTTGTTCATTATGAATCCTCTTCGCTATCTTTTTCAAACTATGAAAAGCCAATTCTTTGGATGAAATGAGCTAAAGCCGATTGAAATGAGAGTAGTTTATTATTATGACAAAACAATAACAACATCCACTTAAATTTTCAGCTTTTGTAGGTACAAATATGCATGTATGTGGGAGCGCTAAAGGTCGAGAGGAGATGATGGACTGTTTACTTTTGAGGGTCATTCTGTAGAGTTTTCCTACTTCACACGTTGAACACGTGTCCACCTTGTTGTAGGAAAGTTTAGGTAGGTCTTTAACTAACTCATCTTTACCGAGACTATTAGTTGGTTTCATGTGAATGTGACATGACCTTTACGTAAGAGTAGTGGTTCTTCTTGTGAAGCCATTAGGCAATCTAGCGATGAATGATCATCGAATCTACATGTATAGATGCTTTCTTACGTATCTCCCTTGAGCAGAACTTCTCATGTGTCCTCTTTAATAACTTCAACACAGTTCTTAGAAAAACAAAACTTTAAAGCTTTTGTGACCTACATGACAAACACTTTACATGTTTTATTTCGGATTTCTGATAAGACTGACCCGATTAATAGAAGTAAGGGAGTTTCCAACCGAACCTTTGCCAATGATTATACATATTTGATTGTTCTTGACTGTAATCATTCCACTAACCTTAGATTTGATACTGAAGAAGAGATCTTTTGTCTCGAGGCATATGTTTAGAACATCAATTGTCCATGATCCATTTTCCACGCCTTTCTATCTCGGTATCTCGGTATCCTGTGAAGAAGAGATCTTTTGCTAAGTATGTTCTAGATTTCGTAAGATGCCTTGCATGCTAACACTCTTTGAATTCTTTTTTTTGTGATGGTAAAAAATAGCATTCATAGTTTTTTAGTTGTGGGTAGCCTTATTCTCATCCAAATCAAATAGAGAAGATGCTTTAGTAAGCATGGGCATAGTATACTTTGACTCAATAATTTTCTACATGTCGTAGTTGATATATTCAAGGAATAAATGCAAGTGAACCTTCTAGTTGTTATAGTTGGTCTCATTATATGGAGGAGGCCTGGCTGCGGATTGATTTTCGAAAGAGTTGTTTGTTGAAGTTGCCATGTGTGTTGATGGTGCTTTACTTCATATCATTGAACCTGCTCTGATATCACTTGTGAGTTCCTGAGTGAGGATCAAGATGCCAGTATAGGAGATCGAATAGTAGAGTCGGCGTCAAAATAAACTTTTTGGAGTATACTTGATCACAACACAACAATTAATCAAGCACATTGCATCTGATTTTACCATGTAAATCCGACCGTGTAAAAAGCCTGACCTGTGTTTTCCTGACTCAAGATTTTTGGATAATTAATTGCAAATCTAGCAGTGGCAATTTGAATAGTCTCGAAATTACAAAGCCTCCACTTTAATCGAAGAAAACATATAGATGTAGATAAATTTCGTGATCATCAATATTGCTTCAAGCACCTCTTTTATTATAGGAATTTGGTCATGTTTTATCAATATCAAATCCAAGCATTATGCAGCACAAGGTTTCCAACATTTTACTGCACCTTCTTTTCGGTATTTTGCCTGCAACTTGATGATTTGCAACAACGCATGTGATAAAGAGAACAACATTGTGACACCCCTAAGATCCGGGTACTCGGCGAACCAATTCCACGCATACGCATTCTACATTCGAATACTTGACATTTATAACGATAGGAGAAAAATAGCAACATGCACAGGAATTTAAAATTTTACTTCTCACTCAACCTGTTCACATTCCATATTCCATTGATCATTTCCATGTCCACAAAAAAATATACATGTAAGCATAAAATGGGCGTCCATAATTATATATTACATCCCATGTCTCTCAACAAAATAATACAAGTGAAGAAGGATAGTAAAACTACTACCAACAATTGTACTGCAAAAAGTGTCGTGAGGCTGCACAAAAGGATGGTGCCTCCAACAAGTCACTGCTGCGAACCTGCGGATCCACACGTAGGTACGTTATGAGCAAAGTTGCTTAATACGATTTAAATAACTATACAATAACAAGCAATATATAATTTAAATGTGTGCAAAAGAGAAAGGAACTGGATAACTGATCTCACAAGAATTACATTTCTTTTTTTTTTGTTATTAGATATGGATATGAGTAATCAAGCTTCGTGGATAACAATGCATCCTAACTAAGTTCCCAACATGTCCATTTAGCCTCACTTTATCATTGTACTTATGGATCATAAGTTAATTCCCAACTCGCAATTCATCGCGACAGCCCAATCCTCCTTATGCACAGGAGACTGATATCTCATTCCCAACTTCATTAATCACATTTCCCGGAACTCCCCTCTTGGCGCTCCCACTCGGAATACTGGCTAATGTGGCCTACATTGGCATGTACATGAGTGTTAACTGTAAGTGACAAGCGAAGCACTAGCCGACCAACCATGACTACTTGGCCCGCGCTCGAGCACCGGGCTAACGCACGCAAGTGCTGAGGACAACACCATCAGATTAGCACCTCAGATGTCAAGCAAGATGTCCCCCAACCATCGCAACTACAATAGCAGTTGGGATCGCGGTCATCTAGGCTCCTACCCGGGGCTCCAAGGGTGCATGCCCCATCCCTTGAAGTGCCTACTTCATCTACTCGATCATTGTAAAGTCTCTTCCGAATGATGGTAACCACTTCCATATTTATTATTATCGCATACACTTAGAAATTGAATTATTGACATAATTATGGATTAGGGTCCCAATATATGATCTAATTAGTCATGATCGTAAGCACAAAATCATGTTGAGATTTTGGATAACTTACAGTGGACCAAATTAGAAGAACCTAATTAACTGTGAATATTGTAGTTTCAAGTCCAACTGATAATCAATGCACGCTTTCATATACTATTCCAAATCTTATAGGATCAACAGATTTGAGTGTATGGCTGCATGGAAACAACATAAAAATTCAACTCTTATATACAGGGGTAAAGAAATCTGATTTAACTTAAACAAGACCATACAGAAAAATGGTTAGCTAAATTTTGGAGAAGGATGATAGGAGTGAACAACAATCAAAAACTCAAACAATGATTCCAAAGTTGCAAGAAACATTGTGCACTAGTTGGCAGCCTCTAACGCATCAAAACTACAACTGCAGACTAACACAGGTCACCCATTTCAGCCTTTATATTTGACATATCTTCAAAGATATATATGATAGCTTACAGGTGATGGGGTATCCACCCATTTCTAAATCCAACCACCCAACCCCCCTATGCACCATGTAATCAACCCCATGTAACTAAACACTATAAGCAAAAGCCTCCATCAACTGTAGAATCAAACTGCCGAATCATGGCAAAAAGAAAGTAATCTGATTCCTAACAGTTCAACCTCACCTGTCATAATCAATCCTGAATCCATAGATTTTAGAGTGATGTAAAAGATCGATTGTGGGATTAGTATAGGATTCAACATCGACATAAGCATGGAGCCCAACTAAGGCACATAATTAAACAATTGCAACGACTAAGTTCCTTTCTTTTTTTTTCAAATCTCTTGCAAAATTTTGCTGTATACAGTGGGAATTGCTGGTAACAAGTAGAGGTTTGTTAGAAACCCATTAAGTCTTTCATGTGCTTTGAATACCATGAGCATACTGCATGTTAGTTTCTCACATCACGTATTGTTGTTTCATTCTAACATAAACATAGTGATCTTTCGATGTTATTATTAATAAAGCCAGTTTATTAATGCCTCTGCCTACACTAACATTGTTCAAAGTTTACCATTTCTAAGAAAAAAAAGGTGCCAGGAGCTTTGTTGGAGGAACAGTTGCACAACGAAACTATCGAACAAAGATTGAGTGCAGCATAAAAGAACAACTGAAGAAGCTCTACATATGACACCAAAATAGGGATCCAAATGACAAATGCAATCCAACCCAAAATCACATCCCAAAAAGATGTAACTAAGGTTACAATGTGGGAGATAGATGATCGAAACTCGTGTGGAAACCGCAGCAAGAGGGATGGGGACATCGTACCTTCTCTACACGAGCACGACTTCGGATCGCCGATCCAAGGTGCTCCGGCGGTCCTTGGTGAAGGAGAGGGAAGAGAAATGGAGGAGGGAACTGCTGGAGGTCGAAGGAAGGAGGATTTTGGCGTTTTGGGCGAGTTTCACGAAGGCGGAGGGCTGGTATATGGGCTGGGACTCGGATTCGGATCCGGGTCCGGATTCGTATGTGGCATGGACCCCCTCTCGCTAAAATGGTCATAACTCGGACTCCCAAAGCCGGATTTTAGCGTTCTTGGACTCATTGGAAAGCTATCGACGAGTCCTATGCAATGGACTCCTTATTCGAATTTTTTGGTCACTGAACAAGTACAGATTTTACAATTAAGTCTAGACTCAGCCAAGATTTGCATTTTAGTCCATTTTCGGTATTCGGGGTCTTCACAAACATGCTCATATCCAACATACTTTGCACAATCCGTGAAGAGTTGAAATATTATGTTGTTTTTCAATTTCAGAAGATATAAATGGATCTAAAAAATACATTTCCCCCAAAAAACAACAACAACAATAAGATCTTTCCCCATAATTAATTGGGTTGGCTACATGGATTTTTTTACCTTTCTTCATATTTATTCTGTGTCATTCTTGGGCTTAAAACCAACTAACTAAATTGTTCGTTAATGATCCGGAATCAAATTGGAAATTTTATCGATATATGTTGCAGTATATTTATCCAAGAATATGTCATTATAGTGCACACATTCATTTTCTGAATCCTTCCATGTGTTTCCACGTGGGCATTTAACTTAATAGTTGTTCATTAGTGGTCCATAGGCTACATGCAGTATTGGTGTTACTTTATACTCGAATTTTCTCCTCGTTTACTAATAAAGAATACACAAAAATCACATGAAATTGCACAACAACAAACAAATTATAAGAAAAAATAGGTTAATTGTGTATTATTAGCTAGTAAATAAATCCAATCGATAAAATATGATAAATGGTTAAAAAACAAGGAGTTGACTTGCATGTACCATATGTATATAAGGACTAACTTCCTTGATTTTTAATAAGTTGACGCGGACTCCAAATGATATGAAATCAACTCCAGTATCTACATATACTAATATTAATATAGGAAAAAAGATCCCATAATTAGTAGCATGTATATATTGTAAATAAAACCATATAGGAAATAAAACCAAACCTTACTTGAGAAGACCGCAAATCATACAGGTGAATATCTCTTCTATATAGTCTCTTGAGGAACTTTACTCGTCCAAACCTTATTTGAGAAGACAGCAAGTCGTACAAGTGAATATCTCTTCTATATAGTCTCCTGAGGAACTTTACTCATATTTTAATTAATGGTCACCCAATTATATGCAAAAACAAGACTAAATCAAGAGGAATCGAAATTCACACGTGAAACTTGGGTTTGGGTTTTGTGACCGAATTGTGCAATATATAACTACATGAACTCTAGTTTGATATTTCATGTACATATTTATACCGTTTTGTTATATTTTTATCATTTATTTTTTGGTTTTAACTAGTTACATAAAAATCAAAATAAAAAAAACACACAAAAGCTAAGAAGAAGAGCAAAACCGACCTTATTTATATTGACTCTTATCTCTATATATAATCAATCACCTTCTGCATTTTATGTCTTTCTTTTCCTAACTATTAAGATTGCAAAGATGTTTAGTATGTAAATTAATTTATAATATTTTACAAAAAAAATAATGCATATGGCATTGAATAAAAATAAAAGAAAAAATACATGACAACTAAAAAGTACATATTTTACGCCTATAAGACATACTTTGGCTTCTTTCAATTCGAAGCATTCATGGAAAATGTAGATCTCATCGAAACCAAGTTTTTAACGGAGTCTGTTATTTTAATTCGAGTTTTACATTTATTTTAGTTTAAATTCCCATTTTAAAATTTGAATCCTACTTGTATTTTATTTCGCATTTCATATTTTTTAAGTTCAGTCATCGAATTCTCGGCCAACTGCCAAATGGCACGTAACCACTAGCTCTCGCACTGCATCTTAACTCGTTTAGTTGATCGATTAGTTGATTGAGAAGACCCATTCTCCTTTATCATTCTTCCCACTACATTCATGCCAACTCGACATGGTCTGTTGAACATGAGAGTCGACACTACCCTCCACCTCGTGTTTGCTACCCGAGAAGATCCTTCAACGTTGCCCACATATGTACCCTCTTTCCTATGCTTCCCGGTCATTACCTAGTTTTGTCCATAATTGTCGGCGGGCCTCTGCGTCAACATTCTTCTTATGTAACAATCACTCGACCATTCTTTGCTCCAACTCCTCTCCAACCAAAACATTACCCTTAAACTTCGCTCTCTTGTGCAGATGTTATGACTCGACCATCACTGTAAAAACCATGAGCCCTCAACCTTCATATCCCATCTGCCAAAACATTACCCCTTTTCGCTCTCTTGCTACATTGGAGTGATCTAAGGAACATTGAAGCTCACTGTCACGACTGCATTCCAGTGATTGGTAAGCTTCGTGGTGGACTCATCGCACCTCTTTAGATGGCAACCTCCGCGCGACCACGAGTTTCGCAACTCTCTTTGGCAAGAAATCTATCAAGTAAAGGTCCTTCTCCATATCCCATCCTTCTCACCGTCTTATTCTTATTCTTAATTTGTTTTCTCAGATTTTTTGTTGCCTCCCCTTTTTATTCTCTTTTATGATTCAAACTATATCGATCTAATTAACTCGCCCTCGTATCCCCCCGTCAATTCCTTTCTATCCCCCATATCTTTCCCCCCATAGGTCATGTTAATTTTTGGTTATCTCTGAAGTTTATTTTAAAGATGTTACACGCGCATGCATGCATGCATACATACACATATACACATATTGTAGTCACTCGCTGGTAAAAATTGTTTATAATAGTGCATGGTACTTCATCAAGTACAAACTATGGAATGTTGAGATTTCAAAAAATTCTCGTTGAATCAAAGTTGTAATGTTGTAATTTATATTGTATTCGAAAATATTGTAATATACATCATCAGAACTTTCCAAATCAATAGAGTCGATAACTCTAAGATGATCGACCAACATTTGCCCTGATCGATCATACATGATCGTCCATTGACTTGAACTAATCGAACTACACTGATCGACCACCTAATATTCATGTCGGTAATAGTATGAATTTTGGACCCCCGACAGATCTCAAATGACCAAATACCTTTGAATAGCCCGATAATTAACATGAGGGGATTGGTCACTTTTTTTGCATGATCAATCATATATTACAATTTCATCGATCTCATATAGATTTGTTTCCAATGATTTTCTTGGACATCTGTATAAGGACCCCACACCCAGTGTTGGAAGAAAAAACGGATCTCGCTCGCTCTCTACGGTGAAGAAGAATAATCAAGTAGCATATCTTATATTCTCTATCTAGTTCTTTGAGTTCTACGATGTTTTGGGGAGAATAGTTTGAAGATAGTTTCATCAAGAAAGCTACTAAGAAGCAGCATTCGATCGCCTCCCATATCTAATTGTTCTGACAACAATCATAACATGTACGACACACGCCAGCATCTAGTGATATTATTCTTTTGATGTAGTATCATTCACTGATGCTTATTAGAAATGCCATTGCATGTGCATCTATTTAGATATTATTTATAATTTTTTAATATGCTCTTACTGTGAAAAATATTTGTGAAATTAATGGTTCCAAATTCGTTCCATAACACTTTTTCTATAGGATGTGTTGGCATTGAAAGTTTACAAATTGTTCTTAAATCCTCGTATTTTTCCCCATCAAAGGAAATCAAAGAAAAGTCAGAGTTCGTCCACCATCATTGCTGCCATATTATTGTGTATGTGATGTTGACTTGGTGTTTGATCCAAGTTATGCAAATGTGTAAAGCCTTCTTGAAAATACGATGGTATGCTTTCAATGGTTGCACCAAAGGAATCATCTGATAAATGACTATCTAAAATGTTAACGAGGAAAGAAATTCAAGTGATGGTACTAAACACCTCATTCTAGAGTGCATGTGCAATAGTTGTTGTATATATGCAAATCAAGAGAATGATTTTGATGAAGGTTGACATCTCATCAATTGTTGTCTATTCAAAAGAAACTTAATTCAACTGCGGGAAATTCCTATGTCAGTATGATACACACACCTCATGATTTGAAGCATTCACAAAAGATACAGACAGAGGAATCTTATAAGCTAGATTAGTTCCCTCTTATCCATTGAGTTCTTTGTTCTGAGCCTACACGTTGGTGTCTCTATTTAATCACCAAATGACTGCCATATGGAGGTCAAAATATGGATCTCTATTCTTTGAGGGCCCGTTCGGTAGGAGAATAAGCAGGAATAAGGATGGGGAATAAGGGGAATAATGGTCTATTCTCCGTTCGGCTGGAGGATAAGAATAAGGAAAATAAGGTAAAATAAAGGTAGGTAAGGTGGGATAAAGATAGGAATAAGAGTGAAATAAGATGAAATAATGGGGAATAGTTGTACCACGGGAAGCGTGTTGGGGGCTTATTCCTCTTATTCCATTCCTCCTTATACCCCAAACGAACTGGGCCTGAGGGTTTTCCCAAGCAGCTTGAAAAATATAATATTTTGTTTATCTGGAAGTTGGTGAACTTGGAAAGAAGTCATGGTAGTGCATTGACACCGTTCGAGCTACTATAATAATACGTAACATTGATCTCGATCTAGTTTTAAAGGTATTGCTTGTTGTAGATAGTGATGAGAACTTATATGTAATATTTATCTACGAGGTCAAGAAGATTACATGATGCTATCAAAGTAATATTAAATGAAAATTACTATGAACACAATATTAACATTGGATTTTTTTTTATGATGTGCAGTAGAAAGCTTGATCATCTACTTAACAAAACAATGTTACTTTGAAATCTGAAAAACTTTTGCAAGGATGACAATGTATCCTTAGATCCCCACATTACGTTAGACTTTAACGATGCAATGGTAATTTTATTCTGCAATAACAAATACAAAATTGATTGCATCAATGCGAAATTCATTTGTACATGGATGCAATGGCGACTTTGGACACACATCTAGATTTTTAGATGATGTAAAAATGGTCTATGTATTTAACAATGATATTGTTTATAACTTCGTTAATAAATATGCAATATATCATTTTTATTTTTTCTTTAAACTGAATGGCGAAAAATGTCTAACGGAGCAACACTTGCATTACAATTGGATGTGAGAGTTATTAGCCAAACATGTCCAACATCTATCTATGAGCGATTCTCGCTCCACGAAGAGATAGTCTTATATTTGTTGTTGATATTGTTTACAATAGTTGCCATGAAATTTTAATTGGCTACATATAAAGTTATGTATTGTACAAGTAAACACTTTTCTTTTACACAGAAGAAAAGTGAAAGTAATGGAACATTAGATAGAATACATGGATTTATATTGTGACTTGGGTGTAAGAACGTGGTAATGCATGAATTGTAGGCACTGATTGATTACCTCGAATAATCATATATTTATATACTCACTACATGACGAAGTTAACTCATAGAAAATGGACATCGTATATTTATTATTCATAAATTGTACAAGGAATTATTCATACATTTCCCTGTAGATATTTACATTTTGGACCGAAAGAGACACGAAAAGAAGTGAAATTCTAGAGAAAAAGGATTTCGAAATGAATTACATCATCATTGCTTTTTTTATAGTACAACTCTATAAATACAATCTATTTGTTTTATGAAATGTTATTATATGACGTGGTATTTTTATATGAAAGCATATTGAGTAAATATATACTTCACATTTCTGATATTAAACACGTATTTTCCGATTTATAGAACTAGTCCATATTGATCTGACCTTCGTAAAAGAGTTTGTCTGATTTTTTTCTCGTTTTATATGGAAATGACATCATGCTAGCATCATTATCGATTCAATCGGTTCCGACCATTGATTCAAAGGAAGAAAACATAATAAAATTATATATGTATCCGTTCGTATTCACATCCGTCAAATAGAGGATATGGATATCATTTTCTTATATATGGCGAATATAGTGGCAATACAAACAAAAAAATCATCACTCGACGAATACATATATGAATTTTATATCCTTAATTTCAATAAACATGAATGTTCAAGTTTTAGAGTATACACATGCGAATACTCGTTTTCGAAGGATACAAATACGGATGCCAATACGAATATGAACATAAAAAAATCTGGGTGATACCAATACTAATATGACACACACATGTAAGATAAGCTTTCTTTTATTATTTAGTTATTTTGAAGTTTTCTTCTATTGGTTAGTTATTTTCGAGTTCATACATATCACTAAAATATTTAACACACTTTATATATATTAGATATTGTTGTGAACCTAAAATGCCTTCAATAAGTAATTTTGGACATGTCTAACATTCACAAATTAAGTTGCATTCACTTGTCAAATATTCTATCCGAATTGTTATATTCGCTTGCATTTGAAATCGTATGACTTTTTATTTCACAAATTCATGCGATATTCGTATCCAGTTTGGCAGTTTGTAAAAAGTACTAAGGATATGATAACACTTATACTCATATTCTTATTCGATATTTTTCTTTCTAATTCACTTGTCAAAATCAAAACCAATTGGTTCAATAATCAGTCTGATTTTTCTAAACCTTGCAAATAATCACAATTTTAAGAATTTTTATAGAATCACATGTTCTATCCTACATGTTAAGTTGTTAACCCAAGCAGTCAAAGATCCAACGGCCAGGATACCATCATATTCCTCCCCCTTCCCTCCCGCATGCTGCGCACGTGAGGCGACAAAATCTCTAGGGCGCGCGGCTCTCCCCTCCTCCAAAGTGCCGCATCTCCTCCGCACAGAAAAAAAGCTCTCTCTCTCTCTCTCTATCCATCGACGATTTCCTTCTTAGGGTTTCGATCTTCCCTGCTCGGGAGCGGCGCTACGATCTCCGCGCTCAGGTACACGCCTTTTCCGCGATCCCCGGTGTCCTGTTTGCAAATATTGCTTGCTCATCCGTGATTGCCACCATCGATTAGCTAAAACTTTCCTCACGCTCCAAATCGTGGACGTCGTTGCACCGGTAGCTCTATTTTCTCGAGAAATTGGTTCGATTCGACGGTTCTAAGCTCGCACTTAGCTGAAGGCCGATTCTTGCTGATTTTCCATGCCCGGATTTTCCCAGTGATCACTTAATTTGGGTCTCGACGGGGGTTTTCAGAGCCAGCGGAGTTGGGATCCATTTTGAATTGATGCTGTCACTGTGGCTAATTGCTCGATCCGATGAGCTATACGAGATTTTGCGATTTTTGCATGTATCTGCTAGAAGGCTGATCAAATTATTGCAAAAATTGGAATCTCGCTTATCGTTCAGTCTTGCATTTGATCAATGGGACTTGGTGTTTGTAAGTTGTTTGGTTAAGGAATGGCTGCAGGCTTTTGCCTGCTTGCTTTAATTTTGAGGCATCATTGCATGGGAGTTAACTTTTTACAATTAATTTTACGTGGCCTCTGATTTAGGATGATTGTTCGGGATGGTTGGCATGAACTTGTTTTCTGAGTTGCGATGGTTACATGTGATTTAAACATCACCTCCTCCTCATGCACTGAACTTATCACCATAGAATGCTCTAAAGCAATATGTATGACTCTTTATAGCAGTATTTAATGGATTCAATCAAATTCTTCACATCTTTTAGCACAATTAGATTATTTGAGCGGTTCGAGACATGCTTATCTTTCTACTAGTGATGGCGTTTTTATACGGGCGCTTAATCTATTTGATCAATTTTACATAGATTTTGATGCAATCCACTGAGAGATTTGCCTCAGACAGATACTTTGATTAGTTATTGTTAGAAAATAGGAAGCGGAAGCGATAACGATAAATAGAGCATAAGAACATAAAGATAAAACATGGAACATCGTGATTTAACGTGGAAATCTACTTCCTAAGAAGCGGGATGAAACCACGGGAGAACCCTTAAAGGGACATATGTTTCTATTGCACTTTTCTCTCATCTGATACAAGAGGTCTGGGGCTCCTTATATAGCCTCCACAGAGCCTCCAAGTCCCACCACTGGTAGATGTGGGACTAAACTCTTGGATGAGGTCTCCCTCACATATGACGCTTACAACTTATACTCCAACACTCCCCCTCAAGCTGCAACATGCAATGCTCAGCTTGGACAAACAGAAAGAAAGTCAACTCACGCTACAAGACACTACGGACAATACCAACCCAACACGCACAATTGCTGTTGTTGAGGACGTTGCTTCTCATGCCGTGCAGGTAAGGAGGACGAATGAGCTGGAGTGTGAGTCTGCTGAATCTCCTCGTCGGAGAACATGTGCTCTGAACTGTGCCTGTCAGAGTCACTGCAACTGGAAATGAGTCTCCTAATCGGAGTACTCTGGCCCGCCATAATAATGTGGACAACTGCTCCATCTCTGTAAAGGGCCGAACTGAAAGAAGGCCGTGGAAGTGCAATCCTAGTCGGAGTCCACGGTCGCCGGAGAATGGAGTCTGGAATAATATAAACAGGATCTCAAAACATAATCAACCGATGCAATCGAATCTCGAACAAATAAATAAAGAACACAAAACTCCTCGAGAATCGACCCGCTCTGATACCATGTTAGAAAATAGGAAGCGGAAGCGATAATGATAAACATAGCATAAGAGCAGAAAGATAAAATATGGAACACCATGATTTAACGTGGAATCCTACTCCCTAAGGAGTGGGATGAAACCACGGGAGAAGCCCTTAAAGGGGTATATGTTTTCTATTGCACTTTTCTCTCATCTGATACAGGAGGTATGGAGCTCCTTATATAGACTCCACAGAGCCTCCAATTCCTTCCTTTGGTAGATGTGGAACTAAACTCTTGGATGGGGTAAATGGATTCTGGAGGGATCCATTTACCCATCTCCCTCATATATGACGCATACAACTTATACTCCAACAGTTATAATTACATGTAGGGAATGGGATCAAGCTTCTTATAATTTTTTTTGTAATAAGCCTGGTTTTAGCAGCCCAGGTAGCTGCTTTATTTCATCTAAAACATTGATACAAAAGGGGCCCTTCTAGGGGATATACATCTGCAACGAGACAAAAAATCAAAAGTTCAGATATTAGTGAATTGGGATCAAGCTTCTGCTACTCTGGCATGTAATGAAATGGCCATCATTTGTTAACCGTAGAATGCTCATAAGTGAATGTATATGGCTCTCTTTTTTACGAGCATTTAATTTATTTGATCAATTTTATAAAGCTTTTGACATAATTCTATTGCCTGTGAAACTTGGCGTGGTCATGTCCTTCAATTGGTGACGATTACACACGCATGGCTAAAAATTATTCCTGTTCAAACCTTGATGCTATCATGGCCTCAAATTTTAGCGAAATTCGGTCGAATTTCTGTTGAATATCGATATCTAGTCAAAATCGAAATTCGACCGAAATGGCCGAAATGACCGAAATATGAGGGCTCTAATCATGGTATTAAAAGGCGCGCCTCGAGGCGAGGCGGGCCTTTTTAGCCTCGAGGCGTACGCCTCGGCCTTGTCCAGTGAGGCGTGCGCCTCGAGTGGCTGAGGCGTAGCCTCGAGGCGTTCCGCCTCGAGGCGGTCGAGGCGTTTTTGTTTTTTTTTTGAAGATTTCTTGTATGATTTTAATAGTTACATGGTGGTTTGAGAAGCTTATAAATATATACTTGTTTAGGATAATGGTTATACAAGTTAAATGCCTAAATCTGATGTTTCTTTCGTACCCATAACTCCACATTTACTATTAATTATGTGTAACTATTTCAGCAAACTGCTTCATATTTACTATTAATTCTGTCTAACTATTAATTTATGCAAAATGTATGCTTAAATGTGGCCTCTTTCATATCCATATGCTTGAATTTGACCTCTTTCATATTCATATTTACCATTAACATGCCAAATTATTTTAGTGAACGTTTACTATTACATCCTTAAACATATAAAAATGTGTATACGAGTTCGAATCCTCATAACAGCGAGACCCCCGTTATGGTAGGGTATGGTGCAACAGGGGGGATGCATACAACCGTTCTTCATCTGGGTATAGTAGAACATATAGTTAGGATTCAAATCATATGATTCATATCAACAACTTGGATATTTATAATGACAACTATAGCCAATCCCTTTTAGATAATTTTTTAGTGATAGTTATAAGTTATAGCCAATGATTTTCTTTTTATTAGGTAGAAATTTAGAAAGGTTTATGGCATTGAGTCATTGACATATCCTTTTTTCATGTTCTTATCTTCATAATATCATCATATATTACATTGATATATACTATATATTTGTCAGATTATATTATTTCATCAATAAATATATGTATTACATATTTTATAATTATTTTTCTATACAAAACTGAGGCTTACGCCTCGACCGCCTCGAGGCTACGCCTCGCCTCGCTTCCAGGGAAAACGCCTCGTTCCGCCTTTAGTTTTTTCAAACCTTGGCTCCTAATACAAAAAATGACCGAAATTTCGGTCGAAATTTGACCGAAACTCGACCGAAATTCCGTTTCGGTTGGTCACCGAAACGGTGGCCGAAACCGACATTTAGGGCCTTGGATGCTATACTTGGCCAAAATTTATTACTGCAGGACATGCTAAAGTGATTTGAAGGTCCGAATAACATCAATTTGGAAATAACATTTCGATTACATTTAATCTTTAGTCGTGGCATCTTTTTTTGCTTCATGCGTTCTGTACCGATGAATCTTTTTTGTTTAATGATATCTCAGTGTACTTCGGTTTTGGACGTGGAATCTTGTGGACATCAAAACAGAATGGAAGATAATCAATCTGTTATTACTGAAGTGCCAACAGCCACCGAGTATTCTTCCGCGGCAGTGTATGGGGAGTATGGTGCTATGAATCCTGAGGGTAGCATGTATTCCACTGCCAGTAGCGGAGATTATGTTCACTCTGGTGCTCAAGAAACTACTATCTATCATGCCGATGGGTTACATTATGCTGATGTCAGTGCGTACAATAAGGATCCAACTTCATCCACTGAAGCGACTGCTGATACGGCATACCTTGCGGCACAAGCTCACATTGTAGCCACTTCAACTGGGATTGCAGCTGGTTATGAAAATGCTAATGGTGGCGCCAACGTAATGGCAAGCACAGCCTCCACTGGGATGGCCGACAATGGAAGTGTCCCAAGTGAAATGGAAGCTATAACAGATCCACAATACGGTAAATACTCCTGTTGCAGTCAACAGTTTATTTTTATATGCATTTTGTCTTTATGCCTTCCTCCCCTTCTTGGCGTAATACCATGTTAGCAATGCTGCATCCACTTTGATTTCCTTTACATGCCCTTACCTTTTCTAGAGATGTCCGGCGAGGAAGATAGACTGTGGGGTCTTGTGAGAGCCAATTGCTTGGATTTCAATTCATGGACTTCTCTCATCCAAGAGACCGAGAAGGAGGTATCACTCATCTAATTATTTTTGTTGTTATCTGTCTGCTTAAACTTCATCTTTGTTAAGTAAAATGTTTCAATACAGGTAAACATGCTTTATCTGCGTATTTTCAGGCCTTCAATCTATGAAAAAATAGCAGTTAAAGAAAAGAACTAATGTGGTTATTTGGTATCCATAGATGAAACATGAAAAGAATGGGATATGATGGACACACCTGTCTGAGAGTCCATGGAATGCGGTTTATATCATGATTTCATTCATGATGCTAAAAGCTGAATGCAATGTCGAAAGTGTCGAGTAAGTCTGGGAAATACCTACTAAATACATGTCGTCGGTTTTTCACATGCCACTTGGTAAATCCTATTCTTCTGCTTGGCTGGGAAAGAGAGACGAAGTTGATGTATATAAGACCTATGAATCAGGAGCTGGAGGTGTGTTGTAAACAAGGTTTTAAGAAAGAGAGGTAGATTGAGATGATTCCCTTTATTAAGTGTGGCAAAGCATTAGCCCTGGGACGGGCAATGTGCATGTCTCAGTTTCCACGAACACGAACAGTAATTGAGTTAACAAAATGATATGTATATATGGGATACAAACATAAACAAAACCTCATTTCGCGGCGCCCTTTGATTTCGTCAAGGCATTGGAAGTCTAACCTTCTTTGTTGCTCTAGTCAATCTTAAAAGTTAAAACATAATAGACTTGAACTGGATCTTCAAAAATGTACAAGTAAACCGTGTTTCCAACATTTTAACAATGATTTAAAAATTAAAAGTTTCATGTATTTAGCTAATTAGGTTAGACATAAATCTAGTCACCCCTTGATAAATGATTTTCAAGAATAGATGTTGGAAGTCTAACTTCTTTGTTGCTCTAGTCATTGTTAAAAGTGAAAACGTAAATTTTGTTTACTCAATAACAAAGCAGTGCCTCATCGACTCACCCCATTGATACCATCTTGAATGAAGCAGTTTAATGCTAAAATCTCAAGAATATTTTCCTTGGAATCGCCTTGATGTTTATGTTCCAGGGTCGTGAGGCTTTTTAAAATCATGGTTGTAAATAAATCAGGAAAGTAGATGAATTAGTGAAGGATGATGCATATAGTGAGAAGCCATCACAAGAATGTATGGAATGCCATGTTCAAACTTTCTTTCAACATGAATTTTTTTTATTTGTTGAAGTTGACATTTGAGCAACAACAGTTGACTTATTAGTTGTTGGGTAGCATCTACATGTTTGACAACTGCACATGTTCGGTGATGGTTACGATTTCGGTGGAGCTCAATCAACATGTCAACTCTGTGATTTTAGATATTGAGGGAGGGTGATGTGCATAAAAGGTTGATGACACAATGTGAGAAACAATGATATTAAATCCTTATATGGGAGAATGAGATGCAATGTGGACTCGAATTATAGGGCCGTCTATTTATTTAAATTATGGCCGTCAATTTTATTTACGTTTACTTAAGTTGTCGAATTTTTAATTAAAATAAATGGGATCGCTTGTGATCTCAATTAGTGGTCGATTTGAATTTCAAATCTGTCGGTTAATTAGTTAGAGTCTAATTAGGAAAATTAGTTGTCAATTTAAATTAGTTTACTATTTTTGTAATCTCATCCCTCCTATATAAAGGGATGAGGGTCCATAGTTTTAAACAGTTGAGTCATAATCAAAATCGAGATTTTATCTCCCTCCTCCTTCTCTCTCCTCACGATCTCCGCGTTCTTCTCTAACCCCGCGCATCCGGCGTGCCTTTTTTCAACCCCTCCAATTTCTCCACCGAAATTCCACCATTCAAATTATTGATGCAAACAGGATTCGACGTCGACGATAAAATTTGAACGGTGGAATTTCGGTGGAGAAATTGGAGGGGTTGAGAAAAGACACGCCGGATGCGCAGGGTTAGAGAAGAACGCGGAGATCGCGAGGAGAGAGAGGGAGAAGGAGGGAGATAAAATCTCAATTTTGATTATGACTCAACTGTTTAAAACTATGGACCCTCATCCCTTTATATAGGAGGGATGAGATTACAAAAATAGTAAACTAATTTAAATTGACAACTAATTTTCCTAATTAGACTCTAACTAATTAACCGACAGATTTGAAATTCAAATCGACCACTAATTGAGATCACAAGCGATCCCATTTATTTTAATTAAAAAATCGACAACTTAAATAAACGTAAATAAAATTGACGGCTATAATTTAAATAAATAGACGGCCCTATAATTTGAGTCCATGCTGCATCAATGAGAGAGTGGAGGAAGGGGAGGGATCTGTGGCATGGAGAAAGCAGAGTGTCTGAGTTGGGAATTGGGGTGAGGGAGGATGAAGACATGGTTTATGGATTTAGGTTAGTGGGTAGAGACAAGAATACGATGGAAAATGGGTGGTAGGCGATGTTTTGGAGGCCAAGCAATGATGCGTGATATGTATTAAAGGTTTGATGCTTATGATGTAGGGACAAAGTGGTCCATGGATTGAGATATCTTTATATATCATAAGTATATCCGCGATATAATCATATCAACAAGTTAACGATACCGTTGTCACCTAGGATACCGATATCAAGCAATATCAAGCGATATATCAATGATGTGTCATATCATATCACCGTTATCAGTAAATTTCGACGTATTTAGTGCAGATTTCCAACATTTTGATTGATAACGTCGACGTCATGTTGATATCAATGCTATATAATCCGCATCAACCTTGTTTGATTTCACTACATGTTTTTACGAAGCTAGGAGCTCATAAGATATTTTCGGCTTTGCAAGCTTTATAATTTGATTTGTTCAAGATTTTGTGATGCCACCTATGTGTGACACGACGGAGGCTCTATGCTTACGGAAAATTACTGTAACAGAAAAATACAAAAAAATAAATGAACTGAATTCGATATATTCTGGAAATTAAATGAAAGACCTGTCGGTTGTTAATAGCAGAAAACAGAAAACACTAAGGGGAGATGGCTGCTTATCTACGAGAGTGTCCGAACCGAAACACTTTAACATCATCTTTGGTGATTTATTTTAATGCTTACAACAGGTAAACTCCACCAAATCGAGATCTGGTCGAATCTGCCACAATGAATGGATGACAAAAGAATAGAGGGGATTTGGAATCGGTCGTACCACGGCCGATGTAGGAGCACGAGTGCAGCCCTTGAGACCTGATCGCGAGCAATGCGGAGTAGCGGGGGAGGCGAGTCGGGTAGGCTGGCGGAGGTCGGCAACGTTGGCGGCGAGGAAGGGGTTGGGACTGGGTTTGGCGGGCGACACGAGGGAGAAGAGATGGGGAGGGGTCGTGGAAGGTGCCAGAGAAAGGAGATGGAAGGGATGTGGGTGCGGGAGGAAGAGAAGAGAAGGCACGGAGTCGGGAACGGGAGGAAGGGGGGAGGCGTGGTTGAAGGTGGGGAGAGGGAGAAGGGGGAATTGGCAGCGAGCGTGTGATGGGTTTAGGGTTTTGGGAAAGGGGATCGGATTGGAAGGGAAAAACGAGAGAGAGAGAGTTAGTGGGGGGAGAAAATAAGTATTCTCATTTCAATTCCTTTTCCCATGGGCTGGGGGGCCTTTATATATGCTAAATCCCACCAACATACAATTACTTACTTTAAATAAAACAAAACAAAAAAAGAGGGCAAGGCCTTATATAATGGGCCTTTTTACATAATCAAATAAAATAGAATAAAATTTTAGACTCAACTACTTAAACTAAAACTTGTCATGTAGCCGAATTGAATGTAATTGAATAAAATTTAGTCGCAGCAGTCTTCATGCTGCATCATTTTGTATAAATGCTCCTTGTATTGACACACATGTTAACAAATTCGACATGAATATGTATTAGTAACCGAATTATTAATTAGTAAGTATTAGTAATCTATAAATATGGATCCAAGACAAGTCATTGGTATTGATTATCTTAGTTCATGAAAAAAGTTAGATTCTAATCTTTATTAGATCATCTTCTTTCGAAATAGTGGTTATCATGAATGATATACTATATAGTATACATGCTATTTTATGATATTTGTTTATTTCATTTCCGATATCAGTAAGACTTTTGTTATACGTAGCATGCAATGTAATGTATTGTTAATATGCTAAATGCATCTCCTTCATGTCTATAAGAGTGTATTCATACATTATTTACTGTTTTAAGAACTAAGATGATTTTAATTACAACAACAACAAAGCCTTTTTTCCACAATTAAGTAGGATTGGCTACATGGATTCTTCGCCTCCATTCATATCTATCTTGGGTTAATCCCGGGCTTATATCAAAAAAACTAAGATCCCTTCATATAGTCTTTTTCCAACACTTCTTGGGCCGTCAAAGATGATTTTAATTCATGAGATTTTTTCGACCCCTCACATTTTAAGATTTCCACCTATATATGTGATATATCCCGATGTATCCATTTTCAAACCTATTGATACGATATATGTTTTTTGAACTTTGCACCAATCAACATTGATTTCATTAATTTAGTTAGAACTTTTGTTTTTAATATCTTTAATTAATCTTCCTTTATTCAAAATTGTCAACGATATTCTTAAAAACTATTTGATATTATGTGCATTCGATTATTTGTTCGACGATATCCGATATAGATCAACATTTTATTAATACATAATATGCAGATATAAACCTAATATGCTAAATGCATGTCTTTTAAGTCTCTAAGTTGTTATGCTTCAAATTTTCATCATTTCCTTGCCAATACCACTCATCAATCAACACTTAGCAGTCAAAAGTCAGCATTGACAACTTCAATATGTGCAATATAATGTATATTGGTGTGTTAAATACACCTCATTCTTGCATATATGTGTGTATTTGGATGTTATATAAAAAGAACTAAGATGATTTTATTTTTTGAAAAAAAATCATTTTTAATTATTTTTTCAAGATTTGCATCGATATCATTGATATATCCTTGATATACCCCTTTTCGAATGGAGGAGATGATATTGATATCGATATTTTGAACTTTAGAGTGGTCATCTTGCAAGTACGTATAGGGATTCAATTGTGTGTTTCAATTATTACAGGGTGGGTCACCACATTGATGCATGTTCTCAGTCAGGTGTTTGGTAGTTAAAGGGGCCCATAGAACATTAGCGAGGGGGTGGAGGCCATGGTCGGGGGAAAGGATACGAGGGATGCATAAGGTGAGGAGGTTGGACCTCTTGATAGGATCCTGGTGGTTGGCTATCGCTTTATCATCGAGGGGGCCATGCTATTGTTGAGGGCATCCTTCGTCGATTACTTGGTTTTTTTGGAGGTGGAAGTTGTGTGTGCATGTGGTCAATTGAGTGTGATGTGGGGGTGGCAGAAGCTCTACTTTTTGATCGTGGGACAAATGCGTTGGTTAAGTGGACAAGGTAATGGCATTCGAGCATGTGTAATGGTGCTCATCTGCATGGTGGCACCTGCTTGGTGGAGTTTAAGGGCATCCCACCTAGATGTCGAGATTGTGCATAACTAATGGACATGCTCTCGCTAAGGGGGTTGCAGTGTAAATTTTTGGATGGCTTATTGGTTGGAGTCTAATTTTTTGGTTGGCTAATTTTTAGAGTCTAAATTTTTGGATGGCTTATTGGTTGGAGTCTCTTTTAAGCTTCAGGTTGAACTTGCCATTGGCATGCATCGTAGCGCGTTGCACGTTTTGATTGTCAAGTGTGCCGATTCACATTTTTGTGGTGTTGTCGGTGCTTTGTATTAGGGTCCGGTTTCTTCTTTGACATCGAAGATAGAGGTTGACCAGATGAGGGCTCACCCGAATGGTGGAGTTTTGCTGTTGTGGGCTGGGTCTCCTTTGGGGGACCCATCCAAGGCGATGACAATGGCATTGCTTGCAAGTGTCTGGAACTATCAGCAAGCTTTTGAGAGATACATCCATTTTTTGATGAGTTAGGGATGAGGGGTCCGTACCCTAACCCCTGATTCATTTAGCAATGATATCATTGGGATTCTAGATTGAATTTTTTATTTATTGTGGAGTTTCGTGTTTCATGGATCTTGGTGCTTCAAGTTCGGCCAAAGTGGACCTAAGAGGGTCCGACTCGTTGGTGCTGAATTCGATTGCCCTTTGGACGCTTACATGGTCGGTGCTCTTGCTCTTGAATCAAGTGTTGGCGCTCTTCACTAAGTTCATATGAAGGGTGTTGCTGTTGATACTTCGACTCCCAATGGAACTTCGATGAGTGTTCGTGGAGTATGGCTTTGATAGACAGAAAAGAGTCCGTCATTCCCGAGGTGGTAGCTCGAGAGCTTCCAATGCATGGTCATGTCCCTGTAATGGCTTGTTTTTCGAGAATGGATGTCATTTGCATGGTTCTTAGGTGTATGGTAGGGAGAGGTGCTAGTTAGATGGATGGTTTAGTAGGTAGCAATACATGGTGATGGGGTGGATGCTCCAATAAGGGATGATGTCATGGTGCAGGAGAGGAAGTGCTTGCTGGCTATGCATCTAAAAGGGCATGGTTAAGAGCCTATGGTTGTTGAAATATAGGTACTGGATGAAACAATGAGTTCGATTAGAGTCTTTGACTTTGTGGTTATCAAACAAAGGCTTGCATTGCGGCGCACACTTTTGTTTGGTACATCCATTTTTTGACGAGTTAGGGTTGAGGCATCTGTAACCTAACCCTCACGTCATTTAGCAATGATATCATTGGGATTCCGATTGAATGATTCATTTTAATGTGGAGTTCCGAGTTTCACGGATCTTGGTGCTTCAAGTTCGGCCAAAGTGGATCTATGAGGGCCCGACTCGTTGTTGATGCTGAATTCGATTACCCTTTGGATGTTTACATGGTTTGTGCTCCATCCTTTGGATCAAGTGTTGGTGCACTTCCCTCAGTGCATATGAAGGGTGTTGCTGATACTTCGATTCACAATGGAACTTCAATGAAGGTTCGTGGAGTGATGGCTTTGATATATGAAAAAGAGTCCGTCATTCCAAAGGTGGTAGCTCCAGAGCCTCCAATGCATGATAATGTCCCCATCAGGTGCGTAATGGCTTGTTTTTCGAAAATGGATGTCATTTGCATGATTCCCAAGTGTATGGTAGGGAGGGGAACTAGTTAGATGGAGGGTTTCATAGGTAGCAATACATGGTGATGGGGGTGGATGCTCCAACAAGGGACGCTGTCATAGTGCAGGAGAGGAAGTGCTTGCTGGCTATGCATCTAGAAGGGCATGGTTAAGAGCCTACGGATGTGGAAAAAGAGGTATTGAATGAAACAACGAGTTCGATCAGAGCCTTTGACTTTGTGGTTTTCAAACAGAGGTCTTAACCCATAACATTCCCAGTCTTTTGATCCGGAGAAGAGGGCAACTGCATGGGGCCAACTTATTGTTCATTTATAGGAGATTAAGCTTGATGGGTGCTACGAGAGGGTTCCGTGCAACATGGACGGTTTTAGGGTAATGAAGTTCGATGAAATGATTATGATTATGAAGTATCTATATGAGGGTATATTGATGGGTGGAATGTAAACAAGTTTATGGCAGTGGCATTTTGGCAGGCTCTCGAATGGTCATGCTCAAGTAGGCTACACATGATTTTTATTTAGTGGTACTTCGGTGTATTGGACACATTGTAGCCTAGGAGCGAGGTTTATTGTGGTTGGAGATGGGGGATGTGTGATTGTGAGAGTTGATGTAGCATTTCCAACTCTTCTATGTTAAAATCTTTCTTAGCAGCATGTCAGATCATACGCCTTAGATGTTGCACTCAGGTAATGCTTGTGTTCATACTTTAAATTTGAGAGATCTTGGTTGTTGGAGATGTGGTTTGAGGAGTGTCTAGTTGAGTGTTTGTATGCTTATATTTTGGGGGGGGGGTCTACAACTTGGTGCCTTGAGGGCAAGCCTTCATAGAATCTTAGTGACTAGGTTCTTTCAAGATTAGATTTTACACCAGTAATCGTATATGTGATCATCGGTGTACACATAGGTTGAGAATATTGACTTGGTGGAGGACGATTGTTCATTGCACTGCACTAGATGAAGCTTATTATGTGGAAGCATTAAATGGTGGTGGTGGAGGAGGGGCATAAAAGAGATGTTGGTGGTGGTAGAGGTATAAGGTCACTTGGACAAGGAAGGAGATGCCAACATGGCATTCTTTCATTCCTTGGGAGGTTATGATTAATGGTTCTCTCGTTCATGTTTATGATCAACTGTTTAACGTGGTGGTTAACCATTTCAAGAGGTCTGGTAGGTAGCTATTAGACCTTGATTGAAGATGGTTTGGTAGAGTGACAAATAACCTGTCTTAAACAAGAGTGCAGAGTGCTTCTACTGGATGAGTTTCTATTTTTTTTTCAATAAAATTTGGGAGGTTATGCAACAAGACGTCATGCCCATTTCTTATGTTTGGGGTCAGTTGGATGGGCTTGGGCGGTTGGTTCTTTCTCTACGAAGAAGGCATATGTGGTGCCATATGCTTTGCCTATGTTTGGCCTGGGATTGTATCTGCGGAGTACATGCATATATGGGGGGTGGAAGATCCCTATGATGATTAAGTTATTCTATTAGCTGTTAAGGACATGTAGGGATTTGATGTTATTCGGTGTGGATGGCTCTTATTAGCGGTATGCTGAGAGTCTAGAGGACATTGACCACTTTTCCTTGTCATTTGTCACTTTGAGAGACTACCAGATGTCGATTGATCTTAATAGGATGACCTTTTAGAGTGCCTCAATTTTTTGGACTTGATTGGGCTGTCTTGGGTTGGCAGGACGTTGCGAGGATTTTGAGGAAAATGAGGGTATGATTTCGAGAAGACACCTATTCATAAACACATGCGCACGCACACACACATATATGCATGCACACACACGCGTGCATACATCGACAAGTAGTTACAATGTCCAAAAGGTCTTTACACTTTTAACTTGCTTCATGTACATTCTCTCTCCACAGAAGTTGTTTCCATTGCGTAAGCCACGTGGACCACAGAATAGCAGCCACCCAAATCTTAGTGTAATAACTCCCATTCCCCATCCCGACCACCGAGTTCCAAAAACCAACCCAATCAATAGTTCCAACGCCACTTGTGATGTCATTGTCGCCCATTCCTCTCTTGCAACTGGACATTAAAAAAGGTGCTCTACATCTTCAACAACTGCTAGACATCGTTGACACGTGTCACCAACTCCAAGGAATCTGGATTGTCGCTCAACAGGCAACATGCAATCTCCCCTAAGCAACCAAATAAAGATCTTCATGCGTAGAGGGATCTTCCACCTCCAGATGTCAGTAAACAAGTCCAAAGCGCTCGTCGGATCAAAGACCATTGTCGTATAGAAGGCCTTATAAGCATTTCGGACTGTGAAATGCCCATCAGCCCAAGATCAATGATCTATCAAGTTTTGAAAACCCTCATATGCTGCCAGTATCGCCAGAAAGTATAAAAACTCTGCAAATCGCTGGTCAGTAAGCTCAGAGCAGAACCAAGACAACCATCCCCTGGCCTCCCAACACTCCCTCACAAAGGCCCCAGCTGAAGCCGCTAGAGCGAACAAGGGGGGGGGGGTGGACGAGCACACAACATCCCCTGACCAGTCCAATCATAAGTCCAGAATGAAAACTATGACCATCACCAACACTGGTCGCAAAGGTTGGATCATCCGAGGAAGCATTGAGCAAATTTCCTTCCAAAAGTTGGAAGGCTTTGGGATGGCAGTAATTTGAGAAGAAGATCCCCCCGTAAATAGACCACAACGTTCTACAAAGCAGATGATACCATCCTCCCTATATTTTGGTCACCCACTTCGTTTGAAAGAATATTTGTTCATAACCTCTGAACTTCGGATTCCCAGCGCCCCATCCTCTTCCCCAAGGACCAACATTTTCTACCCCACCAAAGGCAATCCCTAAGACTCTCCAGAAGTGGACCAGGAAAACCTCTGCATCAACGCCTCCAACTTCACTTTCACCCCGACATGCAGACGACTTGTAGACAAATAAAAAACATGAATAGCTGAGAGGACCACCTTCAACATGACTAGGCAACCATCTCTAGACAAACCACAATCTAACCCTCCAGTTTCTTCTCCATCCTCTCAATAAGAGGGCCCCGTCCATTTGCTGCAACTTTCCGACCACCAACGTCGGAGTGAGATTTTATGTGGAAAATTTTCTAGAGCATGCCAAGTTGTCACTTTGATTCATGCCACCAACGTCGGAGTGAGTTTCCCAAGTAAAAGAAAACCAATTCGGATTCATGCCAGGTCGCTCAACTATTGAAGCCATCCATTTGCTGAGGAGAACAATGGAGATTTATAGAGCTAAAAGGAAGAATATCCATATGATCTTTATTGATTTGGAGAAGGCTTGTGATTCCGTCCCACGAGAGATACTATGGAGAGTTTTGGAGAAGAGACAAATACCTGTCCTATACATTAATCTCATAAAGGATATGTATGATAGGGCTTTATCTTGTGTAAGGACCCCGACGGGGAAGACTGACTATTTTGATATCAACATTGGTTTACATCAAGGTTCAGCTTTGAGTCCATTTCTTTTTACTTTGATTATGGACGAGTTGACAAGTCACATTCAGGATGAGTTACCTTGGTGTATGTTATTTGCTGATGATATTGTGTTGATTGACGAGACTAGAGATGGAGTAAATGAGAAGCTTGAGGCTTGGAGACATGCATTGGAGACTAAAGGCTTTCGTATAAGTAGGGCTAAGACGGAATATATGGAATGCACCTTTGATAGAAGCAATGGTGAAGGAATCGAGGTGAAGATTGGTGACGATAACATCCAGAAGAGAGATTCTTTTAGATATCTGGGATCTATTTTGCAACATGATGGGGAAATTGATGGAGATGTTACTAATAGAATAAATGCAGGCTGGCTAAAGTGGAGAGGAGCCTCCGCTGTTCTTTGTGATAAGAAAATTCCTTTAAAAATTAAAGGAAAGTTTTACAAAGCAGCCGTGAGACCTGCTATGCTTTATGGTTCTGAATGTTGGCCTGTGAACCATAGACATGTGCAGAGAATGGCTGTAGCAGAAATGAAAATGCTAAGATGGATGTGTGGACATACACGTAAAGATCGGATTCAGAATGATGCAATTAGAAAGAAAGTTGGTGTAGCTCCGATCGAGGATAAGATGCGAGAAAACCGCTTAAGATGGTTTGGTCATTTGCAAAGAAGGTCAACTGATGCACCGGTTAGGAGATGTGAGTGTTGGGATGTTGAGCCAGCTAAGAGAGGGCGAGGACGGTCCAAGAAGTGTTGGAAAGAGACTATACGAAGGGATCTTAGCTTTTTGGATATAAGTCCGAGATTGACCCAAGATAGATCTGAATGGAGGTGAAGAATCCATGTAGCCGACCCTACTTAATTGTGGGAAAAGGCTTTGTTGTTGTTGTTGTTATGCCAAGTTCCTACATGAGTCATGGTCTTTGTAATGTGATGCTTAAACTTGTGAATACAAGTATGGCCTTTACGTCGTTGTACTCTTTTTCCTCTTAAAAATAAAATATTTTTTAATGTGGTGTTGGAGTTCAAGGATGGAAATTTAGGGTTGAGAGGCTCAGTCGGACCTTGATTTGTCATTTGTCGAGGAAGGATGTTGCTATCGACAAAAAGGATTTCATACCCATCGCATTATCGAATGTGATTTACTTGAATGTGTTGAAGCTTCATGTGAATAGGCCCAATGGGTTGGCATTTATTGCCAATCTATTACAGATGATTTTCATTGGCATGATGACATACTCTTTGGTTATGGTATTAGAGATTGTTTCAGAGTGGAAGTGTTGACACGATTTTCTGGTATTTTTGGAATGTGTTCTTTCAAAGGCATGCAATTGTGTAGAGTGACGATTTTTGTGCAGTTCGTTACACAAAAGGGACTTTTCAGATGTCTACATCTTGCGAAGAAGTGACATGTCACCACAACATTACTTTCATTTTTTGAGGAAAAAGATGGTGTGGCATTGTGCAGTCGCCCATCCATAAGCTCTATATATTCACAAAAGTATCAGAAATGAGTTACAAAGACCAAAAAGTATTTAATTTTTTTGCATGCTCTATAACATTTTCCATATACATTCTCTCTCCACGAAAAATATTCTCGTTCTGTGCAAAGCCACATGGACCAAAGAATAGTAACCACCCATACTTAAGTATGATCACTCGCATTTCCCATTATCCATCGAGTCCCAAAAACTAGCGCAATCATCAATTGACTCCAGCTCCGCCTGTGATGCTGCCCACACCTCCTTTGCAACCGAGCATAGAAAGAAGAGGTGCTTAACATCCTCGATCGCTACAAGACATCGTTGACATGTGTTGTTAGTGCTGCCAGTAACAAGGAAAGACCTAGCTCGCCGCCCTACGATCAACAGATGATTCTTACGTAGCGACCAAACAAAAATCCTCTTCCTCAGTGGAACCTTGTACCTCCAAATTTCGGTAAATTTGTTCTAAGTGCTTGCTGGATCAAAGACCATCATTTGATAGAAGGCCGTATAGGCCTTTCGAACAGAAAAATGCCATCAACCTAGGTCCAGTGGTCCCGAATATCATTACAATCATCAAGTGGAAAGTACCAGATATTCCTAGAGGCCAGAAAAACTTCCTTGACCAATAGGGTAGATCAAGAAAACAACAGTAGCATCTGCAACAGGAGCAGAATATGCAACAACAATGAAACCCCCCGTATAACAACCGAGCCTCTAGAAGATGTAGAAACCATGCAAACTGCTGGTTAGAATCTTAGAAGTAAACAGAGGGAGCCGACTCCTGGCCTCCCAACAATACTTCACAGAAGCCTCAGCAGAAGCTGGCATAGTGAACGGTCCGGAAAACAAGCGCTTACCGATCGTGGTCAGTCCAATCATCAATACAGAATCAAAAGCCATAACCGTCACCAAGAGTCGATCGCAAGAGCGAGTCGTGGAAGCATCGTGAAAATCCCCTTCTAAAAGTTGGAAGGCCCGGGAATAACAACAACTTGCGAAGCAGGGTCACGGCATAAATCGACCGTAACGTCCTACAGAGCAGATCAGAGCCTCTTCCCGAAACTCTAGTCACCCACTTCGCCAAAAGGGAGTTGTTCATCATGTCCAAGTTTCGGATCCCCACCCCACCATCCTCCTCCCTAAGGAACATATTCTTACACCCCACGAACAACACCCCCTGAGATTTCCCAGAGGTGGACCAAAAAAATCTCATTATCACCTCCAACTTCGCCTTCACCGTAACATGTAAGAGGTACGTAGACAAGAACACATGTAAGAGGCACGTAGACAAGACATTTGCCTCTAGATAAACAAGTCGCAAGCCAACCTGCCAACTTCTTCTTCATCTACTCAATAACATGAACCCGGTCCGCTTGTCTTAGATTACCACCCATTAGCGGCATCCTACGATACGAGACCGGTTGATCAGTTGAGCCCCCTCGACGTCTGCAAAGCCGCCTCACAAAAAGCCACCTCCTCATTCATTCCGAAAGGAACAAAGCATGCTTCACATGATTGATTTGGAGGTTGGAGACCAACCCAAAAAGCTCAAGTACAATGCTCATCCTTTTCGCAAATGTTGTCTGCCCACAAAAAATAGTATCATATGCATATTGGAACACATGGATGGAAATGTCCCCCGAACTTAAGCCCGGCACAAAGTCCCCCTCTATAGACTTTGACACCATCCTTGTCAGAGCATCCACAACCGCAACAAAAGCAATGGAGCTAGCAGGTACCCTGTTTCACTCCGTGTTTAGGCTGGAAAGAGTCACCCTCATGCTTCCCATTCAACAAGATCGCATGAGAAGACATTATAATGCATGTCTTCATCCAAGCAATCCATTCACTTGGGAAGCACCTATGATGAAGGGGCACCTAAATGAACCTCCGATCCACGTAATCACATGCCTTTGAGAAATCTACTTTCCACATGAACCCCTTCATCTTCTTTCTCCACCACTATTTCAAAAGCTAAAACAACACCATCCATCATATGATGGTCGGGAACAAAAGTCGTCTGAGCTGCGTCAACAATAGTGCCAAGAACCTCTCACATCCTGTTGGAAAGGACCTTCACCACAATGAGATAAATAACGCTTGGTAAGGCAATATGATGTAAGTCCTCCAGCTGCTTCACCATATCCTTCTTAGGAAGAATGAACAACAATGACTTATTAGTCGATCAAAGCCACCATTGATCGGGCAAAGCTCTTCCACCACTTCCAAATTCTCCTGCCTCACCAAGTCGCGTAACTCCCTGGAAAAGAAAACCAAGTAGCCATTTGCTCCTTGAGAGCCATCTGCATTCAAATCATAAGTGGAACGCTTGACCTCAAAAAGCAAGAAAGGCCACAACTGCTCCTTTGATTGCAAACCAGTCAGAATCGAGACATCTTTTCCTGTCCATCTGGCACCACTTTAAGGACCATGCTTGCTAAGCTCAAAGTAGTGACACCTCACTGCCTCACCAATAGGTTGATCACCCACCAACTCCTCCCCTGCCACATCAATTGAGTGAATGAAGTTGCACCTTCTGTGCCCACTTGCTGATGCATGGAAGAACCTCGTGTTCGCATTGTCCTCCTTCAACCACCTTTGCTTATGTTGCTTCCACTCAATCTCCCGCTTTTTGTCCTCTTCGTGTAGGATACGATTTTGCTCACATCTCACTGCCTTCTCATTCTCCTACATGTCCCTTGTATCTTCGAACCAGTCAAGGCGTACCACCTCAACTTGTGTCGCATCCCTCTGTTGTTTTCTAAGGACACAACACTCTACCCATCATCATGCATTGCAACACTCTAAGCTTATCTGTCACATAGCCCAACGAGTAGTGGTACAAGAAGTTTGACAGCTTCATGACTGATCATGGGTGCACCATTGAGATTTTTATATTGTGAGATCTTAAGTATCCACATTCTCTAAATCTCACTTTCTTACTCGGTCCAATATTTAAGATGGACATATGAATACTCTATCTTGACAATCTTGCAGTACTCTTATGTGCTTCAGAAGTAACATGTGGACATGGAGAATGCCTATGATATAATGTTGAATCTGAAAAAGATGTTCGGTGATGTGAACTGCACACATCATTACAACCTACTGAAATGCCTGATTCGCTTCAAGGTACATGAAGGGACCTCAGTTAGAAAATATGTGATCAAAATTTTTGGTTGCCTCTCTGAGCTGGAGACCCTTCGGGCACGTGTGGATGCATATATGCATGCCAACAATGCCACAAGCATCCAAGCCACAAATTGTGCCAGACTCACGCTGGAAACCAAGGTCCACATGTGTCGATTGTCCGGGGCAATCTATGCCAAACAATGGGTCTAGGAGCCAGTCATGGTACCTATCCATCGGGTTCAGAAGGACCCGCCTTTGGGCACTCACACACAAGGGTGTCAAAAGAGAGGAAAGCCTTTGACACATGCCATTGAATAACACTCCAACAACAACAATCAGAAGGTGGTACGACCCACCAAATACACAACGTTAAACATCTACGCAGATGTGCACCCTTCCACCATGATCACAACATTGATGCCTTCTCCTGGGCGAAGCCCATCTGAGATGAGAGCAAGCACCTATGCATCCCCAACCAACACACTCTGGAAACAATCAATGCGACCCAAAATGAATGACATCTTGGAAATGCGGAACATCCTGCTAAGCTCCCAAGCTAGAGCCCATCTCGAAAAGCAGGTGTCATCGAACAACACCAGAGGCAACCGCATCGGATGCCAACTGAATTCTCTCCTGCAAGGCAGAGAGACCACACACACAAGACATCGATCCCAAGGGAACAATATCCCTCAAAAGTGGTCAACAAAGAAGGACCTAAGACATCCTCCAATTCGTTCCGACAAGTATCCATCGGAACTAAAGCAATCGAATATGGGTACAACTGGTCCATAGACCCATTCGCGTCTTCAGAAATTGACTAATGCCACAATGCGCACCACCCATGCCTCAAGTTAGGGGTTGCCCGAGGCCTCTAGGCCTTGCGAAACCAACAATCCCAGCGTTGTTGTCCCCAACTATCACACATGTAGCCTCGGAAGTGTCGCTCCGGAGTCCAACGTTTGGGCCTACGATGCCACACAACCTTCCAACCATCCTCGTCCATAACCAAATGTCCAACCGCATCATTCAATCCCTGAAGTGCATCTGAAGCTAACTGATCTCCAACCCTTGCACTGGCCAGACCCAAGCCACAATACGTGGCTCCATCCAACGAAGGCCGTGAAGACTCAACAACTCCTTGTTTCAATAACCCATCAGCTCCTGCAGTCGGTGGAGCCCCCAAACCCCCTGACAGATACTAGGAGGCATCCAGGGGAGTCGTCGCAACCACCAACAATGGACCCACATGCGACAGAATGCTAAATGGAGACCAGTAGCCTCAGGCGGAATCCCAACAACGAAAAAGGAATGCCCAGGATCCTGCGCATAGTTCCCATGATCCAGCAGCCATGCTGGTGCTCCAGGCGGAGGTTCAGCTCCGGGCGAAGGATTAGCCCCACGTGGAGGTTCAGGCAGAAGTTCCGCCCACAACGGAGCCCTAGCTTGAGGTGGAGCGCTATAAGTCGCAATGGAGGAGCAGTCCCGTAAGCCCCCCCACCCCATGCCACACACAAGACCCCACGGTCCATCTCCACCTCGCCGAGAAGCTCTAGCACGACCCCCATCCTTGTCACGAGATGTGGCCCTCATCGTTGCCACTCAAAGCTATAAAAAAGAAGGCACTTTTGCCCGGCTAATCTGTCATCACTTTCATTTTTGATCATTGGTCAATTGATTAGTGGTTGCTCTCTACAATAGTAGGGTATCCAATAGGGTTGCCCGCTCGCCTTAACTCACGTCTGTCGTCGCGAATGACAAACTCACTGTTGCAACATAGTTGGCAGTTCAAGATGGTTGCTTCAGGGGGTATATGAATCTTGTAGTTCTTCTGTTTTGGTATCACAATATTAATGACTCTTTGTTCTTTGATGTGGGAGGGGAAAGAGTGCTTTTGATGCTAGGAGAATGTTAGGATTGTTGGATATTTTTTAGGGTATTTCTATAGTTTAACAAGTCACGGCCTTTTGTTCTTTTTAGTTGTGATTCTTGCGAAGAGGTGGGGACTACATAGTGGTGTTGCGCATGTCTAAGGGGTCTTTGTCAATGTCATACCTGGGTTCACCTCTGATAGCGGGGTAGCTGTGCGAGGATGATTGGATGCACTTGTTGTTGAAGATGGAGCATAAGCTGGTTGATATTGAAGCGTGGTTGATTGGTCTTGCTCAAATCGGTTCTATTGATGATTTGATGTTTTATATATCAATATATAAAGTGCCCACTAGGACTCAGGTGCACGTGGATAGTATCACATGGAGATTCTTTTAGATGACCTTAGGGCATGAAGGCAAGGGGATGGCTCTGGTTTCCTGAGAAGTGATATCTTGATCTTTGGAGGAGAGCGGGTTTGGGGTACTCTGTCTCATGGAGATGAATGAGACATTGTTAGCCAAATGAGCGGTGAGGATCTGGGGCGGGTAGGATGATATGCTCAGCTTGCTAGAGTGCGACATTTATGATGTTAATAGAACAACTGTCTGGGGTGGGGATGTTTGCCTGCACTTGTTGGAGAAGATGGAGTGTAAGGTGGCTGGAAAGTTAGATATTTATTGAGGGGTGACCTATCTTTTTTACTCAAATCAGTTGTATTGTTGTTTTCTATAGTCTACATGTCAATCTATAAGATACCATGTAATATACAAATGCTTATGAAGACTTTCATGTGGAGTTTCTTTTAGAGCTCATTGGATAGGAAAAGGAATGGCTCTGGTTTCGTGAAACATGATATCCCGATCCTTGGAGAGGAGTGGTTGAGGGTACACTGCTGTATGGAGATGAATGAGATGTTAGTCAAGTGGGTGGTGTGGATCTGGACATTTAGGAGGACATGATCATCTTGCTGGTGTGTGTTAGAAAATAGGAAGCGGGAACGGAATGATAAACAGAGCATAAGATAGAAAGATAAACATGAAACAAAAGATTTTTACGTGGAATCCTACTCCCTAAGGAGCGGGATGAAACCTCGGGAGAAGCCCTCAAAGGGCATATGTTGCATTGCATTTTTCTCAATGGACTACAGGGGTGTGGGGCTCTATATATAGCACCCGCGGAGTCTCCACATCTCCAAACTGGTAGATGTGGGACTAACCTGGAGGTATCCATTTACCCATCTACAACTCAATAGATGCACAACCAAATACTCTAACAATCCCCCTCAAGCTGGAGCATGCAATGCTCAGCTTGGACAACCAGAAAGAAACTCAACTCACATTACAGGACACTACGGAACAATATCAACTCAACGCGCACAACTGGCTGCTGCTGTCGAGGACGTTGCTTCTCATGCCGTGCATGTGAGGAGGACGAACGGGCTGGAGTGTGAGTCAAACTGAGGACTCGGAATCTGACCGTCGAGCCTGAAACTGCGTCCGGAATCTCCTCGTCGGAGAACTGTATCTCTCCTATCTGACTCAGAGAATGGTACTCTACTCTGGAGTCCCTATGGTACCACATGAAAACCCTTGCCCACATGGCATAGGGAATGGTTCTCTGCTCTGGAGTTCCTATGGCTCACATGAAAACTCTGGCCTGACAACACAAGGAGAATGATGGGGACCACGAAACTGAAGATCACATATATGTGCATCTTGAACTGCAGACTCGGAAACTGACGTCGAGTATGAACATCTGTAGAGTCTGAAAAATCTGATCGGGCATCTGGACTGGAATTTGAATTGGAATATGGAGACTAGAGATATGAACTCTCTCTGAATCTTGGATCTGAATCATCAAAGTAATGATGTCGTATGATGCCGAAGAACTCTATACTATACTCCCCATTTCTCTCATACTTGTAGGAAAATCAACATCGACAAAGTTGGGAGAAGACAAAAAATGGGGAAAAACATGAATATTCTCACAGAAAAATTCTCGCGGCTTTTCAAATCACATCCATTTTTTTGAAACAATTTTTTTATGTGTACGACTTTTCTTATGTACGCATCTCTCTCTTGTTCTTTTTTTTCGAAAAACATTTTTTAATGGACCATCGACCCCCTTGGGCCCAATTTTTCCTCTCCCCTTTTTTCCAGCCCACTGTTGGGCTTTCAACATTTTTTTTAAAATCAGACTCGGCCCACTTGGATTGCTTACATTTTTTTAATAAAAGAATGGCCATCGAGCCTTCATCCGCAGAAACACTAGGGTTCCCATGGAACCCTCCTGATGACGCCGCCCCCTGAGGGTTCTCATCTTCTGCCGCCGTTGCTGCTGGTGCGCGCCTCCTGCGCGTTGGAGAAGCGGCCGCCACCTGCAGATGATGAAGAAGGAGAGGCGCGTCGCTGCATTGCCAGGATGGTGGGTTGCGCTTGGAGCACCGTCTGGGCGCGGCATCGCGCCGCCAGGACCGTCGTCTGAGTCTGGACAATGTCGGAGATGGAGGCGCGAGATCGGTATCGAGCCGTTACGCGCGTAGAAGATCGTGCTAGGGCTCTGTTTGTCTAGGAGGCGCTGCCCTCCATCGTAGGGGAAAGCATGCGATGCAGATCGCGATGCCAGCGCGATGCACACCTGATGCGTTGAGGGAAGAGGCATCGCCGCCTGACCTGGAGGACTTGCTGCTCGATGAGGGTTCACATGGAGGCGGCACCCCCCTGGAACTTCGAGACGGGGGCGCGACTTGCTGGAGTTGTGCGTAGCCTATTCACACGCCCCCTCTGCGCGTGTGAAGTTCTGCATTCTCTCATCTGGGATGCACGCTACGAGTTCGGAAGTGTGGAGTTCTTCTGGAGAAGACCGAATGAGTTCTTCTGGGATGCGCACAGAACTAGGGTTTCGAAAAACACTTCAATCTTGAACGTGATCTTAAGCTTGATAAAAACCCTTCTAGAACAATCTTCAAGAAACAATCCGAATCTCGAAAAAAATAATGAACATAAAAGAAAAATCCTCGAGAATCGACCCGCTCTGATACCATGTTAGAAAATAGGAAGCAGAATGATAAACAGAGCATAAGATAGAAGGATAAACATGAAACAAAAGATTTTTACGTGGAACCCTACTCCCTAAGGAGCGGGATGAAACCACAGGAGAAGCCCTCAAAGGGGCATATGTTGCATTGCATTTTTCTCAATGAACTACAGGGGTGTGGGGCTCTATATATAGCACTCACAGAGTCTCCGCATCTCCAAACTGGTAGATGTGGAACTAAAGACTGGATGGGGTGAATGGATCCTGGAGGTATCCATTTACCCATCTACAACTCAATAGGCGTACAACCAAATACTCTAACAATGTGCGATATATATTATGTTCCTACGGGTCTTGATATGAGTAGTGTGAAGATGAAATCACCTTTTGATTTTTGGAAGGTTTTTGCGTGACAATGTCAAAGATGACTCCTTGTATGCATCTGGCTGCAAGGGATGGCATATCTTTTCAATTTTTGCTTGATGATTGGATGGAGTCTGGGATTTTTTGAGTAGTTTCCTAGACATTTTGTTTTGGCTGCGAATATGGAGGCGTTTTTGGCAGTCTATCGGTCCACTTCAGGTGTTGAGTATTGTGCGTGGATTGGTGTGTCCTTAACGGGTCTCTCCGACCAATATATTTTGGGATTTTAATTGGTCGTTGCAGGATTTAGAGTGTTGATTTTTATTGGGCTTTGGATTTGGCATGACAAATACTGCACAACTTTCGGCGGAATAGTATCCATATAAGGGCTTTTCGGAGATCATCGCAGTATATAGAGTTGCCAAAATATGAAAAGAGTGTAGGTTTGTGGAAGGTGCGTGCATCATTCAAGGCCAAGATCTTTATGCAGCTGTTTATGAGAACAAATTGATGAAGAGAATTTTCAGGATGTGTTTTATCTCAAACAAAAAATGTATCTTGTCCCGTCTGGAACAAGGAAGATGCAGCCATTGATCATCAGTTTTTCCGGTATGTCAAGGCTAAAGAGAGTTGGAGGTGGGTGGGTGGATGGGCTTAATTTTTTAGTTCAGAATCAGATCAGTTTTGGAATAATCGATTTGTCTGTCGAGGGCGGAGATCGGCACACCTTTGCATTTATGTGGGCTGATTAGTTAACCTTGAATGCTTTGATCTTTCAGGATGAGAGCCATCTTATTGAGAATGTTCATTCACATGGTTGTTTTCTGTTTGGGTCTTTATTGAAAAATTTGAAATATTTAGCTGATAATAAATGGAGTTTTTTGGTGAGCACTTGAAATTCACCTTTTTTTCTTTCTAGAAAAAATGAAGGAAATGACAAGGAAAACATGCCTATTATGATGGTCTATAGAGAGGTGAGTTGAGTACGTATAAATCCATGAGTAGGGTGAGAAAATATCGAGGGAAGAGGAAGAACAAACAAGTAATGAAGTGGAGAATGACGTTTTTTTAAAAGAAGTCAACTCAAAATGGATACCTCCCTAAGTAAGAAATATTTATTTATTGATATTCTTTGTTTCGAAGCATGTAAGTGGACGAAACAAAGGCACCCCACCCTATTTGTAAAAAAGAAATTCATGGTTCAAGAATGCGATAAAATCAACTGCACATGCAGCTTCTTTTGCATGTGGCAGGTGGCTCGAAGCACATTCTCCACGCGAGACATTATGCAGTCTAGGCCACAAGTTCAGTCTGCATACATATTAGCCCATGCATACTGCATATTTACATATAAGTCTGCATTCTATATAGAGGATACAAATTTCAGAATTTAAGTTTTATTTATTCTAAGAACTTGTTTGCTTTAATACTGGCTTTTTTATTACTATTTAAATAGTTTACTATAAAATTTAGGCAATGTGTACTTGTTAATATTTTAATATAAAAATAATATTAAAATGCCCACATTTAGGTTTAATTTATTTTTAATCTTCATCACATTAGTAGCAATGAACTACCATTTTAATTTAAATTAAAAATGCAATACCACACAAAGCAGCATATACACATCATGTTCTCCCGCATATGACATCATTGCTATGTGGTTCGCTGACCTCTTTGAATGAAGCTGCTCCTCAAGACAAGTTCATTCAACGAGTTTTACGACTTAAATTCTATCGAATGTATCTTACTCACATTTTGTATGTTAGTGATCACTATGGATGCATGCCAAACTTTTGACAAATGGGAATCTAGCAATTCAAACATTTGACACCACCATGTGCTTTCATTTGTGTTTATGTATTCAATCCCTCTTCCAGTTTCAACATGATGCAAGAAGGAAGGTTCGAGATATTGATAATGGTTATTCCTAAAAGGGATATATTGCGGATATATCGAGGGTATACATATAATACACATTTATATACAAGGCCGAGGTGTATTTAGCACATCAATTCATATCATATCACACATATCGCATATATCATTGCTGTCAATACTGCTTAGAGGTATTTGGAAGGAAATGATGCCATTCGAACTATAACAAGACATAAAGGAGGTGTAGTTGGCACATTAGCTTGATATTACATCGCATATGTATATTATAAACAAAATTCTTACTTATATTGGAAATCAAAACAAACAAGTAATTTACATAGTATCATATAGTTTTCAAAGAACATCCATCTTAACAATCATCATTTTGAATGAAAGAAGATGAATCAAACTAGATTAGAATCAAAACTATCTAACTGAATAAAAGAAAAATCATTCTCGATTGGAGTATGCTGTGGATATGCGGTTCTGTATCAGTGTTACTATATTACTAATACTTACCAGATCTAATTTAAAAATGAGATCTTGCTGCCTGGTCAATGAACCTGGATGGTTCTATGGGGAGTAGGTGCGTTCCCTCTATAGGGGTATGAGGGCATCACCCCCGACCTTAAACAAAGTATACAACTCATAATGTGCTTTTATACTGGGAGTAGCTATAAAATCAAAATCCCGAACAAATCTTCCAAAAGTTAAAAAAAGTGACATTGAGCAATATCAGCCAACTATTGATAGTCTCAGTCGATATAAGAGAATTTTTACCGAAGACTTCATTTTTTTATTTGATACGAGATGATACACCGATATATCGCCGGTATTTTGCGAGATATTGGTCGATATCCTGTAAGCCAGATACATCCTAATATTGAAACCCTCTCTATGTCGATACCCGATATAATGGTAATATATTGCTGAGATATCACGATATTTAATACTATGTTAGGAAGCTGAAAATTGATGACCTTCGCATGTGTATTCATTTGATATATTTCTGGGGTTTGTGTACTCTGCTACCCAAAACATGACTCGAAAGGGAATAATAAATTTAGCTGGTCATGGCCTTATGTTTACACATACACTAATATACAATGATGTCATGACATGTTACACTTTCACGTGTGCTGTAGACTTTGGGACATGGAGATATTGATGAATTTCCGAGTCTATTGAAAGCCTAAAACCGAGTAAATTTAGAAGGCTGAATTTGAATTCACACAATAGTCAGGGCAGTTGGAACTTAGTTCAAAAAATCTTCCTTATTGAAATGTTAGTGGTTGTGCAGTGCAGCAATCTTCAACATTAACAGTCTGTTTCTATATGGCACATGTACAAATTGTAGCAGACAGTTGCTCTTGCCATGCATGTGTTCTGGTGTTCAAAGATGGCCAGTCTTTGGTTTCGTTAAGAGAAGATGGGGGCAGGGTGCTTGAGAAAATTGAACATGGTGTTGAAATCTTTTACAATGACTGCAGTATCCAACATGATTTTTGAAGTGCTTGTTATCTGAAGCTGCTTGCTTTTATGAATTATGACTGGTTCACGGCGCACTTAATTTTTTAGAGTAGGATTTTTCGGCACTGTGTTTTTATGTCCTACTCAGTGTTTTGTTTTTATGTAGAATGGCGTTTTGAAGATTCGAAATGTTTATATGATTATTTCCTCACCTTTGTGATTTTATGTAGAACAACATTTTGAAGATTCGAAAGGTATATGATGCATTCCTGGCTGAATTCCCATTATGTTTTGGCTATTGGAAAAAATATGCTGATCATGAGGCACGGTTGGATACAATGGATAAAGTTGTGGAGGTATATGAACGGGCAGTTCTTGCCGTCACATACTCGGTTGATATTTGGGTGCACTATTGCCAGTTTGCTATATCAACACACGGCGACCCTGAGAATATTCGAAGGTAAAGATGTCTTCTTTATACTTAACCTTTTGATTGGTTTACCTTGTAACAATTGGTTCTTCTGACCCTCTTTCAGTATGCCTGCAACAGTGTCCCCTGCATGTATGGCTGAGAGCTTTGATGGGATAGCATTTTAGAATTTCACGATTTAGTTTCCATTTTATTTACCAATGTTATGCTTATTCTTGTCTTTAAAGTCATTTATACTACTCTCTTATTATCTTCCAATCGTCTACTTCCCTACTCCTGAGACTTACCATTGGTGTGCCAATATGGATTGGACATTGCTGCTCGGAAGATGGAGTTTATTTAGAGGCTATGATAGCCTGCAATTGTCTCCTCCATTTCAGGAATGTAATATGATTTTTTTGGGAAGGTAAATAAGAATGTGGCTTATGAAGTGTCACATACTTTTAAATTTTGTTCAGCACTAAAGTAGAAAAGTTTCAATAGGGATGATTTACAACTAACTGATATTTTTGTCATCATCTCATTGACTTCACACTGGTATTTCAGGCTCTTTGAACGTGGTTTAGCATATGTTGGCACGGATTATCTATCATCCCCTTTATGGGACGAGTACATAAATTATGAGTACACCCTTCAGGAATGGAGTCGAGTAGCGATGATTTACACCAGGATTCTGGAGTGCCCAATTCAACAACTTGATCGCTACTTTAGCAGGTAAGACGTCATGTGATCCTTCTCTCTAGCATACACACTAAAATCTTATTTTGCACAATTATTTGTTAGATGATATCCAAGAAATGCGATATTTAAGGCATCATAGGCGAGGTTACAATTTTATGAAGCCGTTCTTTTGGGATTAAATTCTCCATATACTACGGTTTTTGCTGGTCTTTTTTATAAATCGAGAAAGTTGCTTATTCTTTGTTTTTATCTTAAAATTTGCCCACCCTGCCAAATTTGCAGACTAAAAGTCGCATTTGGTTGTGTATGAGTGAAGTTTCTTTTACTAAGGTAGACACTATCAAATGAAAGTAGGACTTCGTCGGTTGTGGATATGTTTGCCATGTGTTTGGACAATGGGTTTAGTTGGACTGATGTATGCAGGTCTTGATGCCGGCTGCGTATCTATTTTTTTATATCTAAGGACACATACCTTTAAAATATATATCAATCTCTTCATGTAAGACGTGGAAGTGAAAGCCAGATCTCTTTTCCACATCAAGTCGGATAATAACCTGAATTCTGTGCGGCTATTTAGATCTAGAGTCATGTGCACATTTGATTATAAAGAGTCACTAGATATCAAATTTTTTTAATCTACATGGATGAGAGGCGCCTGTACATGTGTAACTAAATAAAAGTTCTTTTGGGTGGTCAGCGTCTAAAGGTGACACCCATTTCTCATTTCAAAAAAAAATGGATGAGAGGTGCCTTGTATATCATGGTTATTGCCACAAATTCTTTTTTTTTTTCTGATTGTTCTGCAAGTATTTTTCCTGTTAGCATCTAAATATCTTTCATGTTCTTTTAGACAACTAGTTTGATCTGACATCTTTGATACACTTTGCTATTGACTACAGTTTTAGGGAATTTGCTGCCAGTCGGCCTCTGGCAGATATCCGTTTACCTGAGGAAGCTGCTGTTGGAACAAATGAAGCAACTGCAGAGGAAGAAATTGATGGAGAGGTACGGACTGATGGTGGAGAACAATCTCATAAATCTGTAGGCGAAGGCTTAACTGAAGCAGAGGAACTGGAGAAGTATATCGCTGTCAGGGAAGAGATATATAGGAAAGCTAAAGAGTTTGACTCTAAAATTGTTCATTATGAAACATCGATCAGGAGGCCATATTTCCATGTGAAGCCTCTTGATGATCCAGAGCTGGAAAATTGGCATTATTATCTGGATTTTATTGAAAAAGGGGACGATTTCAACAAGGTATGAGTATTCTATGCTTCGACATTTGTATTCATAATTTTCTTTCGACATTTGTCTAGTTCTCGAGTTACTAGTGATAAATATATTTTCAATACTGCGAACTTACAGTTGAGTATTAGTGGCTGCATAGTATGCTTTTTGGCTAAAGTTTGTTCGGTGAAGCTACATTTTTAAATGGGAAACTGAACTGAGGCTAGAGCATGGACTTATCATTTGGGTTTCCATGAGGCTAAGTACTTCAATTTCCTCAATTGTCAATGAGCATTCTGGGTTCACAATGTGCTGCAAAGTAAATACGATCTTTAAAGTTCAAATCTCATATATGCAGGTGTCCTGTTAATGCTTACTCGCATAACCATCTTGCTTTCAGGCAAAAAGGAGGGTCCCTCCTCCTTATTGAGGGGCCTCTCTATTCAGCCAATGGAGTACTCTTTTGTGCACATCTCCATTTGACATGTGATTTTGATTGTATACCAATATTATTGGTTCTATAACATCATGATGTCTTTGCAGGTTGTTAAGTTATATGAGAGGTGCCTTATTGCATGCGCTAATTATACCGAATTCTGGATACGTTATGTTCTATGCATGGAAGCTAGTGGAAGCATGGAACTTGCAACTAACGCTCTCGCTCGTGCCACTCAGGTTTTTGTCAAGGTTTGCTCATTTACCCTATTCCTTCAATTTCCCCTATTACAAAGGCCTGTTTGTATTGTTATATCAGGAAATCCACTTCGTCGACAGAGAATTTGATTTAGCCTAGGTCTACCGCCCGCCTTCCCGGCTTATTAGTTTACATTAGATCTTGGTGCTTGCTTTCAAGAAAAAGACCAGCTTATTAAGTGGGTCTTTCATGTATAGATAAAAGTGTCGAAAAGACGCACCTTTGAAAGTCAAGCTGTCAACCTACTTACTTATAGAAGAAACCGAAGAGCAATCTCATAGAATTCGGCATCCATAGTGCTTCTCTGATCAAAGCTAGATCCAAGGCTCAGTACTTTCCGCTTTTCGGAAAAAGGCCATGCCCCATTTCTTATATATAAGAAACTTGACATGGATCTAGTGAAACATTGCATATAGGTCATGGCTGCGCAGATCCGAGAACTCCAGAGCCTGACCACCACTGCCACTCCCCCTTGTTCCCCTCTTTTTTGATACAAAATGTTTCCCAACACCCCATTTCTGAGACTTGAGACTTCTCGAACCTCTCAGTTGCAAACCCCACTCTTTAAGTAGTATTCGAGATGCCTATGTAATGTGTCTATCCTTTTTAAAGTTTAATTTTAGGCGGTAAAGTGATATTTTCTTATGCATACTGCATACTCCACAGGAGGTTACCGAGCAGTGAGTTTGCCTCATTTTGTATTTGTAAACATTTTTCTGAAAGTATTTATAAAAATGTCGAAGCCTTCTCCTACTATTAAGTAGGGTTGGCTACATGAATTCTTACTCAAATCCAATTATCCATTTTGAAAGATCCGACTATTTTACGTTGGTTGTCGGCTACCTAATGCAACCTCTAGAAGGAGGTGTTTGAATCCTGGTCTTTTGGGTGGTAAGCACACTGCACTACCACAAGATCATTGGTCTTTTCATTAAGTATTTATACTGTGAAATATATATTTGAAGGAAACTATACAAGCACACAAGCGTTTATACAAATAATTTATTATGCGGTAAAGTAGTCTGTTCTTGGAGTTTGAGTTGTACATAGGATTCCTATGCATTATTTAATTATGGAGTTCACTGAATGGCGATTTTGTGTTTTATTGCAAATGTAAAATCGAGTTTCTTTCCCTAAAAGTAATTATACTATCAAAAATATTCCTGAATAAAAATATACATGCGTATTAGTATTTATACTAATAATTCATCAATCTATCATCTATTGTAAATGTTATATTCATGATAGATCTGTTAATTGTTACGGGGAGAATATCTTTATTAATCAGTTGGCATATATCCAAAATCTACGGATGCGTAACACTTGTAGTTAATGGAAGAGGTAAAAGCGTCCTATAGGTCCAAAGTGGGCTGGCTCAGTGTGTAGATGGAGCAGTTGGGATCAAATCTCAGCTTAATCCGTCTCTTATTTGGTTCAACATTGAGTATCATAGATTATCTAAAATCTTAGTATTAGGGAAATTTGCAAATATTGAGATTTTATAAAGCGTGGAAATTCTTGTTTGGAAAGACAACTTGAATGAAATAATCAGGGTTTTTACGTCTATGCCTTCTTGATATTTGCAATATCAGTTATATCCCTCCCTTTTCTGGAATATCAGTTGTACCTCAACATTCTTGCATCGTTATCACTTGTGCAGTAGTTAGTTTGACCATCAAAGAGTTGAACTAAACCATGGTTTAGTCAAACCATGGTGTGGTTAAGAGGGTATAACTGTCAAAACCAACCCCCTTTCTCCTCTCTCGACTCCTACTCCTTGACCTCCTCCTCCGCCTAGCTCCTCGGGGAGCCCTTGGTGTTCCCCTTTACCATGGTGAACCACAACCTATCCACCCTATCCATGGATCCCTTTGGACCCCTTCGTACCTTGAATCCTTGTCGCACTACAACCTCTACCGTGACAAGGAGATCCAATGGTTGCTCACCATCCTCTCCTCCCCATATGACATTAACCTCACTCTTTTATGATCTCTACCGTAGTCACATGTAATAAATTTGATCGGCTCTTGTGACATCCTCGATGTTATTGTCGAACCTCATGCCCATTATGCTGAGCTACATCCTAGAGCTGGGAATCACATGTGTATGAAGAGAAGAGACAACATCTACGGTGCCCGATTCTTCAATTTCTAGTTTAAGCGGCCTTGAATGAGAGTTGCTAGGGATGTGAATGGTGTGTCCGCTATCGATAAATCAGATCTACGGCTTGAGTTGTTCATGGTGCAATGTGATATATAGAACATGTATATGTATGTGTGTTAGAAAATAGGATTGCGGAAGCATATCAGAGAATAAAGAAATAAAACTTGAAGAACATTATGATTTACGTGGAACCCTACTCCCTAAAGAGCGGGATGAAACCAGGAGAACACCTCAAACGGCTGGTTGTGTCTATTGACTTTCTCACTGGATATAGATGGTGTGGGGCTTCTTATATAGCCTTCACTGAGTCTCCACATCCCACATACGGTAGATGTGGGTCTAAACAACTGGATGGGGTAAATGGATCCTGGAGAGATCCATTTACCCATCTCCCACATAAGTGACATATACTCCAACCCTCCCCCTCAAGCTGGAGCATGCCATGCTCATCTTGGACAAACAGAAAAAAATCTCAACTCACAATACAAGACACTACAGACAATATCAACTCAAACCGTACAACTGTCGGTTGCTGTCGAGGACGTTGCTTCTCATGCCGTGCAGGTGAGGACAAACGAGCTGGAGTGTGAGTCAAACTGAATCTCCTCGTCGGAGAGCATGTACTCTGCTACGCCTGTCATAGTCACTGTAATTGCAAATGAGCCTCCTTGTTGGAGATTTCTAGCCCGCTACAACATGTGGACAACTGCTACATCTCTGAAAGAGTAGAACTGAAAAGCCGTGGAGTGCAATCCTCGTCGGAGTCTACGGTCACTGGAGAATGGAGTCTGAAAGTCTCATCGTCGGAGAACTGGGTCTCTCCCATCTAGCGCAGAGAATGTGATCTCTACTCTGGAGTCCCTACGAAGCCACATGAAAACCCCAGCCCACATGGCATAGGGAATGTGATATCTACTCTAGAGTCCCTATTGATCACATAAAAACCCTATCCGAAACACAAAAGATGGGGGCCACAATCAGTGATGGCATACATGTGCACATCTGAAAAGACCGCGTACATGTGCATGTCTGAAACTGAAGACTCGGAACCAATCCAACATCGAGTCTGAATATCTGAACATCTGTAGAGTCTGGAAAATTTGGTTGGTCTGGAATCTGACATCTGAATCTGGAATGAACATGTGACTCTACACAATACTCCTCTTTTCTCCCATACTTGTCAGAAAACAATAGCATCGACAAAGTTGGGAGAAGACTATAAAATGGGGAAAACAAAACATCACAAATGATTTTTTCGCGGCTATTTTTCCCTTTTCATATAGCCGTCTCTCTTTTTTTTGAACCCTTTTTGTTTCTGCTATTTCCTTTTTTTTTGCCAATTTTTTTCGGCTATTTTCTTCCTTTTAATAGAAAACATGCATTTATTTTACAAATTATCATTCATTTTTTATACCCATCTCTTTTTTTTTCCGGCTTAACCCATATTTAGGGTTCCCTCTTGGGAACCCCTCTTCACGCAGGACCGCCACTGGAGGTGCCGTCGCCACTGGCCTTCGCCATCGCCAGGAAGGGGGGGGTGCGGGGGCTTGGACAGTGTTGCATTGTCGCCTAGGAGGGTACGCAACGGGCTATCGACAATGGAGTGCAAGAGAAGGGGTGGCGCCGCCTGGTGGTCCTGAAGGCCACCGCCTGTTGGGAGGAGGGGTCGGTTGGGGACCGTGCGAGGAGGGGTAATGTTGGCGGCTCCGCCACGAGGCAGCGATGGCGGTGGCTCCGCCTGATGGGCCTCCGCCTGGAGGTGCACTGGAGATGCGAGAGAGGTGCGAGGTAGCTGCCGCCTGCATGGGGGGGAAATGTCGCTGGAGAAGACGGGTGCGGCAGAGGTTGGAGCAATGCCTGCTGGTTGCGCGCCACCCCGATGGGTCTTCTACATCACCGCAACCGCAGAAGATGGAGCACAGGAGGAGGTGCTCCGCCTGGGGCCTTCGCTGCTCGTGGGCAGGAGCTCGTACGGGAGGAGATGCGCGAGGAGCGCATATTCGGAAGAGGCGGCGATGCTGGTTGCTGGTTGCTGGTGATCTTAGGGAGATGCTGCGGAGGTGCGAAAAATAGGGTTTAACGAAGCCCTATGCAGAACTCCCCTTCCTAGATAGCAAACTGATCTTCACGAACAAACTTGTAGAAAATGATTCGACGAACTTGAACCATCTCGAACACGATCTTTGAACATAAATATTCCAGAACAATGGATTTGATAATCAAATATCAAATAAAAAAACATAAACTTCCTCGAGAATTGAACCCGCTTTAATATCATGCTAGAAAATAGAAATGCTTTAACATATAAGAGAGAAAACAAATAAAACTTAAAGAACACCGGGATTTACATGGAACCCTACTCCCTAAGGAGTAGGATGAAACCACGGGAGAATGCCTCAAAGGGCTAATAGTCTATTGCTTTTTCTCACTGGATACAGATGGTGTGTGGCTTCTTATATAGCCCGAGTCTCCACATCCCAAGGACGGTAGATGTGGGACTAAACAACTAGATGGGATAAATGGATCCTAGAGAGATCCATTTACCCATCTCCCACATAAGTGACGCATACAACTTATACTCCAACAATGTGTTCATGAAGAAGCCCCGAGAACACCCTTGGGAAGATGCATCCGGGGAGTTTCAGGAATGGGCATTTGCGCCAGGGCGGACGCCGCGAACCATAGTTCTTGTTTATTGCATATTATGGATTCATGCGGTCCCACTTGATGCAACACACACACACACTACTGATAGCGATACAACTTCCAATGCATCCTTGGGGTAAATGTCCTTAGGTCTCCTAATTTGACAGAAGTCATGACATCGATCGCAAGAAGTGGATGGAACTCACATGAAGGGATGCCAATTTCTCAAAACCTATGGGGCCAATGATTTTGACATGAAAGAACCTTGTAGTGGTGTAGGGGGTTGGAGGGGTGTAGAGGAGGGGATTAGAGGAGATGGCGGCAATAGAAGAGAGCGGCGACGTATGGGTTTGGAGGGCTCATGCGGAGGAGTGGGCCGGAGGTAGGGGAGATGGAGGAGGGGAGCGGTGGTGGAGGGGGCTTGAATGCTCGGGGCGGAGGAGGGGGTTGGAGGATGTGGCAACGACGGAGGAGGGGTGCGGTGGCAGAGGGGATTAGATGGATTGGGACAAAGGAGGATGGGGCCAAAGTAGGCGGGGGTGGCGGATGTGTGGGGTTGAAGGAGGGAGAGGAAGAAGATAAAGAAGAAGGGTTTTGTAAAATGACATATCTAGCCTAGGTATTCTTTCTTATCACCCTTGTGTCCAAAAGTTAACGTTCGATTGGGATGTAGATAGAAGATAATTAACCCGAGGGGGCATAAGTAATAAGTAGGAGCACGATTGATATTCCATATAAGGAGCATAATTGATATTGCTAAATTTAAAAGGGGCATAAAAAATGGCGAAGCCTTCTCCCACTATAAGTAGGGTCGGCTACATGGATTCTTGCTCAAATCCATGTTGAAAGATTCGACTATTTTTTACGTTGGTTGTCGACCACCTAACGCAACCTCCACAAGAGGGAGATTTGAACCTTGGTCTTTTAGGTGGTAGGTACACTGCGCTACCACCATACCATTTAAATGGGCCTTCTTATGTAGATCTAAGAGGGGTATACATATAAAAAATTCAATAATTAAGAGGAGCATAAATATAAAGGGATTTTTACCCCAGGAATCTTGTAAACATTGTCAATTACTTCACGACCTTTGAAATATCGTAATTCCTCCCCCTCCCACCGACCTCCACCCATATACTCCCTCACCTCCCATCCCCTCCGCCTCCGCCCGCCCAGTCCTCCCCTCCAATCTCCTTCCTGACCTCCCCTCCCCCTCGCATTGACCTCCACCCAGATCCCCCCTCATCCCCTCCGCCTCCGCCCGCCCATGCCTCCCCTCTAGGGGTGTAAACGAGCCGAACCTGAGCGAACCAACCCAGGCTCGGTTCGGCTCGTTTAGCATACTTTCAGGTTCGGGCTCGGTTCGGCTCGATAAAATGAAAACTGTAATCAGGTTCGGTTCGGCTCGAGTAAGGTTCGTAAAGGTTCGGTTCGGCTCGTTAAAGGTTCGTTTAAGAATAAATGATGTGCATATGTTTCTGTTCAAAGGGAAAAACAACAGTTGTAGGGGAGGGTTTTGCGAGGTTTCGGGAATAGGGAATAGGAACTTAGGGAGTGGATGATTGGATGGGTTTGGAAAAATAAGTGAATGTTGTTATGTTATTATAGAATGTATTTTTTCTTGTATATATATAATATGTATGCATATATACTTTTATGTATGTATGTGTGTATATAATCGAACTTTTAACGAACCGAACCTGAGCGAACCTATGTTTTTGAGGTTCGGTTCGTTTATTTAATCGAGCCCAAACTCGTGTTCAGGTTCGGTTCGTTTATTTTCGAATCGAATCTGAATCGAACTTTCAACGAGCCGAATCTGAGCGAATGTCGAACCTGAGAAATTTCTGACATCCCTACTCCCCTCTGGCCTTCTCCCTGACCTCCCCTCCCCCTCCCGTCGACTACCACCCAGAACCCCCCTCACCCCCTCATCCCCTCTGCCTGCCCAGGCCTCCCCTCCGACCTCCTCCCTGACTTCCATCCCCTTTTCTCTACCCCAATAGCCTCCTTCTCCTCCCCTTGTTCCACCACCTTCTCCCTCTCCGACCCACTTTCCATGTGCCTTCGAGGACCTTTGACCACTTTCCATGTGTCGCCTTGAGCTCGACCCCTCTCCACGCGCCACCCATAGGGTGTTGCACATGAGTTCTTCGTGGGCCACAGAGATCCCGAAGTGCTCTAGCGGCCTCCGTGCTCCAGTGGTCCTTATTTTCTCCCAACGACATCGATGCGACACCTTTCCACCATCGGAAGAGAAGGGAAGTTGAAGGAGGAGAGAAGAATGAAGGAGAGAGAGAGGAGGAGGAAAATCCTACCGTTGGATTTGCTGTAGTTTGATTAATCCAATCCTAAACCCAAGCAAGTTAACCCAAGAAGTCTCAAATTAACGACAGGGATTGTGGGGGTAAGACGGAGCAATTTTACAGAATCGAGGGGTAATTACGATGTTTCAAAGGTCGTAGAGGTGATTTACAAAGTTTATAGGGTTCCTGGGGTAAAATCCCAAATATAAAATTCCCAATCATTAAGATACCAGTAAAAAAGCGATATTTATTATTTTATTTAATTATCACGATGGTGCTTAATGTAGATTAAAGGATTTTTATCACTTGTACCTCTTGTGCCATTCTTGACTTCTGCAATATCAGCCGAGCTGCTCCCTTTTTTGTAATATCGGTTGTGCACTTAACTTCTTACAAAATTCAAAGTTTTTCCCTTTTGTAATATCATTTATGTTCATACTTTACCTTAACAGAAGGGTAGAACTGTGAGTTTTATAAGAGGTTAAGGGCACACATGATATTACAAAAAAGGTGGGGCATAACTAATACTGCATAAGTTAAGGACACAAGTGATAAACATCCTAGATTAAAAGTATAAATAAGAGTTTGAACCCAATCCAGTCGAGTAAGGTGCCCAAACCGATATAGGAATCCAATATAAATTGTAAAGCCCTAAAAAGCAATTTCCTCGGATCCTAACTTGAATAATATCCTTGGATTCGGCCTAACGAGACGTATCCAATGTAACTCATTTCATGTCAATCAAAGATCATTACAAATTGTTATGAATTTAGAAAAGATGAAGGATGACATCAGCTAAGCTGTTTTTAACTCTTACTTTCCGCCATTAGCACTAATTAATGCACGAATTATATATTTTATTATGTTTATGAATCCCTGGGGAATGTTCCTTCACATTGTCAAAATTTATACATGATTGCACTCTGATCGTTTTGACATGCATGTGAAACTTCTACAAATAGGACAACTGGCCACTTATATGTGTAAGATGCAGTTGATGCAATATTCAAGATCAATGCATGTGCTTTGCGGGTACCTTAGCACAAGTACCGCACAGATGTCCATATCATTGGTTGAATCAAGGAAGACCGTATCGATATCGATATTGCTTCGGTCCGTCCGGAAATGAGTATATCGGGATATATCGCCGATATCGATAGAAATGTTGGAAATGGCTCAAAAAAGCCATTTTTGTCATTTTTTCAGAAATTAAGACATCCTAGATATTAAAACAACAAATAACCTACAAATACACACTTATGCCACACATATCGGTTATTTATAGCTCATATATCGCATATCGGTCATATCAATCATATCACTGTTAATGTTCATTCCTGACCTATAGATATTGTAAATGGATTCCATTCAAGTTCTTATAACATTAAATAACTTACAAATATACACTTAGATGACACATATAGATCATTTGTGAAGACTATGATCCTTATATTCCTAATATCGGTCATATCGAACATATCGCTTGTACTGTTAGTTGCTGACCTATGTATATTGAAAATGGAGTTCATCCAAGTTCTTAGTGTTAGAGAATATTCTGTGTGGCTATTTCGGTAAGAGAATATTCTATAGAGAATATCCTATAGAATATTCTCCCTTTAGCACCTATATAAGGATCGCCACACCTCCTGTACTTATTGAGAAATATCAATAGAATATCTGCCCCTTTGAGGGCTTTTCCCGTGGTTTCATCCCGCTCCTTAGGGAGTAGGGTTCCACGTAAATCCAAGTGTTCTTGATGTTTATTATTTTCTTTATCGATTCCGCTTCCACCTCTCATATTTCAACATGGTACTGGAGCGGGTTCGATTCTCGGAGTTATCTTTTTTTTGTATTCAAGATTCGATTTTATGTAACTTTTGTGAGATTTGTTCAAGAGTTTTTTTGGGGGCTTCATGAAACCCTGTTCTGTTCAATTCTCGAAGGATCGCACATTGCAGATCCCCAGGCGGCTCTCTTCCATTGGCAGCACCGCCCATCCACCAGGCGGCGCCTCCTTCTCCTTCCTAAAGGGTAGTGGCTTCGAAGTTCCCTCCAGGTGGCGGTTGTGCATTCCTCCCAGATTCCTATCAGTGACGTTTGAAGTTCCCTCCACGGCTCCAGTGTCCTCTCCGGGCGGCGCATCCAGCAGCACTACCGACCGCGATCCTCTCGTGTCGCACCTCCAGATTTGCCTCCAGGCGAGGCGCACCTCCAGTCGACTCGACCCCCTCTGGTTTGCGCGTTCCCCCAGAAGCGAGTTGAAGAAGCTCATGTGCGGCGAGGCCCCATCGCCAAAGCACAAGCGACGCCTCCATACAACAAAAAAAAAGAAAAACAAATGGTGCAGGCGGCGCCCTCTGGAAGCGGCGCTCCATCGCTCCAGCAGCAGGATCTCCCATCTCCAAGAACTCCAGCGCTATGCCAGGCATCAGGTCTCCTCCCGTCGCAACCCCCAGGCGTGCCGCTCCTTCCTATGTCGCAGCGGCGCGACCTCCAGGCCCCTCGCGCAGGCCCCTCTCGCGTGTTCTCCTGCAAGCGGCGCATCTCTCCTCCATCGCCATCGCAGGCGACAGCGCACACAGGCGATGGCGACGTCTAGGGCCGCGATTGGGGGCAGCGTGCGTAGAAAGAAAAGGGTTCCCGTGGGAACCCTAAAATAAAAAAAAACATAGAGGCAAGCCCAAGTAGGCGTTCTCCTTAAAAAAAAGAAAAAAGCGGGGAGGCATATGTTTGTTCGGCCCATAGAGGGATGCTAGCTTAAAAAAAAAGAAGACGAGGAGGAAAAGCCGTAAAAAAACGTTGCACGGCTTGAGAAAAAAATGAAATGAAGCAAAAAAAAAGATTTGTGCAATTTTTTTTTTTTGGAAAAGCCGATTAAAAAAATGAACGGCTTATGTTAAAAAAATTTTACGTTTTTTGGTTTCTCCCAACTTGATCAATGCTCTTATTCTATCAAGTATGGGAGAAAGGGGGAGTCAGAAATGGAATATTTATCGAGACTTCTGCGCATCCACGACTGACAGACCGACACTCCAGCTTTCTACTCTGATCATCCATTTTCACCGAGCATCAATTACTTCGACAGGGTGCATACTTCTTCTTTTGCGACCCGACTACTACTCCACGCTGGACTTCTTCTTCTGCAGCGATTCTACTCCAGGCACGACAGAGATACGTTCCGGTGACCTACAGGCACGACAGAGATACGTTCCGGTGACCTGATATCGCAGCGGTTCTACAGACATGACAGAGATACGTTCCGATGACCTGAAAGCCGCAGACTCGTCCTCGTGCGAGGTCTTCTACCAGCAGCGGACTTGTATTCTTCTTGTGATGTATCGTGTGAAGATGTGTTGTATACTTTCTTTTTGTTGCAAGCTGCAGCTTTCTCAGCTCCAGCTTGAGGGGGAGTGTTAGAGAATATTCTGTGTGGCTATTTCGGTAAGAGAATATTCTATAGAGAATATCCTATAGAATGTTCTCCCTTGAGCACCTATATAAGGATCGCCACACCTCCTGTACTTATTGAGAAATACTAATAGAATATCTTCCCCTTTGAGGGCTTCTCCCGTGGTTTCATCCCGCTCCTTAGGGAGTAGGGTTCCACGTAAATCCAAGTGTTCTTGATGTTTATTATTTTCTTTATCGATTCCGCTTCCACCTCTCATATTTCAACACTTAGATCACTAAATAACTTACAAATATACTCTTAGATCACACCATGGAAGGCCGTATCCCGATATATCGGCGATATATCGGCGATATATCGGTATCGACAGGTCTCCGATATATCGCCGATATGTCCGATATTGGGTATCGACAGGCAAAAAAGGCAAGCTGAATCCCGATGTCGGCAATATGGCGTCGATATATCGCCGATATATCGGCGATATATCGATATCGACATGGTACCGATATCGATACCGATATCGATATGTCCTTCCATGGATCAAACATATCGATCATCTATGAAGCTTATATCACATATATCGATCATTTTGAACATATCGGTATTAATGTTTGATTCTTGACTTATAGATATTTTTTTGAAGAATTGACTTTATAGATATCGAAAATGTATTTCATACAAGTTCTTCCAACATGAAATAACTTGTAAATATATACCATGTTGAAGAACAATTGTATGCACCCTCCTGTCGCACCATACCCTACCAGTATGGGGGTCTTGCTGCCCGGTCATCGAGCCTGGAGGGGTTAGGGGGGCCCCAGGTTGGCCCCCCCTTGCGGGGAGGGGGGGGGCAGCGCCACTGACCCGAAACAAAATATATATAAACCATTGTGTGTTTTAATACTAGGTGTAGCTAGATATGTGTTTTAATACTGGGTATAGCTAGATAAGTAGTGGAATCAATCTTGCATGAATAATAGCATTGATATATAGAGATATCGACGAAACATCAACGATATCGATCGATATCCGTGATTTTTTGTACTGAATGCAGTCATTTTTGACCGATATGAGCCGATATGGCGATATATCACCGATATCCCTGTAAAAGGATATATTGGGTGATATCGAAATTCTTACCCTGTCGAAACCGATATATCGGCGATATATCGCCGATACGGCCTTCTATAGGTTGAATAGATTGGTTTTATTGAAAACGCTCGAGATGTTTGGATCACAACCACCACCTGATGTGCCTATCTTTTCAGCTTATGCAACCTTGTTATCTGTTAGATTCTTATTTAGCAGGAACTGTGTTACATTAATTCATTTATGAGATTTTTATCGAAAGGGTAGGTTCTTCCATGGATCTAATGGTTGATTTTTCATGGTACTCGGACACACGGTATTGTGTCTATTATGGTTTCTGTTTTTTGTTGTGTTTGTTCTCATATCATTTTTTTATTGTTTCTTGCCGAGATTATATTGTTTTTATCACGGTTTCTGTTTTTTGTTGTGTTTGTTCACATGTCATTTTTTAGTTTCTTGCTCAGATTATATTTAATCCTTTCATATACAATATAATTAATATGCTTTCTTAAGCGAATTAAGGAGATAAACTGAAAATATCAGATGACATGATGACACCAAGTTATGTTTTTCACAACTGCATGCTGATGAATGATGTCTTCTGTCGGAAAATTCTGGAAGCAGAAAGTGCTGTTTTTCCCCCAAGGAGAAGTGCTGATGGCTCCTTGTTTTTTTTATTTTTTATGAAGAATTGTTTCTCCATGCTATGAGTAAAGTTTAAAAATCGTCGAGATACTTTGTTTTTTTTTCTTTATTTAAATAGTCAACCTTCAATAATACGTCTCTTCTTTTTTTAAAAGTGTCTTTGACTTATACAATGTTTTTTCAGAAACAGCCAGATATACATCTTTTTGCTGCTAGGTTCAAGGAACTTAGTGGTGATGTTTTGGGAGCTCGTGCTGAATACCAGATATTGTACTCTGAATTTTCGACTGCACTTCTGGAAGCCGCTGTGAGACATGCAAACATGGAATTCAGATTGGTATGTCAAATAAAAAAAGATCGATTTTAATGTCGGCCATGATGTTTTTAAGACCAAACCTTATCTGCGGGTGCTTTTATGCAGGGAAACAAAGAAGTGGCTTTCTCTGTTTTTGAAGAGGCTATTGCAGCCGAGCTTGGGAGAGAGTTTTCAAATGTCTTACCTCTGATGTTTGTTCAATATTCTCGTTTTTCGTTTTTGGTATGTACTTTGCTTCTATTAATTCTGCAATGCAAATATATATTTGCTGGTTCTGTAATGGAGTGATCAAGCGCATAATCTGCTAATCTTTGGAATTGGAATGCATGGCACTTTTTTTAATCCTTCTTGTTGAATTGGAATTTATGTCCTTTGATGTAATATAATGTTTTTAACTGCATTGATGTGAATTCTACGTGGTTTTACTTTTTTATTTTTCTTTTTTTTGGAGTGAATTCAGAGTGCTTTATACTAGAATGCATTGTATGTTTTTTGCATGCACTGATTGCCACTTGCATATTGAGACATTACATGGTGATAGATTAAAAAAACCTATGATTTTCCCCAAGATGCCAAAGGATGGTCAACTTGTTAGGATTGCCATGTCTATCTCATTCAAAAGGGAACGACCAAGTTACAATGTCAAAGTACTAGCACGCTCACCTGAAAACCTCGCTGAGCTACAAGATCGCCCACAACATACAATGACTTTGCACAAACCACCACATTAGTGTTATACCTCTCATCCATAAAGACCGCCTCATTCCTTTCATTCCAAATCATTCGTGTTGGGAAAAATGAATGACATGATATTCATAAGACCCGTGGGCTCTTTTATATAGGAGAAAAACCTGTGGGTAAAAAGCACGAGAAATACATGAAAAAAATAGAAAAATAACATCACAGTTATATAACAATCTCAACACTCCCCCTCAAGCTGGAGCATATATGTCTATCATGCTCAGCTTGGAATAGCATCTTTGGAAAGGGCCATGGTGAAGATATCAACAGTCTGATCTCTGGTAGAAACATGAGAGGTAGATATGAAACCTTTCTGAATCATGTCTCTGGTATAGTGGCAATCCACTTTTATATGCTTTGTAACTTTGTTCATGGAATGCATGATTATTTGCAATAAATAGTGCTTCCTGATTATCACATAGAAGCTGCATAGGAAGAGGTACATCAACAGCAAGATCAGTCAGAACTGACCTGACCCACATCATCTCTGTGCATCCCTGCGCCATGGCCATGTATTCGGACTCTGCACTAGATCTAGCAACCATAGTCTGCTTTTTACTTTTCCATGACACGAGTGACTTGCCAACAAATATAACAAACCCAGAAGTAGACTTCTTGTCCCTAGGGCATCCTGCATAATCTGCGTCTACACATCCTGTGTCTTCCAGAGACGTATCTCTGCTGATTAAAAGACCAGTACCTGGTGAAGACTTCAGATATCTCAAAATCATATAAACCACATCCATATGCACCTTCCTAGGCTGCTCCATGAATTAGCTCACCTTGCTAACAACGAAGCATATATATGGCCTGGTGATGGTAGCATATAGGAGCTTCTCCACTAGCTCCCTATATCTCCTCTTAACTATCTCCTCAATATCATCAACATATAATCTTATACTATGATCCATAAAAGTAGTAGCATGCTCGCACCATGTTATACCTGTCTCTGATAGAAGATCAATAACAATCTTCTTTTGGGTCATCACAAGACCATACTGATTCCTGGCGAATTCTAATCTAAGGAAACTGAGATTGCCAAGATTCTTGGTCACAAACTGTTGACCTAGGAACCCCTTGGCAGCCTGAATGCCCCGCTCATCATCACCAGTGACAATAATATCATCCACACAGACAAGAATAGCAACTGTACCTCTCTCTATCCTCTAAACAAAAAGTGAGTGATCCGCAATGGATCGAGTAAATCCTTGATGCTCTATCAACTCTCAAAGCTTACGGTACCAAGCTCTCGGACTCTGCTTCAGGACGTAAATCGCCTTGTGGAACCTATACACCTTCTGAGATCTCCCCTCAGCAGTAAACCCTGGTGGCTGCTGCATATAAACCACCTCCTGTAAATCGCCATATAGAAACACATTCTTCACATCAAGCTGATAAAGAGGCCATTCATGTGAAACTACAACTAATAGGAGAATGCGCAATGTCGAGTGTCTGGCTATCGGAGAGAAGGTATCCTGATAATCCACCCCATAAGTCTGGGTGAATCCACGTGCTACAAGCCTTGCCTTGTAGCGATCCACACTACCATCAGCTCGGTGCTTCACTGTAAAGATCCATTTGCACCCTACAACCGACACATCTGGAGGAGTAGAAACAACATTCCAAGTACCATGAGACTGCAAGGCTGCCATTTCCTCCATTGCAAGTCACCAATTGCTATCCTGCATGGCCTTCTGACATGTGCGTGGAATAGTAAAAGCAGAAAGGCTCGTAATAAACCTCATGTAATCGTTTGACAGATGGTTGAATGAAACATGCGCAGCTAGAGGATATGTGGAACAATTGCGACACAATTTCCTTAGTGCAATAGGTATATCAAGGTCATCAGCCTCGGTGTTCTCTGATATTGCCATCTCCTTTGTATTATCCTGTGGATCAAGTATAGAACCAGTGCCATCAATAGAAATAATGTGTTCATCACATACTTGGGACGTGCCGGACGACGAGGAAGGCACATGAATAGAAGGGCGAGTAGAAGACCTGCGAATGTAAAACCCGAGGTAGGAACTGTGTCAGGGTAAACGAAGGTGGAGGTGGAGGCAGTAGAGGTGGAGGTGATTGAGACTCAACATGTGGAGATGGTGGTGAAACCAACGACGATGCATGAACAAAGATATCCTCACCAGAGTCAGCAGTAGACAACCTGCCACATGTTGGAGAAAAATACATAATAAACTCAAAACATGTGACATCAACACTAACATAGTATTTTCGCCTAACATGATCAAAACATCTATACCCTTTTGGGTACGAGAGTAATCAACGAACACACATTTAACAACTCTAGGAGAGAGCTTGTCACGACCTGGAGTAAAATTGTGGACAAAAGACACCGATCCAAATATCCTGGGAGTAAGGGAGAATAAATCATCGGGAAACGCAATCAAGAAAGAAACTTTTTCTCCAATGACAGTAGATGGCATGCGGTTCAATAAATAACAGGCAATGAGAACCGCATCACCCCAAAACGAATGAGAAGTTCGACTTTGAATCAAAAGAGTCCTAGTGACATCCAAAAGATGATGGTGTTTGCTTCAACAATACCATTCTGCTGGGAAGTGTAAGCACACGAAGTCTGATGGACAACATCGATGGAACTGAGAAAGGCGGACAAGTGTATAATAGAAAACTCCAAGGCATTGTCAGTGCGAATAAATTTCACATTTGCAGAAAAATGTTCTTGATCTCAATAAGAAAAGATTTAATAACAGGACCGGCTTCAGACTTATTCTTTAACAGAAAGATCCATGATAGTCTAGAGAAATCATCCACAACAACCATATAGGACCGATGTCCCTGATGATCCGGAACACGACTAAGACCTCATATGTCGAAATGAAGCAATTCAAATAGATGACTATTGTGACGACTTTGACGACTCGGAAAAGAGGCGCGGTGGTGCTTCCCAAGTTGACACGCCTCACATTCCAAGGTAGTATGAGTAGAGATCTGTAGGAGAACATGACACAGCTTCTGTAGAGGAATGTGCCCAAAATGAAGATACCACAGGAAAGGAAAAACATATCCAGAAGGAATAGTAGCAACACCAGTGCAAGGAGGCTAAGTACATCCCTCTCTGTTCACGGCCACATCCAATCACCCTGACCAAAGTATGTCCTAAAACACATGAGAGGATGGGTCAAATAGGCACGACAATGTAAATCTTTTGTAATCTGGCTAATAGATAAACGATTCATCTGAAATGATGGAGCATGTAAAACATTTTGTAGACGCATTGAAGGAGCTAGAACAATCTCCCTTTGACCAACAATGGATAGATGATCTCCATTAGCAATCACAACTGATCTCCCAGGAGGAATGGACCTGTAGGAAGTAAACTGTGCACGACCTCCACACATATGATGAGATGTTCCAGAGTCCATGATCCAATCGGAAAGATCTGAACTATTACTACTGATAAGTGCTAAAGCAATACCTGATGAACTCGAGGAGGCTCTGGCAGCATGAGCTATATCTGAAGATCCTGCAGTCGAAGTATTAGGAGTAGTCATCATCTCTTGCAGTCTCGACACAATATCATTAAAATGTGCATCATGCGCCGAAGCAGGAGTAGACTTGGTCTGCTCTGCAACTTGTGCAGTTGTAGGATATCCATGCTTATGATAGCATGTCTCCTCAGATTGATCAGGATTGTGGCAATGAGGACATGGACCTCGCTGGCGTTCGTCTCCTCGCCCACATGGTCCTCGACCAAGAAACTGTATGTACCCCCTCTACCGTGAGAGACTGCCATAACAGAGGGAGTCTGAGCGACATTAGTAGTAACTCTGCTCAACCTCTTGTATACCTCTTCCATTGGAGGTATCGTCTCTCCCGTCAGTAGTTGAGTACATGCTGCATCGTACTCATTGTCAAGAGATGACAGAAAGACTCTTGTCATGGTAGCATTCCGATATGCATGTTGCTGCTCTGCTAGTAGTTATAGGCATGAAGCTATGCAGACGCTCAAACAAGCCTCTAAGATGTGAGAAATGTGCATGAAGAGGCCAACCATTCTGCTTGGTCGAAAAAATATCAAATTGTAGTTGTAGAATTTTGCTTTCATTCTTTGCCTGCCTATATGTGTCTGCTAAACTATCCCACATAGCCTTTGTTGTGGTTTGATTGACAATATCATTGGCAATCTCCGTGGTGAGCATCTTGGAGAGCCAAATGCGATTATAGGCATCATCTTGCTTCCAAGAAGCATTAGCCCCGGTCTTGTCTTCCGGCTCTGGATCCGTCAGAACGTGTTCCTTGTTATGGCGCTGCGTTTGGGTGCGAAACTGCATGGACCATAACTCGTAGTTGGTTCCATCCATCTTCACGATGGGAGCCGGGCCCTAAAGGCACCGGCCGATGAAAAAAACGTCACCCTTGTTTTCTGACATGGTAGCAAAAAAATGCCGATGTTTGGAACAAACTGAGGAGTAGACTGCTGTGAATGAATCTACACAATCACATTTGGAGGATCTGTTGTATTTGTAGACTCATACAACCATCCTCTTCTCTTGTCGTTGTAGGCTAGATGCAGAAATCGTGATTTATATGTTGAAAAATCACGAAACCCGACCAAGTTCTGGCCGCTGGCTGTACGTGTGCAAGGGTAGCAAATCTACATGCAGTTGTGCGCTGGAATATGTGCGCAGATGCACACTGGTATGCGCAGTAGCGCACTGGTGCGCACTGAGCGATTGCGCGTTGGATCCGCAGATGCGCTGGAGCCGCAGATGTGTTGGAGCCGTAGATGCGCGCTGGAGGCGCAGGCGCGCTGAAGTCGCGAGGCGCAGGCGCGCTGAAGTCGCGAGGCTCATGCACACTGAAGCCACGGCGGAGGCGCATGCGCACAACGCAGATGCGTAGGCGAAGATACATGCAACGCGCGGTGGTGACGGGCGGGGGGGTGGGGGGTTGTCGGGTTAGGTTTAGGGTGGGATATGAGAACTCCAGTCTAAGACCGTTGCTCCGGTATTCATAAGACCCCTGGATTCTCTTATATAGGAGAAAAACCCGTGGGTAAAAAACACGAGAAAATATACGAAAAGAAATAGAAAAATAACATCAAAGTAATACAACAATCTCAACAGTTCGAAAGATTGCTAATGGCGGACTCTATCTTGCCTTCTCCTGTACACCTGATTCCCTCCCCCCATTGCTCTGGATCTGAATAACTACCAGGAAGAAATCTGTCTTATGACCATTTATCCATGGGATCCACAACTACTATACCTTAGCTGATCATGGACATAAATAATAATTTCTCCTAGTTGTCACACACCAAGCATGTATAGTCAAAGCCCATCCCCCATTTGCTTTGAGTAGCATTGTAACAGTCCCTTCCATCTCACCAGCCAAGCACACAACAATTTCAATGGTGCCTTCACTTTCCACAACAGTTTACAATCCAAAGCAATATGCTGCTGCATCGGCGAACACATCCTTATCCACATCACCTCATATGCGGGGGCGGTGATGAAGTCCTTTCCTTACCATTCCAATGAGTCCCTCTCCTGACCCTCCAGAGGCCATATCCATCCTCTCCAGTGGCAGCTTCAAGGACGCGAGATCATCACCACCATTTGACAGGGGTGCGGCAGATCTGAGAACCCATACCCCGTTCCAACATAGTATCCACAATGCACATGTCATTTGCACCCATAGATAACTTGGGGAACATCTCAAGCACCCATTTCCCATAGCGGTTCCTTAAATCAAAATTTGATGTCCTTGCCACTCCCCAATTAAACCGTTCCAACACATAGATTAGTCACTCTTTCCTGACACTTTGGAGCCATTTTCTCCTGTCGCTGTTTCAAAGACGTGAGATCAACAATCTTTTCATCTGACAGTGATGCGACAAACCTGAGAACACTTGTACCCCTTTCCAACATATAATCACCACAGTCTGCCTGTTTTTCACAACCACCGATAACTGGGGGAAGATCTCAACCAGCGCCCATTTCCCAAACTGGTTCTCCAGTCAAAATTGATGTCTTGGTACATCAAAATTTCTCTCCAGGAATGGGCCCACAGATGCCAGCATGTGCATTTGGATGGCCTGGCCCTGTCTGCAACTCAAGGTACCTGCCGTAGCAGACTTCTAGAACTTGCTCATATCTTGCGAGCCGCATCTCCTAACAACTTCAAATTCCACTCAGTTAATGAAGCTTTCATTGAACTGTAGTAGACATCAGACACGCAATTAACCCTTCTATTTGAGTCTATACCTCTCTCACTTGATCAGACATCATGCCCCTCCCCATGTTAAAACCATGTTTTCCCAGTGGATGTGTTTCTGCAGGGTGTCGATAAAATACGACAAGGCTTGTGTGGAAAATGTTATGAATTCAGAATATTTATCTTCCCTTCATGTTGCAACTTATTGGTGGGTGTTAACTAAGATACAATTATGTTTCCTCTAGGGCAGTTGAATGAGTTAAGCAACAAGTGATGCAGTTGTTGAATGAGCTTTGTGGTGTCATTATCCAAAATCCTTTGTTTATTGTCTGATCTGATTTGAACCTGTGTTTGTCTTTTTGTAGGTTGCTGGTGATGCCGAAAAAGCCAAGGAGATTTTAACTGGAGCCTTTGAGCGAATCCATCTAAGCAGACCTCTTTCTTGAGGTATTACCCATTGTTTGAACTCATAAAAACTGTTTTTGTGTCTTCATGCTTCCTTTCCTTTGTAAATATATCTTGTCAATGCACTTGCAGGCTGCGATTCACCTAGAATCAGTCTTGCCTTTACCCAAGAGAATAGAATACCTTGATTCGTTGGTTGAAAAGTTCATCACACTTGTCCCTGACAACCCTCATGTGGCGAGCACCGCGGATAGAGAAGATGTATCATGCATCTTTTTGGAGGTATGCTAATGCTTTCTTCAATGCCCTTCAATGCCTTAATTTCTAGTTTCTCTGAATAAGGCATCTCTATTGTACAGAACAATATTTTTTCTCGTCCTCTTGTAGAAAAATATCAGACAGCGAGTTTAAGTCAAGCAATTGTTTGGATTGTGATATATTGTCACTAGTTGAGTTGCCAACCTAGGAGTATCTTGTGTGAGGCTAATCCAAAACTGCTTTATAACTAGATAACATGAACATGAAATAAATACTTTTTCAGGCTTTTGCATGCATGCCCTGTAAGAAGTTGGTATTGTTCTATCAAATTCTCATTACCTCTACAAAAATTTAAAGGTGAAAACGTTTTTGGAGGGTCACTGGATAATGGGTTATATTGGATAATATTGCCAGGGTAATGAGTTTGGAAATTCCACCATTTAAATATAGAACAATTGATTTTGATTATTATAATTGTGAAGTTATATGGTTAATTTCATAAACTGACCTTAATGCGCTTTCATATAGAAATATAATGGACATGCTTATGAAATATGACTGCGATATGATTACAGTGGAAAATTCAGTTCAATCCATATCCTATCTTGCAGAACTTGCAGTTTAATATAATTTCCTTTTTAATTTACATTCAATGATGTGAAATTAGATTGAAGTTATGGAAATGTACTCAAGGATTATATTAGCATTTGCCATATTTTTTTGAGAAAGAATGTTCCCAAAACTTCATTTATTCACACGATTATAAGTACAGATTAAGCATTACATCACCACCAATTAACATTACAAAGACCAAGACTCCGCTAACAGCTTCTCATGTTGCAAAACGTTTGCGGCGTTGAACCTCTCCATACAGAAAATGATTGCATTTGTAGCCAGCCAGAGAGTCAAAACCACTGTGACGACCATCACCCTTGACTATTAGATCCCCTCCAGTCCAATTCCGATATACATCTAGATGACCGCGGATGACTACACCCTGAGGTCAGGCAGCTAGTCAAAGGTCGAATCATAGTAGATGAAATCCCCCCGAACCCCATCAAACCAATCCACCCCGGTCAAACTTCTCCTGCAAAGCCCTTATGGCCTTCCAACTAGTAATGAAAGCTCCTGCATTTTCCAAGACGAGTGGAGTGCAGGCGAGACTAGGTGAGGCTGCACCAATGGAGCATTTGCATTATTTTAATGTAATATGTGCGGGATTCATATGCAAGATTGACCTACATGGGGGTGCTAGGTGGTTGCTTAGATAACATTTCTAATGATTTAGCTTGTATAATCAATGTGGCTGAATTCTTTTATTTGTTGATATTTGGTGGTAAGATATTTCAGTTACATGGTATTTTTGCAAAATTTGTATTGAGCATACTCTTGATAAGCTTATGTATATATGCGTGTTCTATTTGTGTACATGTTTTATTTTAAATACCTCTCGCATGATTCTCCATGTAAGACCCCTTCTTGGTACTAGGATTCACCCCATTTTGTGGATTTATCCTCAAATCGCAGTTCCACTTTTCTATGCACTGTACCCTGGTGCTTCCTAATTTGTTTTAATGTTTGATTTGGTTTCATAGAACCACTGTTCATCCACAGTTGTGTTAGGGAATCTTACTTGGGGAAAGCAGAAGATTGTGGATGTGGTTTTGACTGAGAAATTGACCAATTTTCCCTTTTAATTTCAAATTTCAATTCTCTTTTATTTTATATTGTTAGAAAATAGGAAGCGGAAGCGAAACATGGATAAAGATAAACTTCAAAGAAGAACATCGAGATTTTTACGTGGAACCTTACTCCGTGAGGAGCGGGATGAAACCACGGGAGAAGCCCTCAAAGGGGCGTGTTATGCATTGCACTTTCTCTCAACTGATACAGGAGGCCTGGGGCTCTTTATATAGCTTCCACAGAGTCTCCAAGTCCCACCACTGGACGATGCGGGACTAAACACTGGGATGGGGTAAATGGATCCTGAGGGTATCCATTTACCCATCTACAACTCAATAGGCGCATACAACTTATACTCCAACACTCCCTCTCAAGCTGGAGCATGCAATGCTCAGCTTGGACAAACAGAAAGAAACTCAACTCAACGCTACAAGACACTACGAACAATATCAACCCAACGCGCACATTGCTGCAGTCGAGGACATTGCTTCTCATGCTGTGCAGGTGAGGAGGACGAACGCGCTGGAGTGTGCGTCAACTGAAGACTCGGAATGTGACCATCGAGTCTGAAACTGCGCCTGAAGTCTCCTCATCGGAGAACTGGGTCTCTCCCATCAGGCTCAGAGAATGGTGCTCTACTCTGGAGTACCTATGATACCACATGAAAACCCTTGCCCACATGGCATAGGGAATGATCTCTGCTCTGGAGTCCCTTTGGCTCACATGAAAACTCATGCCGAAACAACCACAAGAATGATGGGGACCACGAAACTGAAGACCGCACACTCACGCGTGTCTGAAACTGAAGACTCGAAACCATGATCGTCGAGTCCGAAACTGGAATCTGTAGAGTTTGATCAAATGGCTAGTCTGGAGACTGGCTAGAATCTGGATCTGGATCAAGACCTGTGACTCTACATATATACTCCCCCTTTCTCCCATACTGGTCGAAATGACAATTGTTGACCAAGTTGGGAGAAGACAATGAAATTGGGGAAAGTAAAACATGCATAGCCAATTTTAATATCATTTTTTCCCATCTTCTCTCTCTCTCTCTGTTTTTTAAAGCATTTCAATCATCATTTTTTTGTACGGCTTTTCATCTTTTTTTTCCTTTCAAATATTTTCGCACGGCTTTTCTTTGCGCGTGCCCTTTTTTAACACATACGTACGGCTTTATCTTGTACACGCCTTTTTTTTTCAATCAGTTTTTTTTCAAAAAAAATGGCCCTACTTGGCCAAACTCGACCCATCTCTCTCATTTTTTTTATAATCATGCACCCCCCCTTTTAATACCTTACATACAAAAAACGTCCTTCCTATTTCCTTTTTTTCATATACAGTTTAACATTGGGCCCTCAAAACTTGGCCTCTCTTTTCTTTTCTTCTTTTTTTTGTTTTAAAGAGTCCCAGCGGCCTATTTTTGTCCCATACCAACTACGGTTCCCAATGAGAACCCTTTCTTACGAAGGTCCTGCCGCCCCCAGATGGAGGTTACCCTTCCGCCGTCGCCTGCGGCAGCTAGGGATGTTGCTAGGGCCTGCCGCCTGGGCTGGGGAGAGTCGCGCGAGGGGCTACGCGCGTCGCTGGAGGGCTCGCGCCAGGGATCGTCTGCCGGTGAGCGCGTTCTGCGCGCGATGGAAATCGCGAGGGCGATGTCGCCGCCTGGAACTGGGCGATGGCGATTCTGTGCGATGGCGACAAACGATATCTGCCTTCCTCTGCGTGCGGCGCGCGCGCCTGACGATTGGGGACGAGGCTTGGGGGCGCGGCAGGGAGGAAGCCTGGAGCTTTGCTGCACGCACGTACGCGGACGATGCGCCGCGCGAGACGATGGGGAGGTGCGCGCGGTGGAGGGGTGTCTTGCCAGTGCCGCCTAGGGCTCTGGAATCATCTTCGGCTGCAACATGGATTTAGGGTTTCACGAGAAAAACCCTAGAACATCTTTTAACAAACTCTAGAACTTAGTATAATAATCTGACTAGAACAGTTCTTGAACAGGAGCAACAAATCTTCAACATAAAAAAAACGAATCTCGAACATATATAAGAACTTGAAACATGGATAAAGATAAACTTTAAACAAGAGCAGCGAGATTTTTACGTGGAACCGTACTCCGTGAGGAGCGGGATGGTGCACTGCCAGATCTTCAAGAACGAACAAGACTAGGGTTTCAGAAAACCCTAGGAAAAACAACAATCGACTAGATCTTGGAAAAGATCACAAATCTTCACAAATTAACCAAGAACAAGAACATGCTTCTGCTAATCAAATCTCGAAAAGAATAAAACAATAAACTTGAATCCTCGAGAATCGACCCGCTCTGATAGCATGTTAGAAAATAGGAAGCGGAAGCGAAACATGGATAAAGATAAACTTCAAAGAAGAACAACGGGATTTTTACGTGGGACCCTACTCCGTGAGGAGCGGGATGAAATCACGGGAGAAGCCCTCAAAGGGCGTGTTATGCATTGCACTTTCTCTCAACTGATACATGAGGCCTGGGGCTCTTCATATAGCCGCCACAGAGCCTCCAAGTCCCACCACTGGACGATGCGTGACTAAACACTGGGATGGGGTAAATGGATCCTGAGGGTATCCATTTACCCATCTACAACTCAATAGGCGCATACAACTTATACTCCAACATATATTAATAGCATGGTTTAAAAAAACGCGCCTCGAGGCGCTGAGGCGGTCGAGGCGAAACGGGGCGTTGAGAAAACGCCCTGAGGCGACCGCCTCAGACCCCCTGGCTGAGGCGTGCGCCTCAGATGCCTGAGGCGGTCGAGGCGAGGCGAGGCGCTGAGGCGGGGCGAGGCGCTAGGTGAGGCATGAGGGCTTTTTCAAGTATTTTTTTAAAGGAAAAAATTATTCCTATTCATATTTTCATATGTTTATAAAAGGTCTTGTTGTTGAGTATATATTTATGCAAGATGAATGCTTAAATTTGACCTCTTTGACCTCTTTCACATTCATATTTACCATTAACATGCCAAATTATTTCAGTGAACTCTTACTATTACATCGTTAAACATATAAAAAACTGTATACGAATTTGAATACTAATATAAGAAGAAAAATTTGGGACGGATATCAGACCATTCTTCATTTGAGTGCAGTAGAACATATAGTTAGTATTCAAATCATATGATTCATATCAACAACTTGGATATCTATAATGACAACTATAGCCAATCCTCTTTAGATAAAATTTTAGCAATAGTTACAGCCAATGATTTCCTTCTGATTGGGTAGAAATTCAGTAGAAAGGTTTATGGCATTGACATATTCTTTTTTCATGCTCTTATCTTCGTAATATCATCATATATTACATTGTTACATACTATATGTTTGTCAGATTATATTATTTCACCAATAATATATATTTATTATATATTTTATAATTATTTTTCTATACAAACTGAGGCTTACGCCTCGACCGCCTCGAGGCTACGCCTCGCCTCGCTTCCAGGGAAAACGCCTCGTTCCGCCTTTCGTTTTTCGAACCTTGATTAATAGGATTTCTGTCCTATGTTGCTTAAGTGCAGGTTGACCCATCCACAGATTCCACTTGTAGCATTGTGATTTTTGCATTAGGATTTCTAGTTCTTATGCTATGACGTTTATATGCATCTTTTATACCAATATTACCGTCAACAAACATACTATAACATAACTCTTCACTGCCTCGTTGGTGCTGACCCCCTCTGATCCCTGCATATGATCGTCCTGTGCCATGACTCAAAAGACTTTTGGGGAATTTCATGGTGGGGAGCGGATGTGATCATTGTTAGACGGGCTTATGTAGTTTATCCGTGACCCCATATTTGAGCACCACGCTCGGTCACCGGCTCGCTCACTTCTATTGCTCATTGATTGGGGCATGATCATAAAGCATTAGTCTTGCAGCTTCTATCACTCCTCCATTTGTGATGCCATTCACATGGCCACAAAGCATCAGTCTTGTGGTTCCCATCGCAACACATTGATGATTTTGACATTTTTGCGACGCTAGAGTGCTCTTGAAGATGCTTTTTTTACATTTATCAGTTGAGGTAATAAGGCTGCATCCATGAGAAATATAGAGTAAAGTGGTTATCTAATAGGGCATTACCTGTCCAATCTGCCAAACTGCAGTGGAAATGCTTTGTCACTTATTATTAGATCTACTTGGGTGCTAGGAATTTGGTATTGGTAGGTTACAAAATCTGTTTCTCAGCTGAAGATCGTTTTGGCATAGGTCTGATGAGCTAATGGTTATTTAGGACCAAAAAAGTGATGACTAGCCAGTGCGATTCCTTTGGAGTCTTTGGATAGAAATGATGTGGTTTTCATGGAAAAGAAGTCTTTATATGTGGGATGTCCATGTATCTAATTGTCATGTGTTCCTACACTACTTGATTGTACGATTCTTTTTAGTGAGTTATAGGGTGGCTATGGATCTTTAGTGATCTTAGTTTCAAGTTAAAACGATTACCTATATATGCTTTTATAAGCGGAGGAAATTATTTTTATGCCCCTGTATAATTAGTATCTACTTCTGAGAAGAGAAGTTGACAATTCATGCAATCTTGTTGCCTTACCACTTTCTTTTGTCTCCGTCCATCTCCATTCTTTTATTTCAACTCACTGCTATAATGGGAGCAGGGATGGAAAGTAAGAAGTAAAATTTTTGGAGATCTCAAAAAGAAATCAACAAAGCTGGGTTGGGAGGAAGAAGGGACGGACTCTTGTTGGTTTCTCTGTGGTGAGTACGGATTTTGTACAGCTCCCCCTCAGGGTTGTAAATGAGGAGTGGCCTGTTGGGAAGCTAAATTCTATCTTGTGCTAATTTTCTGTTGCATGTTATTCGTATTTTCACTAGAGAGGTGTATCTGTCCAATCACAAGAAGTTATAGGGAGGGACACAGGTAGAGTCTGAATTACTTTGGTTGCCTAGACACAGACAGTACATTTCGACCTGTTTGGTAGATAACCTGGAGGTCATGATTCTTTTGTAGATCTTTCTTGATGTTCTTTTGGAAGTGGACTTCTTGTAAGTTCTTGGCTTGGAAGGGTTATAGATTCCAACCTGTTGGGTAAGTCCTGCTTCTTTTGTATAATTCTTCTGGAGTCCGTTCCGTGCCGGTCATTGGGAAGTGGAACTCGGGCCAGATCGTTTGGAAGTTTTTTTGTGCTAGCAAGGACAACTTCCGAATTTTCATGTGATTTTTTCGACTGGCGTCATATGACCTCATATTTTAAGCAATTCAGGAATTGATTGTTTTATGTGGCTGTTATATTGAAGTGGTTTGATTGTCACCTGATCGGTCAAAGATTGATTGGGTAATGGGTATTTGGCTGACAAAAGACTGATGGACTCCTGGAATTGACGAGCTTGTTAACCAGGCGATGGGCCTCGGCATGGCTTCTGATTGGTTAAGCTATTCCGTTTAGGCTGTCAAGGCTTTTCTGTATCCTGGTCTTTTATGGTAGGAAGATTTGTTCGGTAAGTTATGTGAAGCCGTGTAGGGTTTTAACTCAACAAGTGAAGGTAGATAAATAAAATGAATATACTATTTATAGAAGTGATTTCGATATAAATAAAATGAATATACTATTAATAGAAGTGATTTCGATTTGACAAGAATTGGTTATGTTTGGGCTTTAAGCCCTTTTGTACCTGCCAAACACATAATGCTCGACTAATCTATAAATATAGCTTCAGTGGCGGTTCCTATTGGTTGTTTGATTGCGGAAAAAATGTGGCACTTCTTTAGGTGTTGGATTATTTGGTGAAGATGTTTTTTTTTTAATTTTTTAGGTTTTTAATCTGAAAATATGTAGGTTCTGTGTTGGCTAGTCTTGACTCAGACTGCTTTTGTAAGCCCATTCTTAATTGAATATATTTGATGATGGTTATCAGCAGCGAGTTTTCATCTTTTGTTTTTGAAAACTTGTACCTATGAGAATATATTATTTGTAAATGAAGTTGTTTGGATTTTTTTTGAAGTTTGGATATATTTTGTATTATTGTCCTCTTCCCACACACTGTTATATTTTTCACATGTTTTCTTTTAGCTTGTTTTCACCTGCTATTTTTGTGTGGCAAATTGTGATTATATGTTGTGGTTAGGTACTAACTCAAATCGTTATGTAGTTTCTGGATATCTTTGGAGATGCACAGGCGATCAAGAAGGCAGACAATCGGCATTCCATACTCTTTCTACGTCAGAGGGGCACGACATCATCGAGGAAAAGGCGCTCAGATGATTATTTGAGTTCAGAGAAGATGAAAGTTTCCAAAAATTATGCAACTGACCCATCAACAGGCCAGCCAATGATGGGTGCATATCCAAATGCGCAAAACCAGTGGTCTGCTGGTTACGGCCAGCATCCTCCAGCTTGGCCTCATGCCCCTCAAACACCAGCGCAACAATGGAATCCTGGTTATGCCCCTCAGGTAGGATCTTGTATACTGTTTCCTAATATCTGGTAGCATTATGTTCTATGTGAAATGCATTTTCTACTACGAAGTTTGAACTGTTGAGTATTATCCTTATCACAATGCTCAGGTCTTTGTGAATCTAAAAGGTTCTTGTTGGAACCCTGCTCTAATACTGATGGTTTCAGTCCTTGCTTTATGATAGTAGTCATAGACAGGTTGCAATGCAACAGATTGCTAGCTTTCAGGCCTACAATATACTATCTAGAGACTTCCAGCTCATGATTCTTTGTAGTTTCTTCTGGCCTTTCTGTATTGATGCACACATTGATTACAGGGAGGATACACTGGCTATGGAAGTTATGGAAGCTACCCAACCAACCCGCAGATGCCGACATCAGCTCCACAAACCACAGCTTATGGTGCCTACCCTGCTACGTCATCAGTCCAGGTACATGCTTTTATAAACAAATTAATATCTGCATTATTGTCAAGAGTCTTCTATACCCCCAGAAACTTATAACTAATAATGAGAAAGGTAAATGGAACATAGTTTTTCAAAGGGCAGACTTCTGGACTTCAAAAAACTAGCTTCTGTTTAGATGTCCGTTATGGTTTTTATAAATAGCGAATTATCTTAGGATCAATAAGAACGAAGTTTATGAAGCTGACATCTTAAGACCAATTCATTTATGATATAATTATGTTATGTCAGCATCCTCGAAGGGAATTCAGTAATTTGATCTTTACACCTTTTATAACGATTCATCCTTATTCTTTGACGTATGCCTCTTGTTATTATGTCTGTTGAAGCTCTTCAGTTTAGATCCATGTTCATTAAGCTTTTAAATGCCAAATCTCAAGAAAACAAATTATTGCTGGATTGAAGGAAATGTTCCTTACCCCGGAGCCAATCGGCCCTCTATCGATTCGTTTTTTGTTATGAATTTATGTTGCCACCGTCCTTGACGGAAATATATAAATTTGATTTTTTCTTTTTTTGAGTAATTTGCACTCAAAAAAACCTTGGATGAGATATGGACGAGTTGACAAAGTCCATTCCTTTTTACTTTAAGTATGGACGGGTTGCAAGTCACATTCAAGATGAGATACCTTGGTGTATGTTATTCGTTGATGATATTGTATTTATTGATGAGACCGAGGTTTAAAAAAGCGCGATGCGGTCCGAGGCGTTATCTCTGAAATTGAGGCTAGGCGTAATTTCAGAGACGTAAGCCTCAGTTTTAGAAAAAAAATAAAATTAAAGAAAAATACATTGAAAAAAGTATATAATAATATTGAGCTTTGCCAAAAATACATTCAAGAATAACTTAAACTAGTAAAAAATACAATGCATAAGCGATGAAGGCATTGAAGTTCAAAAAAATTAATACTAAGCTGATATTATACGGAATATCAAGTTCCAACTCCATCTTCAATGATTCTATATGGGTATTGAGTTAGAGTCTATACTTAATACTAAAGTACAATAGAAACCATATTTTTTAGTGTTCGCAGTAAAAATTATAATATGCCTTAAATCCCAATCATTTGTCTTGCTGTACGTAGTTGGAGAACCATCATATGCATCCCCTCCTGCCATTATATATCATACCCAACAAGATGGGTGTCTTGCATATGTGATAATTATTTTACTTCACATTTTATTTTTCAACCTTGCTTCTTCATATATATGATAACTATTCTTGGATTTACAACTCATACAACCAAATAACAACATTAAGTTGCAAACTTGAACTAATATAACTATTTATTACAATTCAAACTCAAATTTATGTGCAATAGAACTAGTATGTGTAGATGTATGATAAATTGAACATGATGTATACAAGATCACTGTGATTTTTTTCTTTTCTTTTTTGCATGGATCTATATATAGAAATATGGAACTATACAAGGTTTAACATGAAAACATAAACACAAACATAAAAAATAACGATTCTTAGGTAAAAATAGGGTCGAGTGCAAAGCAAATAATCAAAAAGTAAAAAAAAGCCCCAGCTCGAGGCTTACGCCTCCGTCTCGCCTCGACCGCCTCGCGCCACGAACGCCTCAAGCCAGGTCAAGGCGTACGCCCCCACTCAAGGACCTGAGGTGTGCACCTCGGGGCGATTTTGGCGTGCCTCGCCTTGAGGCGTACGTCTTTGTGCCTCGAGGCGTCGCTTTTTAAAACAATGGATGAGACTAGAGATGGAGTAAATGAGAAGTTTGAGATCTGGAGACATGCATTGGAGACTAAAGGATTTCATATAAGTAGAGCTAAGACTGAATATATTGAGTGCACTTTTGATGGAAGCAATGGTGAATGAATATATGTGAAGATTGGTGACGATACCATTCTGAAGAGAAATTCTTTTGGATACTTGGGATCCTTTTTGCAACATGATGAGGAAATTGATGATGTTACAAATAGAATAAATGCTGTTGGCTTAAGTGGAGAGGAGCCTTTGCTCTTCTTTGTGATAAAAAAATTTCTTTGAAAATCAAAGGAAAGTTGTACAAAACAGTTGTGAGACCTGCTATGCTCTATGGATCTGAATGTTGGCTTGTGAACCATAGACATGTGCAGAAGATCGCAGCAACAAAAATGAAAATGCTAAGCTGGATGCGTAGACACACACATGCGCAAAGATCGGATTCAGAATGATGCCATTAGAAGGTGTAGCTCCAATCGAGGATAAGATGCGCTTAGGTGGTTCGACCATTTGCAAAGGAGGTCAGCTGATGCACCGAGAAGCGAGTTTTGGGATGTTGAGCCGGCTAAGAGAGAGCGGGGAAGGCCCAAAAAGTGTTGGAATGAGATTATACGAAGGGATCTTAGTTTTTTGGATCTAAGCCCGAGAATGACCCAAGATAGATCTGAATGGAGGCAACGAATCCATGTAGACCCTACTTAACGTGGGAAAAGGCTTTTTTATTGTTTGTTAATTTACACAAGTTCCCAAACTATACACCCAATTCAACGTGGTACTTGGAACTATAAAAAGTAACAATTTGGTTCTCGGTCTTTAAGAATTATTCCAATATGGTTCGTGAGTAAAATTTAGCCAGTCTAAAATTTAGTCGTTTACCTTTTTTTCTAGCTTAAATCACATTTGTTCAAAATAAATTTGAGACATCTTAAATATCAAGTATGATATTGTTGTTTTGAAATTCGGATATGACGTGGAAATTCGACGTACAGTTCAGGAGAGTGTAATTTTCTAATACTTTTTTTGGATTATCCTTATTAAGTGAATTTTATGCTGGAAAACATGTTTTCTCTGTTGGAATGTTCTCTACCATATAAGTGGTTAAATGGATATCGTTCCTTTTTCGATTCAACGAAATATATGTTTCATCACAAGAATCTCTTTCGTCGGAGATATTAGATATATCAAAATCACAGAATCTGCGAAGCTCTTCTTTTGTCCCATTGTTTACTTCGATGTTACGTTTCTTGCAGGCTTATCCACCACAAAGCTATGCTCAACCTGCACCTGCTTACGCCCAACAACCGGCCCCAGTTGGTCAGGCATACTACGGCAGTTACTACTAAGTTTTGATATCATATATGCGGATATATTTTGGTTGTGGAGAGCGCATAGGGAGCTGCCCTTCACCTGATTGACCGATTACCACATTCACGTTCAATGCCGAGAGTTCTCAAGGATGGTGAGCAGCAAATTTGCCATGGCAACAGACGGAGCGCATCCGTGTACTCTGAAGTCGTGAGTTACCTGTATTTTGTTCCTCTAATCTCCTAGCGTATCTGACATTCGATCTGCAGATAAGAGAAATTTGTGTAATTCCTCCTGCCGAAATCCTTCGGTTATCTGCCATAGAAATGGACTGTTTATGCTGGTGCCTACAAGTTACTCCAGGTTATGGTTTTTGTATTAGGCGGGAAACGTTCTATTTTGAACTTTCCAAGATAAAGGGGTCCTTTATTTCACAGTTGATCATTTTTCCTGATGTTTGGTTGATTTTCATTGGATTATCTCGCATCGAGGTAAGCACGGATCATACTGGTTTCGTAGTAGTAGCGGATATGCAGTTCTATACCTTGCAAGGGCAGATTATTTACGCTGAAATGATTTTTTTAACCTGGGTTTGCACTGAATTATTTATGCTGAAATGACTATTCTAAGCATGTTGCTGTTTGACATGGAGCATCTAGGCTTCTTGCTTTTGCGTCAGTGTTGAACTTTTTAGATCTATTTCATGGTCTGCGAAATCGATGCTAACGGTTTTGCAGATGTAGAATGTGTCGTTGATCTTGATAAATCTATGCTTGGAGCAGGAAGTAGATTTCTGATTGCATCTGCTCATCGAAGGATATCGGAGGAAGTCGGAGAGTCCACGAGGTTGTGTATTTCAGATAGAGTTTCGCTCTTTATTTTTTTTTACGTGAAGGCATTTATACTTGTCACCTGAATTGTGTTATTGAGTCAATTTTATGAGTTGGGCATACTTTCATCGCAGATTATGGAGTCGATTTTATGAAGTCGGAAGTCCTTTTGTTAGGTTAGGGTATTTATACTTACCATTTGAACTTGAGAAGAATCAAAAGTCCATCTATTTTGAACTCGAATTCGTTAGCTATCTGAGCGCCACTCATGCGCTCAATTGAGTTGATTCGAACTCGAGTTCGTCGAAGAGATGAATCCCTTAGGGAATGGTGGTGAATTCTTGATAAATAATCAAGGAATTTTAGCGCTTCCACCTTTCTGTGTTCTTGCATTAACACCTAAAATGCCCTAATTTTTTAGCAACCACACTTGCGATCCTGTATTTATAACAAATTTACACTCTTACCCTTCTATTGTTTCACATGTATTCTTTTATTAAACCAATTGCGAGTTATGCTGATTTTTGTAGGTGTACGGTAGTACTAGTAGAAGTGTGTACAAGTCTATTTCTTCTACATTTATACTAAGCTCGACTACTGGCGGGAACACTAACAAAATAACAATCCTTTAAATGTTTTACGATTCTCTTCCTTACTCTGCTAGCTGTTATTTTTAAGGATTTTTACACCCATAATCTTGAGTAATTTTTTAATTACAATCATAACCTTGTATAATAGCGAATTACACGAGAAACCTCGAGTAATGCTTAAATCTTACATGACATAACCCTTTATTAGGTTCCGTTTGAACTCTGCCCATAGTCGAGTATTGTGTTCGAAGCGCTGTGTCACTTAGCGAAGATTGCCCCCCCCCCCTCGGGGGCCTCCTCGACCCCCTCCCCTCGGGATGCCCATTATATATGATGGTTTCTGTTAAAAAAGTCAAAATTGCCCTTAATGCTTATTCTTATTTGTAAATCATGCCATCGTATTCTCTCTCCAACATCCAGGAGGGGTTGGGAGACGGAGGTCAAGAAGGCTGTTGGATGTGGTGGTCGGTGGAGGGGGTGGGGGTCGCAGGGAGGTGGAGGTCAAGGAAGAGGGGGCTGTTGGAGGTGGTGGTCTGTGTAAAAGGGGTGTTGGGGCTTGCAACTGCCTGTAAGCTTGAAATGTCCCAGAAAACAACTGCAACAACTGCAGTCGTTGCATCGTTGTTGCCTCCACCTAGAATTCGAGCCAAGTTCTTCATCGCTCATTTATTGTCAAGGCATCTCCAGGGAGGAGCGGGGCTCGCAGGGGGGGGGGGGGCGGTGGTGGCGTACTGTCTTCCACCAGGGATGAAGATGCTGTTGGGAGGGTCGAGACACTTGCAAGTGGCGGGGAGGCAGGAGGCGGTGGTGGCGTGCCGGCTTCCACCATGGATGACGGTGCTGCAGGGAGGGGCGACACACTTGTAGGCATTGGGGGGGGGGGGTCGATGCTTGGAGAGGAGGGGGCTTGCAGGCATGCCGAGTCGGGGCTTGTGCAGGCGCTCAGGGGGGGGGGGGGGGCATGAGAGAGGAGGGTGAGGCTAGGGGTAGAGTGTGTGGCTGCGGGCAGAGGGTATGGCTGCGGGCGGAGGGGCAAAGGTGGAAGAAGGGGAGGGGGTAGACTATGCTGCAAGCCGATGGAGGAAGAAGTTTTTTTAAATTTTGTTGATATTTTTTAAGAGCCATTGGATAGTCCTGGGGTTGGATTAACCTAATGACAAGGTTGGATTAATGGGAAAACTAATGGAGGGTCATGAGTGTGAGACGAAGTGACTATCCGAGGTTTCTCGTGTAATTCGCTATTATGCAGGGTTATGATTGTAATAATGAAATTACTCAGGGTTATGGGTGTAAAAATCCATAATTTTTATTGGTCACGTAATTGAGCTCACTTCTTGCGTACTTTTGTATTTACCCTCACTCTGCTAGCAGTTTTCTTATTGGTCACATAATTGAGCTCTCTTCTTTCATACTTACGTATTTATCGCAAATTCTCCTCCGTCGTCTCATCGTTGAGAAATGAATAATGATGTCTTGGATGCTAGGACCCGTAACTTGTCTGCGAGGTGGGAATTCTTGTTGCAGGCAACATCATGACAACTGCCTTCTTCGCTAGTTTGGTCATTCGATCGTGAGATGAATATATGTATATAGATGTTTGGATTTTTATCAGTTGTGCCCCTCCGAGATATTGCAATATAAGTTATGCCCCTCCCTTTTCGGGAATATCAGTTGTACCTTAGAATTCTTGCCATTCTATCACTTGTGTCCCTCCGTTAGTCTAACCGACAATGAATTGAACTACTTATGATTTTTTCAAATCATAGTGCAGTTAAGAGGGGCATAATTGTCCAGACTTTATCGTCATCATCTTCTTCCTCAATTTGTTCTTCTTCCCTTTCTCTTCATAATTTCTCTATCTTAATTACACCTTCATGCATCCATTAAATCACTAGAAATTTTACATTTTCACGGATATATCACTCATTGCGGGTCAAATTGTGTATATTATTGATTTTTTCTGTGAGTTTTTCTAAATCAATTAATCAAAAATTTATCCTAACTAAACAAATAATGAAAGTTCCCCTGTTTCAACCTGCAGCCTCCTCCTCCCCTCCCCTTCCTCCTCCACCCCCTTACTCCTCTGCCAGCACCTTCTTCATCCTCCTCCACTCCCGCTTCGTCGAGAAACTTTGTGGCTCCTCCAGCCCATCCCTTGCGATTATCCGAAGCAGTGGCTTCCTCCCTACGGTTGCAACAGCAAGATGCCCCTTGGTAGAGGAGGAGGAGGTGACGAGGCACGACACAGTGTGGGGAAGAGCTGGGGGTGGAAAGGGAGGTGCGGGGCGGAGGAGCTCGCAGGGGGGGAGCTGGGTGTGGAGGAGAGGTACAGACGAAAGGGATGTGCATGGGGAGGATCTCGTAGCGTCGGGGGAGGTGCGGAGTGATGGGAGGAGACAACGGTGGAGAGGGAGGTGCTTGCGGCGGAGAAAGAGGTGCAGGCGGAGAAGAGGCGCAGGTGGAGGAGCTTGGGGCGAAGGGTAGGTGCAGGGATGGAGATGAGGGGGCAAACTAGTTAGGAGGGGCTGAAGGTAGGGGAGGAGGTGGGAAAGAAAGGGTCGGCAGTGTGAGGTCAGGTTGGGGATGGAGGAGGGTCCATAGGTGGGGTGATGGTCGAGCTGGGGATGGCGAGGGGAGGTCTGGATGGGGATGGCGAGGGGGACGAAGGTGGGGGTCGAGGTGGGGAAGCAAGGAGAGCGGTGGGAGGAGCTGGGTGTGGTTGGGAGGAGCCGATGGAAGAGCATGAGGATGGTAGGAGGAAGAGAAGGGGAGGAAGAGGATGGTGGAGGAGGAGGAAGAAAAAGGGGGCTGGAAATTTTAGTTCATTTTTTAAAACTAATTCTTATTATGTCCTCAAAGTTAACATCCATTTGCGTTGGAGATGGACGGCAACTAACCCGAGGGGTACAACTGATATAATGCCAAGAAGTTGGGGGTACCTGATATTCTCGAAAAGGGAGGGGCATAACTGATATTGCAATATCTCGGAGGGGCACAACCGATAAAAACCCTAGATGTTATCATGTCTGTATCCTTTCTAAGATCTATACACCGATAAAAAATAGATGTATTGTGGATATTAAAAATCACAAATCATATTTTTAGTTATGTTTACTGATAAAGTAACATACGTTTTATCTTATCGATAATAGATCTCTTCGCACACTCGCAACGAGATTTTTTTTGTAAAGTTAGAAAGTAACGGTGGAATAAAGCAAAATCGAATAAACTGCATATACAATAGAAAAAATAAATTAAAGTGATAACTAAAATATCACGTATAACAAATTATTATATAGCATAAAGATAAATAACCTTTTCTTACATTTAAAAATGACTCCAAAAAGTATATATATTAAATGTAACCTTTAACATACTTAGGTCTTATTTGGTTTTCATGGTATCCCGTGTATCCTGGCATACCTTGAGCGAGGGTTGGGCATTGAGTTGGGCCGGTCAAACTCGGCTCAAAATCCGACCCAAACCTGAATCTGAAATTTAGTGGGCAGGCTGTGGGCCTCAAAATGATCTCATATTGATTATCGGGCCGGGTTCGGACGTGAGAAGGTTCAAATCCGCAAGCTCAAGAGATCGACCTATACGATATAATTATACCCAGTATATTCATGTTTGCTCCAAATACCATGTTCTAACTTTCATATCCTTATTTCGAGTTTAGAATAAATTCATAGACCCATTAATAGTCATATCCATTAGCATGGATTGTGTCATTATTACATCAATATGCAAGACTATTACATTAATATGCAAGAATGGAATCTGTGTCCTCAAGTGTTAGCACATGTGTAACTGTAAGCAACCAATTTGTATTGGATCATAGTGCCTGCATCTATAATAAAATATACAATGGTGAATTGAATGGTGGTTTAAGTAGCCATATTTTTTTAATCACATTTCTATTTCCAACACACAACTAATATCATAATTACGAAGTAGTTGGCGTATCTAAAGTATTAAGCATGCACACAAGCATAAGAAACAACCAAATAAATGCAAGAACGGAACACATGATATTGGTGTACATAAGTGTTAAATTGAGTCGGCCCGACCCGAACCCGACCCATTTTATTTGGGTCGGGTTTGAGCTTGGGCCTGGAATGGAAATAAAATGGGCCTAGTTCTGACCCATTAGCCCATATACTTAAATGGATTTGGGTTAGACCAACTCAAACCCGAGCCAACCCGGCCTGATGCCCAACCCAACCCCGAGCTCCATCCCTGCAATCCTGCGTTGAGATTACTTGTATGGATCCTACAACTCCTTCGGTATAATATTTTCTAACCATGTTTAAACAAAAATGTGAACATAAAAAAATAATTTAATCATTAAAAAAGTTAATATAACACATAATCAATAATCAATATTACATCTCATCTTTATCATTCCAACCCTCCTAACCATTCAAATAGCTACTATTCACATGAGGTAACTCCAATCCAAACCGGTTATCAAATAGACCCTTAGGCCCCGTTTGTTATGCAGGAATAGAAGAGGGAATGGAATCACCATTCCTCTCTCGATTCCATTCCTTTGTTTGTTAGATCAAGTTTACGCAGGAATAACGATTACAAAGGAAACCTGATTCCCTCATTCATGGAAATTGCCATTCCTAGGTACCCCCTAGGATTTGGGATTCCATTCCTTACCAATGCTAATAAATGTATTCTTCTTCAATATTTTTAAATTAATATATCATTGTTACTAATATATGGTTATCGACATGAATATGTATTTTTTTTATATTTTTTGGACACCGGCATGGATATGATTTTTTTGGATATGGATATATGGACACTGAAATGAATACAAATATATGGACGCAAAAGGTTGGATAAGTTACAAATATATGCATATATGGAAACTGGCATGGATATGTGATATTTTTTTGCGGATACAGGTATAGATACAGTTTATTTTTTTGGATATGGATACAAATATGATTACAAGATATTCCAGTTGATACGAATACATATATATTAACTATATCTATTAGAAAGATAAAATATATCAGACATGATTTATTTACGGATACGGATACAAACACGGATATGGATATGGACATGGATATATGTTTTTTTTTCTAATATGGATATGGAAACGTATGCAATTTTTTTCTAAGATATGGATACTGATTATACTCTGGCATATACATATACGGATATGGATATGGATTTTAATTTTCCTACAGATACATATATGGACATGGATGATGTTTTTTTACAGAAGTGGATATGGACATGGAAATGGGTTTTATTTTTGCAGTAATAGATATTGATACAGATACCATCTTTAGTTTTTTAGGATATGGACACGGGTTATATTTTAGTGGATACGTATACGAAGTATTTTTATTTTTTTTCCAAATACGGATATCCATAACATTTCCAATTTCTTTAAAATATGGATATAGATATGGTAATAAAAAATTATAGCGGATACGGATATGGATATATCAAATATATCAATTGTATGAAAAATCAAAGTAGTTTCCATTCAAATTTGATTATTGATTCTTTATATGAAATATATGATTATATGAAAAATAAGTCTAAGAATACCGATTATTTTTTACTTAACGAAATATATCAAAGGATACGGATACATATACCATCTTTAGTTTTTTAGGATATGGACACGGGATATTGATACAGATACCATCTTTAATTTTTTAGGATACGGATACGGGTTATATTTTAGTGGATACATATACGAACATGGATATGTATTTTTATTTTTTTTCCAAATACGGATATCCATAACATTTCCAAAATATGGATATAGATATGGTAATAAAAAATTATAGCGGATACGGATATGGATATATCAAATATATCAATTGTACCAAAAAATCAAAGTAGTTTCCATTCAAATTTGATTATTGATTCTTTATATGAAATATATAATTATATGAAAAAATAAGTCTTAGAATACCGATTATTTTTTACTTAACGAAATATATCAAAGGAATGTTATTTTCTTTTTATTCTTTTCCCTTTCCAAATATAAGAAAGGAACATGTCTCATAATAAATTTTTCAATTCCTAATATGATCCAAACAATGGAATGGGAAAACTTTTTCCTTTCCTTTCCATTGTTAATTCCATTCTTGTCTTGATTCCATTCCATTGTAATTCCTTTCCAATCAAACAAACGGGGCCTTAGGGATAGGTTTATAGACATATATATGTCTATACAATATAAACACAGATTTAGTAGTACACATGTCTATATCTGAATTTGCAAAAAGAATATAAGTGTTTATAAAACAAAAATGATATTATACTATATATAATACAACAAACAACAAAGCTTTTTTCCACATTAAGTAGATCCACGAAATGGATTTTTAAATTCCATTGAAATCTATCTTGAATCATTCTTGGACTAATATCCATATCTATATCTTTAAAATAAAAATTAATATCTTTCTCTTCAACTGTACGTGCAAAATCTAGATCAAATTAATAATGTGATGGGGGATCAGATATGTGTCCGAATGGAAACAAGACACACCCACACACGTGTAGCACGCATGCCTAAGTTTAGATAGACGGATACCTATGCAAATATACAACACGTAGTATACATATAGACACAGTACACACATGCGTGCATAGGTATGCATGTACATATGCATGCATACACACCCATGCATGCTTCTACACACGGACGCTCACCGGGACGAGGCCGGACTTTTATGCATGGGGCTATACAAATACTAGATTAAACTAAGATACATGTTATAGAAACACTATTTTTTATATTTTCTTAACCTATCTTAGAAAATATATGATGAAGTTATTAAATAATAAATAACTTGAACTTCATACGATAGATAAATTTTTTTTATTAATTTTGACTCAAAGTTCAAAATTTGAACAAAAAGGTTCATCGAGAGTATATATTTCTAAAATTACTTAAATTGCACTCTTCACAAGACGTCACTTCAAATCAAATCCATTAATATTTGATCATATCCAAGATATGATTTTTATTTAATTATGTAGTGCATTTTTCTTATTTATAAATATAAACATTTTAAATTAGATTCAAATAAGAGAAACATAACTATATGAGTAATATTTGAATGATTAATATAATCCCATAATGATGATATCACCATACTTTAGCAATTCAGATTAGATTCTTGAAATCTGATAATACAAACATAAAACACAACAAAGAAGGAATTTCATGTGAACAAATATATAATTTTTTGAGGTGATAAGTGAAGATTACTGGAGCTTAGATGACGGGAGGTAGCTGAGTTTGTTTGATGAGCATGATAGCTTGTAAGTAGTATAATCATCAATGGTGTTGTAGGCTGTGATTGTATCAAGTGTGGCATTGAATTTATTATATAAATCATATATTACTAGAAAATGAAATTATTAAAACCAATCATAATAACTAGGATGGTTCAGAGTAAAAAAAGATTTCCTTTCAATTTATCTCAATTGCGTCCCCTAGTTAGTCATATTAAGCATGTGATTATTTAAATTACATCCCCACCTCCCTCCTCTTAGTTAGCCACACATAATCCCGTTTCTAGAACACCCTCCCACCCAATTTTCCTATTTTTTAGAGATCGGGATTGATTCTCCAAATTTACCGTAAAATTTTCTTTGCCTCCCCCATTTTTTACATGGATAAAATATGTCTTCTTTCTAAAAAAATATATGGGATTACCATGGAGTGCTTACTACCCACCTGCACCATCCCTTCGTCATTGCACATACACATCAATGACATCATGCATGAATATGCATGCATGTATGTACATATGCATGCATACATACCCATGCATGCTTCCATGTACGCGCATGCATGCATGAGTATGCATGCAATCATGTATGTACATATGCATAAATCCATACCCATGCATGCTTCCACACACACACACATGCACGAGCACACGCACACGTTCACCCACCCGTATGCCCCCACACACACAAACACACGGACACATACACACACACAATAGAGGCAAGCACGTAAGCAAGCGGACACATGGGCACACACAACTTTGTGTGCCCATTACGTTTTAAATGTGAAAGTTTCGAATATGTGTGTAATCATATCCTTATTCCTTTTAATATACAAAGACGAATGCAGATAAGAATATCGATGGATATGAAATGTGCTACAATATCTCTAAAAAAGAATACGAATCACATACACATGATAACATAAATATTTAATAGATTAACTAAAATATCCATGTTTATGATAGTTTACACATAAAATAGATATACCACATATATTCATTTCGTAACAATTATATCACAATAGTGAATGCAACCATGAAATATTGTTACACAATTATAAATAAATATGTAACTATACTTAGGTACGAAAATGGATACATGAACATGAATGCGAATCTTAGTGAATCTTTAAATACAATCTTTTTTTAGTATGAATCAAGATTCATCATATTTGATTTTTATTTTTATTTAAAAAACATGTAACTTTAGCCATGGGAGCACACAATTGTATGTGCACGTGGGTATGTTTCCCTTTGCGAGATCAAAGGTCTCGAATCCCATTCCAAAGAAGGTGGAAAATATGAAGCTCTTGACCCCTCTTTCTTTGTATGGAATAAATTCTCGGTACATGAGAAGCAAGGTCTTCTTCCCTCGAAAGGAAAGAGATAATTTCTCTACGTGCGCATGCACACGTATACACAAAAAAATTCAGAAAAGACCAGTTTTAACAATTATGAAACTATTAAAATTTGATAGGTTTGATGGATGTGGTAAGAATTGATATTTAAATCATAATCTTACTGAGAACTTGTTGTAATACAATGATATAAATTCTACCCCGTATTATTGGACAATATCACAAAAATGTAAAAAATTAACAGTAAAGTGCCGTTCGGGTTTACCCCATTCTTTCTCTTTCCAAGTGGGTTCCACATTTTTCCTTTTTTAATATATTAAATAAATTAATTTTATTCCATCTATTCCAATAAAAAATAGTATACTATATCATCATATCATATAAAAATTATAAACTACTCCACTTTTACTCATTTTTTGAAACTCCAATACAATCACAACACAATAACTATTCACTTTTTCAAACTTCAATACAATCATATCACAATAAACCCACTTCTAACCCACCCACAGTTTAACCCTCTATCGAAACACCAAACCTCAAAAATGGATTACCTGCAACCAGTTTAACCCACCTAAACCAACTATCCGAACACACCCTAAGGTGCTGTTCGACTCCAGGGGTGTTTACCCCCATCACCCCTTTTTTTCTCACTCCTAGTGGGGTCCACTGTTTATCTTTTTAAAAAAATAAATAAATCAAATCCCCATCATCAATTCCATCAAAAAATAATATATTATACCATCATATCATATAAAAATTATAAATTACTCCACTTTTACTCACTTTTTCAAACTCCAATACAATCACATCACAATAACTACTTACTTTTTCAAACTTCAATACAATCATATCACAATGAACCCACTTCTAACACACCCCAATTTAACCCTCTATTCAAACACCAAAACCCAAAAATGAGTTACCTGCAACCAGTTTAACCCACCTAAACCCACTATCCAAACACATCCTAAGGGTTGGCAAGTTCACTCCTTCTTTTGATAACCCCATTTTACTCGTGTGAGTATAGGCTGTAAAATCGTGGACCGCTCGAGACACTCGATCTTGATTGAACGACTCATTTTCTTTGGTTAATTAAGACGCTCGATCTTGATTGGTCACATCCCCTTCTCCACAAAAATCTCAGAAGTACAACCTCAACCTCACACTCCATAGCCAAACCAATCCCAATCCTTTCCTTCCAAATCCGCATCCTCCCTCTCCCTCCCTCCACACGGGCTCTCTCTCTCATGGCGTCGTCAGCCACCGCACTCCTCCGCCTCCCCGCCACCGCTTCCGCCACCCGCAGATGCGAGACCCCGACCATCCGCATACCGCCGACCTCCCTCCCCTCCCGCCGCCGCGCGGCCCTCATCCTCCTCGCCGCCCCCTTCGCCTCCCCTCTTGCCGCTTCCGCCGTCGACGTTCCCCTATTCGGCATCCGAAAGAAGCTCGAGCGAATCGAGGAGGAGGCCGTGGAGGCCGTCCGCGAGGGCGAACGCGCCGTCGAGAAGGGCATCGCCGCAGCTGAACGGGAGGTGGTGGAGGTGGAGAAGGAGGTCGTTGCTGTGGAGGAGGACGTGTTGGGGTCGGGCGGCGCGGCGCAGGCGGCGGTAGTCGCGGCGGCGGAAGCCGTGGGTGTGGTCGTTGGGGTTTCCGTCGTGAACGGAATCCTCGGGGCTGAGGCTCGGCGGTCTTGACGATTTAGGGTTTGAGTTCTCTCTCTTTCTCTCTCGATCCAAAATGTGATTTATTTGAATTTGGAGGTCATTATGGTCTTTGTCTATCTGTGTACATTACGATCTCTCTATTTCTGAATGTGCATTTGGAGGTACTTATTTAGATATTATGACATGTATTTTTGCTCGTAGGTTTGTAGTATGTAGATACACTTGAACTATACACATGTGTCTCTGTTTTAGATATGAAAATGCATGTTAAAATTTTTGTTGACATTGTTTTCTAGGACAACAATGAATCAAGATACCGAAATTTTTTTATGGATATTCGTTTGAATATCCATTTATATAGCAGGAGCACGCACGTAGGTGCTCCTGCGAGCGCACACACACAAACACAAGAATACGAGGTTCTTGGTAATAACTACAAGGTTTGTTTTGTCGATCCTGATCGTCCATTGAAAATTAAAGGAACGTGATTTTTTCGTAAATATACTAGATTGTTAAGTATTACAATTAGATGGACCATTGTCGTAGAAGTCGACCGACTAAGCCTGGTTAGTCGATCCGACTAGTTGGGTCGATGGGGTGGTTGATCAAATATTGACTAATTGATCAATAGGCGGTGACTGTCTACTCGACATAATTAATCGTCTGACTTCTCAGCCGATTTTTGCATGAAGTTACTTTATTTTTGATTTTTCGCTTATTTAAGAGGAATTTTATTCCAATATACTTGATATTTTATTTAAATTATATCCTATCATAAGGATAATAATCTGCAAATATATGTAGTCTAATCTTTAGGTAGATTTATTACTATACATACGCATGCCCGTGCACACGCACTCCCATGTCACGTGCGAGTCACACAAGAACATCCGCATATGAAGATTTTTCCCGACTAGGCATTTCAATCACCAAAATACCCTATCAAGGCATCTGACCTCAAGAATTCCCAGTCAGGGCATTGATCGACGAACGGTTTGTTGATCGGTAAATCGTTCGCCGATCAATGATATTTCGGAAAACTTTTCAATTTTATATTATAAAAAATAATATATAAAAATATTTTATATTATAAATGTAAATTTGTTTATAACAATTATGTGTAACAAAAATCTATGGCTTCTTTTATCAAATTACTCCGGAAAACTTTTCAATTTTATATTATAAAAATAATGAAATTGAGAATCGTTCGTCGATTCTCAATTTCAAATATTTTTATAATATAAAATTGAAAAGTTTTCCGGAGTAATATTATATATTATTTTTACGTATAACCGACAAACGGTTCGTCGAGGTTCGTCGATCAACGAACCGTTCGTCGCCTGATTGGGAATTCTTGAGGTCAGGTGCATTGTAATCGGTGAAAAACTCCCACGTGCTTGCAACAATTGATTTGATAGCTGATGTCATTCCTTTTCAACATTTATTTCCTGCAATGATTTTTTTATTGGTTTAAATTTTTTTTGCTCTTTCTGGAACTTCCCTTGTGTGTACTGTACGTTACGTGTATTGCATTGTCCATAGAAAACTGGTAATCTAATTTGGATTTATATCTGGTTGATTATCTACTGTATAATTTGTGATTCTCTTAAACTGAATCCCATTAATTTGAATAACTAATATTTTATTTTTTGATTTCAGTTTTCGTATTTGATTTATACATATTTTGATATTTTCATCGGCATTCGTTTTAAAATAGATGCCGTTGTTGACCAGTTTGATATCCACATAAATTTTTATCCATATCTGTACATCTATTTCATGATATGAATATAGTTATAAGTTTATTTATAGTTATGTGTAATAAATTTTTATGCCTTGTAATATCCGATATTATTGTTATAAAATAAATACATTTAATATATTTATGTGTAAAACATCCTATTATATATATTTGTTTATCACATCAAATTTGATAAAAGAAGCCATAGATTTTTGTTACACATAATTGTTATAAACAAATTTACATTTATATTTCCATATTATACATACACACATGGGTTAAATGGGACTGTCCCCTGGGGGAGCTAACTTGGCTCCCCGGCTATTTCGCCCGATTTTTTTATTTTTTTTTTGAAAATTTCTTCCATGATTATTCATCACTATATCCCTATATTATGCTATTAAAATTTCGTATGAAAATTTCGTATGAAACAGATACTCGTACGGTCTCCATCCAGACAATCATTTTTTAACGGTAATAGAATTGCTAAAAACAACCCTTCTGGATGGAGGTCGTAGGAGTCTCTGTTTCGCGTGAAATTTAAATGACATGATATAGGGATATATTGATTAAAATCCACGGAAGAAATTTCGAAAAAAAAATAAAAAAGGGGACGGAATAGCACGGGGGAGCGAAGTTAGCTCCCCCATGGGGGCAACCCCATTTTACCCTACACACATACATACATACAAATAATTGCACAAAATGGATATCCTCTTCCATATCCATTTTAAAATGCAAGTATATATATATATATATATATATATATATATATATATATAGGGCCTTTCAAATGAGACGTGGTCCTTCCATTCCTAAGAAGGCCAACGATCTGTGCCATCGAATTCAAATCCAAAGGCACCTTCAATTTTGTTGCCCAAAAGGGCATTTTGGTCATCAACTTTCGCATTAATTATGCATGCCAATAAATATTCCGAAATTCTAAATTTAGCTATTTTTATTTTTGGTATTTTTCGCATTACCATGTTTAAAATATATCCAGTTTTATTCTGGACGACATTACGTAGGGCAATGTTTGTATCGTAATGTCTTTTTTTGTAGAATCTGTTGTTCCTTTTGTAATGAGTGTATGTTTTTTGTATTTATTGTGTTTCTTCTAAAATTAATTAGTCATTTGTATTGATTGTATATTTTTTTGTATCATAGCTTTTTTATGGTTATTTGTAAAAATGTAGTAGTCATTCACGCTCAATAGAGGAGTAAAATATCCTGAAATTCGTATAATGCACATTCAAAAATGTATAATGCATATCCAAAATGTGGAATACACATAAAATATACAATATGCATAAAAAAACTACAACTACCATTCACACTAAAATGATACGTAAAAATACATATCAAATAACTATAATACACATCAAAATTGTATAATACATATAAAAAAGTGTATAATAGACATCAATATTGTATTTCCGTGTCGACGAGACCTCGCCACGTTGCGTCCATTTCTCCTCTCACGTTCTCCGGTGCTACTGTCCAACGCCGCCGCGTGCATCGTACGATCCGGCGTTCGATCTCGCTCGATCCCTGGAAGCTACTCATTCCAGCCGTCTACCAAGCTTTATCGTCATCTCCATAGCTAAAACGGGGGAGTCCCACCGTTTTGTCCTCCGTTTTTTTCCATTCGTTGCATAACATCCACACTTGTCGGCACAAACAGCAACATGCAAATTCCAATCTTTCAGGGCTGACCAAACCTCAACCTAATCCACGTCAAGTCTTACGGCAACATGAGAACGTACTTTCATAGAACAGAAGCCAATAAAATGTAACAAAATGTATTAACATATAAAAAAATAAAGTGATACCTGCAAGGAATGAAAAATGCGTACGAGATACAACGACCACGAACAGACATACATACGAACCCCACGTAAAATGGACATCCAAACCCCACGAGCACCACAAGCAACGGAAAGCAGGAGAACGCCTTGGCAATGGACATTCAAATCATCCGCGACCTATTGCAGCAAGGGGCAGCTCTCTTGTTGCTTGTGAAGGAAGACATGGAGGTGGCGCATCCCTCTCCCTGACCAGATTCACGTAAGAACAAAAGGGCGGCGCCCCTTTTTGGCTAGGGCACGTTGGTTTCTAAATTTGAATAAACAATTAAGGTGACATTAATGAAGGAGATAATTGAGTTGGTTACATGCTATATTTAGATAATGTATAAAGACCAAAATGGGTTTTTGCTTAATTTATAAAAAAAATTAACATGCCATTAATGACCACCACACGATTAAAGACGGATGGCTGAAATTGTTGGCCTTCCATATGGATGGAAGGACCATGTCTCATTTGAAAGATATCCTATATATATATATATATAGAGGGCCGATCCTATGAGATGAGATTTCTATGAGATGGTGAGATGGGAGATTCTGGGCCACTAGTTTCAGCCAGGGGAGAGAAATCAGGAGAGAGAAGGTTGAAATTAGTGGTCCAGAATCTCCCATCTCACCATCTCACCAAATCTCATCTCATAGGATCACTCCTCTATATATATATATATATATATATATATATATATATATATATATAGAGGGCTTATCCACTGCGCACAGGGCTCATTAGCGTTTCAATGAGCACCCATTCTCGGCCATACACGTGTATTAGTAATACCTATATTTCTAATTATAGGCTACCACGTATTTAAAAAAATCGTATATTTCCTATTATATAACGTCCTTAAAAATTGGAAGACGGTTTTGGAAATAAACGATTCAAATAAATGATTCCACGCGGATGATTAAGGGTCCGAATGCTATGATAGTAATAAATATAATTGGGTCAAGTAAATGCTTATTGTGAGATCAGTAATATCAAGAACAATGGTCAGTAATTTACATCCAAATAGTTACATTATACAGAATTCAGTAATATGTATAAAATGGTCAAGTAAATGTGTGTAGTGAGATCAGTAATAACATAAAAAATGGTTAGTAATACCATTGTCTATGTAATGTGCATTGCATTAACAAATGGTTACTTTCTTACTTGAGCAATGCCCATGACTTACTGACCATTACTTTATTATTACTTGAGCAATGCCCATGACTTACTGACCACTACTTTGTTATTATTGATCTCATAGTAGCTATTACTTGAGAATCACACACATATTACTGAACATGTGGTTAGTAATACCAATGTCTATGTAATGTGCATTGCATTAACAAATGGTTACTTTCTTACTTGAGCAATGCCCATGACTTACTGACCATTACTTTGTTATTACTTGAGCAATGCCTATGACTTACTGACCACTACTTTGTTATTACTGATCTCATAGTAGCTATTACTTGAGAATCGTACACATATTACTGAACATGTGGTGTAAGACATAGATATATACATTACTGAACACAAACAATAATTTACTTGATAACTGTATATATATTACTTGAGTATCATATCTAAATTACTAAATTCTGTTCAAAGTAATAAAATATATGGAAATTACTGATCATTTCATATGGTTTTACTGACTTCACAACAAGCACTTACTTGTCCATTGTGTATATATTACTGAAATCTGCACCATGTAATAAAATGAATGTAGATTACTGACCGTTGTTTGGATATTACTGACTTCACAACAAGCACTTACTTGTTCATTGTGTATATATTACTGACCTGAGCATTTGGATCTCGAATTTCTGCAAGAAATCATCGATTCAAATATTTTCTTTCCAAAATGATCTTCCTATTTTTTAGGACGCGATATAATTGGAATATCACTTATTGTTAAATCGTTTTGCATATTAATCTCCTTCCAAAAACAACATCCTTTGAAATAGGGAACAACTTAATTAGTAATACACGTGTATGGCCGAGAATGGGTGCTCATTGAAACGCTAATGAGCCATGTGCGCATTGGATAAAAATCCTATATATATATATATATATATATATATATATATATATCAAAATTTGTATAAAATAGATACGATAACAAAAGTGCTCGGATTGGAAGGTGATCTAGTGCCGTATCTAATTCAAAATATACGTATATGAAACATATGCTGTTGCTTAAAACACAGATTTAATTGCAAGAATTTTTCTGAGATGATTTCCTGTTCAGTCCCGGTTCGGATTCAAAAACATTAATTGAATTGCTCACATATTAAATAAATAAATAAAAGTAAGTTATTTCGCAATACTTATATATATATATATGTATGTATGTATGTATGGCAAATGAAGGCATTTTTTTCATATAGTTACAAATAAATCAAAATTTATGTATTCGTATTAAAACAAACAGTATGTTCAGGCTAATTACAAATATTATTATATATAACGTTATTAAATTAATAGATGTCTATTAGAGTATAAAGGTAAATCTATAATATGATTTAAAAAATTACACAGAAATCCATTTTTTAAGGGAAAATTAAAAAGAAGTCTTGACCGAAAACTAATATTTTCAGACAATTATAATATTATAATAATACTATATGGATTACCATTTATTTTCTCATTTAAAATGATAAATGTAAGTTTACACATACTACGTAACCTAGAGTTTCAATAAGTAATGTATGACTAGTTTTATATCATTATTGTTATTAGGGGTTGGGATCACCCCAGATGCACCGAGGTTTATATCTTCCACGTTTTTTGGAAAATATCACCATGTATATTCATCCTTATATTCCTCCATATGCCATTCGAGTTTTGTCAGAGACAGAGACTCATATGCCTTCCATCTAGAGCATGTTGATTACATCAATTCTAAGACCGTTAAAATTACATGTTCTAGATGGAAGGCATAGGAGTCTCTGTTTCTGACGAAATTTGAATGACATATAGGAGAAATATAGGAATGAATATACATGGTAATATTTTCCAAAAAGTTAGAAAAATGTGGAAGATATAGGCCCGGGTGCATGTAAAATTACATGCACCTGGGTGCATACTCCCCAACCCCTTATTATTATTACAAGGAATATTTATACGTGTAATCTTGAGTAGTTTCGTAATTACACCTCGAATCCACAATACTCATGAATTATGTGAGAAACTCCGAATAATGCTTAACTCTTATATGATATAACTATGTCTTATATTCCGTTTGTTTTGTCGGTTATCTTTGATGTTTTTTAAAAAAAAAAGACAAAATTACCCTTAATACTCTATCTTATTTGTGAATCATGACCTTTCATTCTTCATCGTTCCCACGACCACGACCGCTGCTGTGTGGAGAGGAGACAGACAAGGACGGATTTAAGGGGGGGGGGCAAGGAGGGGTAAGTGCCCCCCTTAATTTTTTGGAATTAGATGATATATGTATATGTAATTTTTTCCCTATAGATTTTTACGGTAAAAATAATCATAATATTTCATAATTATAATACCTCATTTGAATTTTTTGAGGGTAAAACTCGTACATGCCCCCTCATTTTTCTAGAAAAAGTTCAATAATTTTTACCAATAGACAATATGTCTCTTAACATAAATTCCTACCCAAAAATAATAGATTTTACTTCAAATCAACCTATATTGGATAATTTCTTCAATTGATCAACTTATAATAGATCCCTACCCTAATCTTATTGGTTATCTATTTTTTTAGAGTTGAACTATAGAATGAATCGATCATTCATCCAATCTCATTATCACTTATACAGATAAGGGGTTTAATTAACAATCTAAAAAATTAAATTTAAAAAAATCATTTATTGTCAAGTCTCATATATTATTCATTGGTCCTATTTATTATCAAGTAAAGTAGTCAAATGCACACATATTCTTTATCGGTATATTTTTCTTCATAGATATTAAAATTTCTTGTTATTGATAAAAATATAGAATTAGATTTTTATATTTTTGATTTGATACATATTCAGAACAAGAGTAGTTTATGTTGTAATTAATCAAAATCCGTATACTGAATTTAAAATAATTAAAATACCTGAATATAACTTACTTTTTTTAAAAAGGGGTATAAATATCATTTACAAAAAATCCTAATATTATGGAATATATATGATATCAATTTATGTAAAATTGAATAAAAAGATATAGTTGATCAAAAAATAAGTTCAAAATTGACTTTTATTATATAGTGAATAAGTTCAAAATTGATGAAAAATATACATGAAAATTATAGATATAATTTATCCATAGCAATTATTGTTATATAATAAATATGATTGTACTGTAATTGATAGACATTTTTTTAAAAAAAACCTCGAACCCCCTCCTCAAAAATGTTCTTGGCTCTGTCCCTGGAGACAGAGGAGGGGGCCGCAGTGGGAGGAGCCCACGACTATGCTTCGATCACTACTGAGAGGTGGTAGAGTTCGGAGTAGAATGTCTAGACCCACGGAGGTGGCACTGCTCTCTCTTGTGTCGATGTTAACGAGTTGCTCGATGGACGCATCCTCCTCGAAAATCTGTAAGTTGTTGATGGGGATGGAACCCACCGCTGTACTCGATACCTGATCAAAGAAGATGGCGACGCCGCGGAGCGTGGGGGAACTTGCTCGTCCTCAGGTGCGATGGGAATCGAGCTGCTGGTTCTGCCGTGTGGATGGTTCAAGCTCCGCTCGGGACTGATTGGGGAGGACGGATAATAGAGCAGCTGCTCCAGGTGTATTGCTGAAGGCGTCGAAGTCCTCGTGTCCTCCAGTTAGGTGGAGGCAGTGTTCGGAAAGGGATCAACCTTATTCGAATCTCTGTCCTTGTGGAGTTGTTGTGCTCTTCTACGAAAGGGTAGAAAATGGATTCTTGAAATCCAAGTTGTAGTTCTATGATTTAGTCGTAGGCCGGAGCTTCACGAACAATGGGTGCTGAATATGAAAGAGGCGTTGCAGTGAGGTTCTTGTGGTGTTCAAAGACCGGAAGATGATCCGAAGTTGGGTGAAGCCCTCCTGTTGCACTACACTTCCCTCTCCTCGACTTTGTGTACAACGGGAATAGTCTTCTTCTTTTCAGATGGAGTTCCGGTCAAAAGTGTCCCAAGTCACAGACCTCGTTCTTCTGTTGCGGAATCCCAAGGGCAAAGGATCTGCAATTGTGTGAGGCTCAAGCCTGGAAATGGTTCGGTGGAGTCGAGCAAAATCGTCAGAGTTTATATCTGGTTCTCGCCTCACGAGCTGCTGCGATGGGGCAGCCCGAAGCTCTGCACCCATTGCTGTCGTCGCCGTGACTGCGTGGAGAGGATATGGAGTATGAAGCAGGAGAGGGGGAGGCAAAAGAGGGGGCTGAAGGTGGGCAACGAGGGTCGGAGGAGGGGGTGGGACGGGGCCAGAGGCGGTGAGCTATGGGGGCCAAAGGGGCTGACGGAGAGAGGAGGTGGTCGACGAGGGAGGAGGTGTGGGCGGACGGGGATGCGGCGTGGGCAGAGGTGGCTGGAGGAGGAGATCGGATCCTCTGGCGTGGGCATGTGTTGTATTATAGTTGACCGTCTGATTGAGATCGGACGGTCCTTTTAGGATGGTCGGGGATAGCGGGCCCCTTATGAGGATCATCCGATCGCGATTAGGATGTCCACTGTAATGACGGGGATCTCTAATGGAGGAGGGAGGGGTAGGGGGTTGTTTTTCATTTTTTTTAATTTACATTATAGCCACTAGATTAAAGATGTGTTACATTAATTCGATGGTGTAGTTGAGTTAAAACAATAAATTAACAAAGGGGTATGAGTGTGAGATAGGGATGAAAACGGATACGGATATATCCGAATATCCGCTTACCGTATTCGAAAAATTACCGGATACGGATATCCGTATCCGAATATTAATCGAATACGGATCGGATATGGATATGGGTTGTGAAAATTTCCGGATACGGATACGGATATGGTAATAACTTGAATATCCGAGTCCGGATCCGGATATCCGAATACAATATTTAATATTATTTTATATATTAGTTAATATAATATAAGCCACAACCATGTGTTATTATATTAGTATTATACATTATATAATACAATATATTAATGATATTAATAAATTTCTGTTTGCTTGAAGATGTGCACAGACAAAACTTACGAAATTCTATCCCCTTTTTCCTGGTCAAGAATGCAGGTCACCGCGACACTCCCTTTTGTCATGATGCAACTTATTTATATTCCATTGCCATTTTAAATCATTATGAACTTTGATAAAAAAATTAATTCGTAGGATTCCGTCTTTATTGGATCCATATTTGGATTTCACTTTTTATTCGATTCATATTTGGATCAGCTCTTTATTCGATCTGTATTCTGGTCCGCTCTTTATTCGATCCGTATTCGGATTCGATAAATATCCGATTCGGATCCGTATCCGTATATTTAAGGATATGGTTTTTATAATGCATATCCGAATCATATCCGTATCCGTATTCGATAGAGATGAAGCGAATATGGATATGGAAATAGTCATATCCAATCCGTATCCGATCCGTTTTCATCCCTAGTGTGAGATGTAGTGACTATTCAGTGTTTCTCGTGTAATTCATGATTATCGAGTGTAGGTGTAATTAAGAAACTACTCAGAATTATATGGAGGTAAATATTTCTCATTATAATAGATACGCCACACCTTCAATGTTTATATTATTACAAACTAGGAATTTTTACATTTGTATCCTCTCGATACTTTTAAACATGTATACCTTAACTTTTTTAACAAATAAACTAGTGTTAGTGTATTCTTACAATATTCACAGCATTAAGGCTATCAGAAAATTCTCAGGTTCGCCATTCGCTCAGATTCGGCTCGCTAAAAGTTCGATTCAAATTCGATTCGAAAATAAACGAACCGAACCTGAACACGAGTTTGGGCTCGATTAAATAAACGAACTGAACCTCAAAAACACAAGTTCGCTCAGGTTCGGTTCCTTAAAAGTTCAATTATATACACACACACATAGATAAAAGTATATATACATACATATTGCATATATAAGGAGAAAAAGATATTCTATCATAACATAAGGGTTATTCCCTTATTTTCCCAAACCCATCCAGTCATCCATTCCCTAGTTCCTTATTCCATATTCTCAAAATCCCCACAAAACCCTCCCCTGCAGGCTACGGTGCTGTCTTATTCTTAAACGAACCTTTAATGAGCGAACCGAACCTTTATGAACCCTACCCGAGCCGAACCGAATCTGATTACAGTTTTCATTTTATCGAGCTGAACCGAACCGAGCCTAAAAGTATGATAAACGAACCTAGGTTACTTCGCTCAGGTTCGGCTTGTTTACACCCCTACACAGCATATCTTTCTATTATTAAACGTTTGCTCTTATATTACACTAACAGAAGAGAAATTATATGTTTTTTTACAAACATAAGTGTTTCCAAAAAAGTCAGGACACAAATGATCGCATTTGCAAGGCTAATTTTGTAGATTTTATGAAACATAACACATACTTTGGGCATATATAAAACTTACCCTATTTCCCTCTATCATTTTTTTTAAATTTTAAGGTCGCAAATATGGGATCATATCCCCTTAATGCTAATTTTTCCCTTTATAGTGCCCTTTTAATCAGATGTCTTTCATATCTATTTAAGGGTACATTATTTTCCCACACAATCTTTGATAATTTTCTATATACACCCCAAATTTCTCAAAAGTTTCGCTGAGGCCATTGTGATCAATCACTCCTGATCAAGGAGAAGCAAACGTCCCGACTAGGTCATGGCAATGATCCTCGAACACGTGAGGGATCTCATTAACGAGCCGGAGATGCGAGAAGATGGCGAGACAATCGTACCCAAGCTGGTACGACGCCTTCTTCACGACTGTGCAACATTCCGCACTGATCCTGGGGGATCCGGATCGGAGATCGTTCCTCACCTCCTCCTTGCACCTTCGAACTCGTGCCACCTCATCAAAGCATCTCTCGTCCCAAGCGACCACGACGAACATCGGCATGGCTATGCATGCTAGGAGGACAGTCATCGCAATCTGTCGTGGAGCCACCATTTCACTTGCTTGGGCGTTGGGGTCGACAAGCTTATGGAGGATGTATCTGTAATCACATTGGAAACTGATGTTTGCATCGTAACCGTTCTTTTATTAATTTACGTGATTAGTGTTTTGATTATGGAATTAATAATAAGTTTGTCTTAATTACACATGAGAAAAACGAATGTTCGGTTTGAAAAGCTCTCCAGGGAAATTCTATTAAAGAAAAAAAATGTGACTTTTACACTTGCATGTCTGCAAAACATTATAAATACACTTACATCACTGCATTTTCTGTATTTACACTTGGACCCGGTTGAACTGCGAGTCAGGCCAGGCCGAACGAGCCAAAGTTTCATAATTCCCGCTCAAGGCCGAAGCCCAAACCAATCTTGGCTAAACTGGGCCAGCCCATGGGCCAACCAACTCTAGCGTTTCTCCTCAATTTTGTATCTTAATCAATAAATGAAAGAGAGTTGAGGCAAGTAGGCGGGGTAGAGAGGCTCCTCCTTGCATAGCCGATGATATAGTGGTGAAGGATGGGGATCAAAGCACGGACGAGATATAATCCATCATGGTAGCAAGCACTATACGATGAATCGGGCAATCCAACTGAGATGAGGGAAGAGTCCACGAGGAGGTTCAGGCCCATGGACTAAGCAAGTGTCAACGGAACAAGAACTAGACAATTATCAGATCATCGGACGGTTTTATAGGAAGAGCAACCGACTATTATGAGATCTCAATCACCCTAATCATCCAGCATTGGATACTAGGGGAGGAGCTACAGAACGGATAATCAGTAGCAAGAGGTACGCATGTAGTCGCATATCAGATAAGGCCTCAACCATATGTCAATTCTCAATAGGAACCTCTTTTTTTTATCAAATGTAACAAAGAGGGACCTAACTTTTTATTCCGGGGTTTAACATTGACATATAAGTGTATAAAAGATTATGAGGACATGTATTTGAAACAAAAACAAGATTAGATCCCTCTGTAATCAGCACATATCGAGGCCCTTTTTTTTAGCCGATAATTTTTTTGACAACCATTTAAACTGTCGAGATTTGATGTAAATTATTGAATATAATATAACACTAATAACGTAAAAGTAAAACTTGAATTATATTATACTAAATGTATGTAATGTCTAATTTTTCATATAGATTTATTTTTTGCATGCCTGGCATATATCCATGGGGGCAAACATCAATTTTTTTGGCCGAAACCCGGCCCATGAGAGCGATGATACGATGCAGAAACTAGAGGACCCGATCGGATTAAATTGTATCAAAATACGACCAATATCTGCGCAATAGGAAAGCTAATCAAGAGGTCATAGGAGCACGGATATAGTCCATACAATTGTCTGTGCTTAACTGAACCAGCCGATCGAATCAGATTAACCAATGAGTCAAAAAATCATCTGTATAGTTGAACCGTTACGAACCTTGCAGTTGAGCCGGTTCAACAATGAACTTATGCATTCATTTCTTACTCTGTTTAACTTGAGACACATAAGAAAGTCGATACCTCTCCTGCTCTGAGCAGGTTCAACTGCAGATCAGTGGCTGGTTCCACCACAGTTCATCGATGTTTGACGACTTAACCGGCTGTTTCAGAACCAGAACTGTAATACCAATGAAAGTCAGGTTAGATGATAAGATGAAAACTTGTAGCACTGACCATCAAGGCGTAGCTCGGCAGATGTTGATCCCTGACTGAAGATCCTAAGTTTTCAAAAGAACAAGGAAAAGACATTCTCAAAGTTAGACTTAGTCGCGAACAAAAGATTACGTTACCTGCTTACTGATTGATGATATGAGGCAAAAATTTGAGCGACATGAGAGCTACAGCACCTCTCCATCGCGCATGCGTGAAACAGAAAGAGACTTGTATGATTATATCCTGTAAGAGGCATTTCAGTAAACCGTAAGCAGCAAGGAAGTTGATTAACAAGGAGTACCTTGCTCGTCACAAGTTTTTAATATCTGATTAACCATTATTTTTGAAACCGGACCATGGATTGGGTCAAAAACTGGATCGGAAAGATTGAATCGGGTTGAACCATGTAATCAAACTGACTCATCCAAATGATGATGTCATCAAACTTTTAAATCAAATTAAACCGAGCAGCTGGAGTAAAAGTTAACCAATTGACAGAAGTTGGATTAAATTATAAAATGAGTAAACTACAGATGAATATAATTGAAGCAGTTGATCGAACCAGATTAAATTATAAAATACATAAATACACACATACATATATATTTACAAACAAACATCAATATATACATACTCATCTTAAAAAAATATGCAAAAGTTATGAATTTGTATGTGCATATATAAGCATCCACACTTACCTCTGGAAACAAAATGTGCATGATCATGAACCTATAGTACAAAAACCCATTATATAGGCGTCACTCACACCCACTTTCACAAACAGTCAATGTGGGACTAAACAGATGACCCTCTACTGCACAGTTGATAGGTTTTACAAGATCCAATTACCCAATTATACAATCTTTCACTATTCTCAATTTGTACCAGCAAGGACAGCAATATTGGCGGATTTCAGTTTATTTGCCACAGCATTACGTCCAAACAGAATCGACAGGTAAAAAGAGAATGTATTAAAGACAAACCTCAGGCCACCTGAAGTCGAACCACTCCTAACAGTAGTCTATAAGGACTTGGCATCTTTTACCATCAGATGTATGATCCCAATGAGGAAGCCTATCCAAACCATTCACATCTCTTGAACATGCACCTCCCTCACCAGAATTTCTACGAGAAGATGGCACAAATATAAAAGAACTAGAGCCTGTAAAGCAGCCAAAACTAAGTAGCTCATAAGTTATCACAAGAACCGATTACGATAAGCAACACCAATACCTCCTACATCTCCAAAAATTGGCTTCCTATGATGTTCATTTCATCATGGTTCGTGCACTAGAAGATCGGAAATTTGAGAAGACCCAAGTACAAGTAAATCAGAAAGGTTGGCACTTAAGTAGCCATAAATGCAAAGAGCCTCCGGTCCAGAGACATCTACACACTGATGAACGAAAGTACCGTAACTAAAAAAATACACATTATACACCCGCAAAATATACCCTTTGATCATAGCAAAAAACCTAGTTTTACATGAGCTCGGTACCATGATTTACAAGTCCAAAGTACCCAAAATAGGTATAGTTGGGTTATTCCTGCTTCTTTTAATATTATTAGTAACTTGGAAAAAGAAGAAATATGTTAGTGACATTTACAAAATTAATGTTCTTTTGGACAAATATATACAAGGACAAGGACTACAAGGTAAAGGTGTAGGAAGTTATAACTCGTGGCACATGACACTAACTTTTTGGGGGTGTTCCATTATGCTTCATAAGTGGCGAGGACTGCTACTTGAATACGTGTGCTTAAACATTTTTTGTGGTTGTCTGTAGGCCCGGTGACGCTCAAACCCAAGTTTCCGAGGTCAATATTCCTCGATAATGGCTTGGATGTAGGTGTGTAACTCCAATCAAGTTTTATTTTCCACTAGTTCTGATTAAACATGTGCTGTGGAAATCGATGACGGCTTCAAGTACCATCTGAAAGTAGAAAACCAAACTATAAACACCAACAAGCATTCCTAAGATCTCAAACTCTATGGTATAGACTCAAACTCAAATGCACCCCCTCAGTTGGAATAACGAGTCTCTCTTCTGTCTCAAAAACAATGTCTTCCTACTTTATATTTTACCTCATTCATTATTGAACTAAATGCATGTATCATGTATTCCATAATATAAGCATGAACTTCAGAAAAAAATGTACTCTCATATTATTTTTGTGCAAAATGCGATTGTTAAGAAAATATGTCCGAGAGATCATTAACATGTGGCAGCTAAAGAAAACTCCTCATCAATTGAGTAGAAAAAGAAGGCAAAAAGTAAAAAAAGTTTGCCCAATTCATGATCTGATACAAGCCACAAGGGTGTGATCGTGGAAATTTAAAATATTTAAAAATCAGAAACACATTAGTAATGTTTTTTATGGATACAGTATTTGTCCTGTATTGTTTAAAAAAATCCACTTCAGAAAGTCAGATGTGAAGATTTGAAACGCTGTTGAAATTAGATGTGTCAAGAAGCCTCTTCCAATTCGAACTTCGCAAGGGTAGCAATTGTCTCTTCCTTTGCACTGCAAAACAAAGAAAAATATCATTACCAACAACATCATACATGAATTATCAATCTAAGTATCAATAAATTTTACAAAGGTAGAGAAGCAAAACTGACTACGACAAGAATGGCATGCACTCCATAGGCATGCCAGATATGTACCTACCAAATGAAATCAGATTCATGGACCCTTCACTTTGATAGATCTACCTTGGGTCATACTCGAACTTACATGTGAATATAACAAATCACTCGTGATAATTTTCTTCTAGTATTTATTATGTCTTTCTCATCCTCTCCTGCAAGGCTCACCTTCCAACTTCTCGCAACTTTGAACCGAGGCATCCAATAGCATCTCTGCAGATGATCATGCCACCTTAAACAATCTTCCTCCATTCTATATTTATTTTGCACTACAACAATTTGTTCTCTATTAATCTTGTTAGGGACCAGATTATTTTTGCACTCCATACACTGCCTTCATTCTACTTGGTAGGAAAGATATTCTAAAGAGTTGCCTCTATAGTTCAAGCTTCAATTTAACATGTGTCTACAACTCAAGCTTATGTTATGTTGACTCGATATCTTCTCTTAACCCACCAAAATGCAGTCATTTTCAAACAGCATTCACTGTGACACCTACTCTTGGATGTACTTCATTAGTTCACCGCCCACAGACAAGATTAAAGATAAGATCTTCAAGAAAAGTATTGAAGACAATCCTGTTGCAGTTCCCATTCAATTGGAATACACAAGCTACTGCTTCAGTATACATATCTAATGTAAGGCTAATATACAAAACATGCACATATGTCTTTACTGTAAATTCTCTATATGACATCTCTTGGAACAATATCATGAATCTCTCCAAAATCAATAAAAACCATGTGTGTAGGCTCTTTTTTCTGATAACGAGAACTTCCGTCATAGCCTTTTAAGATTTAAACCTGCAGCTGTAAACCCACAGCACATGAAACCGAATCAATTCTCTAATACTATAATAAGACCCATTTAACCTATTTCCATTTTCCTTTTCCCATAATTTATGGTTTTAATTGTCAATTCGATAATCTTATATTTTGCAAAATGTTGTATTTATTCCACACTTGGTATTTTCTTGAACTTACAAATTGCATCACAGTTTGTAAGGCAGATGCATTAGGATAACAGCTAAGCTAGAGTAGCAATCCGTACCATTCTACCAAAAACTCATATTCTCCCTATTCATCCTTGAGGCTTTTTTCGACATCAACCAACATATGCACACTATGTCGTGGAGGATGTATAGTTTTGTGCCCTTAATGCTCGGCAATACCATTGAGAAGTGAGAGTACAAAAAGAAAATAAAATAGAGGATTTTCAAAAGGATGAAAAGTTATTTGTTGCCAAATATAACTACAACAATATAATTACAAAGACCGTGACTCAGCTTGAATCTTGGTGTGTTCCTGTTAGAAATCGAGAATGTGGAAGCGTAATATCAGAGATAAGAATAAACATGAAGAACACCAGGATTTTTACATGGAACCCTACTCCGTGATGCGGATTCGAAATCGGCGTAGACGAAAAAATAATATTTTTGGTGGATTTTTTTGGTGGAAGGAATAGAAGGGTTGAGAAGAGAAATTGGAGGGTTGAGAGGAAGAAAAACTCGTCGGAACGAGGGGTTTGGAGAAGAGAACCGCGGAGATCGCGTGGAGGGAGAAGGGAGAGATAGGGAGATAACGAGATAAACTAAAATTTTACTTCATAATCGACTGATTAAAAACAATGGGCTACCCTCTCTTTATATAGGAGAGAGGGTTTACAAAAATAGTAAATAAATCAAATTAACAACTAATTTAATCCTAATTGACCTCTAACTACCTTAATTGGACTCTAAATTATTTAATTGACCCGAATTACATTTAAACTCTACGAAATAAACGTTGAGATCACAGACGATCTCAATTATTTAATTAGACCAATACGACCGCTAAAAACGTAAATAAAATTGATTATTATTTAATTAAATAAATGTGGCCCCATAATTCGAGGTCACGCTGCATCAACTCTCCACCGCTTTAAAAATTCGGCTCCTGACGAATTGCGTGAACTGCAGGCTTGGAGGATGAATCGGCGGCTTCAATTGTCTTCTGGAAGAACATGTGGGGCGTGAACGGCGGAATCCATGTGCGGGCGGGAGAGGCGCGACTGTCGTGGTTGAAAAACATATGCGGTGCGTACGGCGGCGGCGTCGCGTCTGTTGACTCCTTCCCATGATGCTCAAAAAAATTGATGCAGCATGGAGAATATGGCCCTTGAATAATCCATAATGAAGCAATGGCACAAGGAGAGGAGAAGGGGAGATGTGTCTAAAAGGTAGAGCCATGGGGTCCTCATATAGGGAAAACCCAAGGTCCCAGTCCTATTTGAATAAGGAAAATCCCCATAATTCTGGTTTGCAGCCCTTTTCCTCAAATATTTTCGCCACCAGGGGCGTGGGTGCAGTTTTCGTACCCCTTTAATTGAACCCATATTGAGAGAGTGGCCTTTATCCTTTCCTTTTAAATAAAAACTCAAGTCAGGGGGGGCTCTTTGTAAATCTTCCAAATCAGTTTCCCCATTCTCAGGAATTCTTGTGCCACCCATCTCGGCCCTGTTAGGGTTCGACCCTTTATTTTAGGCACGAGGAAGCGGCTGGGAATCCCCGACAGGATGGCGGCGGCGGTAACTCGGGGCCTTTGGGCGGGCGTCAGCCGGGAGAGACGGTGGCAGGAGTTCAGCTGGGCGGCGCTCCGCGGCAGCATAGGCGAGCGGAGGGGGCGGCGGGAGCCGGTCGGAGCCTCGCGCAGGAGGCGCGAAGGCCTGGGGCGGTGGGGCGATGGCCTCTGGTCGGAGCAGCTCCGCGGGGAGGCGGGGGCGCAGTTGGCGATGGAGAGAGGGGCGGGATGTGCAGGTTGAGGGCGCGCGCTGCGGGGAAGATGGGGCCTCGCGGGGTTGTCGGGTGTGGCGCAGGGGGGTCGGAGGGGGACTGGGGTGATGGCGAGGGAGGTGTTGCGGGGTGCGGTGGTAGGGAATGGTGCGGCGGGTGGGTAGGGTGGTAGGCTGGGGTTGCCGCTGGGGGGTTCGGGGGATAGCAGGCGGAGGAGGGGAGACCCGGGGAGAGAGGCGAGGGTCTGCGGCTGGAGGCGCCGCAGAGGGCCAATCGTGCACGGGGAGGCGGGAAGATGCACCGGAGTGGCGGAAGGGACCGCGGCTGGTGCTGTGGCGGGCTGGACGGCCCTAGGAACTGTCGTGGGGGCTGGGACTGCCCTCGGGATCGCCGTAGGCGACGAGGACTGATCGGAAAACTCCTGGACAGCCCTTGTTTCTTCATTTTTTTCTTCTAAAATGATCTGGACAGCAACCGTCTGGTCTTCTTTCGCGATGTTTTCTTCATCAAATCTCGCGGTAACGGCTTCAACGGATGGCGGCTTTGATTGGGCGTCGCGGTAGGCCTCAAAGTATGCCATTAAGTTCCGAGACATGGACTGGAGGTTGTTCTGCAAGTCACGTATCATGTCCCCCGTCTCTTTGAAGGTGGCGTCGATGGTGGAGATGGCTCGTCGTGTTTGTTCGGACGAACGATGATGTCGGTGCGGGCGCCGGGACGGATCGTTAGATCGTGAGGACGACCTAAATGCCATGCTCTGATACCAAATGATGCGGATTCGAAATCGGCGTAGACAAAAAAATAATATTTTTGGTGGATTTTTTTGGTGGAAGGAATAGAAGGGTTGAGAAGAGAAATTGGAGGGTTGAGAGGAAGAAAAACTCGTCGGAACGAGGGGTTTGGAGAAGAGAACCGCGGAGATCGCGTGGAGGGAGAAGGGAGAGATAGGGAGATAACGAGATAAACTCAAATTTTACTTCATAATCGACTGATTAAAAACAATGGGCTACCCTCTCTTTATATAGGAGAGAGGGTTTACAAAAATAGTAAATAAATCAAATTAACAACTAATTTAATCCTAATTGACCTCTAACTACCTTAATTGGACTCTAAATTATTTAATTGACCCGAATTACATTTAAACTCTACGAAATAAACGTTGAGATCACAGACGATCTCAATTATTTAATTAGACCAATACGACCGCTAAAAACGTAAATAAAATTGATTATTATTTAAGTAAATAAATGTGGCCCCATAATTCGGGGTCACGCTGCATCACTCCGCGAGGAGCGGGATGAAACCACGGGAGAACGCCTCAAAGGGCTGATGTTTCATTCATTTTCTCATCTGATACAATAGGTGTGCGGCTTCTTATATAGCTCCACTGAGTCTTTAAGTCCCACAAATAGTAGATGTGAGACTAAACCATTGGATGTGGTAATTGGACCCTGGAAGGATCCAATTACCCATCTACACATGACACATATACTCAAACACTCCCTCTCAGCTTGGACAAATAGAAAGAAATCTCAAACTCACAATACAAGGCACTACATACAATATCAACTCAACGCGTACTCTACTATTGGTTGCTGTCGAGGATGTTGCTTCTCATGTCGTGCTAGTGAGGAGGAACCAAAGGGCTGGAGTGTGAGTTGAATTGGATTTCCTCGTCAGAGAACACATGCTCTGTACAGCTCTGTCAGAGTCACTGAAACTGAAATGAGACTCCACCTGGAGAACTCTAGCCCGCAACTGCTCCATCTCTCTGAAGGGCTGAACTAGAAAAAGCTGTGGAAACATCCTCATCGGAGTCCACGATCGCTGGAGAATGGAGTCTGAAAGTCTCCTCGTTGAAGAACTGGGTCTTTCCCATACTGGCTCAGAGAATGGGATCTTTACTCTGGAGTCCCTACGAAACCACATGAAAAACCCTAGCCTACAATAGCATAGAGAATGAGAACTCTACTCTGAAGTCCCTATGGATCACATGAAAATCCTGAGCCAACCAAATCGAAGATGCGGCCCCCTCAACTGATGAATGCACACCTGTACGCCTGAAGACTCTGAGCCAATCTGAACGTCGAGTCTGAATCTGAATTGTAGAGTCTGACAACTGGACTAGCATCTGGACTGGAGAATATGAATATGAGCCACATAACTCTACACAATACTCTCTCTCCCATACTGGTCGGAATTGAAGACATCGATCAAGTTGGGAGAAGACAAGAAAATGGGAAAAAATCAAAAATATCAAATAAGCTGATCTAAAAAAATCGATTTTTCTTCTCGCATAGTTTTTTTCAAATCAAACTTTTCTTTTTTTAGCTGACTCATTTTTTCCCGCGTACGGTTTTTTTTGTTTTTTTGTACGCACCTTTTTCAAAACAAATTCACTGTCCAAGTTGGGCCAAAATAAACAGTTCATTTTCTTTTTTTTGTACAAGCAACTCCCCCACTTTTTAATAACATGGCCCATTGGGCCCTACGTTTCACTTGACCCCTTCTATTTAGGGTTCCCACCATGGGAACCTGACTCCCATCGCCCACATGGGAACTCGATTTGGAGATATGTCGTGTTTCACGGAGGTGGAATCACTAGGAGGGATTGCCGCCTCTTGCCTGGATGCGAGAAGGCGCCGCATGAAAGGAGGTGTGCTGCACGTGAGAGACGGGGCTGGCGAAGTTGTCGCCTGGATGTTTGTTGAGATGTTGTGTCGCCGCCCACAGAGAGCAGGAGATGCGGCTTCGAGGTCTGGATGTCGGCGGCGTGTGCGGCTGCGTGGCGAAAGAAGAAGGCACTGCTTGTTGGAGGGAGTTCCAATCCCCCCCCTCGGAGGGCCCATCGTCGTAAACAAGATGATCCATCACCATCGATATGGCGACATCACACGTGTGCACTGCTGGACAAGGTGTTGGACCTAGGGGAAGAGACATTGCGTGGATGGACTTCTCTTGAGGCCGATCGTTTGCGGCATGGACTCGCCACGAGCGTGACTGTGAGGATGAGGTGGCACCATTGGAAAGGGGTTGATCGCAACACCGAAAGTCGCAGATCTTATCATGGCTGAGGGGGTTGTCATCTACGCATGCCGCCGATGGGGCTGGAGTTGGTGGCATCAGACTTTGTATTTTCGAAATAGGGTTCCTTAGAACTCATCATGGCAGCATGTCTTCAGAACAGGAGATCTAGGGTTCTGATTGAAAGACTTCGCTGGAGCATGGCCTGCGGATGAGGTGTCGTTGCTACTGGAGATGTTGCCTGGAGAGATAATACCAGTAGGGTTCCAGAAATTGAACCCTTGAACCTTCTTGCACGATCAAACATATTTGAACAAGAACATAGAACATGATTCGAGATAGCCATTATAGAATTAGGGTTCTGAAACCCTATATCTCGAACTTAAACAGATCATGAATCATAAATCTTCAGAACTTTGAATCTTCATAATAAACTCCAAGAATAAGCAAGAATCGAATCTCAAACAAATCACAAAAACAAATCCTTGAGAATCGAATCCACTCTGATACCATGTTAGAAATCGAGAATGTCGAAGCGTAATATCAAAAAGGGATTTTTACCCGGCAGACCCTATAATCTTTTTCAATTACCTCCAGGACCTTTGAAACAATCTAATCCCCCCTCGACCCTGTAAACTTGCTAACCCTTACCCCACAGACCATGTGGTTAACCCACATCCATTTTTCCGTTAAATTTAACCAAATTCCGTTAAAAATAGGTGTATATTACCCTCTTTCTTTCGAAAAATTACAAAAGATACTATCCCTCTTCTTCATCATCCCAACATGATCCTTGTGAGCTTGCACTTGGACATGGAACTTCGTCTCCGAGCAGTAGCTCCTGCTGCACAGCTTCAGCAGCTCCCCGCCTTATGCTTCACCGTCACCCCGCACCCGCTCTGCATCACAGCAGCTCCCCGCTTTATGCTTCACCGTCACCCCGCACCCGCTCTGCATCACAGCAACTCCCTGCCTTATGCTTCACCGTTACCCTGCACCCGCTCTGCATCACTAGAAGCGGCCTTACCTGCCATCCCTGCCTCCACCGCCACCTCTCCGGCTCCCCGTCGCACGCACCTTTCACCTCCAAAGCATACCCCGTGCACCCTTCTGACACCCTCTCAGCATCTTCGGCTCCCCTTCTGCACGCACCTCTCAGCACCTCCAAGCACTCTCTCCCCTCTTGGTGAGCCGTCCAGGATGTGGAGCGCTAGTCAAGCACTCCGTAGAAAACTTTGGAAGCAAATCCACTAGGTGGGCAATATCCCCCACGTCGATAAGCACAACCCTGACATGTTCCTCCCTCAACCAAAGCCCTACCCCTTTTCCTTCATTGAATAATGGGGAAAAAAACCCAACGATCACGAAAAGCTTTCATTGAAACTGGGAGGAGGAAACATCGTATCCCTCCCTTTAACAACAATCAGATCTGTCGTCGCCACCTTGCTTGGTCGAACAAGGCCAAGCTCGACTTTACCTCCTGCATGGCAATTCACCTCTCTTCTCTAGGTCTCTGCCAAGTTTTTATGTCATCTTTCCATTACTAGAACGGATATCGCTGGTGAGTTCTCCGGATGCCTTGCGGGTCTTCGTGATGACCATGAGGTCGTTGGTGTCCTGATCCAGGCAGTTGGCGAGGTGGGGCATTTCGTCGAGCAGTTGGTGGGCGTGGGAGAAGGCGGAGAGGAGGGTCAGCATCTCCGATGGGGAGGAGGGTGGCGGCGTTTCCGTTGAGGAGTCGAGCACCATCAACTTCGGAGGGCGCCGAGGGGGTCGTGGAGACCTGGGGAGGAGTGGGGGAGGAGAAGACGTTTGGAAGAACATGGGATGAAATATTGATAACCACGATTTATCGAGGGTCTAAATAGTCCTCACAAGGCGGGACTATTACGTCGTTGTGGCAACCCACAATAAACCGTGATTAATCAACAATTAACCCACACTATAGATATCAAATAATGACAAGCAATGTGAAGTTAAAATTTATTTTTAACTCTACATAAATGGTGTATAGCAAGCAAGTACATAGAGAGTTCGAACACAGGGAGCAAACAGGGTAGATAACACAAGTGTGTGTGTGAGTGAAAGTGAAGTGATGTCTACACTATGCAAGCAAATATTTTTGTGGGTTTTTAATTAATTTTTTTTTAATTTTTAATTTTTGTATTTTGATTTTTTTAATTTCCTATTTCTATTTTTTTTCTTTTTCAATATTGGAATATATAAACAAGGTAATAAAAGAGGTGCTATAATATTTATAAAAATATGCAAAAAAAGCAAAAAATTCAGAAATAAAATCTTTTTGGTATTTTTCATAATTTTTTACTGTTTTTGTGATTTTTGGGTATTTTTCAAAATATTTTCGGTATTTTTAAATAGCAAAATAAAGGGAAACATGGAATTAGCTACTGGCTGAAGGTAAAATAGAGCTTAAAAATATTAAACAGCCACCAAATTTTTTCAAACTAATTTTCAAATAAAGATAATAAAATATAGAACCTACAGGAACTGAGTTTGCAATTATTGGAATTTTCTATAATTTTTAAGAATTTTTTGAAGTTTTTAAGTATTTTCTAATTTTTAAGGTTTTTCTTTTGAGATTTTTAGTGATTTTTGGACTGACACTAAAATAGATTAAAAATACTGTAGGGACTTTTTTGGAATTTTTTAAGGTATTTTAATATTTTTTTGGTATTTTCTAAGCTAGACAGTACTGAAATGGCAAGTTTTTTATTTTTAATAAATATGAAAATGCAATAAAATCAAAAACTAAAAATATGGCGTGCAAGAGCAAGTTAACAGGAGCTTAACATGATTTTTGTGGAATTTTTCTAATTAAAATAAGGCTCCAAATAAATAAGACAAGTGCACAAAAATGAAAAGGGCTGGCAGGGGCATTTATGTAATATTCAGGAAAGTCAAGGGCACGCCTGCAATTTTCACAAAAATTTTGAACTGAGTAAAATATTTTCCGGACCAAAAACCAATAGCCAAAGCCGCAAGGGCTTCTCTGTAAAAATCCCAGACCCGCGTGCATCGCACGCACGCCTGGGAGGGACACAGATGCAAAATCACAAAAGCTTGGGGGTTGAAATGTAAAATGCCCAGAAATTTTCTAACTGTATATGAAACTTTTGGCACTAAAAATAAACACATAAAAACTTCTGGGTCTCTTTGCAAAATCGCCAAGTCACGTGCGTAGAGCACGTGACCTGGCGAGGGTCAAAATGGGAATAGCCCAAAAGTAGGGGGGTTACTTGCATATTAAACAACTATTTAAAACGCAGATGAAAGATTCAAGGTTATTTAATAAATACAACAATAAGTTGGGTCTAATGCGCAAAATACCCAACTTAAGCGGGCATGGACGGCAGATGAGGATGTACTTGACACGCGGCAGCGATCCGTGACCCGGTACCGGTTCGGTCTGGACGGTCCCGATTAGATGCTCCTAGCGTGATCGACGGCTGGGGCTGCACCAGATCCGATGGCTGCTGTGATTTCTGGAGGCTCTCGTCGATCGGACGGTGGAGGACCACGCTGGAAGAACAGGGAGGACCTCTCGCCGAAGCGAGCTTCCTCCGAGAAGATCTCCGTGCTCCGTCACTCGTTGAAGCTCAGATTGTCCAGAAACACTCCTGGTTGGTTGCTCAGTCGACCGGAGGAGGCAAAAAGAGCGGGGGAGCGCCGTAGGCCCACCGCCACGTCAATGACGAGGAGACGGGTCCAAGAAGCTCCGACCGCTCGCAAAATCCTCTCCAGCACCTGGTCTCGTTTCGAGTACCTGCAAAAAAGGGTGAAGGGGGTCGTGGGCAAAATGCCGCGACCCTCCAGTGGCGAAGAGGTGGTCTGTAGGCGGCGGGTAACGGGGAAACGAACTCGCCGGAGCTTGCTCCGGCGAGGTGGAGGCGAAAGCAAATGGGTGAATCTCAGGCGAAATGGAGGGTACCTAGGGGATCTTACTGCTATCAGGATTAAAGACAAGCAAGAAAAATAAGAAAAACAAACCTCAAGGGCGGTAGACCCGAGGTTGAATACCTCACGGCGGCGCGGCCGCCGGAGATGGCTGGGACGCACCTCGGCCCTCCGCTGCACCTCGACAAAGACGGGGATCAACCCCCTGTCACCGGGGATCCCAAGCTATTCCTCGGATGTCTCAGCTCTGGCCAAAGGCGGTCCAAGGGGAAAAGGAAGAAGAGGGTTCGGTTTTGAAACATGGTCAAGGAGCTCCCTTCGAGGTGAAGTCACGGGTGGCTGGATGATCCAACGCCCAAGGTATCACCAGGGCGTGAATCCTCGATATGTGGGCTACAAAACTCGTGAAGGGAGCGGGGCCAAATGGTGAAAAGGTGTGGCTCCCAAAAATCCATGAAGATGGGTCGAAGCCCATTTCTGACAGCAGCAGAGAGGGGGGTCAGACAGTTGACCGGGGTCAACTGTCCAAGCCCTCTGGTTGGTCCACGTGGACCAACCAGAAAAACCCTCTGGAAAAAGGTTCAGAAATTAATTTAAAAATAGTAAATGCTTTTATTAATTTTTGATTAAAAAATATAAAATGTTTATTTTTTTATGAATTATTTTATAATGATTTTCATTTATTTTTACGAGGTGTATTTTTACAAGTTGCTTTTTATAGCCTATATAGGTATTTTACATGTATATTTTATTAATTGATTTTTATTTTTGTGATTTTATTTTATTATTTTTGTATCTTATTTTATATAATTATAAAATATTTTTGTACACGTAATTATATTTTTATTTTATTTTTCTGAAGTATTTTGTATATTAAATAAATAAAAGTATGGGTTGTATAGGTATACATATAGGTATTGTATCTATGTATCTAATATACAAGTATTTTTATTTTGTATTTGATTTAGGTTTTATTCTGATTTTAATGTACATAATTATTATAAGTAATATTTACAAAATTATAAAAATATAAAAATATAAAAATAATGAATAAAGAATAAATTGAATATTTTATTCAGTACAATTGTACAATGTGGGTCCAAAACTCAACTTTCGAACCGTAGCTCCGCCAAATGCGAAACCACCGCCATTAAATAGCTTATTTTATTCTATATACAATTAAAGGTGAGTTTGATGCATTTAGAGTTTTCAATTGTGAGATACGGGTCTAGGAAGTTGGGAATTTGGATTTTTATTCAGACCCATAACTTTTTATCTGTTTATTATTTTTTGAGTGAAATCAATTTTGTATTTTTCTTTATTTAATTATCTACAACTTTCATGTACAAAGTTTCTTTATTTGATGTATAAAAGTGGAACCACAAATAGGTCCCAAAATGAGTAAATAATGAATGAAATACATTGTATTTGGCCCTTATCTCCCCCTACTTTATTCATTGTCGACCTATTCATCAAGATGCCTAGGTCTCGGGGTTTCGGGTCATAAAATATTTACAATATTTTATTCTTTTTCTTTTCTTTTATTTATTCTATAATTTTGCTATAATTACAGTATTTTACACACTAATTGGATGCACATGCATGCATGCTAAATTGCTCTATTTAATGCTATTTACAGGCATTTGCTAGGGTTTTTGATGCCAAAATGATAGAATAAAGATGATGAAATGTGGATTCATCATCCCCCTATACTTTACCTCTGCTAGTCCCTAGCAAACACTTATGCATTAAGTGCAAAAAGAAAAGAAAAGAAAAGAAAAGAAGAACTTGGATTTTATTTGATTATCAAACTTGCCTTCACAAAATCAAAAAAGTTTGGAGCTTAAGTCGGACCTTTGGAATTTTAGTGCAGGCGGAACCTTAGTGAGAACCGAATTTGAATCCAAAGTCCCTGAGAATCCAAAACTCTGTCCAAGTCTCCTCAATAGCCAGGTCAGAAATACTTCCAACTCATACGCAAACTCTTACGACTATGAATCTGACTCGTACAGTGTAAGTGATGGTGGCTTTCCCCAACTAGAATGACAAAGAGACTGACTTCTCCAGTACGACAACCCAATGATTCCCCAATCCACTAACTCCATCCTCGAGGAGCGGGGTATTCCCTTCTAAGTTCAAGTGGCAGCCAGCTCAAGAGGAGGGGTGAAGAGAAGAATGGACGGTAGCCAGTGTAGCTACCTATCTTGGGATGCAAGACCAGTAAGTCAAGTCATCCTGTTGCAGGCTCAAATGATATGACTTTGGGACTCAAGCTTGCTTATTTGACTTTACACATTTGTACATACTTTGCAGGCTTTTTATTTTTGTACATGCCTGAACTTTTTTTTTCCCGAATACTATTCACAGCAGCATTTACATAAGGAGTTTTTCCTCTTGAGCCAGTAGACTATCCCTCTTTTGAAGCTTTATTGCAACCCACACTCTCCTGTCTTTAGACTTCCCATTACTGGACGGGTTGGGGTGCACTTCCCTCCCTAGAGGAGGACAAGTGTTTCCACTTGTGTGCGTCTCATACCGGCAAATCGAATCCCCTCACCACTCCAACTGAGTTGAGCCATGTGAAAGGTGCAGGTGTCCAAGTTAGGTCATTATCAACAAGAGTCGTGCGTGTGCTCCAAAATACTCTACTTAGGCAGTTAAGAATCCATTGAACCAAATCTCGTGATCCTCAAAGAATTAAGTCAACTAGACCTGAAGTACCTCAAACCCAGTTCTTATAAGGTTCCTGTTATTAGGTAGATTTTAAGGTCCAATCAAGCTCCAATCTCCGGATTTTACTTAGACTTGTTCACCTATCAAACTCAATCCGAAAAATGTGAATGCTATGCAAATGCGATGCAGAATTCAGAAAATATTTTTGTGATGCAATTTTTAAGATTTTGAACTTTTTATGGGTTTTTGAAAAGATGATGATGCATATGCATTTTTTTGTATTTTTCAAAAAGATTTTTCAAATGCTTTTGGATTTTAATTTTGCAAATGTTTTTGGGATTTTTTAAAAAAAAAACAAAAAGTTTTTGGCTGAAAACTAGGTGAAAAATATTTACATGGGAGTGCTTCTTATATAAACAAGAAGTGGATTTTAAGAATTTACAAGGGTAAGTGGTCAATTTTATAGATATGTATATAGTGGATTTTTGGTATGATGTATATATTCCTCAAACTTATTTGACACAAGCTTTTCACACAATTTTTGAGAACTATAGTCCAAAATAATTTTTACAACATTTTACAAACATGTACACACATTTTGAAAATCATTTTGCAAAGGTTTTCAAAACATTATATATAGATTTTTCAAAATATTTTTTGCAACCATTTTTCAAACCATTTGCAAATCACA